>JAYESA010000006.1:27640429-28272929 GCA_036927795.1 Iris macrosiphon
TGGCCTTCCCTGGGTGGTACTATAAAAAATGTCGAAGTTCTTCATCAACTCTAACCATCACCTCTGTCTCATGTTCAGCTCTTTTTGTGTAAACACATACTTCAAGCTCTTGTGGTCTGTGAAGATCTCTACTTGCTCTCCGAACATATAGTGTTTCCACAGCTTTAGAGCAAAAATGACCGCTGCCAACTCTAAATCGTGGGTGGGATAGTTCTTCTCATGAGGACGTAATTGCCTGAAAGTATAGGTAATCACCTTCCCGTGCTGCTGAAGAACGTAATCCAAACCCTTCCCTGAAGCATCACTATAGATAGTGAATCCACCTATCCCCGATGGCAATGTCAATACTGGAGCCGTTGTCAATCTCTTCTTCAGCTCAACAAATGCGGCCTAACTGTCATGCCCCAATATCCCGCAGGATTGGCCGTCCCTGCTAGGCCCGAATCACCGCGCCAGCGCTCCCGCAGGATGATTATTTCCATCAGGACGTAATGCCGCACGAGCACAAACTGCGTCCGCGCAAGACCATGATCCGAATAGACGGGGAAATAGCTAAGCCACAGAGTCGCACAGATAGTCTCCAATGTAGCAAAAATTTGAACGACACGAGTAAAGGGCCGTTACGATAACTAGTTCACCAAGTCGATATAGAGAAAGCATAGAATAAACACAAGTATGGTACATAAATAAACTCTTTATTGATAATGAATAAGGTTACAAGCGACGCTAGGCCGGGATTATAAGTCGCTCAAGATCTCTCTCTCTAACAATAAAGGTGTGCCAAGCGGCTTACAACTTAGGATGATACATAGGCAATATTTCAACATTATGTCTTGTATATGTCCTTCAGCTCCGGACGCGGCACTCCAAGGCTCCAGAGCGAACTCCATGCTTTAGCACGCATGAGGGAATACTCCGCACTGAACGAGGTTCTTCCGCACCCTGCAAGCAATCTGGTGGGTTATAAGTACATGAATGCACTAGTGGGGAGGCTTCTCGCCCACTCGATAAATCCAAACACGATATATTAGTTTTGTGCACCATCTATTAAGTTATCTTTCTAATCTTACCTTAGGATCTGTTTTATAGCAATGATGTAAAGCTGTCACGCCCCAGTCCCAAAATATCGAGGGACTGGACACGTGGCAATGGCCAGCAGCACGCACCGATGGACATACCCAATTTAATGGATCCATCGGGGCATACTTAAGCTGTATTCCAATAGTCAGGGTTTACTAGTCTCATCCACAGAATAAAGACAGAATTATCAGCAAAAGAAATATTAACAACAACTAGTCAAAGTAAATAAAATCGGGGAACAACCCGATATTTAGTCTGTTATAATTGTTCTCAGAAACAGGAATAAAAGAGTTTAATTAGACAGGAAAGAAAATCTATTTGCCATAATATCTGAGCATGAAGGAGCAGTTGTTCAGGAGAAGTCTTCAGCGATCACCTCGTCCTCAGCTACGGGTACTGTTCCGTGAAGAGCACCTGTTCCGTAGACCTCTGGATAAACCTCGTCTGCAAATCCTGGGAACATAATCCGGATCCAGGTCCTCAGGGGACATAGCAAGGTACAGAAAAGACAAGCCAAAATAAATGCAGTAAAGTAAATAAGGGAACAATAGGGCCAACTATATAACCTTCTATGTGAAATGCAAGTTGAGAGCATCACTAAGAACTTAGGCTGATACCACTACAAGCTCTGTGTCGGGGAGCCGGTAGCAGTTATACTATGAGTTTTACTATGTGTTTACTATGAATTATATATATATATATAATCAGCCTGTAGCCTGTGTGTCTCTCCCCACCCAATGTAATCATACATATCATGTCCACGATGCCTCATGTCCACGTCACGTACGATCATATCTAATGCAGTAAGTCATACTATGTCTATGAACATAATGTCTAGGAATGTAATATCTAAGTCATAAATCCTGGAACCTACACAGAATCACCTTGAATATTTCAGAAAAATTCTGTCTCATGATTTGTGTCAGGTGTCCTGGGTATAATGTACTTGATATGACAAGTACGAGAATGTAAATGTCACGATATCCAGCTCTAAGTGACTTTACACAACCCCGCGTACGGTGTTCGCACCCGACTATGATCGGACGCTAAGCAAGTCACACGGCCCTAGGGTTGAGCATGTATAACAGTCACAAAAAAATAATCAAGAGAGCAAAATGAATCAATATACTGCAATTTATGGCAAGGTACACTTGCCTGGGTTTTCAGCTCCAATTGTAGCTCTGGCAATTGCTGGATTTGCAGGCAGTACTCCGGCTGCTGAAACAAACATCACCATCAGATCCAGAAAATATTAATCAGCTAAGAACGCCTGTCCTTGAGTCCAATTTGGAGACAAGGGCAAAAACGTCATTTTTGGGTCAATGCGGGGTCCAAATGTGGGCCGCTTTGCACCGAAAAATGCGTCAGGGTCAAAGATCTCCAAATCAGTCCAACTTAGTGTCAACAGGTCAGGAACGATGATACGAACCCAACGAAACTTCCAGAATTGAATTCCGATGGGCCGTTCTCAAAATCGCCCGTCGGGTGGAGCCTATGGGGCCCACGACACGCGATTTTGTCAACGTTCTCAGAATCGAACCAAACTTGGCTCACAGGACCAGCGTATTGCTACGAGTCCGATGACGTAAGTTTCGTCTCGATCCGACGTGTGTACACTAAGTTACAGCGAGAATCAGAATGGTCGAATACGGGACGGTGTCCGCGGATACGCACTGATTTCGGTGTGCACGCACATCCGAATCAGCTTCTGCGAAGTCCCGCACGTCCGTATCAACGACGCGCACGTATCGATAAAGACCGCACGTGACCAAGTCGTCCCGTTTGGCGGAGCGTACTCAGTTCCGGGGTGAAACAGGGTGTTGGTTTTCCTCTTTTTGGATCACGGTGTGCGATCACCACAGGACGCGATGCCCCGAGCGGTTTGCACGGGCACCGAGAGGGTCATACAGGCTTCGCGATACAATTTACGGAATCGAAATCAGAGCTACGAGCGAAAAGTTACAAATACCTGAACTGTGCTCCGCAAAAACTAGGGTTTTCGTATCCGTTTCGTGTCTTGTGTCCTGGACACTGTGTCCGACACGAGTTACAGAAGCTAGGGTTTAGGTTCACTGTGTCTTGTCTGAGGACCCTGTGTCCGAGTCCTCGCTGTGTCCGCGTCTGAGCTCGCCGGAGCTCCGTCGGGGCTGTGCTGGACGAGGGCGGCGCTGGAGGGCTGGAGTCTCGGCCGATGATCACTGGTGGAGGCGGGGGAAAGTGAAGGAGGAGGTCGACTGGGTAGTGGCTGGACAGGGACGGCGGGGGAAGGCTTCGGCTGGAGGCGGGCTGCTGCGGGCTCGGCGTGGTCGGAGAGCAGCGCGGTGGCCGGAGGGAGGCGGAGTGCTCGTCGGCTGAGGAGAGGAGAAATGGCTCGGTGAGGGGTTAGGGTTCGGCTTATATAGGAAAGATGGGGAGAGGGATCGGTGGCCGGTGAGGACGCGAAGCGGCGACAGGCGGAGGGAAGGAGGAGAGACGGCGGCGATGGTTACAGGAAGAAGAAGCGGAGCGGTCGGCGGTTGGCCGGCCGGAGGAAAAATGGGGAGTCGGGGAAGGGAGAGAGGTTCAATCGGGCTTCGGGCGGCCGGGTCGGGTCGGGTCAGCGGCGGATCCGGCCCGATCCGCTAACATAAACGGGTCAGGTCGGGCTATCGGGTCGGGTCTGACCCGGATCCGACCCGTTAGGGGTTTTGGTCCGGTTCAGTCAGACCGGCCGGTCCGGGTCGGTTTAAGTTTTGGGTTGGTTTAATAAACCCGGTTTATTATATTAATTATTTTTTTAAAAATAAATCAATGGTTTTTATAGCTTTAAAAATTCATCCGGGATCCAATAAATTTCCGGAAAAATATCCCATGCTCGGTTTTTAATTTTACACCATAAAATATTATTTTCATAATATTTTAATATTATTTAATAACAGTTAAAAATCCTTTAATAATTAAAATACCTTAATTTAATTAGAGAAAATTCTCAGAAAATTCCAAAAATTCCAGAAAAATGTAAAAATCCAAAAATTAAAATTTTCTTGAAAATCAGGAGGTTTACAATCTACCCCCTTTAATAGGATTGCGTCCTCGCAAACAAAGATTAACCGGTCAACAGAGATGACACGGTTGCAAAATTTATTCGAGCACAACACGATGAAGAAAAGTCAAGTTTGAGGGTTTAAACACATAGGGAATATCATTTCCCTAATAGAAGTTATGAAATTTCCCAACTGTAGAAAATTTAGAAATTTACAGTTTTAGAAACCAGATTTATCCTTAAAATTTTTTTTTTATCAGGTTATCATTTATAAGCATTCCATGTTATTCTTAAAAACAATTTTAGGTTATAACTAAATTAGCAAGTTTAAATTTACTAGTTGATCACTAGATTATCTATTATCAGCAAATTTAAATTTATCAGGTTAAGTCTAGGGTCACGAACCAGCAGGCACGAACTATAACAATACTAGAAACAGAAAACTATAGAAACTTACGCACATTAGCTACTCCTTGGTTCTGCGCGTCTTCCAAGGTCATCGCGAAAGCTTGTCCGCGTCCTGGTGGATTCCTCTGCTGCTGCTGGGCTTGTTGGAAGAGTGCTGCTTGTGGTGCTAATGGTGGCCTTGGTTGATACCCTCCTGGTGCTGGTAGAGCTTGTTGGTTTGCTCTTGGTGCTCCTCCTCGATGATAAGGACAATCCTTGGCTAAGTGTTGATTGGTTCCGCAAATCAAGCATAATCCCAACTTGCGTCTGCAGTCCTTCTCAGTATGGCCTACCTTGCCACAGTATTGACATGTAGGTAATGTCTGCGGAGAGGCTCTGGATGGCTGGTGTATATGAGGCCTCTTTGCAGCTTCTTCTTGTGGTGCTTTGGCTGATGTGGAAGACCGTTTCAGACTGGTCTCTCTCCTGGTGACGCATTCCATGCGTCGGGCTGCAGCGAGAACATCCGAGTAAGAGGTAGGTGCGACGAATCCAATCAGTTTCTGTAGCTCAATGTTGAGTCCGTCGAAAAACTTCTCGGCCTTCTCTTCTTCCGTCGGAATCAAAGTAGGGGCGAAGCGACTTAGACGAATGAATTCTGCGTTGTACTCCTCCACTGTCATGCTGCTCTGTGTGAGACGATTGAACTTGTCCCGAAGTTCTGATCGAGCGATAGCCGAAATGTACATCTCTTGAAAGACTCTGGAGAACTCTTCCTAAGTAACTCGGTCTGGTCCGAGTCGTCTCTCTTCAGATAGCCACCAGTGGTGAGCATTGTCCGTCAACTGCATTCTAACAGCGGTCATCCAACGTTCTCTTGGAAGTTCAGCTGCTTCCAATTGGTGTTGTATGTTGGTGAGCCACTCATGAACTTCAGTGGGTCCTTCTTTGCCTGAAAAGGTACGTGGCTTGAGTTGACGGAAATCGATGATAGACCCCGTTGCTGGTCGCCTAGCTTGTGGATTCACTTGCTCCAATGCGTTTACTAGGCTGGTTCTTAGGTACTCTGCCTCCTGACGATGTGCCTCCTGTTGAACTTGCTGTTGGGCTTGCATCATGGCATAAAACATCTGGAATATCTGCTGTCCGTCCATTGCTTGCCCTGGTGGAAAGACAGGCTTCTGAGGAGTGAACTGGGGAGGAGGTGGAATATCATCACGCCAAAATCTAGAAGATTGCGGATCTGCTTGACTGCTTCGGTGAGTAGAGGGATCTCCACTCAATAGCGTCACTTCATCTTCTCCGTAGGTGGCTTCAGCACCTATTGGTGTTCTTGCTGGAGTTCCGTCATTTTCTCGTGAATCCATTACTCTGCATCAACAATAAACTATAAGAGGCGCACAGGAGTCAAGGCAAGATGCAAGTCAAAAATTAGTTCGAATACGATACAGATATCAAAAACGATTCAAGCAAGTGGATGAGATCCTAAAACTTTTCCTATTCTTATTGCAGGCCTGTTCGGTCCCTAAGTTGAAACCGAACAATTTAGTCGTTGACCTGCATGGGCCACCACAAAAACCATGTCACGCCCCAGTCCCAAAATATCGAGGGACTGGACACGTGGCAATGGCCAGCAACACGCACCGATGGACAGACCCAATTTAATGGATCCATCGGGGCATACTTAAGCTGTATTCCAATAGTCAGGGTTTACTAGTCTCATCCACAGAATAAAGACAGAATTATCAGCAAAAGAAATATTAACAACAACTAGTCAAAGTAAATAAAATCGGGGAACAACCCGATATTTAGTCTGTTACAATTGTTCTCAGAAACAGGAATAAAAGAGTTTAATTAGACAGGAAAGAAAATCTATTTGCCATAATATCTGAGCATGAAGGAGCAGTTGTTCAGGAGAAGTCTTCAGCGATCACCTCGTCCTCAGCTACGGGTACTGTTCCGTGAAGAGCACCTGTTCCGTAGACCTCTGGATAAACCTCGTCTGCAAATCCTGGGAACATAATCCGGATCCAGGTCCTCAGGGGACATAGCAAGGTACAGAAAAGATAAGCCAAAATAAATGCAGTAAAGTAAATAAGGGAACAATAGGGCCAACTATATAACCTTCTATGTGAAATGCAAGTTGAGAGCATCACTAAGAACTTAGGCTGATACCACTACAAGCTCTGTGTCGGGGAGCCGGTAGCAGTTATACTATGAGTTTTACTATGTGTTTACTATGAATTATATATATATATAATCAGCCTGTAGCCTGTGTGTCTCTCCCCACCCAATGTAATCATACATATCATGTCCACGATGCCTCATGTCCACGTCACGTACGATCATATCTAATGCAGTAAGTCATACTATGTCTATGAACATAATGTCTAGGAATGTAATGTCTAAGTCATAAATCCTGGAACCTACACAGAATCACCTTGAATATTTTAGGAAAATTCTGTCTCATGATTTGTGTCAGGTGTCCTGGGTATAATGTACTTGATATGACAAGTACGAGAATGTAAATGTCACGATATCCAGCTCTAAGTGACTTTACAGAACTCCGCGTACGGTATTGGCACCCGACTATGATCGGACGCTAAGCAAGTCACACGGCCCTAGGGTTGAGCATGTATAACAGTCACAAAAAATAATCAAGAGAGCAAAATGAATCAATATACTGCAATTTATGGCAAGGTACACTTGCCTGGGTTTTCAGCTCCAATTGTAGCTCTGGCAATTGCTGGATTTGCAGGCAGTACTCCGGCTGCTGAAACAAATATCACCATCAGATCCAGAAAATATTAATCAGCTAGGAACGCCTGTCATTGAGTCCAATTTGGAGACAAGGGCAAAAACGTCATTTTTGTGGTGCCCCGTTCCCCCTATTCGGGGAGCGCGGCTAAAAAATACAAGACGGTATCGTTCGATCGGGATAGATTGAATCAAGAATTCATCTTCGTTATGGATTTGTCTCTTCGGAATCGATTCCCATATTCAGTGGACCGTGCCCCCGGGATCGACTTAGCGGCAGAGTCAGGAGGGACCTCTCCGCTGCATCTTTTGTTGCCTAGTTTTCGCTGTCGCTTGTTGCTTTCGTGCTTTGAGTTGGTTTTCGGATTTGCTTGAGATTTCTTGAACGGTTTCGGTGATTTCATTATTTTCGTTCTTCGAACTGCACTTCAATTCCGATAATAGAAAGAGAGAAAGAAGTATTGATCAGCTGTTCGTGGCAATGCAGGTGATCAAGCAGTAGGCGCCGTTCGAACGAACTCCTAGACACTTCCTTCCCCTTTCCTTCCAACTACTAAGTGAGTGGCTACCATCCCGATTAGCTAGCTCTGCTTGCTAGTCTTCACATCATAATCTTGTGTTCGTGCTTGCCCCGATCAAACAATACCAAGTAATAACTAAAAGACTACAAGATAATAAGGGAATAGACTTGGGTAAAGTTATGCTTGTCAAATGAAACTTGTGAACGGTTACTTACATGCTTGCTCGTTTGGAATATTCATCATATGCATAAATATAAGTTAGAATGTATATTTCTTCTTAAAACTATGCTATGTATAGAAGTCTTCTTTAATGCAATAACCCAACAGGAAGACTATGCAAAAGTAGATCTGGCCTGTTATTGCCCTGTGCTTGATATTACCCTGTAATTGCCTCAAATGTTAACTTAGTGTACTGCGTTGATCACGGACAACTTGTGCACAAGGTCTTAGTTCCTGCGGACGGTCGCTGGGGCACTGGCACCGATCCGATTCGGACGGAACTCTCGATAGTCGCCTGCTTCGGATGGAGTGGCCTGTGGCGCCTCCTGTCCTCTGCGCCGCACGTCATTCCATCCCGAGACTAGTCGTCCATTATGGCAATGTGCCAGTGATCCCCTCGTATATTTAAACCTGTTGCAACTAACTTGTGTCTGCTTGGCAGGGAAGGCAGAGTAAGTATTGTACAGGTGGTTCAGACGGGCAGGTAAATGTCACCGAACGGTGGCGAGTTATTTCAATGCTTTCTATATATATTTCTTGCTTTAAAATAAACTAAGGCAAGATAGAAACCCACAAAATATGCATGCTTCATTAAAACAACGTGTTGATTGGTATAGTTGGGTTAGCTTGCCTTCACCAGTACGTTTCGATGTACTGACCCTCGTTGAAACAGGTTCCCCGCGCTAGGAGAACCGAGCGAGGAGCAGGAGACAAACCCCCAATTCAGTCCAGCTGTAGGCACGCCTCGACCGTGCCACCTTTGAAGCATTTTGAAGAAGAAGCATTTTGAAGTTAGAAGCTAGCCACCAAGCAACCATGCAACTTCGTGGCAAAGCAGTCGTTTCATCACAAGGTCTTATATTTTGAGTTTAGTAAGGGATGTAATGTACAGGACTGCTATCTCATTTTGTGTCAACATTTTTGTAAGTCCATAGAGGCAATCCTTATGACTCAGTTCAAGGAGTTTGTAATAGATGTTCATATTATCAATAAAAGAGAACTTTTCCATGTTTCAATATGTGTTCAATTTATCTCCGTACTCTGAATATGTGCTCACTATGCGAAACAAAATACTTAGCCTTGTGCGGTGCGCAACCTAGGCCCGCACAGCGGTCACGCCCGGGGGACGACTTTCGATTCCACGGAATCGGGGCGTGACATGTTGGTATCAGAGCGCAGCTTCAAAGTTCCTTTAACTCTTGAACTGGAAAAGTTCCTTTAACGATAAATCCCTGTGCGAACTCCTGAACTCGTTAAGGCCGAAAATGAGATACGTTCATGCAATAAGTCCATAATACATTATGATCCTGATGTAATTTACTTTCTTTACAAGGAACGGCGCAAGCGCAACCGTCAGCGCTAGCCCCAGGCGAGACAAGGACTCTGGAGAGCAGTTCCGGAACTTCAGGAAGCTCTCGGAGCCAACGGGGCATGTCTCGATCAGATTCGCTCCAGCAGGTGATGCAAATGTTAACGGAGCAACGACAGAGGGATGATGCACGCCAAGCCAAGTTCGAGAGCAATCTTGAGGCCCGGCTCTCAGTCCAACAAAAGCAGGTGGATACCCTGCAGCAGCTTGTTCAGACCCTGGCCTCTAATCATTCGGCTGCAACAACAGCGACGCCAGTGGAGCAGCTAGCACTTGAAGTTGAGACACCGCTAGTGCCAAGGACGAGGGATGTGACTGCCTTCACCTTTGGTAACTTCAAGAAGGTCTGTAACACGCCGTTTAATGGGACTGAGGACCCGATCGTGGCCCTGGATTGGCTCGCCGAGCTTGAAGATCATTTTTCTCTCCTAGAAGTGCCGGAAGACAAGCGCGTCACCTGCGCCCAACTACTGCTCCACCTCAATGTGCACGACTGGTGGGACGTGCATCGACGATCTCTTCAACTTGGCCATGGGGAGGAGGCGATCGCGTGGACGACTTTTCGTGCCGCATTCGAGGAGGAGTTTATTCCCCCGCCAGTACGCCGTCAGCGAGAGAACGAGTTTGTCCAGCTACGGCAGGGCAGCATGACAGTAAAGCAATACTCGGCAGAATTCAACAAGCTGGCCAAATTTGCTAGCGCCTATCTACCCGATGCAGCGAGTCGTGCCAGACGATTCGAAGAAGGGCTACGTCCTGGCATCCACGGGCACGTAGTCGTTCCACAGTACCAGACTATGCGGGAAGTATTAAACCACGCCCTTTCGCTCGAACCGCAGTATCCTCACGTTGCTGCCGGCGCTGTTCAAACTTCCAATCACAAACGCCAAGGCAACGATAGAGGAAACAACGCTGCAAAGCGTCAAAATAACGGCGGTCGACAATGAGAAAACCTGGGACAGCGTTGCACCTTCTGCAACAAGAGGGGGCATACCGAGAACGTCTGTCGCAAACGGCTCGGCACATGCCTCAGATGCGACGAACCTGGCCATCAGATAAGCAGCTGTCCGCTCCGTCCACCGCAACAACCAGATCAGACTCCGGCACCTCAGGCAAACCGAGCTGCGCCTCAGCCAGGGCAAAATCAAGCTCAAGGCCGAGTCTACACCATGACACGGGAAGAAGCTCTAGCTTCGGATACCGTCGTGTCAGGTACTTTGCTTTTCAATAACATACCTGCTCGTGTTCTATTTGATTCTGGTGCAACCCATAACTTTATTTCTACAAACTTCGCCACAGAGAACAATGTAAAAATGACTCCGTTGTATTTAGATTTAAGCGTTAGCACCCCGTCTGGTACGAAAATACCTGTCTGTTCAGCATGCCTAGGCGGTTATATCTGTATTTGGGAGAGGAAGCTGTCACTCGATGTTTTAGTTCTTGATGTGCGGGACTATGATATCATTTTGGGAATGGACTGGCTCGGCGCGTGCGCGGCAACTATAGAGTGTGCAGAGAAGCGAGTGGTTTTCCGTCTACCCGGAGAAGCTGAGTTCTGTTACACTAGTAGTCCAGCGACAGATGCGACCAGGGCCTGCATGGTGATTTCGGCAAAATCTGCTCGGCGAATGCTTCACACCGGCTGCGAGGGATTCTTAGCATCGGTTCGGGACACACGGCAGGGCTACGCAAACGTCGAGTCTACTTCCGTTGAGGCGGAGTTCCCCGATGTATTTCCGAGCGAACTACCCGGCATGCCACCAGATCGAGAGATTGAATTCACTATCGATACATTCCCAAACACGCAGCCGATTTCCAAACCTCCGTACAGAATGGCCCCAGCAGAACTGAAGGAATTGAAATGCCAGCTCCAGGAATTACTCGATCGTGGGTTCATCCGTCCGAGCGTGTCTCCTTGGGGCGCTCCTGTGCTCTTTGTGAAGAAGAAAGACGGAACTCTACGCCTCTGCATTGACTACAGAGAATTGAATAAAGTCACAATCAGAAACAAATATCCTCTGCCACGGATAGATGACTTGTTCGACCAGCTACAAGGGGCAACGGTGTTTTCAAAAATTGACCTTCGCTCGGGTTACCACCAGCTGAAGATTAAGCCCGAAGACACGCCGAAGACTGCTTTTCGAACCCGGTACGGCCATTACGAGTTTTCAGTGATGCCGTTTGGACTGATGAATGCGCCTGCTGCATTCATGGATATGATGAACCGAGTATTTAGGCCCTTCATCGATAAATTCGTGGTGGTGTTTATCGATGACATCTTAGTGTACTCGAAGACTAGGGATGAGCACGCAGGACACCTGCGGATGGTGCTGCAAACTCTTTGAGACCACAAGTTGTATGCCAAATTAAGCAAATCAGAATTTTGGCTAGACAGTATCTCCTTTTTGGGGCATATCATCTCTTCGGAAGGCATCTCAGTTGACCCGAAGAAAGTGGAAGCAATTACGAAGTGGAAACGTCCGGAGTCAGCTAGCGATATCCGAAGTTTTCTTGGTCTGGCGGGGTACTACCGCCGGTTTATACAGAATTTTGCTAGAATTGCTTCACCCTTGACTCAGCTCACACGAAAGGGTGCGAAGTTTACTTGGACGGAGGACTGTGAAGCTTCATTTACGGAGTTAAAACAGCGTCTCGTCTCAGCCCCAATTCTCGCTCTGCCGAACGGACCGGATGATTTTAAAATATACAGTGATGCCTCAGAAAAGGGTCTCGGATGCGTCCTGATACAGCGGGATAGGGTGATAGCCTATGCGTCTAGACAGCTAAAGCCTCACGAGACGAACTATCCGACGCATGACTTAGAACTGGCTGCAGTAGTGTTTGCGCTGAAGCTATGGCGCCACTACCTTTATGGCGTGCCGTGTGAAATCTACACGGACCATAAAAGCTTGAAATACTTGTACACTCAAAAGGATTTGAATCTTCGGCAGCGGCGATGGCTTGAACTCCTGAGCGACTTCGATATCATGATCAGATACACGCTTGGTAAAGGAAACGTGGTAGCTGATGCACTGAGTCGAGTGTTCGTAGGGAGCTTGCCTATCAACGACAAGCTGTGCCGAGATCTCGAATCATTGGGCATTACTCTAAAGATTAGATACAAGAAGACGGGGCAACTGGCTCAACTGCGCCTCGAACCCGATTTGCTATAAAAAGTGAAGACCGCTCAGAAGGACGACCCGTTCCTGCAAAAGATGCATGCCCTTATCTCAGCAGGGAAGGCGTCCGACTTTGCGGTAGGCGTGGACGGGATGCTTCGAGTGAAGGGAAGACTGTGCGTTCCGAACGATGCGGCCCTCAGACAAGAGATCCTCACGGAGGCCCACTATGCTAGTTATACTTCTCATCCGGGTAGCACAAAGATGTATCGAGATCTTCGCACGACGTTTTGGTGGCACGACTTGAAACGAGATGTGGCGCAGTTCGTGTCGCATTGCATGGCTTGTCAGAGGGTAAAGGCCGAACACCAGAAACCCGGCGGAGAGCTTCAGAATCTTGCTATTCCGGAGTGGAAATGGGATCATATAACGATAGATTTTATTGTTGGCTTGCCGAGGACGCAACGGGGACATGATGCAGTCTGGGTTATCGTCGATCGACTCACCAAGTCAGCACACTTTCTGCCTATCAAGTCTACTTGGAGCGCCGACCGCCTGGCTCAGATATACCTCAACGAAATCGTTCGGCTCCACGGCGTGCCCGTAACCATAGTCTCCGATCGAGATGGTCGATTCATATCACGTTTCTGGGGAAGCATGCAGTCAGCAATGGGGACGAAGTTGAAGTTCAGCTCCGCCTACCATCCACAGACCGATGGCCAAACAGAACGCGTCAACCAGATCCTCGAAGACATGCTGCGACTACGCCTTGGACACGAAGACTAGTTGGGACCTTCATCCACCCTTAGCCGAATTTGCTTACAACAATAGCTATCAATCAAGCATTCAAATGGCGTCGTATGAGGCGTTATACGGGCGGAAGTGTCGATCTCCGATCTGCTGGGACGAAGTTGGCGAACGGCAGATACTTGGCCCCGAGCTCGTGGAGTAGACTGTCCAGAAAGTTCGGTTGATTCGGGACAGATTAAAGATAGCCCAAAGTTGACAGAAAAGTTATGCAGATGTGCATCGAAGGCCACTAGAGTTCCTAGTAGGCGACCGGTTATTCCTCAAGGTCTCGCCCATGTGAGGAGTCAGCAGGTTCGGAGCGAAGGAAAAGCTAAGTCCACGATTTGTTGGCCCGTTCGAAATACTAAAGCGGATTGCCTCAGTTGCTTACCAGATTGCCCTACCACCATCCCTATCCGACATACATGATATATTCCATGTTTCCCAACTTAGGAAATATGTGTACGATCCAAGCCACGTGGTAGACCTGGAGCAACTGAACCTTCAGCCCGACTTGACGTATGTCGAACAACCTGTACAAATTTTGGATAGAAAAGAAAAGCTTCTTCGGACCCGTTCGGTTCCTCTAGTGCGCGTGCTTTGGCGGAATCATTCTGTCGAAGAATCTACTTGGGAGCTTGAAACAGAGATGAGGGAAAGTTTCCCCTCATTATTTCCTAGTGGTAGGTTCTATTCTTCAAGTTTCGGGACGAAACTTCCAATTAGTTGGGTAGGATGTGGTGCCCCGTTCCCCCTATTCGGGGAGCGCGGCTAAGAAATACAAGACGGTATCGTTCGATCGGGATAGATTGAATCAAGAACTCATCCTCGTTATGGATTTGTCTCTTCGAAATCGATTCCCATATTCAGTGGACCGTGCCCCCGGGATCGACTTAGCGGCAGAGTCAGGAGGGACCTCTCCGCTGCATCTTTTGTTGCCTAGTTTTCGCTGTCGCTTGTTGCTTTTGTGCTTTGAGTTGGTTTTCGGATTTGCTTGAGATTTCTTGAACGGTTTCGGTGATTTCATTGTTTTCGTTCTTCGAACTGCACTTCAATTCCGATAATAGAAAGAGAGGAAGAAGTATTGATCAGCTGTTCGTGGCAATGCAGGTGATCAAGCAGTAGGCGCCGCTCGAACGGACTCCTAGACACTTCCTTCCCCTTTCCTTCCAACTACTAAGTGAGTGGCTACCATCCCGATTAGCTAGCCCTGCTTGCTAGTCTTCACATCATAATCTTGTGTTCGTGCTTGCCCCGATCAAACAATACCAAGTAATAACTAAAAGACTACAAGATAATAAGGGAATAGACTTGGGTAAAGTTATGCTTGTCAAATGAAACTTGTGAACGGTTACTTACTTACATGCTTGCTCGTTTGGAATGTTCATCATATGCATAAATATAAGTTAGAATGTATATTTCTTCTTAAAACTATGCTATGTATAGAAGTCTTCTTTAATGCAATAACCCAACAGGAAGACTATGCAAAAGTAGATCTTGGCCTGTTATTGCCCTGTGCTTGATATTATCCTGTAATTGCCTCAAATATTAACTTAGTGTACTGCGTTGATCACGGACAACTTGTGCACAAGGTCTTAGTTCCTGCGGACGGTCGCTGGGGCACTGGCACCGATCCGATTCGGACGGAACTCTCGATAGTCGCCTGCTTCGGATGGAGTGGCCTGTGGCGCCTCCTGTCCTCTGCGCCGCACGTCATTCCATCCCGAGACTAGCCGTCCATTATGGCAATGTGCCAGTGATCCCCTCGTATATTTAAACCTGTTGCAACTAACTTGTGTCTGCTTGGCAGGGAAGGCAGAGTAAGTATTGTACAGGTGGTTCAGACGGGCTAAATGTCACCGAACGGTGGCGAGTTATTTCAATGCTTTCTATATATATTTCTTGCTTTAAAATGAACTAAGGCAAGATAGAAACCCACAAAATATGCATGCTTCATTAAAACAACGTGTTGATTGGTATAGTTGGGTTAGCTTGCCTTCACCAGTACGTTTCGATGTACTGACCCTCGTTGAAACAGGTTTCCCGCGCTAGGAGAACCGAGCGAGGAGCAGGAGACAAACCCCCAATTCAGTCCAGCTGTAGGCACGCCTCGACCGTGCCACCTTTGAAGCATTTTGAAGAAAAAGCATTTTGAAGTTAGAAGCTAGCCACCAAGCAACCATGCAACTTCGTGGCAAAGCAGTCGTTTCGTCACAAGGTCTTATATTTTGAGTTTAGTAAGGGATGTAATGTACAGGACTGCTATCTCATTTTGTGTCAACACTTTTGTAAGCCCATAGAGGCAATCCTTATGACTCAGTTCAAGGAGTTTATAATAGATGTTCATATTATCAATAAAAGAGAACTTTTCCATGTTTCAATATGTGTTCAATTTATCTCCGTACTCTGAATATGTGCTCGCTATGCGAAACAAAATACTTAGCCTTGTGCAGTGCGCAACCTAGGCCCGCACGACGGTCACGCCCGGGGGACGACTTTCGATTCCACGGAATCGGGGCGTGACATGTTGGTATCAGAGCGCAGCTTCAAAGTTCCTTTGACTCTTGAACTGGAAAAGTTCCTTTAACGATAAATCCCTGTGCGAACTCCTGAACTCGTTAAGGCCGAAAATGAGATACGTTCATGCAATAAGTCCATAATACATTATGATCCTGATGTAATTTACTTTCTTTACAAGGAACGGCGCAAGCGCAACCGTCAGCGCTAGCCCCAGGCGAGACAAGGACTCTGGAGAGCAGTTTCGGAACTTCAGGAAGCTCTCGGAGCCAACGGGGCATGTCTCGATCAGATTCGCTTCAGCAGGTGATGCAAATGTTAACGGAGCAACGACAGAGGGATGATGCACGCCAAGCCAAGTTAAGAGCAATCTTGAGGCCCGGCTCTCAGTCCAACAAAAGCAGGTGGATACCCTGCAGCAGCTTGTTCAGACCCTGGCCTCCAATCATTCGGCTGCAACAACAGCGACGCTAGTGGAGCAGCCAGCACTTGAAGTCGAGACACCGCTAGTGCCAAGGACGAGGGATGTGACTGCCTTCACCTTTGGTAACTTCAAGAAGGTCTGCAATACGCCGTTTAATGGGACTGAGGACCCGATCGTGGCCCTGGATTGGCTCGCCGAGCTTGAAGATCATTTTTCTCTCCTAGAAGTGCCGGAAGACAAGCGCGTCACCTGCGCCCAACTACTGCTCCGCCTCAATGCGCACGACTGGTGGGACGTGCATCGACGATCTCTTCAACTTGGCCATGGGGAGGAGGCGATCGCGTGGATGACTTTTCGTGCCGCGTTCGAGGAGGAGTTTATTCCCCCGCTAGTACGCCGTCAGCGAGAGAACGAGTTTGTCCAGCTACGGCAGGACAGCATGACAGTAAAGCAATACTCGGCAGAATTCAACAAGCTGGCCAAATTTGCTAGCGCCTATCTACCCGATGCAGCGAGTCGTGCCAGACGATTCGAAGGAGGGCTACGTCCTGGCATCCACGGGCACGTAGTCGTTCCACAGTACCAGACTATACGGGAAGTATTAAACCACGCCCTTTCGCTCGAACCGCAGTATCCTCACGTTGCTGCCGGCGCTGTGCAAACTTCCAATCACAAACGCCAAGGCAACGATAGAGGAAACAACGCTGCAAAGCGTCAAAATAACGGCGGTCGACAATGAGAAAACCAGGGACAGCGTTGCACCTTCTACAACAAGAGGGGGCATACCGAGAACGTCTGTCGCAAACGGCTCGGCACATGCCTCAGATGCGGCGAACCTGGCCATCAGATAAGCAACTGTCCGCTCCGTCCACCGCAACAACCAGATCAGACTCTGGCACCTCAGGCAACCGAGCTGCGCCTCAGCCAGGGCGAAATCAAGCTCAAGACCGAGTCTACACCATGACACGGGAAGAAGCTCTAGCTTCGGATACCGTCGTGTCAGGTACTTTGCTTTTCAATAACATACCTGCTCGTATTCTATTTGATTATGGTGCAATCCATAGCTTTATTTCTACAAACTTCGCTACGGAGAACAATGTAAAAATGACTCCGTTGTATTTAGATTTAAGCGTTAGCACCCCGTCTGGTACGAAAATACCTGTCTGTTCAGCATGCCTAGGCGGTTATATCTGTATTTGGGAGAGGAAGCTGTCACTCGATGTTTTAGTTCTTGATGTGCGGGACTACGATATCATTTTGGGAATGGACTGGCTCGGCGCGTGCGCAGCAACTATAGAGTGTGCAGAGAAGCGAGTGGTTTTTCGTCTGCCCGGAGAAGCTGAGTTCTGTTACACTAGTAGTCCAGCGACAGATGCGACCAGGGCCTGCATGGTGATTTCGGCAAAATCTGCTCGGCGAATGCTTCACACCGGCTGCGAGGGATTCTTAGCATCGGTTCGGGACACACGGCAGGGCTACGCAAACGTCGAGTCTACTTCCGTTGAGGCGGAGTTCCCCGATGTGTTTCCGAGCGAACTACCCGGTATGCCACCAGATCGAGAGATTGAATTCAGTATCGATACATTCCCAAACATGCAGCCGATTTCCAAACCTCCGTACAGAATGGCCCCAGCAGAACTGAAGGAATTGAAATGCCAGCTCCAGGAATTACTCGATCGTGGGTTCATCCGTCCGAGCGTGTCTCCTTGGGGCGCTCCTGTGCTCTTTGTGAAGAAGAAAGACGGAACTCTACGCCTCTGCATCGACTACAGAGAATTGAATAAAGTCACAATCAGAAACAAATATCCTCTGCCACGGATAGATGACTTGTTCGACCAGCTACAAGGGGTAACGGTGTTTTCAAAAATTGACCTTCGCTCGGGTTACCACCAGCTGAAGATTAAGCCCGAAGACACGCCGAAGACTGCTTTTCGAACCCGGTACGGCCATTACGAGTTTTCAGTGATGCCGTTTGGACTGATGAATGCGCCTGCTGCATTCATGGATATGATGAACCGAGTATTTAGGCCCTTCATCGATAAATTCGTGGTGGTGTTTATCGATGACATCTTAGTGTACTCGAAGACTAGGGATGAGCACGCAGGACACCTGCGGATGGTGCTGCAAACTCTTCGAGACCACAAGTTATATGCCAAATTAAGCAAATCAGAATTTTGGCTAGACAGTATCTCCTTTTTGGGGCATATCATCTCTTCGGAAGGCATCTCAGTTGACCCGAAGAAAGTGGAAGCAATTACGAAGTGGAAACGTCCGGAGTCAGCTAGCGATATCCGAAGTTTCCTTGGTCTGGCGGGGTACTACCGCCGGTTTATACAGAATTTTGGTAGAATTTCTTCACCCTTGACTCAGCTCACACGGAAGGGTGCGAAGTTTACTTGGACGGAGGACTGTGAAGCTTCGTTTACGGAGTTAAAACAGCGTCTCGTCTCAGCCCCAATTCTCGCTCTGCCGAACGGACCGGATGATTTTAAAATATACAGTGATACCTCAGGAAAGGGTCTCGGATGCGTCCTGATGCAGCGGGATAGGATGATAGCCTATGCGTCTAGACAGCTAAAGCCTCACGAGATGAACTATCCGACGCATGACTTAGAACTGGCTGCAGTAGTGTTTGCGCTGAAGCTATGGCGCCACTACCTTTATGGCGTGCCGTGTGAAATCTACACGGACCATAAAAGCTTGAAATACTTGTACACTCAAAAGGATTTGAATCTTCGGCAGCGGCGATGGCTTGAACTCCTGAGCGACTTCGATATCATGATCAGATACACGCTTGGTAAAGGAAACGTGGTAGCTGATGCACTGAGTCGAGTGTTCGTAGGGAGCTTGCCTATCAACGACAAGCTGTGCCGAGATCTCGAATCATTAGGCATTACTCTAAAGATTAGATACAAGAAGACGGGGCAACTGGCTCAACTGCGCCTCGAACCCGATTTGCTACAAAAAGTGAAGACCGCTCAGAAGGACGACCCGTTCCTGCAAAAGATGCATGCCCTTATCTCAGCAGGGAAGGCGTCCGACTTTGCGGTAGGCGTGGACGGGATGCTTCGAGTGAAGGGAAGACTGTGCGTTCCGAACGACGCGGCCCTCAGACAAGAGATCCTCACGGAGGCCCACTATGCTAGTTATACTTCTCATCCGGGTAGCACAAAGATGTATCGAGATCTTCGCACGACGTTTTGGTGGCACGGCTTGAAACGAGATGTGGCACAGTTCGTGTCGCATTGCATGGCTTGTCAGAGGGTAAAGGCCGAACACCAGAAACCCGGCGGAGAGCTTCAGAATCTTGCTATTCCGGAGTGGAAATGGGATCATATAACGATGAATTTTATTGTTGGCTTGCCGAGGACGCAACGGGGACATGATGCAGTCTGGGTTATCGTCGATCGACTCACCAAGTCAGCACACTTTTTGCCAATCAAGTCTACTTGGAGCGCCGACCGCCTGGCTCAGATATACCTCAACGAAATCGTTCGGCTCCACGGCGTGCCCGTAACCATAGTCTCCGATCGAGATGGTCGATTCATATCACGTTTCTGGGGAAGCCTGCAGTCAGCAATGGGGACGAAGTTGAAGTTCAGCTCCGCCTACCATCCACAGACCGATGGCCAAACAGAACGCGTCAACCAGATCCTCAAAGACATGCTGCGACTACGCCTTGGACACGAAGACTAGTTGGGACCTTCATCCACCCTTAGCCGAATTTGCTTACAACAATAGCTATCAATCAAGCATTCAAATGGCGTCGTATGAGGCATTATACGGGCGGAAGTGTCGATCTCCGATCTGCTGGGATGAAGTTGGCGAACGACAGATACTTGGCCCCGAGCTCGTGGAGCAGACTGTCCAGAAAGTTCGGTTGATTCGGGACAGATTAAAGATAGCCCAAAGTCGACAGAAAAGTTATGCAGATGTGCATCGAAGGCCACTAGAGTTCCTAGTAGGCGACCGGGTATTCCTCAAGGTCTCGCCCATATGAGGAGTCAGCAGGTTCGGAGCGAAGGGAAAGCTAAGTCCATGATTTGTCGGCCCGTTCGAAATACTAAAGCGGATTGCCTCAGTTGCTTACCAGATTGCCCTACCACCATCCCTATCCGACATACATGATATATTCCATGTTTTCCAACTTAGGAAATATGTGTATGATCCAAGCCATGTGGTAGACCTGGAGCAACTGAACCTTCAGCCCGACTTGACGTATGTCGAACAACCTGTACAAATTTTGGATAGAAAAGAAAAGCTGCTTCGGACCCGTTCGGTTCCTCTAGTGCGCGTGCTTTGGTGGAATCACTCTGTCGAACAATCTACTTGGGAGCTTGAAACAGAGATGAGGGAAAGGTTCCCCTCATTATTTTCTAGTGGTAGGTTCTATTCTTCAAGTTTTGGGATGAAACTTCCAATTAGTTGGGTAGGATGTGGTGCCCCGTTCTCCCTATTCGGGGAGCGCGGCTAAGAAATACAAGACGGTATCGTTCGATCGGGATAGATTGAATCAAGAACTCATCCTCGTTATGGATTTGTCTCTTCGGAATCGATTCCCATATTCAGTGGACCGTGCCCCCGGGATCGACTTAGCGGCAGAGTCAGGAGGGACCTCTCCGCTGCATCTTTTGTTGCCTAGTTTTCGCTGTCGCTTGTTGCTTTCGTTCTTTGAGTTGGTTTTCAGATTTGCTTGAGATTTCTTGAACGATTTCGGTGATTTCATTGTTTTCGTTCTTCGAACTGCACTTCAATTCCGATAATAAAAAGAGAGGAAGAAGTATTGATCAGCTGTTCGTGGCAATGCAGGTGATCAAGCAGTAGACGCCGCTCGAACGGACTCCTAGATACTTCCTTCCCCTTTCCTTCCAACTACTAAGTGAGTGGCTACCATCCCGATTAGCTAGCCCTGCTTGCTAGTCTTCACATCATAATCTTGTGTTCGTGCTTGCCCCGATCAAACGATACCAAGTAATAACTAAAAGACTACAAGATAATAAGGGAATAGACTTGGGTAAAGTTATGCTTGTCAAATAAAACTTGTGAACGGTTACTTACTTACATGCTTGCTCGTTTGGAATATTCATCATATGCATAAATATAAGTTAGAATGTATATTTCTTCTTAAAACTATGCTATGTATAGAAGTCTTCTTTAATGCAATAACCCAACAGGAAGACTATGCAAAAGTAGATCTTGGCCTGTTATTGCCCTATGCTTGATATTACCCTGTAATTGCCTCAAATGTTAACTTAGTGTACTGCGTTGATCACGGACAACTTGTGCACAAGGTCTTAGTTCCTGCGGACGGTCGCTGGGGCACTGGCACCGATCCGATTCGGACGGAACTCTCGATAGTCGCCTGCTTCGGATGGAGTGGCCTGTGGCGCCTCCTGTCCTCTGCGCCGCACGTCATTCAATCCCGAGACTAGCCGTCCATTATGGCAACGTGCTAGTGATCCCCTCGTATATTTAAACCTGTTGCAACTAACTTGTGTCTGCTTGGCAGGGAAGGCAGAGTAAGTATTGTACAGGTGGTTCAGACTGGCAGGTAAATGTCACCGAACGGTGGCGAGTTATTTCAATGCTTTCTATATATATTTCTTGCTTTAAAATGAACTAAGGCAAGATAGAAACCCACAAAATATGCATGCTTCATTAAAACAACGTGTTGATTGGTATAGTTGGATTAGCTTGCCTTCACCAGTACGTTTCGATGTACTGACCCTCGTTGAAATAGGTTCCCCGCGCTAGGAGAACCGAGCGAGGAGCAGGAGACAAACCCCCAATTCAGTCCAGCTGTAGGCACACCTCGACCGTGCCACCTTTGAAGCATTTTGAAGAAGAAGCATTTT
The DNA here is from genome assembly GCA_036927795.1 of Iris macrosiphon. NCBI lineage: Eukaryota > Viridiplantae > Streptophyta > Magnoliopsida > Asparagales > Iridaceae > Iris > Iris macrosiphon. The sequence goes on from JAYESA010000006.1 coordinate 27,662,489, forward strand.
GAAGTTAGAAGCTAGCCACCAAGCAACCATGCAACTTCGTGGCAAAGCAGTCGTTTCGTCACAAGGTCTTATATTTTGAGTTTAGTAAGGGATGTAATGTACAGGACTGCTATCTCATTTTGTGTCAACACTTTTGTAAGCCCATAGAGGCAATCCTTATGACTCAGTTCAAGGAGTTTGTAATAGATGTTCATATTATCAATAAAAGAGAACTTTTCCATGTTTCAATCTGTGTTCAATTTATCTGCGTACTCTGAATATGTGCTCGCTATGCGAAACAAAATACTTAGCCTTGTGCGGTGCACAACCTAGGCCCGCACGGCGGTCACGCCCGGGGGACGACTTTCGATTCCACGGAATCGGGGCGTGACAATTTTTGGGTCAAGGCGGGGTCCAAATGTGGGCCGCTTTGCACCGAAAAATACGTCAGGGTCAAAGGTCTCCAAATCAGTCCAACTTAGTGTCAACAGGTCAGGAACGATGATACGAACCCAACGAAACTTCCAGAATTGGATTCCGATGAGCCGTTCTCAAAATCGCCCGTCGGGTGGAGCCTGTGGGGCCCACGACACGCGATTTTGTCAACGTTCTCAGAATCGAACCAAACTTGGCTCACAGGACCAGCGTATTGCTACGAGTCCGATGGCGCAAGTTTCGTCTTGATCCGACGTATGTACACTAAGTTACAGCGAGAATCAGAATGGTCGGATACGGGACGGTGTCCGCGGATATGCACTGATTCCGGTGTGCCCGCACATCCGAATCAGCTTCTGCGAAGTCCCGCACGTCTGTATCAACGACGCGCACGTATCGGTAAAGACCGCACGTGACCAAGTCGTCCCGTTTGGCGGGGCGTACTCAGTTCTGGGGTAAAACAGGGTGTTGGTTTTTCTGTTTTTGGATCGCGGTGTACGATCACCACAGGACGCGATGTCCCGAGCGGTTTGTATGGGCACCAAGAGGGTCATACAGGCTTCGCGATGCAATTTACGGAATCGAAATCAAGAGCTACGAGCGAAAAGTTACAAATACCTGAACTGTGCTCCGCGAAAACTAGGGTTTTCGTATCCGTTTCGTGTCCTGTGTCCTGGACACTGTGTCCGACACGAGTTACAGAAGCTAGGGTTTAGGTTCACTGTGTCTTGTCTGAGGACCCTGTGTCCGAGTCCTCGCTGTGTCAGCGTCTGAGCTCGCCGGAGCTCCGTCGGGGCTGTGCTGGACGAGGGCGGCGCTGGAGGGCTGGAGTCTCGGCCGATGATCACTGGTGGAGACGGGGGAAAGTGAAGGAGGAGGTCGACTGGGTGGTGGCTGGACAGGGACGGCGGGGGAAGGCTTCGGCTGGAGGCGGGCTGCTGCGGGCTCGGCGAGGTCGGAGAGCAGCGCGGTGGCCGGAGGGAGGCGGAGTGCTCGTCGGCGGAGGAGAGGAGAAATGGCTCGGTGAGGGGTTAGGGTTCGGCTTATATAGGAAAGATGGGGAGAGGGATCGGTGGCCGGTGAGGACGCGAAGCGGCGGCAGGCGGAGGGAAGGAGAAGAGACGGTGGCGGTGGTTACAGGAAGAAGAAGCGGAGCGGTCGGCGGTTGGCCGGTCGGAGGGAAAATGGGGAGTCGGGGAAGAGAGAGAGGTTCAATCGGGCTTCGGGCGGCCGGGTTGGGTCGGGTCAGCGGCGGATCCGGCCCGATCAGCTAACATAAACGGGTCAGGTCGGGCTATCGGGTCGGGTCTGACCCGGATCCGACCCGTTAGGGGTTTTGGTCCGATTCAGTCAGACCGGCCGGTCTGGGTCGGTTTAAGTTTTGGGTTGGTTTAATAAACCCGGTTTATTATATTAATTAGTTTTTTTAAAAATAAATCAATGGTTTTTATAGCTTTAAAAATTTATCCGGGATCCAATAAATTTCCGAAAAAATACCCCATGCTCGGTTTTTAATTTTACACCATAAAATATTATTTTCATAATATTTTAATATTATTTAATAACAGTTAAAAATCCTTTAATAATTAAAACACCTTAATTTAATTAGAGAAAATTCTCAGAAAATTTCAGAAATTTCAGAAAAATGTAAAAATCCAAAAATTAAAATTTTCTTGAAAATCAGGGGGTTTACAAAAGCCTAACTCGTGTGGCAGTGCGCCGTGCAATATTAGAGAAACACGAGAAAACTTACCAACTTACCATTCCTTCTTCCCTGTCCAATTGATACAACCAAGTTAACCAAGCACGAATATATATAAGGAAACCAATAATCACATGAGCAAGCACAAGTATTACTAGCGTATTTCTGACCGAGGTGAACAATATATACAATTTGTGATACTCATATTATTTTGTGACTCAGGTTGTTCAAATGCATTATACTCAGACCATTCAGATTTTTCAGATTATTCAAGTGTGTTTGAGAGGTTCAGATTTTTTGGTTCAATTAACGATCTACACGCAGAGTGCGGCGTGCATCTGTTACTTACCTTAAGTCCATACGAGGCCATACATGGGTTGCCACATGATTCTTTTAATGATACTTTAATGAGACTTCAATGATACTTTTTAACGACACATTCATATTACTTGATGAGCCATCAAGGACTATAGTCCAGGCGGGCGATGATCGTTGCAGCGCAGGTAGCGAGCCCCGCTACAATGCCCCGTCTCCCCCATGCTTATGTTGCTAGCTGACTATGAGACATTCCTGTCTGGATCGGATCGGCCCCGGTGTCCCGGTGTACCCTCCGCAGGAACCATAAACCTGTGCACAGGCAGTCCATGACCATTAACGATCAACACTAAGCTTTTATTATATGTAATATTTTAGGACCTTGAATGAACATAACTACTTGACATAGTGTGAATGCATTTACTCGTTCATATATCTCATGATCGGATGTGTTCCATTCAATGCACAGTTTATGCTGATGTTTTACTACTTATTGCAGCTCCCATTTTGGGAGTTGCCTTGGCGACCCAACGGTCCCGAAGATTTTTCATGTTTCTATCATTTGGCTTGGAACGACCATTTTGATAGTCTTCCTGTCACAGGTAAGTGAACCATGATCTGTGTTGTGCTTCTATATCAAAGCAATATGTATGTAACGAGCATTTTAAGACATATGAAGCAATATACTTGAAGGAACATATAAGAAACAAAAGTAACGCTACGAGAGTGGGGTTATAAGAACCATGAAGAGAGCATACTACTCCGTTCAACCTATCTACTTTCATGTTCTATGCAAAGAGACATAAGATAGGATTATTCCCTTAACTAGGTGAGTTGTATTCTTTATTAGTATGCAATGGGTGATTCATCTAGCGACTAGCATGTATCGACCATATTTTTAAGTATGAAGGCTAAGCAAGGATATGTTCATCGTAGCCACCCACCTTAGCGATGATTCGCCTCGGTAGAGCGATACTCCGAGCGTGCCTTTGAAAGTCAAGTCTGAACTCCTGAAGGGCCAAGTCTGAAATCCTTTTTCTCAAGCAAGTCTTCTGGCTGAGCAAGGCGGGTCGGGTCTTTGCACTTGTGACGTTTGAATCGGCTATCTGCATTGATGCGGAGCGGGTCGTTACACTGACAATCCTCCATCCTGACAAAATTCATATCCTTCCTGGTCAACCTAGTCACCGTCTCCGCAATCCCGAAGAAGTTTTGTACAAATCTTCTGTAGTAACCTGCTAGTCCCAGAATTTTTTTATTTCAGCCACTGAACTGGGAGTAGTCCACGACTCTATTGCCACGATATTCTTTCGGTTAACTGAGATCCCATCACCTGTCACCACATGCTCAAGAAATTCAACCTTGTCAAGGAAGAACTCGCACTTCGAAAGCTTCCCGTAATGCTCCTCCTTCCTGAGAGTATGCAAAATCATCCTCAGGTGCTCCTCATGCTCCTCTAGGGTCTTCGAATACACAAGAATATCGTCAATGAACACCACCACGAACTTGTCAAGATACTGATGGAACACCTTGTTCATCAGGTTCATGAATACTGTCGGGACATCAGTCAACCCAAACGGCATCACCATGAACTTGAACTGTCCGTACCAAGTCTGAAAAGCTGTCTTCGAAATATCTTCCTTCTTCACCTTCACCTGGTGGTAGCCTGACCTCAAGTCTATCTTCGAGAATACATTCGCTCCGCTCAACTGATCAAAGAGATCATCTATCCTCAACAGCGAATATTTATTCTTGATAGTGAGGTTGTTCAGAGCTCTGTAGTCGATACACATGCATACCGACCCATCCTTCTTCGGTACAAACAATACCGGAGCACCCACGGTGATGAACTAGATTTGATGAAGCCCTTGTCCTGCAACTCATCAACCTGCTTCTTCAAGTCTGCCAGTTCGATGTTGTTGACCCTATAGACTTGTGTGATATTGGCTCTGCGCCTGGAACCAAGTCTATAGAGAACTCAACATTCCTGTCTTGTGGCAATCCTGGCAACTCCTTTGGAAAGACATCAAGGAACTCAGCTATCAAAGGATGTGGCACCCCTTTTCTTCCACCAAAGATCCACAAATGATGCCCTCGCTCTACTCTGCTGCTTTTCTGGCGATCTCGAACTCTGGCTCTCCTGGCGGTCGAAATATCACTCTGTCTCCACGATAATCTATAGTAGTGTGGTGCCTACTCAACCAATCCCTCTCTAGTACAATATCGTAGCTCGAAAGTGGAATTACGAGTAAGCACACACTCAACTCCCTGCCTCCCAATGCAACTCTCTGATCCTTACAAAAATTATTAACTAAGATAATGCCACCCCCATCCGTGATCTTGCAAGTCTTATCCAAGGGTTCAGCCTCTAAACGATGCTTAAGAGGAAAAGATACATATACAAAACTATGGGAAGCACCGAAATCGAATAAAGCAAATGCTGGAATAAAATTGAGAAGAACTGAACCTGATATCACTTCTCATACTAGCTCGGCTTCCTCGACTATTATGGCATATGCTCGTCCCTAGGGTGCACCTCTTTGCTGTTGCTGGTGATGGGTAAACCTCTACTACGGTGGCGGGAGTGGAGGTCCCCTCTGCTGGCCTTCCGGTGTGGTAGGTACGCTGGCAGGTCCCCTCTGAGCAGCTACTCCACCCTAACCTGGACGAGTCTGAATAGATGGATAATCCCTCAACTAGTGCACTGATGATCCATAAGACAAACATGTACCTAACCTCTTCCTGCATATGTCTCTCGTGTGTTCCGCTCTCCTACAGTACGCACACTGGACTGCGGGCTGGGTCTGCCTCTATGGCTGCTGCTGGATATGTCCTAGAGCTGGTGCCTGGTGCTGATATGGCCTCTGCTGCTGCTGAGAGTGGGGACGCTTGGCCGGTCCCGCGCTGCCACTCTCTCCTCTAGAACCATCGCGTCCTCTCTTGGGCCTGAGGTCCAAATCATCCTCAACAATCTGGGCATCCATCAGAATGCCCTCGAAGGTAGCGGTACAACATCCAGAAGTATGAGACTTGATCTCTCTCATCAGCTCATTTCTGAACTTTCGGGCTCGATCTTCTGGGTCCCTAATCATAGACGGTGCAAAATAACACAAGCGGCAAAACTCTGCGGCGTACTCGTCGACCAATATGTTCCCTTGGACCAAGTCATAAAACTGACTCTCCAAGGCTCTCAGGGCCACGTCAAAAAATAACTTCTTCTTGAAAAGATCCTTGAAATCCTCCCAATTAAGTCCTCGAGCGGTAAGTCTCAGCTCCGGGCGACACCAAGTGACTGCGATATCGAACAACTGGCTACCGGCGGCCTTGATCTGCAGGCTCTTTGGAATATGAGCCAAATGTAAGTTCCTCTCTATGTCCTCCAACCAGTCGTCGACGTAGAGTATCCCCTCGGTACCCTTGAATTCCTAAGGTATCATCCTCTTGAAGTCCACTATAGTGCCTGGCCTCTGCTGCTGCAGCTGGCCAGGGTGCTACTGTGCTACTCTCTCTATGCTCTATCTCATCAGCTCTGTCTACGATTGGTGCACCTCGGCCTGCACCCTCTGCGCCTCAGCCTGAACTCGCTGAGCCTCTACCGACATCCTCTGAGCATCCACCATGCCCTGGATCAAGGCGAACATATGTGCCCCGTCAGCAGGCACACCTCCCGAAAAAAGAATCTGTAGCGGTGGTGGAAGGTCCTCCGTAACAGCCGGAACAACCCTTTGGACAGGTGGGGGATGAGGACCCCCAAAATCTACGAAAATTCCTACATGAATAGGTAAAGTAGGAGGAGAAACTCTAGCTGTTTGGGTGGCAGGTCGAGAGCTGGCAGACCTCTCTGAAGCTGCGGGTCCTGATCTCTACGATATATTCTTCGGCGGCATCATGAAGACAGATCGAAAACAAAACGAAGTCAATTAGGGCAAGAGATACGACATCATCAAAGAAAGACAATAAAATTTAAAGGAAGCAATTATTCAGAATGAAAAGAATCTCAAAATTAATAGATGGAAGGTTTTTTCTAGTTGTGATTGAGCATACTCTCATCCTATATCCTATATCAGGCTTGGAATAGTACTCTAAGTCTTAACACTACTACGATACCGCACTAGTTACGACTTAGTCTTACTCGAGGGACCTGTATGGGCCACCACTAAAACGTGTCACGAAGTACCCGAAAATTGGGCAAGAGTCGTGGGTACGTCCAACCTACGCTGCAGCATCGACGGTAGAACGATATCTAGGTCAAGATAGCTATCTAACAACTCACACAATATATATATATATATATATATATATATATATATATATATATATATATATATATATATATATAATCAACTCACAATAACTATAAGGAAGGTAAATGGCACGATAAAGATGTAAAGAAATACGAGAGGCAAAATAATATATAACTCAAACAAGTCAGAGTCTAAGAGTCTAGCTATCTCAACACAATATAAGTCTCAACATAAAATACAACTCAAGTCTCAAAGTCTGGAATAATCTAATACATAAAGATAAGCTAGTGCTACCTAAACAACTTTGGGTGGTATCTCCTCTATATGGAGTGGCTAATCTGGAAGCTCCTAGATATAATCATCATCTACTCCTAGACCATAATGAGTAGGACAAAAGTCCTCAAGATCCTATGAAAAATGTTATCCATTTAGGATTGGAGCGAAGCACAAACACTAATAACATTTCCAATTATATTGATAAAAACTATAAAGCAGTATAAGAAAATACACGATGGAATAAAATACTAGAATGTAAGAAAATCTGGAGAGACATATAATCATCATAGAGGAATAACTAGCAGTAAAACATATATATGTGAATAATAGCAATGAATGTACTGGAATAAAGAAAAAAATGTTGGTTAAGTGCCTTGAAATATTAGTTTACTATGTGATCGGATTGAGACTAGATCATGCTTGTTATATATGATTGTCTATGATACATGTAAGGTCAGACTAACCATCTGGTTAGCTATGATGCAAGCAAGAGTCAGGCTAATAATATATAATAAGCTATGAGGCATGTTATATGGTCAGCTACACCCTACGTGATATGTGGGATGAAGTATGATGCATGTAAGGTGGGGTATGATCACATAACTTGCTAATATTTCTCCATCCCCAGCTAGTACGATGGATCCAATCATGACTTCTCATGACAGGTATCTATGATACTAGACCGTGTATTCACTGTGTAGGAATCAAGTATACACTACAACTAGAATCATAGTAATAAAAAATAATAAAAACTGTCATAGAATGTACTCGCCTGTGGTCCTGCGCAATGAACTGTCAACAGAGAATAAACTGGAGTCCAAGAGTCCTAGATATTAGAATATCAAAGTTAATTGGTGAACTGAAATGATAAACATGTTTAACTAGCTCTATGCTAGACTTCTAGGTCCAAACTAGGTCAACACTAAGGTTAATCTAGGCTATACTAGTCATTGCCAAGTTATACTAGCTATTTCTAAGTTTACTTACTAATATATAATAATATGTAACATAATACCATACTCTAACATATTACCAATATCATACCTTGTCATGACCCGCACCCGGAAATTCGGGCACGAGTGCGTGGGTACGTCCAGCCTACGTCGCAGAGTCGGCGGTAGTACGCTGTCTAGCTCAAATCCATATTTACTAAACTAGCTCATTCACAATTAACATAGGCAAGATAATAATGGGAAACAGATACTTAAGATTGCAATTGAAATAAATGCGACAACAGATTCAAATGTTTTAGTACAGAAATCAAAATGAAATCGGGGACAAACCCGATTACTAAGATAAAGAGCAAATAACTAAGATAACTACTGCTAACTACTCCGCAGGAGTAGCTTCCTGTGCGGGAACTGGCTCTGCAACTGTATCACCTGCTGCCTCATAGGGACCATAATATGTAGGGGCAAGGTCCTCATCATCGCCTAAATCAACAGATCCAGTCAGGAAAGGAGCAAAGTACACAGTGCACAACAAGATTAAACTAAATATTTATGACAATTAAATTGAGTATCATGTTGAGAAACTGCATAAAAGAACATCAATATCTCAGAGTTAACGCGATAAACAGGAATATGGGAAAGCAGAAATAAATGAGACAGGAAATGAAACTACAACAGTCAGCAAGATATATAACAAGACCAGAAACTATCTGTGTGAACTTGTGTTTGTTTTTAGAATACATAGTTGGCATGTAGGGGTTTATAAGGCTAATCCGGCCGTCATAAACGGCTATTAAACAGGAATAATCGAGATCCGGCTGAGGTACAGTCGCGTACCAACAGCTATTAAACATGGCAGGGGAAAGGGTAAACTACATGCCTTCTAGTATTCTCCCACCCGACATGAAAAATAAGACATGAACTCCAATATTCAAGACATGAAATCCAGTATTTCTAACACTAGGTGTAATCATCAAGGGTACTAGTAAAGCAGGGAATTAATTATCACAATATAAAGATTTAACTTGAAGTGCAGGTACTTGCCTGTTGTTTGGATCTGATTAATTATTTTTGGGAAAATTTCCAGAGATGAGTCCAAAAGCTGAAATAGACATTACCATCACGCTCAGAAGATGTCAAATAGATAGAAACGCCTGTCCTTGGGTCCAATTTGAAGACAAGGGCAAAAACGGCACTTTCGGGTCAAAACGGGGTCCGTCGGTGGGCCCGCTTTGCACCGAAAAATGTGTCCGGGTCAACGGTCTCCAAATTCACCAAACTTAGTGTCAACAGGTCAGGAACACTGATACGAACCCAACGGAACTTCCAGATTTGGATTCCGATGAGCCGAACACAAAATCGCCCGTCGAGCGGGGCCTATGGGGCCCACGACACGCGATTTCGTCAACGTTCTCAGAATCGAACCAAACTTGACCCACAGGACCAGCGTATCGCTACGAGTCCGATGGCGCAAGTTTCGTCTTGATCCGACGAGTGTACAAGAAGTTAGGACGAATTGCAGAAGAGTCGAATACGGGGCGATGACCGCGGATACGCGTTGATTCCGGTGTGCACGCACACCCGAATCAGCTTTCGCGAATTCTCACACGTCCGTATCGACGACGCGCACGTATCTGTGAAGACCGCACGCGACCAAGTTGTCCCGTTTGGCGGGACGTACTCAGTTCCGGAATAAAACAGGGTCTGGTTTTTCCTGTTTTTGGATCGCTGTGTGCGATCACCACAGGACGCGATGCCCCGAATGGTTTGTCCGGACACCGAGAGGGTCATACAGGCTTCACAACACAATTTGCGGAATCGAAAACAGAGCTACGAACAAAAAGTTACACGCACTTGAAGGGGACCCGAAAACCGGGGTCGATTCGTGTCCGACTCGTGTCGGACACAGGAATCGAACTAGGGTTAGGGTTAGGGTTTGGGGCTCAGCCCTGCGGCGGCCGGAGGCTCGCCGGCGGGAGGCTGGAGGCGGTCGGGGGCTTCGCCGGAGGCGGCCGGGCTCGCTGGCGGGGGCAGTGGCGTGCGGCAGGCGGCCGACGGCGGGGACGAACAGCTGCTGCTGCTGCCGGCGAGGAGGGAGGTGGCCGGAGGCGGAGCTGGTGGTGGCGGGGGAGGCTAAGGCAGGCGGCGGCAGCGGAGCTCCGGCGCGGTGGCGGAGGAGGGCGAGGGGGCTGGAGGGGGTGACCGGAGAGGATCGAGGGGGGGTTTATAAAGGGGGAGCGGGCGGCAGCGTGGGCCGAGGGAGGCGGCGGGCAGCGCGGGGGCGGGGGGCGCGTGGCCGCGGCAGCGCGGAGGGCTGCCGGCGGGTCCGGCGGGAGACGCGGGGCCGGAGCGGGTCACGCGGGGGGGCTGGGTCAGGCGGGCTAGTGGGTTCGGGTCGGGTCGGGCGGATCCGACCCGACCCGCTAGGGATGGGCCGGGCTCGGGCTCGGTTGGGCTGGGCCGGGGTGAGGTTGGGCCGGGCTGGGGTTAAGTAATAATAATAATAATAATAATAATAATAATAATAATTAATTAAATAATTAAATAGTTTTTAGGCATTTAAAAATAGGTCTGAGGTCCAATAAATTCCAGGAAAATTACCCTAAGTCCAGTTTTCCATTTTACACCGAAAAATATTATTTCCATGATATTTTAATATTGTTTATTAACAATTAAAAATTATTTAATATTTGTAAACCCTGATTTTAATTACAGAAAAATTTCCAAAAAATTCCAGAAAATTGTGAAAAACCTAATTTTAATATTTTTGAAAAAAATCAGGGGCTTACAATCTACCCAACTTATAAAATTTTCTCCTCGAAATTTAAATTATGGCAGGGTTCTCTCTGCCTAAACTCACTTGATTAGTCCAACGGGTATCTCTCAGGTGGACATTGCGGTCGCTACCCAACTTATAATTTTACCCATATATCCGCTAAGGCCGTACAACTAGTGAGGCTAGGTCTCAACTTAATAAATCAGGGTATTGAATCTTTAAGTCTGCAACACAATTTTACCACCTATGGTATTCCCTTAGTCATAGAGGTTATCATCAATTTGACCGGTCTGAGGGGTACATCTAGCACTTCAAATCAAACTTATACCAAACACAGGATTTTGTCTTTCCGAAATAAGGGAAGACGAGGATCAATAATAAAGAGTTTAAGGGCGAGGTGGTAGAACAGAGGTATAGGGATCAAGGCGTTTAAGGAATTCTAATGGGAATTATCAGGCGGTTATGGATCGAGATTCTATTCTGATACAATATGCTCGGACGTATTTAGGGGCAAGTATACTATCTCAATCCACGTAAAGTAGTCGTGCTAAGTGCGAATCAAAATGCACTAAGGTTGATCAGACCGTAGTACACTGATTCTGAGTAGACACTTGTATTAGTGGGGTTGATCAGGCCTCAATAATACAGGTGTCATGAACAAGCCCGATAAAGAGTAAGCTTGCAAAACTAGGCTATAAAATAGCAGCATCAGTCGAGTTCAGCAAAATTAAATGCGCTAGATGATGAAAAGGAGGTACAAATTATTGAAGTTCACAGAATAACACAAAATAAGCATAATAGCAAAAGCCTCTAAAAATCTCTACAGTTATCAAATTTAAAAGCACACTATGTTATTTAGCAAGTTCAAAATTACTAGGTTGGGGCTGAGGTCACGAACCAACAGGCACGAAAACAATACTAGAAAAGGTATATACGAATCACTTACGCGCATTAGCTGCTTCCAAAGTTTGCGCGTTCTCCACGGTCATCACGTAAGCTTGTCCGCGTCCTGGAGCAGTGGGGCAGTCCCTCACTTGATGTTCTGTTGATCCACAATATAGACAGGCACCCAGTCTCTTCCTACAAACTTGCCAGGTGTGACCTTGTTTTTGGCAAAAGTTACAAGCAGCCGCTTGTTGGTTCTGTCCTTGAGCCTGGTGTTGGGGTGCTGGAGCTCGAGGGAGAGGACGCTGAGTTTGCTGCGGGGCCCTCTGCTGTTGTTGTTGTTGAAATGGGCGTTTATTGGGTCCCGCATTTCCGGTATCTCTCTCTCGCTTTAGTTTATGCCCCATGTCTCTCTCAACACCTTGTGCCACGCTCAGGATTTTCTCGTAGGTGCGAGCTCAGCTGGTGGTGACAACAAGGCGAATATCCGGAGACAGCCCCTTCTTGAATCTACGGGCTCTGTCCTCTGGGGTACGGACCATGTACTCCGCAAAGTGGCTTAACCTGCTAAATTCAGCAGTATACTCATCAACAGACAGGTTACCTTGTTCCAGTCTCTCGAATTGGCTTTCGAGAGCTTCCCGAGCCACTTCGGGGTAGAATTTCTCCTTGAATAGCCTCTTGAAGTCCTCCCAGGTGAGGTCAGGAGCAGATAGTTGGGGTTCATCTCTGAACCAGGTCCGAGCTATGTCGAACAGTTGCAGGCTTGTGGACTCCACTTTGAGATCATCAGGAACCCGAGCAGTCTTCAGGAGTCTCTCGACATTCTCTATCCACTCATCGGCATAGAGAATGCCCTCAGTTCCGTAGAATTCTAGGGGTCTAAGGTTCTTGAAGTCTTTGGCACTCCCTGGCCTCTTGAGTGGCGACTCCTGGGACCTAAGAGCTTCTGAAAGGCTGGTCCGTAGCAGGGCAGTTTGTTCCTTCTGGGATTCCACTAGTCCCTGGAACACTCCAAGTAGCTGTGCCCCATCCAGAGTAACTGCTGGAATAGATGGAGGCGGCGGGAGTGCAAGAGTCTCGGGCACATTCTGCTCAGCTGGTTCTGATGTGCCTCCTACTGTGTTCCTCGTCTGAACCATTCTGAAAGATGAAGGGATAGGAAGATTAGAATATATTACCTGGAAGTCAAGGGCGATAGGAAAAATTGACTAGAACCGATATCAAGATTGGAAATAAAAGATCATATTCTGTGAATGAGCTTTATCCTAAAATCCTCAATCTTGTTGCAGGCCGGTTCGGTCCCTAAGTTGAAACCAAAAAAATTAGTCGTTTGACCTGCATGGGCCACCATAAAAACGTGTCACGACCCGCACCCGAAAATTCGGGCATGAGTGCGTGGGTACGTCCAGCCTACGCCGCAGAGTCGGCGGTAGTACGCTGTCTAGGTCAAATCCATATTTACTAAACTAGCTCATTCACAATTAACATAGGCAAGATAATAATGGAAAACAGATACTTAAGATTGCAATTGAAATAAATGCGACAACAGATTCAAATATTTTAGTACAGAAATCAGAATGAAATCGGGGACAAACCCGATTACTAAGATAAAGAGCAAATAACTAAGATAACTACTGCTAACTACTCCGCAGGAGTAGCTTCCTGTGCGGGAACTGGCTCTGCAACTGTATCACCTGCTGCCTCATAGGGACCATAATATGTAGGGACAAGGTCCTCATCATCGCCTAAATCAACAGATCCAGTCAGGAAAGGAGCAAAGTACACAGTGCACAACAAGATTAAACTAAATATTTATGACAATTAAATTGAGTATCATGTTGAGAAACTGCATAAAAGAACATCAATATCTCAGAGTTAACGCGGTAAACAGGAATATGGGAAAGCAGAAATAAATGAGACAGGAAATGAAACTACAACAGTCAGCAAGATATATAACAAGACCAGAAACTATCTGTGTGAACTTGTGTTTGTTTTTAGAATACATAGTTGGCATGTAGGGGTTTATAAGGCTAATCCGGCCGTCATAAACGGCTATTAAACAGGAATAATCGAGATCCGGCTGAGGTACAGTCGCGTACCAACAGCTATTAAACATGGCAGGGGAAAGGGTAAACTACATGCCTTCTAGTATTCTCCCACCCGACATGAAAAATAAGACATGAACTCCAATATTCAAGACATGAAATCCAGCATTTCTAATACTAGGTGTAATCATCAAGGGTACTAGTAAAGCAGGGAATTAATTATCACAATATAAAGATTTAACTTGAAGTGCAGGTACTTGCCTGTTGTTTGGATCTGATTAATTATTTTTGGGAAAATTTCTAGAGATGAGTCCAAAAGCTGAAATAGACATTACCATCAAGCTCAAAAGATGTCAAATAGCTAAAAACGCCTGTCCTTGGGTCCAATTTGGAGACAAGGACAAAAACGGCACTTTCGGGTCAAAACGGGGTCCGCCGGTGGGCCCGCTTTGCACCGAAAAACGTGTCCGAGTCAACGGTCTCCAAATTCACCAAACTTAGTGTCAACAGGTCAGGAACGCTGATACAAACCCAACGGAACTTCCAGATTTGGATTCCAATGAGCCGAACACAAAATCGCCCGTCGAGCGGGGCCTGTGGGGCCCACGACACGCAATTTCGTCAACGTTCTCAGAATCGAACCAAACTTGACCCACAGGACCAGCGTATCGCTACGAGTCCGATGGCGCAAGTTTCGTCTCGATCCGACGAGTGTACAAGAAGTTAGGGCGAATTGCAGAAAAGTCGGATACGGGGCGATGACCGCGGATACGCGTTGATTCCGGTGTGCACGCACACCCGAATCAGCTTCCGCGAATTCTCACACGTCCGTATCGATGACGCGCACGTATCTGTGAAGACCGCACGCGACCAAGTTGTCCCGTTTGGCGGGGCGTACTCAGTTCCAGGGTGAAACAGGGTTTGGTTTTTCCTGTTTTTGGATCGCGGTGTGCGATCACCACAGGACGCGATGCCCCGAATGGTTTGTCCGGGCACCGGAGGGTCATACAGGCTTCACAACGCAATTTACGGAATCGAAAACAGAGCTACGAACAAAAAGTTACACGCACCTGAAGGGGACCCGAAAACCGGGGTCGATTCGTGTCCGACTCGTGTCGGACACAGGAATCGAACTAGGGTTAGGGTTTGGGGCTCAGCCCTGCAGCGGCCGGAGGCTCGCCGGCGGGAGGCTGGAGGCGGTCGGGGGCTTCGCCGGAGGCGGCCGGGCTCGCTGGCGGGGGGCAGCGGCGTGCGGCAGGCGGCCGGCGGCGGGGACGAACAACTGCTGCTGCTGTTGCTGCTGCTGCTGCCGGCGAGGAGGGAGGTGGCCGGAGGCGGAGCTGGTGGTGGCGGGGGAGGCTAAGGCAGGCGGCGGCGGCAGAGCTCCGGCGCGGTGGCGAAGGAGGGCGAGGGGGCTGGAGGGGGTGACCGGAGAGGATCGAGGGGGGGTTTATAAAGGGGGAGCGGGCGACAGCGTGGGCCGAGGGAGGCGACGGGCAGCGCGGGGGCGGGGGCGCGTGGCCGCGGCAGCGCGGAGGGCGGCCGGCGGGTCCGGCGGGAGACGCGGGGCCGGAGCGGGTTACGCGGGGGGGCTGGGTCAGGCGGGCTAGTGGGTTCGGGTCGGGTCGGACGGATCCGACCCGCTAGGGATGGGCCGGGCTCGGGCTCGGTTGGGCTGGGCCGGGGTGAGGTTGGGCCGGGCTGGGGTTAAGTAATAAATAATAATAATAATAATAATAATAATAATAATAATAATAATAATAATAATAAATAATTAAATAATTAAATAGTTTTTAGGCATTTAAAAATAGGTCTGAGGTCCAATAAATTTCAGGAAAATTACCCTAAGTCCAGTTTTCCATTTTACACCCAAAAATATTATTTCCATGATATTTTAATATTGTTTATTAACAATTAAAAATTATTTAATATTTGCAAACCCTGATTTTAATTACAGAAAAATTCCCAGAAAATTCCAAAAAATTGTGAAAAATCTAATTTTAATATTTTTGAAAAAAATCAGGGGCTTACATACCTTGGTATCACTAATACTCATATCTTAACCTCAATACCCATAAATTTGCTATATACAACATGCCTTAACATATACCTAATACTATCAGATACCAACCTTCAACCCATAACTTAAAGCTAAATGATAATACCCTCAACTGATACTCTACTCAATACCTTAGTTTCTATACTTACTTACTGATACCTAGTATCATCCTTAGTGGTGAGATATCTTAGTACCTAATAGTTACTACCTGTACATAAGCCTGGTGCCTACTGATACCCCAAGTATCAGTTACCTCTACTACTATGTAGTTGCCAACCAAGCACCCATTTCCTTCACCAGCACCCAACATGCCCCTTGTTGTTCAGTGCTATTTGCACTGTCTGTAACAGACCCATGAGGGATTCTATACTGCAACATACCAAGATACCCCCAATGCCTCTCAAGGTTACACACAAAGTTTACATCATAACATCATTTGAACCCGAGCTCTAATGCTCAACATTACCAAAAAATCCATTCACAGTCAACCGATACACTTGATCACTTCCCCTTAACAAATTCGGATATACCCTACCCCCTTTACTTTGAACATATACATGCATCAAACTTGTTGCTGCTAATGCAACTACTACTATGGTCTAACACTCGAGCATGGAAGCTCATACACACACTCTAAAACTGAGCAACCATCTCTCCCATCTTCATCTGGCCTGCCACTCTAGTACTAACCCAGGTCTGGAAACAAACCTTAACTCCCCACACTCAACTCAAGCTTATGAATTTGCAGGTCCTTGAGCACATAATCTCTGATACTCTAACCGATACACTCGACTGAAATACCTCACTAACACATAGTCTACTCTTACACTTACACTTGCTTTTATTCCCTTGTGTGCTGGCCTGCAAATTTATGTGCATCGCTCACTGCAACACACGATACCCTTACTGCAGAACCCTTAACACCTGAGTATCACTCTCTCTAACCCACATACTAGTGTATGTATGTATATATATATATATATATATATATATATATATATATATCATGTTACATCTACCAATTGATACACGACCCATCACCCAACTGCTCATACAACCCGAGTTCATCCCCATCCTCCATATGTTTCACACTCTCACATTTACCTCACTTAAGCTCACTGATACACTACACCTCCCACAACTATGAGTACCTACTGCAGCACTTTTCATTCCTCCGGGTCTGTCTCTCACTGAACTTCCCTTCCTAATCACTAATGCACACTTGCTTCAACTCCAACTATAACCTCACCTGCACTTGGACATACCCCAAGCACATTGCCTGCAGTACAACTATTACCACTCGAGCTCACTGTAACTACACAAGACTGTACAGGCACTATGCACACACTAGCACACGGGAAACCCGACCTCTCATAAATTCATGTGCACTGCTCACTGTTCTCCCACTCCTCCCTCTCTCTTGTAAGTGCACAAACACACTCACACATCAAACTATAGGTGCTTACTGACACACACACACACACACACATTTATTAACATATGAAATTAGCACTCTAAATAGATTACACCCTCTATTGGTCATTTTGTCAAACACCTTGAGTGCAAAAATGTGATACTCATGATACACAACTAATCTTTATGCCAAAATCCTCCAATATATAACTAATAACATGTTTACATATCAAATATAATTATATTTACATACATATATATATATATATATATATATATATATATATATATATATATATATATATATATATATATATATATATATATATATATATATATAATATGATTAGTTGTTATAAAAAAATAGGGAAAATATATCTATAAACACAAAACCCCAAATATACACATAACACCTTGAAGGAATCATAATGGAAGTTAAAATAAACTCAATCTCTCCCCTTGTGGGTATTCCTAAACCATGGGTGGGATCCTAATGGCCAACAAAATAAATAAAACACAATTTAAAAGAGAGATTTGAGGATTCACCTATTGGGAGATGGATTTCCAATGCAACGCCAATAATTTTCTAGCCAAACTTCTTTTTCTCTAATGCTCGTTGAAACCTAAGCTTCTAGGCCTTTTACATGAGGGAAATGAGAGAGATTTAGGATTAATTTACTGAAATTTGGTGGAGGAATGAAGGATTTTGGGGAAGAACTCACTTAAGGTTTCTCATGAATGATAAATGCACTTGAGGGAGGCCCCCCCCCCCTCTCCTATATAGGGCCGACCAAGTGAACCCTAGGTCTAGCTAATACATAATATCCAATATGTCCTATATGGTTGTCATGAAGAGTTGTTTAATTTTAAAGGAAAAAAACTGAATTATACCTATTGGGAGATGGATTTCCAATGCAACATCCAAATTTGATGAATTTTTTTTTCAACTTGTAGATCCTTGCTCCTATTTGTAGATCCTTGCTTCCTCCTTCTAGATCCTTGCTCTACTAGCCTCCAATGGTGATTTGGAAAGGAATTGGAAACAAAATTGGTAGAAAATTGATGTGGGAATGAAGAAATTTGGTTGAGAAAAATTCTAGATCTAGATTTGGAATGAAAAAGAGGATAGAAAATTTTTTTCCCCTCTTTATATGGCCGGCCACTAACCCCTTTCCCAAGTTTCTATGCAAAGTCCAAAATACCACTTGGGGCATCTCATGAAGAAATAATTAAGAAAAAAATGTTCTAGTCTAATGTGTTTAATTTAATTAATCATCCTTCTAATGAATAGGCTTCTAATTAGGCTCAATTCTAACTAAATGTAAATGTTGGTCCATGGGTCTAATCTAAACTAGTTAGGTCCACTAACACAAGTCCAAAATAATAAACAAACATCTAACAATAATTAAATAATACAATAATTAATTATTCAACATGCACAATATTTAATTAATTATAAAATGACCAAAATATCCTTTCCTAGAAAATGTGGTAGTGACACGTACCGCTGGGCTACCACACAATACTAGCTACCGATGCTTGCGCTTTGGGTCCTATAGTGCTAAAGGTATATTGATGGGGCCCGTACGCACCTACTACTACTACTACTACTACTAGTAGTAGTAGTAGTAGTAGTAGTAGTAGCTACTATTGTGTCTATGCAGACCTACATGACCCGGTGGTTTAGCGGATGAGTACGTTCTCACTTGCATTCACTTAGCTGGTTATGATAGATACCCTTGAGCACATTGCTTATTATTTTACTGTTACATTGGCATGATATTTCTTGTACTTTGTTACGACTCTCTAAGGACCTGGTCCCTTGCCAGTTTTGCAGCGTAGATCGTTGTGGAGCATGTCTGGAGTTGCTAATGTGTGTTGCTTTGTTATACGGGTATTGGTACCAGGTACTTATATCATTTCTACCGGAGATATATTATTTATTCATATTGCTGATTCATCATCGATATAGCCTAGTTTTTATAGACATATTTCTTTCTCGAGTCTATTCGAGTTTGTGTGTTACTGGGTGGCTGACTTTAGCACATGTAGCTGATTCTTAATGTATTCTGTTCATTGTGGATTGAGACATAGATATATATTTACTGTTTTATGTAGATATTGACCATGATACTACAGCTTATACGTATTCGAGTCAGACCTGAGTTTGGTCGAATGCGTAGCTGGCATGTTACGTATTCCTAGTCCTACATATTTTGGGACTGGGGTGTGACATGTTCGGTTGAGCTGCTGCTAGCTTATGCGCAGAAAGCGAAGTTGGCGCATAATCCCACTAATTGCGGGATTTTGAATATCAATCATTATTTTTGGTTATTTTAGTCCCACATCGGCTGGGAGTGGAGATAGGCATCCATCGTTCTCTATAAATAGAGTCATCATGCCTCCTTTTGCAGACACACCAAAAATAATATAAGACGAGTCCAGAGAGTCCGTTTGAGTCATACTCAGAGGTGACTACGAGCGTTCCATAAGTTCTCTTGTGAACTTGCTGGCTCCTAGGAGCAGATCGTCAATAGATAGCGAACCTTGTTTTGAGCAGCAATGGTCTTCACCACCCCAGCAAGAATAATTTTTTATTCCATCTTCTTCTCCTCTCTTCTTCTAATTGTAAACGTTATGTCCCAATTACAACTGTGTTTGCAAGGAAGAATGTATTTTGGTTCTATGATTCAGAGCAAGTTGTAATCAGCTACTATATTATATAATTATATAGTTCTTCATTGGAATCGTGATTCAGAGGACAAACTAGTTTGCTGGAACTTCTGAGTCTCGACTACAACTTCAGGATCAAACAGAAGGTAGACTATAAAGTTTACTGGAACCTCCGTTCCTAGCATCGTTCTACCATCTTTTGATTAAGCCTCAGAAATATATATATATATATATATATATATATATATATATATATATATATATATATATATTGTGGAAAGGGGCACGTTGGCCCTTAGTAAGTAATCCTTCCACTACCCCACTGGGGCTCGAACACTCGACCACCCGGACCGCATGCCTCTCCACTAACCACTAGGCTAGAGGATCATTGGCATTATATATATATATATATATATATATATATATATATATATATATATATATATATATATATATATATATATATATATAGTAGCATTTGAATCTAGACTGGTTGCAAAACAAAATTTCGTCATCTTTACGTTTATTAAAATCATCCTCTTCTGAGGATTCTTTAAATTCTCTTTGACCAATTGTTCCTCAATTGTCATAGGTAGGAAGTATATTTTGGACCCTTTAAGTATTGACACGTAATATCGATAATATGTATTCCATATTATATAAATTTCAAATGCTACTATACTTATATATATATATATATATATGGTAACGAAATATGAGCCATAATGCTCATATTCCTACATGAGTCATGCACATGTGGACCAATAGAAATAGAGTCTACTAGTGCACATGAGATGTAGGAGTCTATTCCTATTGGTCCACATGTGCATGGTTCATGTATGAATTATCACGCCCCGATCTCCCGCAGGCTAATCGGTCGTCCCCAATAGGCTAGAATCACCGCGCCAGCGCTCCCGCAGGACGATACCCATCTGGACGTAATGCCGCACGAGCGTAAGCCGTACCCGTGCAAGGCCGAGGTTCATTGCTGGCGGTAAGAGGTCTAAGCCACAGAGTCGCACATATTGTCCGAGTGCAGCGAAATTATAAACGCATAAGCGATTGGTAACAAGTTCACAGAGTCGTCAATAGCGGAAGCATTAAATAACACAAGTATAGGAGTAAAGCAAACTCTTTATTGATATTGAACAAGTGCTACAGGCGGCGCTAGGCCGAGATTACAAGTCGCTCAAGCACTCTTTCTCTGAAACAGTAAAAGCGTGCCAAGTGGCTACATTTATGGAATGATACATAGGCGATGTTCCAACATTATGTCTTGTATATGTGCTTCAGTTCCGGACGCAACGCTCCAAGGCTTCAGAGTGAACTCCACGCCTTAGTACGCACGAAAGAGGCATCCGCACCGAACGAGTTTCTCCCGCACCCTGCAAGCAATCTGGTGGGTTATCAGTACATGAATGCACTGGTGGGGAGGCTACTCGCCCGCTCGACAAATCTAAATACGTAATATAGATTCCGTTCACCATCTATTAAGTTATCTTTCTAATCTTTCCTTATGACCAGTTTCATGGCAATGATGCAAAGCCTAACTCGTGTGGCAGTACGTCGTGCGATATAAAGGAACACGGCGAGACTTACCAACTTACCATCCGTCCTTCCCTGTCCAAGGAAAACCAAGTTAATTCAAGCACGAGTATTTATTATGAATCTAGGGGCAAATAGCATATGCAAACACAAATATTGTGAACGAGACTATGTTTAGGGTGCACGAGTTACTCGGATTATCAGTTGTGTTGCAGAAGATGTTCACGTGTTCCATATATACAAGTGTTATACTCAAGATCGTTCATGTGTTTCAGATTATTCTCGATGCGATGCAATGACTCGCATGCGGATTGCCGCTAAGCGAGGATGACTTATCTATATGAACAGGAGGTCGTTGGCATAGACATAAAGGGCAGGTGGTAGTCTATGAACGAGGAAGGAATGCAACGAAAGTAACCGGCGATGCAAACCATCCCGTCCAGCACAAGAGACTAAGATCCTTTTGAGCAAGGGTGGCGCGGCGTTAGCGGAGGCTCCACCCTGCCGAGCACAGGAAAGACTGCAAGAGTTCCATCCGGATCAGATCAGTCCCGGCCCCGGAGATCGCGTGGAACTGAGCTCCGAAGATCCCCTTGTTAAACAAGTTGTTCGCGACATGCAAGTCTGAGTCTTCCAATTCATTACTTGACAAGACAATCCATGATTCATGTTCTAAACGAGCATTTGCTCCACAAGCTGTGATTCTTGCTTGACATGATTCTCGTTCAGTATTCAACTTGACTTGATGCATTCCCCTGGTGCGGGGACTACCTTGGCGACCTAACGGTCTCGGATACTTGCAGGTTCAATATTGCACAAGAGAGCTATTTGATAGCCTCCTGGCTAACTAGATGCATGCACTATACGCGATAGTATTACTTGATTGTGGCATAAATATTGAATCGAGGCAACATTACAAGTTAACATATAAGCAAGCAAGCATTGCATTCATATGAAAACATAAGCATTTTACTTTGGCACGGGTCTAAAGGGTAAGCGAGGAGTGAAACTGTAAAGGGTCATACCGAGCAACATGATCTAGAGACGTGTAGTGTAATCAAGTAAACAGTGCACTACGAAAAGTGTATATCGATCGTTCTACTCGAGGTATAGCGGGGTCTAGTTGCACAAGTGTAAACTCCCTCGACCAGATTTTAGTATTTTAATATTATTTTTAGTTAATTAGAATTAGTACAACTTTTTAAATTTATTTATTATATATTCTATTGATTGTGCACCTGTTTATTACACAATAAATTAGGGCACCACACTAGCTGTTAACCCTAAACTAATTTCACCTCCCTGCCCTAGACTTGCTAGACTATATTTTCTGTATTTTTAGCAACTCCCAGAAACCTCGTTTTGTGCTTCGTTTTAGTCGCACAAATATCGTTACAAACGTACGTATTTAATCCCTATTTAATTTTTTGCTCTTTACCCACCTCTGTACCCTAGAGATTTGAGGACCAGTAGGCACCTATTTTGCCCAACCAAAAATACGATAATATTCTACACTAATTGTATTACAATTATCGTATTGACACCGTAGAAAAATTATGACCCTAACTGCCCTTAAATAATTAGTGAACACCGTGCGCAGTATTTATTAAATAATAAATACGGTGACCCGTATCACCTAAGAAATCAGACCCTGCATCTGCCCAGACTCACCCCACACGGTTCAAAACATTCTCCCCAGCATTTCCCCTCAATTCTGTGAATTTTGGTAATTTTTAGAACCAAGTGATTTTTCAGACAAATTGCATAATTGCGCAATTTCTCAATTTCTGGACTTTTATGCAAATTATGAAAAGTTAGGGTTTTTATGCAAAATGCATGTTAGATGGCATTACCCTATTGGCAAGACAATAGGTGGCATGGGACCACAGAAAAATCTGCTGAAAATATCCCAAAAATCCAAATTTACCTAAATACCCCCAAAGTTCTACTTATTTACCAAATTGCCATTGACCTATTCCTATATAAACCCTAACACACACCCCCTCTCTCATCCCCACTCCCTCACAGCTACCACCGGCCACCGCCTCCGACCCAACTCCGGCACGACCTTCGCCTCGACCCCCTCTTCCCTCCGGCCAAGCCTCACCGCCAGCACCGCCCTGCTCCGCCGTGGCGAGCCACCGCAGCACCCTCTCCTTCACTGCACCACAGCAGCTCCCCGACCTCCGACCGCCCACCACCGCCGCCCTAGCCGTCGCCGACCACCGCCACCACCCCCACTCGCTCCGCCTCGACCTCCCCTACCGACCCACCACCATCCCGCGGCCCCGCGACGGTCTCCGTCGCCGGCAGCTCCCCCGCAACCCCCACCGCCTCACTCTGCCAGCAACTCCTCCCTCACCTCCGACCGTCCCCCACCGCCACTCCGACAGTCTCCGACCTCCGCCACCACCACCAATCTCTTCGCCGCTCCTTCCTCCACCGCCCTGACCGCCTGCACCGCCGCCCCCGCCACCGCACGCGGCGCTGCAGCTACCGCGAGTTGCTGCTGCTGTTACTGCTGCCAGCAGCTACTGCTACTGCTGTTGCTCCTCCGGCCGGCCGCCGTCGACTCCGCCGCCGACCTCCCGCCGACGACCCGCCGTGGACCCCACCTGCCACCTTGTCAGGTATAAATACCCTATTATATACGTATTTTTATATATATATGTATATGTATTTATATATGTATATATATTTATATATATGTATATATATATATATGGTTATATATATTATATATATTATAGTATATAATATATATTATATCAATACTGTATAAATATATGTAAGTATAAGTATTATTATTATTATTATTATTATTATTATTATTACAGTATTTACTAAAAATAGTATATATATTTACTTATATATATATTTTTTGTTCATTTTTAATATATATTTAATATATGTATATGTATATGTATATGTATATATATATCTACATTCTATATATATACTTATATATGTACAACTATGTATATATATAGGTATATAATATATATAACTATATAAATGTTATGTAATAATTATTATATCTATGTATTTATACTATGTATATATATATCATATATATGTATATAGTATACCCTATATTATAATTATTATATTACTGTGAATATACACAGTATATATATATATATACTATGCATTTTATTTTTCATTATTTATATGCATTGTATTCCTTTTATTTTATATGTATATATATATCAGTGTTATATATACACTGTTAAATATACTACTATAAACAGTGGTCACCTATAGACCCTGATAATATTTATACTGTATATAACAGTGGTCACATATAGACCCTGATATTATATTGCTGAATAAGTACAGCATTTATATATACATTTAAATTCCTGTACTGTCATTTTTCTATTTATTATATATATATATATATATATATATATATATATATATATATATATATATATGATCTACATATATTACATATATTATACTGTACTGGATAATACAGTACATAAATATACATATGTATTTACTTTTTTGCCCTGTCTTTTATTTATTTATATATATATAAATGGATATACCCTGCTATTATAATATATGTCTCAGTGGATATACCCTGACTATTATTATTATACATCCGTGGATACACCCTGATAATATTGTATTATATATATCTATAGCAGTGGATATACCCTGCTACTAATATATATACCTGCATTTATTTGTTCTTTATATACTACATATATACTGCTATATATATATTATATCTATATATATACATACTACATATATATCTATACTATATATGTGTATATAAGTATATATACATACTTTATATTACAGCCTTGATATTCACGAACCCTGTCTGTTTTAACAGAAAACACCTTCACCACAACCAGTGACCCCCTGTCACCAGCAACCTCAAAACCTGACTGTGAGATCAGGTTATCAACATTATCAGGGAGTAGGCAAGTATACCTTGCCAAGTTTTTACTGCTTAAATATTAACTGTTAAATGTTCTTATTTAAATTCAATTATTGTCATATGATACTGCTCCTGAAATTACATATAACTGTATGTATCTGAGATTGCCTTGGGTACAGTCAACAGATACATTGACTTAGGGAAATCAACGTAATAGTTACAGACTTACCAACAACTGTGAGGATATCCTGATATTCTCCTAGACCCTATCACGGGAACACGCAACATGGTTGTAATGCATATTGGGATGCGAGCTGCGTAGTTGACTAGCTACCAGTACGTGTGACCGCATCACGGATTAGAATAATTCAGGAAATATACGACTTGACATTTAGTTACATTGGGAGGGGAGAACGACTAAAATACGTATGGGACACCCACCTCTTTACCATATGCCGCACTCGACGGAGTGATACGGATGATATATATATATATATATTCATGTGACCATTCTCATCGTAGATGAAAAATTGTATAGTGCCCTTGAACGGGGGCATATGTGGCATATACTAGCCAGTCACCACAGATTGGTGAATTACGTCAGCATATGTCTAGCCACACATTTCCCATACGTACCAGGTTGTCTCAAATTGCATTTCACTTAGATGGTTAGCACCCTGTATTTATTTTATTCAGTAATTTTTATTCAGTATTTACATACATGGCATGTTATTTTCCTGTATCTTGTTACGTCCCTCTGAGGACCTGGTTCCCTGCCAGGTTTAGCTGAGACATTCCACCCCACAGTACCTGGACCTGGACAGGAGTCTGGACATGCCTCTGAGACGGAGTTAGAGGAGATGCCGTCAGAATCTACCTGAGTGCACCTGGAGTTGAAGCTACATATTTTGAGGATGTTACGCTAGTTTATCTTATTTCACTTCTGTTTACTTTTTGTAGTGAAATTGTTCCCACATGACTTTATCTGGGTTGTATATGACATTTCAGATTTAGCATCTATATATTCAGCACTTTCCCTGTTATTATTGTGGATGAGATAGATTTACCTGTAGTTAGACTTGTAGTATTTTAGGACAGCGTAGCACATCACTTTGGGTCCATTAAATTGGGTATTTCCTTAGTGACGTGTCAGCTGGCCAATGCCACGTGGCCTAGTTCCGTATATTTTTGGGACTGGGGCGTGACAACAAGGCAAAGGTAGCATGCAAGGGTCCATATATAAGCAAAATTTTATTTCCATGTTCTAACATAAGCAATACAAGTTGGAATTATTCTCTTAGCTAAGTGCATTATATTCTTATTAGCATGCAGGGGGTGATTCACCTAGCGACAAGCATGCAACATCCATATTTTAAGTGTGCTGGCTAAGCAAAGACAAGTTCATCGTAGCCACCCACCTTAGCGATGATTCGCCTCGGTCGAGCGATACTCCGAGCGAGCCTCTGAAAGCCTAAGCCGAAACTCCTGAAGGGACAAGTCTGACAATCCTTTTGCCTCAAACGAGTATTCTCACTGAGCAAAGTTGGGTCAGGACGTTGCACTTTTGTCGCTTGAATCGGCATTCCGCTTGAGCAGAACGAGTCATTACAGGAATAGCTATGCATATCCGTCCGAAGTGGGCCCAAACAACGCCCCCGACAACTCCGAAGTAATCCCAATGGGCATAAGCACGTCATCGGTCATAACAAAAGAAGAGACCACTTGAACGGAATACAAGAGTTGTAATAAAAATCAGATGGCGTAGAAACCAGACGAGGGATGCCGGTGACCTTCCAAGCAGTGGCCACAGTGAAGGACCGTTTGGGTGAAAAAGTCTGGGGCTGCTGGTAAAACAAATGCCAGTCTTCCACGACATCATACCCTTCAGCACCCGCTACTCTCTTGAGATCCCAGCAACTGCTAGAGGATCTCAAGAGGCCTGATCGATCGGGTGCAGCAAGCCAGAACCAGTCCAATTCTCAAAGAGCAGGCTGGAACACCCATTACCCACATAAATTCAGATATGCTGCTTTCCAAGAACCCACCCTCGTTTCCACGAAGCCGAGGCCTTGTTGTTAGCAAGTGCCAACCAAGGATGGATGTGATGTGCCTAAAAAGTCCTATTTTAGTCACAATAGTTTTGGAACAAAATTATGTCAAACCTGCAGTATGCCTTCAGTATACCTTGTCTGATATTGTTTTCCTAATGCAAACTAGTATGGCAAACACCCAAACGCACCACCTTTCTCGTCTTCGACTTCCTAAGCTTCTTCGACACATGGATGATGCTCTTCCACCCAACACCAACAAGATATCCAACAAATTAACCGAGCCTTGCAATGATTCTTTTAAATAAACATTGTTCCATCAGATCCTTTTAGTATGTAATCTAAGTTGATATCTTCCATTTTGACACAATTGAAAGTTTCAGATGTATCAAAGAATATACAAACCGGTTATTCTACCATCACTTCAGTTTCCAATTTCCTACACGCAAGACAATGCCCTGTCAAAACCCAATATAATCTCCCAAGTCATAGCAGTAATCAACTAGCCGCTGCTTCAGTTATTGTCTTCATAATCACCAGCTCCTCTATTGAATTGTTGATAACATTGCCATCTAATTCATAGTAGGTATAGCCAATATGATTTTTCTGTGTTTACTCACATTGCCCTTGCTACAATTCTCAAAGCCCGGTGAATTCCTTGTCGCAAACTTTTCAGTTGGTAATGGTGGCCTGATGAACTCAAATCTCATACATGTTGTTCAGTCCTCTCCAATATGAACATGTTACCTTTATCATCTCTGCCGATCCTAATCGATTCATCAACATACCTGTGGTTTTTTTGGTTAAGGGAAAACTAAAAGACATCAATGTGGAATGTCTCCACACAACATATATACTAAAGCAAGGATACGTTATATCGAGCCAACCAGCTGGATTGAAAATAGCAAGCAACAGGTCATAGTTCTTCTGGAACAATTTCATCAACTACAATAATCCCATGCTGGCATTAGTTAGTGTAATCGATATGTAAATCATTGTGTTGTATTTTCTGAAAGGTGGATTTACCTGATCTGGAATGATGGTGGAATTTACTAGCGTAATGTCAACCCTCTATAACAGCACATGGATGGCACATAAATAGCTTATGTCAAATATGGCGCAACTTATATGTCTATTACTGGAAAAGGGAGAGTAATTTCTCACTGTTTTGGATGCAATCTTGTATAATGCCTCTATCATCAGCTGCCCATTGAGCATCTTAAATCCCCTCGCATTGAACTTGATCACATTCACTGCCTTTTCCTGTGTTTTTTAGTCATCTTAAGGTTAAAACATCATATATCCAAAATATAAATGATGCAGGAGGCGATCATGCTTGGAAGTAGTTGGCTCACCTTTTTTGCGTCAATTGTCTGCAAGAAATCTCCAAGAGTGATAAAGTCGCGCAATCCCAATTTTGTTCTCTTCACCCCTAGTATCGAAATTGTGCTGTAAACAAGCTTCCAGGTTCCATCCACCTTTCAAAATTTTATTCTTCTATCCATCAGTGTTGGCAAATTCTTAGATGGGGAGCATGTTTATAAGTATCTAACATTAAAGCAGGGATTCGCACACAAGTTTTATGAAGCAACTACTTGAGGGACTAACCAACGGCCTTTGCCAATAGTTTTAACTACAAATGAGCCGACGATGCAGAGTTTCATTTCAAGGACAATAAAGAGGAATAAAGCTAAAACTAACAATAAAGAGGGGTTCAAGTAATCTCATTAATTGTAGAAACCCATCAGGTGCAACTAAGTTAAGTGTCATGAATGTACTATCAGTTGGAGGATGAAGAAAAAGGAGTGAATGATGATACAGACCAAAGAAAAACTTCAAAAATTAGTAATTCTGATAATCCCTTAGAAGCCAACATAAATTTTAGTCTTTCTGCTAGGTCATAATTATTGTTCTTCCTTTTCTTCTTAGTGAAAGATGCTAATCTAATGCTTGGTAACCTGTTGAGCTGGGATAGACCAAGTCAATGATACGTACCTTATCAACAAGGTTATCAGTAGGATTAGGTGTAGGATTTCTCGACTCCAGCATCTCTGCCAGCTCCAATATCTCAGCCTTCTTTGCAGAAGTACACCCAAATATCCCTCTGTCGATACCTTAAACAATATACATATCCCAATATAATTATTTACCCATCATTGTTAAATATTCTACTGTATCATTTGTATATGCTTACCCTCTAGTGCCTTGTAAAGAGCTTCTTTGATCTCTCCATTGGTCTCGTAGTTCACTCCCAATTCCTTTTGGTTACAATTTGTGTCACCTACAGCTCCAGTATTTAATGCTGCTTTAATAGCTGATGTAGGCATTCTATTACATGGGGGCTTGATCCTAATGTAAATGGCTGGGATCAATTCGCGAACCCTTGATGGATTCTGGACGTAGTGGCCTCTGGGGGCTGGGTGAAGGAAGAGAGCGGCCATCTGAATCGACAAGATTTAAAAACGTCCTTTATTTGATCAGACAAAGGACTAATAAAACTGGATTTGTCAGAGTAACAAGAGATTAATCAACTATTATATTCTGCAGAGTATAATGAATCTACACACAGGCGAGATTGAACGTTAGTCGAAGCAAAAAAATTTAATTCTTTTTACGAGTCCATGTCTACTTTGAAGTACAAATACAATACAGTACTATCACTAAGATATTTTAGTTCTTAGAGGGGACCAGAGAGCAAAATATTGAAAAAATGCAAGTCTGAAACAATTAGCCAGAGAGCAAAAAGCTTTTACAAGAGCACACACACGTGTGTGTGTGTGCATCATTTTCTTATAAACTTGCAATTGTAAGTTTGGGCATTCTTCTTGATGTGTTCATCAGCGAAGATATTCCATCTCCCAACTTTAGCGAGTGTGAACATGACACCTACTTGTAACTGTATCAAGATTGTTGTTCTCTCTGTGTCCGAGCTTGAAATGGGTAATTGGTTTTTACAAAATTTAGGTATTTATATTAGGTTGGCAGGGGTGGATAGCAATGGGTTTAATGTGTAGTGTTAGGGTAGGGCCGGCTAGTATCCAATACTCAGCCTGATACTTGTTCAGGCCTAAAAAATTAGCCCGATCCAACCCGTTTCATAATCGGGTCGTGGTCGGGTGACTCAGATCAAATAATTAGGGACCTTCGAGATCAAGATTAAGTTCCCATATTGAGAATTCAGTCCCCATTGGTTATGCAAGTTATGTAATAATTTATTTACAAGATTTTGGATATGTTAATTTTTATATTTATTGATAGTTTAATATACATTTTGGGGTATTTATGGTCATAATCAATTGGACATTTAAATATGGATGGCGTATTTAATATGGAGGTTAAAAAGAAATGAAAGTGAAGGTACTTATTAGAGGGTGTTTGTTTTTTTTGCACTGTATAGTGTTAAAAACTTTAAAGTGCTCAAACAAGTGCGGGACCCAACAACTTAAATTTGTTTTTTTTTCTTTAATTAAAGTGTACATCACTATAAAGTGATGCCCTTTTTAAGTGGTAAATTGTAAGCTCAAATGTTGGGCTTATGTGAGGCTCGCCTCACAATACCGGTATTCGTATTCAAATACACGTGTTTATCTTGTAAAGTAGTTTACTTTAAAGTGTACATCACTATATAGTGATTTTGATATCGCGTCAAAGTTTAATGGATTTTTGCGATGTGATTCCTCTACTGTCGGTATCGTGCCATGATGGCAGTTACGGATTTATTAGCTCTCGAGATTTAATGGTTTTTGAGATTTTCTCGTTTTGAGTGCATCGAGGATCTTACGGGCAATCTCGTGCGATACTCCGGTCTTCAAAAAAAACTATTAATGACTTGTGTAATAAATGAATTTCTGAATTTTCTCGAGAACCGGGTTAGTCTGTAGCCTCCATGAGACTAGTAAAGAACCATGACACGGTCATGTACCCCGGCTAGAATCCGCGTGTAGGATGGTATCTTGAAATTTAGGGTTTTTTGAATTTTTACCCTGCACACAATATTCTGACAAAATATTGACAATATTTTGTTTTTCTAAATTTTTCATGCTGACAGAATTCTGATTGGGTTTGGTTCTAAGTGGGAAAAGACTCTTGCATGTCATTTTACCGTTGGATTTTGATTCAACGGTTGAAATCTGGCCTGAGAGTTTATATAAGAGAGAAATATCTCATTTTCCTTTCAGTAATGCTCTCAATCACCGGAGAGAGAGAGAGAGAGAGAGAGAGAGAGAATTGCATTTATGAAATACTCTCTTCTCTCACTCATTCACTCTCCACCGACTTCCCGCGATCTCCAGAGCGTCGAGCAAGACTTGTACTTTTGAGCCGGCCTCATGGTGGACGCGAGCACTGCATTTGCATATAGGAATCTATGACGGTCGCATCGTCCACCCGTAGGCAAGTACACCTTGTTCTCAAGCTTTTTTTAGATTTTGATCATATGCTTATTGCATTTTCTCACATTTTTATGATTACTATGCTTGAAGTCCGGAGTACTTGACGTGTCGAGTCCGTTGCCCTCGATGGAACTCAATTCGATCAAGTATCGATCGAGAGTTCCGATTGTTTTGTAATTTGTATTGTTTTGTTGTGGTCTCATATACGGGCTATGGGCCGTCGTGATTCTTATCCCACTGTCCCTCTAAAAGATTTATAACATGACGCATTTGTTAGAATTTATTTCAACTGAGTATCAATTGACCAACGCGACTTTTCGCGCCAAGCAATAACTATTTTGTTTTTTGTAACTGTCAGAGTAGAATACTGACAGAATTATTCAGAATCATGTGTTAAGAGTTATTTTATTTTGTTATTTATCATATGAGGGTATAATAGTAATTGTGGGTATATTGCATACCAATATAAATAGTATATTGCATACCAATATAAATAGACATGAGATGCAACCTAGGGTTTCAGACCCTTGCAATCTCCTTTCTCATATTCTCTCTTCTCCTATTTTTTTTCCTTCTCCTCTCCAACTTTAAACTTCACTTGGTATCAGAGCATATATTTTTCGACTGTTTTTCGTCTACTTTTCATGATTCGTCGTTCGTCGTTCGTGTTCGTTCGTGGTTCGTTTATGAGATCTAGGGTTTCTACAGATCTCCGTTGGTTGTTCGTCGTTGGTTGAGGTTCGTTGTGAGATCTAGGGTTTTAAAGATCCCGTCTTTCTGTTGCATCTGCAAGTATGGTAGGGACCGAATATTCTAGCGAGGTTAATAGTGGTGGTGGTAGCGGAGGTGGTTCTCCTTTTACTGTAATTCATAATGATGAATTGGGAAAGTCGATTACAGCGGTGAAACTCAATGGTGCGAACTACCTTGCATGGTCCAAGTCTATCAAAGTGGTGTTAAGGACGAAGAAGTTTTTGACGGAAGACCCCCGCCTGAAACTTCCGCTGAGTATGAAGATTGGATGAGTACAGATGCATACGTTATGGCGTGGTTGTGGCATGGTATGGAGCCGCATATCGCTACTAATGTTCAGTGGTGTGAATCATGCAAACAAATTTGGGCATCTCTGGAAGAATCATATTCGCAGAAGCGAAACGCTGTCCGTATCTATGAGTTGTACGAGTTATTTAATACATAGCAAAATGAAAAACCTGTGAATGAATATTTGGCTTCAAAGGCTTTGTGGGAGGACCTCAGGACGAAGAAGATGATTGGTTCGGGGCATGAAAAAGATTGATTGTACTACTTGAATCTACCTGGAAAAGCCTTCACTTTTGTTTCTACTTCTCCGTTGCAGTGACATTATCGTTTGCGACATCCGTCTTTGGCTAAGTTGCGTCAAGTTGTTCCTAGTTTGAGTCATGTTTCTAGTCTTGAATATGAGACTTGTCAGTTAGGCAAGCATCACCGTGTTCCTTCCCTCGTCGTAGTGAGAGTCGTCAATTAGAGTCTTTTGATCTTGTTCATTCTGATATTTGGGGTCCGTCTAGAGTCAAAAGTCCGAAAGGATTTCAGTATTTTGTTATTTTTCTTGATGATTATTCCAGAATGACTTGGTATTATTTAATAATAAAAAGATCTGAGTTTCCAAATGTGTTATCTGCCTTTTATAATGAAGTCTATGTTCAGTTTGATAAACGTATCAAAATTCTACGTTTTTATAATGCTTTGGAGTATACTCAATCTTCTGTTAACAGTTTTTGTGTTGATCGTGGTATGATTCATCAAACCAGTTGTGTCCACACCTCTCAACAAAATGGTATAGCCGAACGCAAACATCGACACATTTTAGATGTGGCTCGAACTCTCATGTTCAATATGCATGTCCCTAAACAGTATTGGGCAGATGTTCTTACTGCATGTTATCTAATTAATCACATGTCATCATCTGTATTAAATAACAAAGTTCCATTTAACATATTACATACAGATGTCGCACCTTTTTTCTTACCTCCTCGAGTATTTGGGTGTGTCGCTTTTATTCATAACTTGGAACCTAATCGAGATAAGTTGGCTCCTAGATCTCTGAAGTGTCTTTCTTGGTTATCCTCGTACTAAAAAATGTTATCATTGTTACAGTCCACAGTCACGCAAATATTATGTCAGTGCGGATGTTACATTCTTTGAGTCTACCCATTTCTTTCCTTCAGGAGACCGTTATATTCCTTTTACAACAGATTTGATATCTTCCATACCACTTTCGGTCATTCTTGAATCAATTTCTGTCTCCATTCCCCATTTACAAGTTTATCAGAGATCCAAGGACAGGCCAGTAATTTTGCAGAATTCAACCCTCAACCAATCAGCTTCCGTGCCTGAGACTTCTGCTCCCATCACCACAGATCCAGATGATCTTCCTATTGCTCTCAGAAAAAGAAAACGCCTTTGTACCACAAAGAATAAGCATCACATTTCTAACTATATTTTATTTCATCGTGCTTCATCATCTTTTTATGCATTTGCTGTTTCATTATCTTCTATTTCCATTCCCAAAACTTACAAGCAGGCTGTGTCATCTTCTGGTTGAAAAAGTGCAATGAATGAGGAGATTTATGCTTTACATCAAAATCAGACTTGGGAGCTTACATCACTTCCTGTTGGAAAGCAGACAGTGTGTTGTAGATGGGTGTACACTGTTAAGTATCATCCCGATGGTTCTGTTAAGCTCCTCAAGGCACGGTTGGTTGCCAAACGGTATACTCAGACATATGGTGTGGATTATATGGAGACTTTTTCTCCAGTGGCTCGGCTGAATTCAGTTTGAATTCTTATTTCTGTGGCGGTTAATTACCAATGGCCTATATATCAGCTGGACATAAAGAATGCTTTCTTGCATGGTGACTTACAGGAGGAGGTTTATATGGATCAATCACCGGGATATGTTGTAGCAGAAAATAAAAAACTCGTATGTCGATTGAAGAAAGCATTATATAGACTGAAATAGTCACATCGTGCTTGGTTTGACAAGTTTAGTTCAGTTCTCATTCAGTATAGCTTTTGGCGTACCACATCAGATCATTCAGTATTTTGTCATTCTTCCTCAGTAGGTATTATATTGTTGATTGTTTATGTTGATGATATCATTATATCTGGGAGTGATCATACTGGGATTGTGGACTTGAAGGCCTACCTTAGTCGTCCGTTTCATACTAAGGATTTGGGTCTTCTTCGATATTTTCTTGGAATCGAGGTTGCTCGATCTAAGAAGGGTGTGTATCTGTCACAACACATGTTCTAGACTTGTTCTCCGAGACTGGGATGTTGGAGTGTCGGCCAGTTGAGACTCCTATGGATTATCATGACAAACTTAATGCTGATAGGGGAGAGTTATTTGAGGATGTTGGATATTATAGACGTTTGGTTGACAAACTTATATATCTTACTGTTACTCGACTAGACATCACATATGCAGTTGTAGTAATTAGTTTATGCATGCCCCTCGGCAACCACATTGGGAGGCCGTCTCTCGCATTCTTCGATACTTGAAGGGTGCACCTGGAAAGGGTTTGTTGTACAAACATTCCCAGTTGCTTAGGTGACGGGGTTCAGTGATGCTGATTGGGCAGGCAGTCGCAGTGATAGAAGGTCTACTTCTGGCTATTGTACGTTTGTGGGTGGCAATCTTGTCACGTGGCGTAGTAAGAAGCATAATGTTGTGGCTCGTTCTAGTGCAGAGGCCGATACCGTGCGATGGCTCATACAGCTTCTGAAATGATGTGGGTACAGTCTCTTCTTCATGAAATGGGGATTATGATTCTTATTCCGATGGAGATGTATTGTGATAATCAGTCGGCAATGTTTATCGCAGGTAATCTGGTGTTTCATGAGCGCACGAAGCATATCGAGGTGGATTGTCATTTTGTTCGTGATTTGTTGCTGAAGAAACAGATTGTCACTCCTTATATTCGGTCAGAGGATCAATTAGGTGATATCCTCACCAAACCACTTGCTCGTGGTCCATTTTTTGATTTATGTAGCAAGCTGAGCATGTCTAATCTATATGCACCTGCTTGAGGGAGGATGTTAGAGTTATTTTATTTTGTTATTTATCATATAAGGGTATAATAGTAACTGTGGGTGTATTGCATAACAATATAAATAGACATGAGATGCAACCTAGGGTTTCAGGCCCTTGTAATCTCCTTTCCCATATTCTCTTCTCCTACTTTTTTCTTTCTCCTCTTCATCTCCAAACTTCACTTCATGATTTCATGAATTTTGTCATGCAGACAGAATATTGCCAGCTTTTTGTTAGTCTGATTTCCTGAATTTTATCCTGCAAACAGAATTTTGACATCATTTTGGTTAATGAAATACATGCTGCTTTGATCAGAGATTAACTCCTGAAAATTTGCATACAATCTCCAAGCAATTATGTGAGAATTTTGGCCCTGTTTTGTGGAGATCGAACGGTCGGATCTCCATATCAACTTATTCCGGACTCGTCAGATACGAATAATTTTTTATACGGAATTTCCTTTTTCTTGTTTCTCGAGCATTCTTCTATAGTATATTAATTTTTTTTATATCATTGGTAATTGCAATTCCCTGTTCACAGGTTGGTACCTCGTACACATCTATCATCTGCTATGTATTTTAAATTGCGTTAATTTTAAGCTCATATAAAATCAAATTTACATGTCTATTTCACGAATGTTTCTGAATATGGATGTATCGGTTGAGCTGGATCATTATCACCTGGGGTGAGCCTAGTCCATTGGATTAGGGCAATGGTACGCACATATCTTTGGTATCCCCTCTCTCACTTCCTCAGTCAGATCTTGGTCCCAAAGGGCAATCAATACATTGAGTCGGAAAGACAGGCTTCCGTAAATGAAGTAGCCCCTGGATCAACTCTCATAGTGGGGAGAATCAGAGTCAAGTTAGGCGCAGGGGTTGACATCATTCGTCGTGATTGGATCAATCAGACTCGCCCACTGGTGAGAAAGGCAACCATGTATATCGATACTTTTGATACAAGAAATCTCTAGTCAAGTTTTCTATTCTTGTATTGATATCTCTAGGTGGCTCGCCACAATGCATTCCAGATTTTCATGATCCAAGCTACGTAGATTTCTAGTCTTGTCAAGATATAAGATTTTTTTTTTATTGTTGTTTGTCTAGTCTGGCCTTTTCACTAGGGAGAAATATCATTGTAGGATGAGTTCTTTGGACGCCCACAGCCTGAAACTCAAGTAAAATTGTCAGAATTAAATAACAAGTTATGATTCACCTATTGCATTTGGATGGGAGGATTTCGAGTTTCATGCAGTCCCACTGGTTAGGGTTTTTCATGGTTATGAAGTTCTCCGTCGTGAGGGACTAATTTCCAACTTAGCATCGAGTGATGCATCTTGTACTTTGATTATTAGCTCACCGTCAAATGGTGCTTACTATACTATTATTCGTTGTACCTGGCCTAGCCTGGACAGCATGCAGCATCCTCGAACCTTAACTTGCATATGTTAGTAATCAGTATTGTGATAACCTATTAATCCCGAGACTTAACCAAAAGATGGAGGAACAGAGGCCAGGAACGAGGTTCACGTAAACTTGACAGTCTACCCTCTGTTTAATCCTGAAGTTGTAGTCGAGACTCAGAAGTTCACGCAAATAAGTTTGCCCTCTGAATACTCGATTCCAACAAAGAACTTATATGTAAATATCTCGATTATAACTTTTGTGATTACAAGAATAAGAATCAAAATACCAACTCGTTCTTTCTTGCCAACGCAGTTGCAAAAGGAACATAACGTATTACAATTAAGCAGAAGAGAAGAGGAAGAAGAGGATTGGAACAACGCTTACTGAGGTGATAAAGATCACCGTTGCTCAAAGCAAGCTTCGTCCCACACGATCTGCTTCCAGGAACCAGCAAGTTCTGAGAAGAACTTCTGGAACGCTCGCCGTCACTTCTGTATAGAACTCGCACGAACTCCTGGACTCCAATGGCGGTAGCAGGACGATACTCTCTGTCTCTCAATTTCGAAGTAAGTTCTTAAAGGGGAACGAAGAGAGTATTTATAGAGTTGGATGGAAACCCTAATCCTAGCCGCCAACCAATTACGGAAAGATAGAAACGAACTAAATTCAAATCTCACAAAAACCGATCTGATTAATTGACTCAATCTTTCCATAACTGTTCAAATCCCACAATTAGCGAGATCATGTGCCAACCAAGCTCTATGCGCACATTAGTACAGTCGTAGCTGCTGTTGCGCACATTAGTACAGTCGTAGCTGCTGCTGCGCACATAAGCCAGCAGCGCAACAGCCTATGTGCGCATGTGCATCCATGCGCATACGGGCATAACCGTGCATAGCTTGTGCATAGACCGCGCATGCGCTCGCATATGCAACCGCGCATAAAACGAGCGCACGAGCATAACAAATGGGCACAAGTGTCATGCGACGATGCTGACATGCTAAGTGCAGAGTGCGCCATCAAAGTGCCACTTTGCGCCCTTGATCCTGAATCCGAGTCGCTAAGCCCCTTTGGGACTTAGCTCCTAAGAAAATTTTTCCAACAGAGTGACAAAAAGCACAAATATTTTCTTTGAGGAGTAATCATTATTCCTCCTAGGAAAACACCCCCGCATGGCACCCACATGTGCACACCTCAACACAAGCAAAGCCTTATATTGAGATACCCACTTGGAGTTGTAGCCAATGTGGAACTATCTTTACTAGTCTAAAAGAAAAACTCCAACATAACCCTAGTTAGCTAATGATATCAAGCTGCAGTTTATGATTATCCAACATGGATTGTATTGTTCCAGTATCTCCTAGTTTATGGCTTCATTTCCGTTCGGCTTGTTTCTTTTTGCATTTATTTACTGTTTTTCTTGCTTATGCATACATTCTAATTTTAGTATACCATAGAGCTTTCCTTGTGGTACTTGCTATCTTGGATTGACCCCACTGGTTTTGTATGACCAATTTTTTTCATATTTTCCGCTCGATGGTTCACATATTATTTATATTATCGTTTTTTGATGTAATTTAACATTAACATTGTGGGCAAAACGAACTAGCCCACACTGGGAGATTGTTAGTACCTATTAGAAGTGAGTATTTGATATTTATATTGGTATTTTAAGTAGTAGACTATGTCAGTAGTGACTTTGAAGAAAGGTAATAATTTGACTTTATTTTTCTTTGAAGAATGTTTTGTTTTAACTTAGCAGATTTTGAAATAAAGTACAGTTAGAGGCCTTACAGAAAATTGTGGACATTGTCATGTCACCGAAGTTATTACTTTCGGTTTTGGGGCATGGCAAACCTGATTAAAGAACAAAATGAAAATACAACAAAAAGAACAATAAAAAAATACATGAATTGTTCGATTTGTGTTGCGTCTCTCAGATCTTTACAGTTTTTACTATGCCAAACAATTCCATATGTTATTCTTCTAACGGTTACTCCAATGTGTTCTTCACTCGGGAATGATTGATCATAAATAATCTTAATACTACACATGGGGAATATACACCATTACTCAATCAAACTTGAAAACCTGCAGAAATTCTGCAGCTAAATCTGACCCAACCTGAGTCGAATTAGGTAGAGCTACATCGTTTTCTAAAGGAACTCCTGTGAGCAGACATCCAAGAGCTTCTATCAAATATTTAGTTTCGTTTGGAAAATCTGCAGATTAATCAAAACTGATTTTTAAAAGTTGCTTTTAGTAACTGAAGTCTTATTCTTTGAGTGTGTAAACTTAATCCTTTTTGTTTATTGAACACTTGGTATTAGGTGTAGAAAAGCAGTGTACTTGATCAAGAATATTTTGATATTCCAAGACCAATTGAGCTTAATCTAGGATGCATCATAAATTTGGGGCTTAATATGTGGAACTATTTAGCTTTACATGTGTCAGTAGCTTGCTGGTCTAAAAGCTCAACCCATATTGAGTTCAGCATTATTTGTTTACATGAAATGGAAGATCCAAAATTATATTGGCATTACAAGTCAAACTTTAGATAAATATTATTGTAATCCTAACCTAGTACAATTTGTGCTATAAACAATTTCAAGCTACCTATAGCACGAGCACTACATTCAAATTATCATTCCTGATACAATCAAAACCGTTTTCTGTTCTTGAATTAGTAATAAAGAGATTTGTTTGAGCAGAAAAGTTTCACAATTTTAAAATAAGATCAGAAAGTTTAGAGCTTATACATCCAATTAGTAAGAAAAGAAAAAAACAAATTCTAAAGTAGCATGTCAAATTAATATAAATTTGACTTTATCCAAAGTTAATATAAAGCTAACCATGCTCAAGATCCATAAATGAATTTTGATTTGGGTTGAAATATTGGACACAAACTAACCTCTATTAAAAGAAAAGAAATAAAAAATTCTAAAATAGTATATGTCAAAAGTAATATAAATTGGACTTTATCCAAGCTAATGTAAAGCTAAACATGCTCAAGATCCATAAAAGTATTTGGGTTGATTGAAATATTGGACAGAAATTTACCTCAATGTGGGTAATAAAAAAATGCAAGATAGTTTTTTTTTTCCACGTTTTTTGCAACATCAGGTATCTCTGAAACCACTTATTAAAGGGATGATGTGCTTTTATGAATAGTGAGATGTTATAGGATTTTTCATAGCGCAATACATGATATTAAGCATATCAGCTCCTTATCTATCAATCTAAAATTTTCTCAGCAAGTACTAACAAGACAGGATAGAGTAATTAGAAAGATAATTTTCAGAGTTTTAAGACAAGAAACAAATTTATAGTAGCTACATTGAAATTATACATGATATTTATTATTTGAGTTATTAAAATGCACACAACTAGAGGAGATGCAACTTTTACATCATCTTTGGTCTACATCAAGAATCAACATTAGGTCATTACCTTTTTGCACCATTATGGATGAAATTAACAGAATTACCACGAGACATCTGATCAGGAGCATAGCTAGATGGTACCGAGGGGCGCAATTTTGATTTTTCTTTTATATACATAATACCATGCCTTGCCCCCTCCCCTTTCCTACTTCCTGCTGAGCTAAGCACAGTACCATATAATGCCCTCTCCCTGGCAGCCATCCCCTATCCCCCTCTCATTTTCTCTATGAAAAAAACCACTCTCCTCTACTCTGTCAAAGGCTACCTCCTCCAGACTTCATCTTCCTCATTACCATCATCCCGTCAACGTACTCTTTCCTGCCGATGCCAGCGACAGTAGAAGTACAGAGAAATGGCAGCAGCTCCCCGTCGTCGCCCTCGCCGCGATCTAGCACACCCCCGGCATATCCTTAATAACTCCCCGGCACCATAGAGCATCATTTTCATCGAAAGGGCCTAATATAGCATTTTCAGACATCATCAAGATTAGATATATTATCAATTTATGTTGTCTGTGTGGTTAGAGATACTCAAACGTGATTGATTGCTAACTTTTCTATTGATCTGAATCTCTGGAGTGTAGCATGATCATATTACAGCTCCATGAATGAACATATTGGCCTCTTGGTCTCCTCTGTTGGGCTTGATTGCTAACTTTTCTATTGATCTGAATCTCTCGAGTGTAACATGATCATATTACAGCTCCATGAATGAACATATTGGCCTCTTGGTCTCCTGTGTTGGGCGAGGGGCTCAAGTATCAAATTAAGTCCAGGACATCTATGTCATGCCCGTATGTTTCAGGTGAAGCAACGATTATAAAATTGTATCATCCGGAGTGAAGCCGGTGCCATTACATCAACCATAATGACAACATATTGTCATTTTCACATTTTAATTGGTTGATAATCCAAGATGTATATTTATTGAAAGAATTTGTTATAAGTCTAATTATCAATCAACAAAAAGTAATTCTTTGTATGGATCTAAATCTGCGAACTCGATGCCTACATAAAATTGAACATAGTAACTAGGCGTAGGCGTAGCTAATTATCAACTGCAACCGCAGGCGTAGATATTACTCGTTACAACCGCGGGCATAGAGTATTTTCTGCCATGTAAATCATCAAGACTTGTTACACAACCGATTGGAAGATGAGATGATGAATAATTACTTTGTGTCATATATTAAAAGAGACGTATTAGATAACGTTGCTAATGAAAATATCATTCAATATTTTCAGAATGTGAAGTCTCGATCAATTTTATAGTCAAATAGAAGGGTTATTTAGTTGATTGTAAAAATTTATGATATTGGATATTAATATATGATATTTTTGGAATTATAAATATATTTATTATAATTTATATTTTTTAGTAGTAAGCATCATGTCCATATATAAAATTCTGGCTATACCACTACATATGATGTTTGTTAAAGATATTGTGTTGGCTGATGAGACTAAAGAATGAATAGCTTTTAAAATAGAATTATGGAGAGCATGGACGGATCTAATATAGGGTCCAAGAGAGGCCACGGACCCCTCATTTAAAAAAAACGTTGAATACTATATATAATTTTTTTTTTTGCAAATTTAAAATATAAACTAGTTTGGCCCTCTAATGTACAAAGAATAAGCTAGCTCTAGTAGTAGTGCTTTTGAGCTTTCAAATGAGAGGTACATGTTCGAATCTCATCTTTCTTAAATGTTTTACATATTTATGTATACATTTTTTGCTTTATTATTTGAAATAATTTGGAAATATTGACTTTGCTTTTTTGCTCTTTAAGTTCAATTAACATGATTAACTTTAAGAATTTCTATATGTAGTAGCACGGTCTCTCCAGAATTTTAGTCCTGGTTACGCTCCTGGTGGAGAGAGAATCTAGAATGTAAAGATTTAAAATTCAGTAGGACGATGAAAAGATTATATGAGAAGTAACATCAACAACAACAAAATGAATCAGTATTTATATACTAATAGACAAGGAATACCTAGAACTATATGTGATAGTTTTCGGTATTTAGGATCAATTATTCGTACGAAGACTTTAGGAAGGATGTTGTTTAGAAGATTAAAAATAATAATCACAATAAGGAGTACCACTAAAGTGATTTGCAATTCCATGATCACTGTTCTAAAAGGCGGTCTAGACGGCCGCCTAGGCGCTAGGCACCTAGTGCCCGCCCGATGCCCGCTTAGTTCCCTCGATGATCAACTATGCATGTTTTAGGGTTTTATGGACTTTTTCTGCAATTTTCAGTACGATTTTTTGGATTTTATTTATTTATTTTTGAACTGCCTAGATCTAGGCGGCCGCCTAGGATGCCTCCTAGGAGCTAGGTGGTATACTCACCAGTACTTATAAAAGTGCTGACCCACCAACAGTCTGCTTGTTCTCAGGTGCTTGGATCATCCGAGGAAGCGATAGTCGTGCCTCATCCCAAGGAACCGGAAATCTGGAGTCGATGCCTTGAGCCGCATCGAGTTTGTGCTGCTTTTATATAGAGGGACATGATGTATGGAACGGTGTCATTGTAATCGAGAGAAAGAGTGCTTGAGCGAACTGTAACCTCGGCCATGCGCCGCTTGTAACACTTGTGAATATCAATAAAAGAGCTTGTTTTCATATGCCATTGTGTTCTTTACTTCTCTGCAAATGTTATGTGCCGTTGCTTCAGTATTGAATAGCTTACTTACCCTTGTATCAAAGCTTTGGCCTTGTGCA
The DNA here is from genome assembly GCA_036927795.1 of Iris macrosiphon. Lineage (NCBI taxonomy): Eukaryota > Viridiplantae > Streptophyta > Magnoliopsida > Asparagales > Iridaceae > Iris > Iris macrosiphon. The sequence continues at coordinate 27,705,784 of JAYESA010000006.1, forward strand.
AGCGCATTTTAGGCTTGCACGGCATCACGCCCGTGCGAGAACGATCGTTTCCGTAGGGACCAAAGCGAGGACAAACGGCCCTGCGGGACCGGGGCGCGACATAGTGGTATCAGAGCTGCATGAAAAGAACTTAGGTAAAACTAGCAAGATCACTAGTAATGCAATGTTTTGCCACATGATTACTTAGTGTGGGTCTCAGGGGGTGTAGCTTCTGTTCAGTTGTTTATACTCACCAGTACTTATAAAAGTGCTGACCCACCAACAATTTGCTTTCTCAGGTGCCTGTTCGTCCGAGGAAGCGATAGCCGTGCCTCATCCCAAGGAACCGGAAATCTGGAGTCGATGCCTTGAGCCGCATCGAGTTTGTGCCTGCTTTGAGTTGCCTTTGTATAGAGGGACATAATGTATGGAACGGTGTCATTGTAATCGAGAGATAGAGTGCTTGAGCGAATTGTAACCTCGGCCATGCGCCGCTTGTAACACTTGTGAATATCAATAAAAGAGCATGTTTTCTTATGCCATTGTGTTCTTTACTTTTCTACAATATATGTGTGCCGCTGCTTCAGTATTGAATAGCTTACTTGCTCTTGTATCAAAGCTTTGGCCTTGTGCAAGCGCACTTTGGGCTTGCACGACATCACGCCCGTGCGAGGACGATCGGTTCCGTAGAGACCTAAGCGAGGACGAACGGCCCTGCAGGACCGGGGTCCGGCTAGCGCCTAGCGCTTTTAACAACCTTGGGCAGGATACCATTTAGCTTCAATTATGAAAAATTCTATAAGACTAGCCATCTTTCAATAAATTGGGATGTTGGACAACTAACAAAAATAGTTAAATGGGAATGCTTGAATGAATAACAACAAGATAGGATAAAAAAATAGGTTTATTCATGAAGAGTTGGAAAAATCAGTCTTAGATGATCTGGACATGAGCAACGCATGTAGACCAACCAACAGATGCATGATGCATCAGTTATGAGTAAAAAGATTATTTCTGCTAGAACTAGAAATAAACATAATTGGATTGAGAATGGACCCCGAAAAGTTGCATCTCCTCCAGTTGTGTGCATTTTAATAACTTAAATAGTAAATATCATGTATAATTTCAATGTAGCTACTATAAATTTGTTTCTTGCCTTAAAACTCTCAACATTATTTTTCTAGTTACTCTATCATGTCTGTTAGTACTTGGTGAGAAATTTTCAGATTGATAGATAAGGAACATATATGCTTAATACCATGTATCGTGCTATAAAAAATCCTACAACATCTCATTATTCATAAAAGCACATCATTCCTTTAATAAGTGGTTTCAAAGATACCTGATGTTGCAAAAAAATTGGAAAAAAAAATATCTTGCATTTTTTTATTGCCCACATTGAGATTATTTATGTCCAATATTTCAACCTAACCCAAATACTTTTATGGATCTTGAGAATGATTAGCTTTGCATTAGCTTGGATAAAGTCCAATTTACATTACTTTTGACATACTATTTTAGAATTTGTTATTTCTTTTCTTTTTATTGAGGTTAGTTTATGTCCAATATTTTAATCCAAACCAAAATTAATTTATGGATCTTTAGCATGGTTAGCTTTATATTAGCTTGGATAAAGTCAAATTTATAATAATTTGACATGGTACTTTAGAAATGTTTTTCTTTTCTTTTTTACTAGTCAAATCAGATGTATAGGTTCTAAACTTTTTAATCTTATTTTAAAATTGTGAAGCTTTTCTGTTCAAATAATTCTCTCTGTTACTAATTCAATGACAAAAAACGGTTCTGCTTGGATCAGGAATGATAATTTGAATGTAATGTTCGTGCTACAGATATGATGAAATTATTTATAACAAAATGAGCTTGTGTTTGTAACTTAAGCTTTTTGTATACTAGGTTAGGATTACAATAATATTTTCTAAAGTTTGGCTTGTAATGCTAATATAATTTTGGATATTCCATTTCATGTAAACAAATAATGCTGAACTCAATATGGATTGAGCTTTTAGACCAGCAAGCTACTGATTAATGTAAGCCAAATAGCAAGGATCAAAGTATTAGCCGATACCGATACGTATCGGATCGGATTTCAGCACATATTGAGTAGTGGTGGTTTTCGAAATTCGAAACCATATTTTTGTACATAGGGTTGTGGTGGCTTTCGAAATTCGAAACCATATTTTTGTACACAGGGTTGTGGTGGTTTTCTAAATTCAAAACCATATTTTTTTTCCAGGGATGTAAACCGTTGGATCTCATGAAGGGATCGGTGACGTGGCAGGATTCGATGGTGGGGATTTTTGTCCATAGGGTTGTGTTTCTTATGGCAGAGGGACGGAGGAGAAACCATAGGATTTGGGAGAGGTGACGAGGGCTTTTCTTGTGTGTGCATAGATATAATGATTACAAAGAGGAGAGAGAAAACATTTCTCCGCCTCCACAGTTCCTCTTCGCCTCCACAGTGCCGGAGTATGCGGGATCGGAGAGGAGAGAGCGTCTCTCGTTTACTTCTCTTTCTCTCCTCTCCGATTCTATTTTCCTCTGCCGTTCTGGCAGACTCTATCGACCACAGACGCAAGCGGCGACAGCGGCGTTTGCGAAGAAGAAAGGGCTTTGATTACCTTCTAAAAATTAGATAAATTCTTCTCGAGTTCTCTTATTTAATTTTTTCTTTGTTGTGGTTGTTGTTTGTAGATCAATTTTGAACTATTTATACAAGTTATAGTTGAATTGTTAAGAATTTCTATTATTGGATTCGGTCTCTGCAAAGCAAAATTTGCTTCTTTTTTGTCGTCGTTTGAGAATTTGATTTTTTTTTTTGTCGAAGAAAGCATAATATTTGATTCTTCACGATTTTTTCTGGCACATTCGAATTTTCTTCTTTATCTGTATCAGTTCGTATCGGACCGATACGGATCAATATGATAAATTTTCTATCTATATCGGACGATATCGATAATTTTCGTGAGTATCGGATCGGCTGTGCTGAAATCCGATCTGATACGGTTGATACGAATCGGTATCGGTATCGGTCGATACTTTGATCCTTGCTATTTAGCTTACATGTGTCAATAGCTTGCTGGTTTAAAAGCTCAACCCATATTGAGTTCAGCATTATTTGTTCACATGAAATGAATGATCCAAAATTATATTAGCATTACAAGCCAAACTTTAGAAAATATTATTGTAATCCTAACCTATTATACAAAAAAGGAAGTTACAGACACAAGCTCATTTTGTGATAAATAATTCCAACCTATATGTAGCACGAACATTACATTCAAATTATCATTCCTGATCAGAACCATTTTTTGTCATTGAATTAGTAATATAGAGAATTGTTTGAGCAGAAAAGCTTCACAATTTTAAAATAAGATCAGAAAGTTTAGAGCTTATACATCTGATCTGAATAGTAAGAAAATAAAATAAAATAAATTCTAAAGTAGCATGTCAAATTAATATAAGTTAGACTTTATCCAATCTAATGTAAAGCTAAGCATGCTCAAGATCCATAAATAAATTTTGGTTTGGGTTGAAATATTGGACATAAACTAACCTCAATTAAAAGAAAAGAAATAACAAATTCTAAAATAGTATGTCAAACGTAATATAAATTGGTCTTTATCCAAGCTAATGTAAAGCTAATCATTCTCAAAATCCATAAAAGTATTTGGGTTAGGTTGAAATATTGGACAAAAATTAATCTCAATGTGGGTAATAAAAAAATGCAAGATAGTTTTTTTCCATATTTTTTGCAACATCAGGTATCTCTGAAACCACTTATTAAAGAGATGATGTGCTTTTATGAATAATGAGATGTTGTAGGATTTTTCATAGCACGATACATGGTATTAAGCATATATGCTCCTTATCTATCAATCTGAAAAATTTTTACCAAGTACTAACAAGACATGATAGAATAACTAGAAAGATAATGTTGAGAGTTTTAAGGCAAGAAACAAATTTATAGTAGCTACATTGAAATTATACAGGATATTTACTATTTGAGTTATTAAAATGCACACAACTGAAGGAGATGCAACTTTTCCATCATCTTTGGTCTACATCAAAAATCAACATTAGGTCATTGCCTTTTTGCACCATTATGGATGAAATTAACATAATTACCACGAGACATCTGATCAAAGGCATAGCTAGATGGTACCGAGGGCACGATTTTGATTTTTCTTTTTTATACATAATACCATGCCATGCCCCATTGTCCCCTCCCCTTTTCCCACTTCTTGTTGAGCTGAGCACAGTACCATACAATGCCCTCTCTCTGGCAGCCATCCCCTATCTGATAGTGTTCTGCCTTTGAACTTGTTATCCGTACTTAGCATGAGTACGATATGGGTAACAAGTCCACCATAATCATCCCTATGAAGATGTATTCTACAATGTTCATATTACCTCTGAGCAGAGACATTTTAATGGGGTCATATCTTGAAAACCTATCACGTCCATATTACCTCTGATAGTATTTTATCCTCAAACTTGTTATCCGTATTTAGCATGAGTACGATCTGGGTATCAGGTCCATCACAATTATCTCCATAATATTCCAAGTTGGTGATCTGGTCCTCACGGTGAGAAGGCTAATAGTTATGACTCACAAGAGCAAAGGCAAATTACAGGCTAAGTTGGGAGGGCCCTTTTGTGGTGGAGACAGGGGGACGCTTCGATGTACCCATCGTTTGTGGCCAAGGCTCCAAACCAGAAGTTTTCTTTGATGCCATGATGAGTGATTTTGAAAGGCCATGAAAGCACAAGTCCTTTATGTATATATAGGTGAAGTGGCAGTTCTTCAAGCTCTAAGTCCAAGAAGAAAGGACACAACGGTATGAACTCCAACCGGCTGTACACCATTTTCTCTGGTCTTTGGGTGTGAAGTAGTCATTCCTCTCGAGATTCAGTTCCCTTCTCTCATAATAGCTATTGCTAATGAGCTGACAGTTGAAAATAATGACCTATTGCGCCTTCAAGAGTTAAAAGCATTGGACGAGAAACGCTTATATGCTCAACAACGTATTGAGTTATATCAAGCACGTGTATCTCCAGAGTTTTTAATAAAAAGGTCATTGAAAGAATATTCCAAGTTGGTGATATTGTCCTCACGGTGAGAAGGCTAATGGTTATGACTCACAAAAGCAAAGACAAATTCCAGGCTAAGTGGAAGAGCCATTTTTTGGTGGAGACGGTATATTCTAATGGTGCCTATAGACTTGCAAAGCCTAACAGAGATTTATTAATGATGCCGATCAATGGCAAGCGCCTTAAAAAGTATCGTCTAGATCAGACTTATACTTTCCTTATCCTCAGTTGGTCATTCGCAAATTTATTCTTATCTCGAACTACTACCTGTATTCAAGAATCTGGAATACATCATGGGTAATGGGTTCTCGAGATTCCCTAGTAGAATATCTGCTAAAGGAAACAATCATGTCCTCTCTACCTCTGCATTGTTTTCTTTACAAATATGAAAACCTATCACGTCCATATTACCTCTAATAGTATTTCATCTTCAAATTCATCCCCGTACTTAGTATAAGTATGCCACGGGTATCGAGTCCTCCATAATTATCCTCATAGATGTATTCTGTCATGTTCGTATTTCCTCTGAGCTCTTGAAAACCTATTCCATCCATATTACCTCTGATAGTGTTCTGCCTTTGAACTTGTTATCCGTACTTAGCATGAGTACGATATGGGTAACAAGTCCACCAGAATCATCTCTATGAAGATGTATTCTGCCATGTCGAATTTACCTCTGAGCAGAGACATTTTAATGGGGTAATATCTTGAAAATCTATCACGTCCATATTACTTCTGATAGTATTTCATCCTCAAACTTGTTATCCGTATTTAGCATGAGTACGATATGGGTATCAGGTCCACCACAATTATCTCTATAACATTCCAAGTTGGTGATCTTGTCCTCACGGTGAGAAGGCCAATGGTTATGACTCACAAGAGCAAAGACAAATTACAAGCTAAGTGGGAGGGCCCTTTGTGGTAGAGACGGGGACGCTTCGAAGTACCCACCGTTTGTGGCCAAGGCTCCCAACCAGAAGCTTTCTTTGATGCCATGATCGGTGGTTTTGAAAGGCCATGAAAGCGTAAGTCCTTTATGTATATATAGGTCAAGAAGTAGCAGTTCACCTCCTCAAGGCAGCGTGCTACATCTTAAAGTAATTCTCAAAGTTCGAGAAACGACAGTTTGTTTCCTCGAAGAGTCGATTGGTGGATACAACAGCTTCCCATGAATGAACATTGATTATACCAACTGTCATCAGTCATGATGTATCAAGGGATACATGCCACGTGGCATGAAGGAACCGTATTTCCTTAAAGCCCTGTTGCACCAAATACGCACGCCAAATCCAAACCACTTTTCATGCTTCTAGTTCAAAGTATTTCAAATTTATTTGAAAATTTGAAAACTTTGAAGGGAGTCTTGTAGAAACATAAAAAGTACGCCTCAGAAGATGCTAAGTCTGAAGGAGCAATGGCGTACTTCTTTACAAAACAGGAACTCTGATCTCCTGGGTCTATGTGCCATCAGATCTTCTGATCTCCTCTGAGTTCCTGTTTTGTAAGGAAGTACGCCACTGCTCCTTACAAAACTTTAGTGACCAATGTTGTCATCTCAGTCCGAGTATGCCACCACTATTACTTTATCTTAGTACGCCAAGGCTGTCACTTCATCTTAGTACGCCAAGGCTGTCACTTCGCCTTAGTACGCCAAGGCTGTCACTTCGCCTTAGTATGCCAAGGCTTTCACTTCACCTTAGTACGCCAAAGCTCTTATTTTTACTTCAGTACGCCAAGGCTCTTACTTTGTCTCAAGCACGCCAAGGCTATCGCTTCATCATAATGCACCAAGAATAACACTCACTTTAGTACGCCGACGTTGCCACGTCAGAAGCCACCACCTCAATTTGACACAACATTCGAGGAGATTGAGTCCTTAATGCAGAGAATTTCTTGGCATGCCAACCCAGGTTGTCGTTTTGTGACCAATGTTGTCGTCTCAGTCCGAGTACGCCACCATTGCTGCTTTGCTATAGTACGCCAATAGTGCTACTTCAGATAGAGTACGTCGTTGATGCTATCTTTTACTGAATACGCCAATATTGATACTTTAGTAGCAGTACGCTAATGGTGCAAGCCTCTCCCTGAGTACGGGCACATTGATTTCTCAGTTAGAGCACGCCGTTGTTGTTATCTCTTATTGAGTACGCCAATACTCATATGCAGCCTGAATACACTAGTGTGCGGATATGTCTGTTTCTTCAATAGCAATACGTCAACATGATATTCCACTCCGAAGTACACCAACAATTCACAGTGAGCGGTTATGATGATGTGTATTTTATGCCACAATTCTCGTGAAACGTGCATAACTAACTGCAACCACGACATGAGCCTTCTTCGTATAAGGAGCCACGTGTCAAACTAGCAGTAAGTTGTGCTTCCACCAAGCAGAACGTGGGTGGTGACAAAACCTTCAAAATTATGCGCACAAATGAGCAAACACAATGCATATTGCTCATTTGTACGCACACCCTCTTATAACCGTTTCTAGGATGAACGTCTATAAATATTGAATCAATTCACTCTTCACAGGGACGGAGGGGTGGCCAGAGAGAAGGAGAGAAGCTTCTTATGTTGTTACTGCCAAAGTCTTCTTGCCTTCAAGTTCTCAAGTGCTTGTGTTATTGTATTTCTTCACTGCCGAGTGGTCCAAGGAGTAAAGTGATCGACCGCAGATCAGATCTGTATAACTATATTTTCCCAGAATTATTGTACTTTAGATTCTTGTATAGGATTTATTGTACTATTTTTTTTTTCTTAAAAGTTTGTGAAACAAAGTTTGTACAACTTTTTATTTATGGAAAATCGAGACCAATGGTGTCTCGACAAACACAGACACACACGCGGAGACGAACAAAGAGCCTTGCGAGTGTTGCTAGAGCTTCCTTGTTGCTGAGTTCTTTATGTGTTCGAGTGTCTTGCATTTTTTTCCTGCGTGTCAAGTGGTCCAAGGAGTAAAGTGATCGACCGCAGATCAGATCTCTACAGCTACTACTTCCCTATAATCATTGTACTCTAAATTCTTGTATAGGATTTATTGTACCCCTTTCTTCCTCAAAGTTTGTAACACAAAAGTTCGTTCAACTTTTTTGTTTATGACAAACAATACCTACTACATGATTTGAATACCTTCATCATGGTGGACAACTAGAAATAATCCGGTGCCCCGCACGTGACGTGCGACCGCTACTCAACACGGTTTGAGAATGGGGTCATCTACACACGACTATGGTATTCCCCTCCCGACACGTCCAATGGTAGAGATGGTGTCAAGTCCACCTAGAAAACGACATATAAATGTTAAGTTCTAATCCAAAAATAAGTCTTTTTTTATTTGGAAGCTTCTAGAATTTCTATAACAAATATTGATTCCTCTAACTAACTAATTCCAATAGATTCTTGAATTAATACTAACTTGTAAACTAATTTTTACTTAATCTCTTAGCCTTGAATACTAATAATCTATTCTTTATTTACTAACAATTAATCTTGTTTACAACTATCCTCAGCCACTTATATCTATTAATACTTGAACCTGTGTTTAATTGGCTCACCAAAGTTGAGCCAGGGAACATTCAAATTTTGAATGTTCAAACCACAGTTAGCTATAGTAACAGAATGGAACATTGGGTTCAAACTTTCATCAATTCAAATTTTAACCTACAACATTCGTTTATCCTGCCTTGGTCCTATCACAGAGTCGTGTCCACGGAGAACAGTGTCCGTGACCAGAGTTCAGAACATGAGTCCAATAATTGTTCAACCTAAAACCTACTTCCAGTCCCTTACCAACAAAGTCAGCTAACAAAGTTGTGTCCAACTGACCATTGTGTTCAAATTGAACCAAAATCCAGTTTATTATCTTGAACAGAGTCTAAACTCCATTCTCTGTTCAAAATCATCAAACCCTTTTTAGTTTGAATTGAAACTAACTCTTATATTCACTTATACTCACCCGCCCAAAATCTATCGAATTTGAATCACAAAGCAGAGATCAACTCTATGCCTGCCAAATATCATGTCAGACACAAACTTGTGTCACAAACACATAAGTGTCGCCACACAAGTTTGATTTAAGTCTCCCCGGACACTGACACAGCCTCCTAACTAAATATCAAGAAAAGGGAAAAGTGCCCATACCTGCAGAGCTGTGAACGTGTCCAAGTGTTACTCCCGGACACAAGCAAGAACCGATGGGGAAACGATCCGAATCTCGAGAACACTGATCTCTCAAGCTCCTGAACCGAGTTCGCCAAATTTAAACTAAACCTCCTCCTCTGAGGCATTTCGACGAACACATGCGGTGCAGAAACAGAGAAAGAATTGTTTTAAGATTTCTCTAAATTTTCCAGTTGATCGATTTTAAGAAAACAAGAAATCAAAGAGGAAGAGATTCGAACACTAAAAACTGAAATTACTCAACGGACTCGAAACTCGATCTGTGTCCAAATTTCTTGCGGACAGAAGCAAAATGACAGACCCACGATTGATCAAATCGTTGGTGCTCACAATCGTCCGATCAACGCTTCGAGACTGCTTGTAGATGATCAGAGATCAAGACTTGAGTCGATAGTTCGATTATTTCCTATCGAGCGCCAGGAAACAGATATGAAAAGGAATTCGATCAAAGAATCCAATTGAAAGAGAAGGATCAAGAGTAATACTCACTGAATCCACCACTCGTTCGTAACCGATGATCGATCGAGCGAGACTAGCTACCCATCCATTCTACTCGTTGAAGCTGATGTCGACGAAAGCTTCAACCTGTTAGGTTCCCATACTAACGACGAAGCCATGTGTGGAATCAAGAACAAATTGACAGAGAAAATAGTTGTAGACAAAGAACTGAAAGTAAATTTCTAGGGTTTCTTAATTGCTAGAAGGAAATGGCAAGGAACAATGTAAAAAGAACTGACTGTAAAGAAATTAGAAATGCAAATAAAAGTTTTCTTCCTCGATACTCTCTTCTCTGTGTTACCTCTTATATATAGCTGAGGTTATCACTAACCGTAACTAACACTGGTAACTAATTGGCCGCTGAGCTGGCAAAATTGATTTAGTGAGCTGGCTTGTGACTTGGTCAATGTGAAGAAGGACTGATAGACAGCTGATACAGGCATGAAGAAGGACTGATACACACATATAGCAGCTCCGATACTTTGCTACTACTACTCTTCCTGTTATCTTCTATTGCTTCATGCTATCTCTGCTTCTCGCAGGACCAATATACTGGACTGAGCGACTTGCAAATCTGATACTCGTGTGGAGCTAATGCTAACATGAACTGCTCCATTTAGGAGCATAACATTCCTTTCCCCTTATTTTGACCTTGTCTCAAGGTCAAAGTATGTATGGTCTATGATGAAATTTTCATAAGAAGTAATACAGAATCAAGTAAACCTTCTATAGCTATCTTGGAGTATTAAATTTCATCAGAACCAAGTTGCGCTGTCCTGGCCTGGATCACATACCATTAGAGATGGTCATTTAGACATATAATTATATATATATATATATATATATATATATATATATATATATATATATATATATATATTCGATACAATCATAACAAAATTTTGATACCACTTTATACCAAAGTATCTGTGTCGTGTCCTAGTTCCATGTCGATGTTATGACACATATACTATTTTAATTGAAGAACACTATTAAAAATTAGAATTTAATTCCTAAATTCTAAATCAAATAACATAACCCTATTTCAACTTCTTAATCAAAATAACATAGAAATAAAAAAAAAAATTGAATTCAATGAAGGGGAGCTTGCCTTGGAGATTTAGGGATTTCGAAATTGGATCTAGGGCTTGCCCCTTTTGTTTCCCTCACATGTTTTCTTAATTTTTTCCTTCCCTTTCTTCTTCTGACTTCTGCATTTTGGGTAAAATTTAGGAATTTGGTTTTGGTGGCGCGACGGGTGTGCGGCAGTTGCGGGTGCAGCAGCAATGGATGGAGGGAGGGTTGGGAGATGGTGATGTGGTGTTGGTGGTATTGTTGTTGTTGTGGATTTTAGAAGAAGGAGACTATGGTGCGGGATAGGGGTTGTAGTTGGAGAGATAAGGGATGGAACGGAGATGATAACATAGAGAGAAGGATTAGAAACAAAAGAATTTTGGAACTGGGTGAGGGAAGAGTGTGCGACTCATTTGGATGTTGAGAGAGAGAGAGAAGAGAGAGAGAGAGAAAGAAAGGCAATTTATAAGGGCACTACAAAGTTTACTAAGGGATAGTCCAGGATTGGGGCTAGCCCATTAATGAAGAAAGTTTACTCACAGTAGCCCATTTTTACTCATACTAGCTAGCCCAAACAAAGTTTACTCACACTCCTCCCAAACCCTCCCAAAACCACCGGAGCCCTCCCCCCTCCCGCCGGAGCCCTTCTCCTCGAGTTCGTCCTCCTCCTCCTTGTCGATGGCTCCCAAAGTCTCGAAAGAATCAAGGTACAAATCTTCTTTCTCCTTGTTCTATTGCATTTACAAAATTCTCCCAAAAATTTAAAAAATCCTATTGCATTTTGAAAATTCTGAGTGATTTTCTTTCCATTCTTCAAATGAGGGCATACAAGTCCTGAATGGAGTTTAGAATGTAGTTTAGACGTTTACTTGGATGGTCGAACCCGATTTTAGGGCATACAATATCGACAATCGTCGACAGTGTCGAGCAGTATCGGGCGGGACTGTAGAATTTTCTACAGTCCCATATAAATTTAGGACTGCATAGTTAGCTACAGTCCTATATAAATTAAGGACTGTAGAAATTTCTACAGTCCTTAATTTATAAAGGACTGTAGAAATTTCAACAGTCCTAAAAAAATTTAAGTTTGGTATTTGTAAATGTTTATTACAAATTTTTTTAATTCTCATGAACAGGCAAGGAAAGTGAAGAAGTTGGGAAGAAGCCTCGTAAGTTGTTAGGGTTCGAATTATATGGCAATTAATGACGAACTCCAACAAATCGACAACGTTAAATATTTTTCTTTCTTGGAAAATAGAGAGCAATGTACAAAGAGGCGGCATGAAGTTTAGGTCATGTTTGAAGAATTGTAAAACTTTCAATGAATATGACTTTTGAGAATTGTAAAAGTTTAAACTATGAGTTTGAGTTGTAAAACTTTGAATTAATTTGCTACTATTGACACTTTGAATGAATTTGCTTCAATTGCTATAATTTGAAAATTTGCTACATACATACAATTTGTGTTCAAATTTTGCTACATACATACAGTTGTCATTTCTTTATACAGTGGAGCTAATTTTACTTATAACTGTGTATACAGACAGTGGATAAAGTTTAGGACTGTCAACAATTTGACAGTCCTACTTTCTTCCAGGACTGTAAAAATGTTGACAGTCCTAAACTTTACCCACTGTCTATGAGCAGTTATATGTATGTTTAGGACTGTCAACATATTGACAGTCCTAGTATATACAAGGACTGTCAACTAGCATTTTGACAGTCCTAAACTTTACCCACTGTCATCATGTTGGCGTAAAGATGGTTAACATAATGACAGTGGGTAAAGTTTAGGACTGTTAAAATGTTGACAGTCCTAGTATATACTAGGACTGTCAACATGTTGACAGTACATTAAAAATTTTGTAAAGAAATTACCAAAAGTAAAATTTGGAGGTCGAAACATCATTTTTTTGCGATTCTAAAAATTTGGGAAGTCCGTCAAACGGTGAAACCACTAGTTATGTATTATATTTTGACTGTAGAATGTACTATTTTGACGAAAATATGTATTATATTTTGACTGTAGAATGTACTATCCATTTAGACGTGTGACACCACTAGTTATTTACTGTACAATTCTATGAATGCTGTGAGATATGCATAATATTTTGACTGTAGAATGTACTATATAATTGTGTATTTCTTTATTCAGCATATGTTGTGTAAACCCCCTCATTTATTTCTATAGATAGTCTGGTTTGGGATGAAAAATTTTATTTTAGCAGCAGATGATTGAGGTTTAGAGTAAGGTTTCACCTGTCTGATTTTTTTTAATTAAAACCCTCGGCGCACACTACTGTTGTTGAATTATTCGGAGCCCAACATCAGCCCATAAATTCCAACAGATTGTTGCACTTTTGACTTGACATGCCAATTTAGGCGCTGGACTTTTTCGTCACTCAAAATCATATTTTCTTGTGCTCTAAATTAATTGCACAATTTTTCGTAACCGAAATCCTTATTTAAATCCCGTGTCGCGCACCGGTGTCGTTGCCATCAATTTTGAGACACCAACTCAACCCGTTGAGCCGGACCAATTAAAGGATCCAAGACTGACACCAGGCCTACACCATTTATGACCTTTGTGTCACTCCCAATTGAGGTCCCATGTGCCCCCATTTAATTTAAGAGCACATGATAATTTATTCTAATAAAATTGGTGATACCAACTTTGACTAATCCCATTTTAAATCCCAATTTAATTCCAATGGCCATTTAATTAAGCCCATACAAAACACACAACACCCCCTCATCCTACAAAACACTAAACACTAATTCTCCCATAATTTTTCTATCATTTCATGTGTTTGTGCAAATACCCAAACTTAAGGGGCTAAATTGCAAATGTTGTGACATGTGGCACACCCTCACTGGTCAAAGCCAAATGAAGAGGCCACCCCCCTTCCTTGACCGGTCAACATCCCTCCTCCCTCTCTTTTGGATGAAGAAAATATTTCCTTCATGTGCAATCACCACCACCCGTTTGAATTGGGCCAATCCCGACCATCCATTCTACCCACACTTCCCTATATAATGTCTCTTTCTCCCCTCTTCCCAATGCAGGCCCTAATCCCCATGCCTAGAGAAACCACCACCCCCTTTCTCTCCTCCCTCCTTCTCCATGCAAACCGAAACCCCTCCTCCCCTTTTCTTTTTCCTCTTCTTCTTCTTCTTCCTTTCTTCTTCTTCCTTTTTTCCACTCTAAATGACATGGCCACGAGGAAGAGTTAGGGCTCTTTTCGAATCTCTGATGGCGACGACCGACTCGGTGAGCTACTACGGGGGGCCCAGACTGGAGGACGACCGGCTCAGCGAGCTGCTACGAGGGGCCCAGACTGGAGGACGACCGGTTCCCAGCGGGGCTCAGGGTCCTCGTCGGCGACGATGACCTAACCTGCCTGAAGATTCTGGAGCAGATGTTGCATCGCTGCCGCCTCCAATCCGATCGGCTGCTGACTGCTCCGGCTACCCCCTCGACCCCGGCTGCTACTGCTTCATCCCCGTTCACCACCGCATTGCAGTAGCTCCCTCCGGCCACCGGTCGTTCCCACCGTTCTCCGGCCACTTGCTGAATCCCCAGTAGGCAGGCCCATTCTTCGGCGGGCCGAGTGCTTTCAGTCGACCCGGCCGTACCGACGTTCAACCACCACAGCACCCCAACGGCCGAGCACCCCCCTCGACCTCCAGTAGCTTCCCTGGCCTGTCGTTCCCACCATTCTCCGGTGGCTAACCCCTCACGCCACCCCGCACCTCCACCGGCCTACTGTTATTCCCACCACCACGACCACCTTATCGCCATTACCACCACCACCTCCAGCTTCATTACCACCACCACCTCCAGCTTCATTACTACCACCACCTCTAGCCTTCCACTCGCCTCGACTGTCCCGGCCAGGCTCCTCTCCGGCGGGCCAGCACCCTCCACTCCGACTTCACTCCGGCCAGCAACCCCCCATGCCGTCGAGGTATACCACTCCCCCCTCTCTTTTTGATATATATTGTTTGGTGTTTTTAGTTAGGGATTATGTTTATATAAGGTTTTGTGTAGATATAGCGTAGTAAATGATCATGTGATTAATGGTGGGTGATTAAGGTTTAATGTAGGGTTTAGGGTTTTATTACATCGTTTTATATGCATACTAATTATTGCTGATGAGCAGGTGATTTATGGTGAAGAGGTGGTAATATCATTAAGTTGTTAATTATTTTGAGGATTTGATTACTAGTGACAAAGTCAGTTGAGGAATACAAATATATATATTTGTGAACTATACATATGTGAGATTATAGGATTTATTTCGTAAGTTTAATGGCTAAATGCTGAGAAGAGATTTTAGTGATATTGTATGCAAGTGATGGTAGATTGCTAAGTTGAATAATTAAGGTTTAAATACAAATTAATTAAGGACATGGAATATATACATATGAGGGTTGAAATTAAAAAAGTACAATAATTGAAGGTTGGGTTTTTGAGTGCCATACGAGACAGTAGAGTATTATCCTAGTTATTATACGTGTCTGGGTTATTATTGATTGAGCTGTTTTAAACTATTGCTGAATAATAATATGATATTAAATATTGCTGGACACTGGGAGCTGGTGCTCGATCGTGAAATAGGTATAATATCAAATGATGAGACCGTGATTGAGGACAGAGAATATTAATTATTTATTTGAGCTTGAGACGTCAACGTGCATGTTAACATCTGTGAACACTGAGGTGAAACTGAGGATTGGATCAGAGTTTGATTAACTGAATATCGTGATTGAGTTTGGGTTTGATGATATTGTACAGGGGATTAGTCGAGTAGATGTAACGTACTCCGAGTCAATCTTGGTCAACCCTCTGGCTTCGTGTCTAGGTGAGTTGTAACTGAGATTGTAGCCTATGTTAGATGTGTGTCACATCTTATTTTAGCCGCGTGATAGTCTATTGATTGAGTTTGTATCTCATCTCTAGGTACTGCGGGACTTGCGGACTCGGACGTGGTACCAGATCCCCATCTTCAGCAGCCGGACACAGGCAAGTGTACCTTGTCACCCTGTATTTCAGTTTTAGATATTTTATTGTTTCATTATGTACATTGTGCGCGTATTTGATTACGACCGTTACTTCGCGTCCGGATCACAACCGGGTGCAGACGTTCGGCATAACGTCTTGTAGTGAATGCTAGATATTCGTAACACCTCGATGTACGTAGCTAAGTATATCGTCACCCCAGGATACATTCATACACTGTTAGCGTGCCAGATTTCCTGTATGCTGATACTGACATCATGACTGGAGAGTGGGACGACCTTAGGGTCGCGTTTGTTGATAGTATTTATGTGCGAAGAGACTGCTAGATAGAGGTTCAGGTTCAGTGCACAATCGTTGACCGCTTGGGAAGGGGAAGACAGTTACTAGACGTTTGGGCTCCTCTGCACGCGCTTATATATGTATATGTATTGTATCTGTAGTGATCATGTATCTAGTATAGTTGTATCACCCGTGTGACTCTTTTCCGGAGCTGCGGTACGTCCCGTGTGTTTCCATGTCCGGAGCTACGGTTTTATTTTGGATAGACCACGCGTCGAACATTATCTTTAAACTGTGTCTCACTTGTTTGGTTATGATAGATTACCCTGTCGTTGCACTTGTACTTTCTGTTATACTTGGCATGTTGTATTTTTGTACCTTGTTACGTCCCTCTGAGGACCTGGTTCCCTGCCAGTTTTGCAGCATAGACGATTATGGAGCAGTTGGAGTTGTTGATGGAGTGGCATGTCTTGCGGGCACTGTACCAGGTACTCATATCATTTCTACCGGCATTATGGTTACTTATTTCATATGGATTATGTCACGCCCCAGTCCCAAATTATGTGGAACCAGGCCACGTGGCATTGGCCAGCTAACACGCCTCTGAGAGAATATCTAATTTAATGGACCCAATGAGTCGTACTACGCTGTCTTAAAATACTAACAAGTCTAATACTAGCATATAACAGGTAACATCTAATCTCATCCACAATATATCAAGGAATACTGAAATAAGTACTGGAATATAAGTGCTGAGTCTGAAATGTCATAGTACAATCCAGATATGTCTGGTGGGAACAAACCCACTACAAAAGCTAAAACAAGAGTGCTGAAATATAGCATGACTAGAGCGTCGTCTATCTAGATAAGGAGGCTCCAGTTCTAGATGGTGAGTCTACCAAAGATCAGGGGGACTCTGATGGCAGCACCTCTAGCTCCTCCTCGGATGCGTACCTCGTCTCCTGCCCAGGTCCGTACACCGTGGGATAGTACGCCTCGTCTAGATCTGGAAGGAAACCAGGTCCTCAGTGGGACATAACAAGATACATAAAAGCATGCCATATATAAATACTGAATAAAATAAATAAAGGGTGTGCTAACCATCTAGTGAATGCAAATGTGAAGACAACCTTGGAACGTATGGGTAGGCGTAGGCATAACGTCCACTCTCCGAAGAGCGTGGTATCTGAACATGTAACGTCCATCATTTCGAGGAATGAGGTATCTGCAAATATATACGTCCGTATCGCTCCGAAGAACGCGATATCTGAATAAAGGAAGTCATTGGATACGTGGCTCCTCTGGATACTACGGAGTGGAATATGTGTATTCCATACGCCTACTAGTTGTCTTCTCCGCCCAATACGGATATACAAGTCGAATACATGACGTGTATACCACGTAGCTATATGCCAAGTCACAACTTTCTGGATAATCCTGATTACGTGCTAAACCATGATGCATGTCACATGCACCGGTAGCTAGTCGAGTACGCAAACCCGCATCCCAACATAAATTTACAATCGTGATGTGTGTACAAGTGACAGGTCTAGGAGGATATCAGAATACCCTCGTATCTGTAGGTGGTCTGCTAATGTCTAAGTCAGTTACACTACGTATCGATATATTTGTCGATTGCACCCGAGTCAATCTCGGGCGCGCACAGTTATATGTGTATTGCAACAAGATAACATACAACAGTTTATAAATTAAACAGTAAATTTTTTGGCAAGGTATACTTGCCGAGCAAGAACTCTGTATAGCAAAAGCTTCCGAAATGGTGTTGAGTTTGGTAGAAGAAAAAGAGTTAGGGTTTAGGGTGTATTGCATGGAATATATATAGGGAAAAGAAGTCGGTTTACGCGGGGGGGGGGGGTAGTTTGGTATTTGGTGGTTTCAAAACCACTGCTGCTGTTGGTTTTCTTTCTTTTTCTTGTCTCGGTTTTGGTTTTGGGAGAGTTTATTAATAAAATAAAGAAAAGAGGCGGTGGGGGTTTGAAGTTGGCTCACACGCGCGGAGAAGGGAAAGCAAAGTTGGGTTTTGCTACTGCTGTGGTTGATATTTTTCTTCTCCTAACGGATCCGGGTAGGCTAAATGGGTAGGGTAGAGGCTAAGGGGTTAACGGGTTTTGGGTAGAGATCCAATAGAAATTATATATATATATATATATATATATATATATATATATATATATATATATATATATATATATATACACCTATCTATTCATAGAAAATTCTAAAATTTATATTGGTGCATACCATTAAGCTAGCAACTGTTCAAATGGCCTCATACATGGAATAATTTAGGAAAATTTTATAATGGCTCCATAAATCCTCTAAAAGCTCAAACACCTCAAAATAAAATCTAATAAAATCTATTCTTTCTATTTAGCTCATAACTAAAATAATGATTATGGTTTTCAGAATTAAGGGTTTTACATTCTACCCAATTTATAAGAATTTTGTTCTCGAAATTAAAACTAACATATGGACTAGAGGGATAATCTATTGATTAAATTGAAATAATAAGACATACCCAGGCCTTCGAATAGATGGGGGAAACATTGTTGAATATCATCCTCCCGTTCCCAGGTTGACTCTCCTGGTGCATGATGCCTCCATGCTATACGGACTAGAGGGATAGTCTGACCTCGTAATATCTTCTCGCTTCTGTCCAAAATCTCTACGGGCTCCTCCTGGTACGACAAACTTGGCCCAACAGCGATCTCCGAGTGGTCAAGCACATGACTCGGATCTGGAATATACCTCCTTAGTTGAGATACGTGGAAGACGTCATGCACTTCTTCTAATGTTTGTGGTAAGGCTAATTTGTAAGCCACTTCTCCGATGCGTTCCAACACATCGAATGGTCCGGTGTACCTCGGACTCAGCTTTCCTCTGCTTCCAAACCTGATAGTCCCTCGGGTAGGCGAGATCTTTAGAAACACATGTTCTCCGACTTGGAATTCTAGAGGTCGTCGATGCACGTTTGCCCAGTACTTTTGTCTGTCCTGCGCTACTTGCAGGTGCCCTTGGATCTTCTTTACCTTCTCTTCTGAACGAACAACCAATTCTGGTCCCAGAATCTGCCTTTCGCCCATATCACTCCAACATACTGGGGAACGATATTTCCTACCATATAATGCTTCATAGGGAGCCATCTGAATGCTCGCTTGATAGCTATTGTTGTAGAAAAATTCGACCAAATGTAAATGGTCCTCCCATGATCCTCCGAAGTCAAGCATGCACGCTCTTAACATGTCTTCCAATGTCTGAATGGTGCGCTCCGACTGGCCATCTGTTTGTGGGTGATACGTTATGCTAAACTTCAGGCGAGTACCGAGGCTCTCTTGCATACTCCGCCAAAAGTAAGATGTGAACCTCGTATCCCTGTCAGACACGATACTAACTGGCACTCCGTGCAGTCGCACAATATCTCTCATGTATATGTCTGCTAAGACTTTTGTGGATTGCCCAACACTAAAGGGTAAGAAGTGCACAGACTTGGTGAGTCTATCCACGATTACCCATACTGCATTTCGACCACTAGGACTCCTCGGAAAGCCCGTAACAAAGTTCATAGTGATATGCTCCCATTTCTACTCTGGTATAGGGAGCGGTTGAAGCAATCCTGCAGATCTCTGATGCTCAGCCTTAACTTGCTGACATACCAGGCACTTGGCCACAAAGCGTGATATTTCTCTCTTCATTCCATGCCACCAATAGTACTGTCTCAGGTCTCTGTACATCTTCATGCCTCCTGGATGAATAGAGTATGTTGAGCTGTGCGCCTCTGTCATCAGCTCTTGACGAAGTTCTCCATTCGGGACATAGAGACGATCTCCACATCTTAAAGTCCTGTCCTCGTGTATGTACAATCCTGTCTATATTTCGGCCTCGGTCCTTTGTCGAAGCCTCTGGAATCTGGCATCTATTGGCAAGGCAGCCTTGATCCTCTCGACTAATGTTGACTGCAACTGGTAACTTGACAACTGGCCGTCAGCTCCTGGCATAATGACCTTTATATCCATCTGCTCTAGATCTCTCAACAGATATTGTTGAGTATTCAAGAAGAATGCCATGGGTTTTCTGCTCAATACGTCAGCTACTACGTTGGCCTTTCCCGGATGGTACTGTAGCTCAATCTCAAAGTCTGTCATCACCTCGAGCCAACGTCTTTATCTCAGGTTCAGGTCCTTCTGGGTGTTGATGTACTTCAGGCTCTTGTGGTCAGTGAATATCTTCACTCGTTCTCCGTATAGATAGTGTCTCCAAAGCTTCAAGGCAAAGATGATTGCGGCAATCTCCAGGTCGTGAGTGGGGTAGTTCTTCTCATGGGTCCTCAGTTGTCTAGAGGCGTAGGCCACAACCTTCCCATGTTGCATCAAGATGCAACCTAAACCTTTTTCGGATGCATCACTGTAGATTACGAATCCTCCGGATCCGGAAGGTATGGTCAAGATAGGAGCCGTAGTCAGACGCTTTTTCAGCTCTTCGAACGTCTTCTGGCACTCCTCTGACCAGGTGAACTCCTGTTCCTTGCGGGTTAAGCGAGTCATTAGCTCTGCGATCCTTGCGAAGTTCTCTACGAACCTCCGGTAATATCCGGCAAGTCCTAGGAAACTTCTTACCTCTGAGACGTTGGTAGGGGTCAACCACGTTTCTACTGACGAAATCTTTGCTGGATCTACCGAAATTCCATCTCCTGAGATAACGTGTCCAAGGAAAGTGACACAATCTAGGAAAAACTCGTACTTGCTCAGCTTTGCATAAAGCCTCTCACGCTTTAGCATCTCTAATACTAGCCTCAAGTGCTCTCCGTGCTCCTCGTGGCTCTTTGAATACACCAAGATGTCGTCGATGAAGACTACTACGAACTGGTCCAGATACTGGTGAAAGACTTTGTTCATCAGGTTCATAAATACGACAGGTGCATTTGTCAGTCCAAAAGGCATTACCAAGAACTCGTAGTGACCATAACGAGTCCTGAATGCTGTCTTTGGAATATCTTCTCTTCACACCTTTACCTGATGATAATCTGATATCAAGTCTATCTTTAAGAACACCACCGCTCCTGTCAGTTGGTCGAACAGATCATCAATCCACGATAAGGGGTACTTGTTTTTGATAGTCAAAGCATTAAGGGCTCTGTAATCAATGCACATACGGAATGTTCCATCCTTCTTTGGTACAAACAACACTGGTGCTCCCCAGGGTGATGCACTAGGACGAACAAACCCCTTGATCTGTAACTCTTCTAGTTGTAGCTTCAGCTTATCTAATTCTTTCTTTGCCAACCGGTACACATTTGAAGATACCGGTGTTGCTCCTGGCACTAACTCAATAGTGAACTCTACCTCTCTATCAGGCGGTAGGCCTGACAACTCCTCCGGAAATACATCCTCGAATTCTACAACAATTGTTGGGGGAGCCGTCTCCATAGCCATGTAAGCTCCAGCTGTCTGGCCTACTCCTTGCTCAATGGTGCCTCGCATGTACTCGAACTCCGGGTGATCTGGTGGTCTAAAAATAACGCTACCTCTCCGGCAGTCTAGTATAACATTGTACTGGCTCAACCAGTCCATGCCTAAAATAACGTCGAAGTTTGGCATCAAGAGTACTAAAAATCGTGCTCTCATTTCCTTACTATATACGACCATCGAGCACGTTCTAATAGTGCTGGTAACCGGTATGATGCCTCCTCCGGTAAGAATCTTCCAACTCTTAGGCAAGGGGAAAGTAGCTACTCTATGCATGGCTACGAAACTACTAGATATAAAAGATAGCGTAGCACCAGAATCAAATAATGCAGTTGCAGGTATTGACGCAACTAAAATGGTACCTGTGATAGTTTCCCCTTTGGTTCCTCTGCAACTGCTGCTAAGGCAAAGGCCTGTCCGTGCCTCTGTCCTCCTGCCTGCTGCCTGGCTTGGTCAAACTGAACCTCCTGTGGGGCCAAGGGTGGTCTCTTCTGAAATCCTCCGGGTGCTGATGGACGCTGACCTCCAGTCGGGGGTAGTATCCTCTG
The DNA here is from genome assembly GCA_036927795.1 of Iris macrosiphon. Classification (NCBI taxonomy): domain Eukaryota; kingdom Viridiplantae; phylum Streptophyta; class Magnoliopsida; order Asparagales; family Iridaceae; genus Iris; species Iris macrosiphon. The sequence goes on from JAYESA010000006.1 coordinate 27,727,962, forward strand.
GACTGGTGCTGTTGGCCTTTGTCCGGTCTGTGGTGCTGCCTCTCTGCGTTGTGGGCAGTCTCTGGTCAGGTATTGACTTGCTCCACATATCATGCACAGTCCAAGCTTCTTTCGACAGTCTCTGACGAAATATCCCTTCTTGCCACAATGATGATAAGTCGGAAGCTCCTTGTGCTGATATGGCACTGTCCTTTGTTGTGCCTGCATTCCTGGATGATGGATTGGCTCTCCTGCTCTGGGCTGGGTTTTGGCTGGTATGGTCGTGTTGGAGCGCCTCACTCCTCTGCCAATAGTCTCCTGGATCCTCGCCTCTGAAAGAACCTCCTCATAGGACATCCTTGACTGTGTGGTGGTATACCTTTGTAGCTCGAGGGTAAGGCCGTGATGGAACCTTATGGCCTTTTCCAGCTCGTTAGGTATTAGGATGGCACCAAATCGACTAAGTCGACTAAACTCTGCGTCATAGGCATCTACGGTCATACTTCCTTATTCCAGGTGCAGAAACTGGGAGTATAGAGCATTTCTGACCGTAGCCGGGAAATACTTTGTATTGAAGTACACTAAGAATTGCTCTCATGTCTGGTTCTTGCCGACGCCGCATTCTATGGAGTCCCACCAGTGATGGGCGTTGCCTTTGAGTTGGGCCCTCACCGCGGTCATCCAAAGGTCTGGATGCAGCTGTGAACCTTCTAGCAGCATCTCCGTGTTGGAGACCCAATCTGAGATCTCCTCCGGAGTTTTGCTGCCCGAAAAGGTTCCCGAGCCCATCTGGCAAAAACCTCGTACAGTACCAGCTTGTTGGACAGGTGAAGGTGCTGGTGTAGATATCCTTTCCAGAGCTGTTATCAAGCTCTACCTCAAGGTCTCAGTCTGATGCCATTGCGCCTGCATCATGGTTTGGAAGAATTGGAACATTTGTGGCTGTCCCTCTAGTTGTGGCATCAAGGCTGGGAAGGGTGAAGGTGGAGGCAAAGGTGTATCCGCCTGTTATGTCGGTGCCTGGGAGGTCTGTCCTCCTTGCTGAGCTAGTGTAGCTTCTTGTGAAGGACCATTGTGGAGGTATGGGGTTGATGGATAAACCAGTATCCGTCTTGGGGACTGGTCTCTTGGGGTAGTCGGGGTTCTATTGACATCATGCGAGGTATCAGTTGCCTGATCAACCCTATCATCTGTGTGTCTACTGGGTACGTCCATATTTCTAGGGGAAATAGAACAAGTTAAAAGATATAAAAAGAAACAAGCATGATACAATTATTAAATAGAATGTAGAAGCATGAATTATGCTGGGGAATTATTCGCGTATTTTATAGTCAAAACCCCCAACATACATGAAGTTCCTCCCTGCGTAAAACAGGGCTTTAAAAGTTGTTTGTGTAAAACAGGTTACTAGGCTGTCCGTATAAAATAGAGTTTCAAGGAAGTTTGGCATAATAGTAGAGCTTTAGAACTGTTCGCGTAAAATAGAGATTCAAGGTAGTCCGCGTAAAGTAGGGATTCAAGACTGTCTGCGTAAAGCAGAGATAAAAATAATTTGGCGTAAAGTAGAGATTCGAAACTGTCTGCGTAAAGCAGAGTTTCAAGTTGTCTGGCATAAAGTAGAGATTCGAAACTGTCGGCGTAAAACATAGCTTTAGAGCTTTCTGCGTAAAATAGAGAAACGTAAAGTAGAGCTTCAAAGCTGTGTGCGTAAAAAGTCTGCGCGCAAAAGATTGCTATTCTTCCTGCGTAAAAATCTGTGCGTAAAAGATTTTGTGCGTAAAATCTGCGTAAAAGATTCCTGCGTAAAGTCTAAAATACGTTGCAGCGTAAAGTTGTACGAGGAACTCTTTGTATTTTCTCGGATGAATTTGTCAGACAATTCAGTGAACCTGACATCTGACAAAAGTACTGCACGATAATCGAGGGGATGACTGTGATGATAAATTTGTACAGAGACCCAGGTTGCCATTTAGTGACATATTTGATACACCACTCAAAGGAAAATTGAGTCTCCTGAATACGCTGTCTATTCTTCATTTGACAGAAATGAGCTTTTACGCTCAAGATAGAAATGAGTTTTTTTACGCTCAAGATAAGACAAAATCAGATGTCACGTCAAAAGCTGTTTCTTGCATAGGGCTAGAGGCATATCTCTACATTTAATGCACGAGATTTATCCTTTGTCATGACTGGGAAAGCTAAAACTATGACTAATACGCTCACCTCACCATCCTTGTAGTTTACGCCTAATCAGGCTACTCTACGCTGTTTATCTATTATCCAGGAATCATCAAGTTTACGTTGGGAAAGTTGCCTTCATGGCTTATTGTTTTTGGCTTTTACGCCAACAAGACAGTCAATTGGCCTTTACGCCAACCAGGCTGTTATTTGGCTTTTACGCCAACAACAGTCATTTGACTTTTACGCCAACAAGGGTAAAGGGTCTGGTCACAATGTAAAGGGTTTCTGGCGTAAAACTTGGTTTATCCAAACATAGGATAGTTGAGAGGAAGAATGAGGCTTTAGTCAAGTGTGGATGAGATCCTTATGCTCTATTCCTATACGCAGGCTTGTTTGGTATTGTTATGTAACCAAGACAATATATTCTTGACCTGCATGGACCACCACTAAAACCATGTCACGCCACAGTCCCAAATTATGTGGAACCAGGCCACGTGGCATTGGCCAGCTGACACGCCTCTGAGGGAATATTCAATTTAATGGACCCAATGAGTCGTGCTACGCTGTCCTAAAATACTAACAAGTCTAGTACTAGCATATAACAGGTAACATCTAATCTCATCCACAATATAGCAAAGAATACTGAAATAAGTACTAGAATATAAGTGCCGAGTCTGAAATATCATAGTACAATCCAGATATGTCTGGTGGGAACAAACCCATTACAAAAGCTAAAATAAAAGTGCTGAAATATAGCATGACTAGAGCGTCGTCTATCTAGATAAGGAGGCTCCAGCTCTAGATGGTGAGTCTACCAAAGATCAGGGGGACTCTGATGGCAGCACCTCTAGCTCCTCATCGGATGCGTACCTCGTCTCCTGCCCAGGTCCGTACACCGTGAGATAGTACGTCTCGTCTAGATCTGGAAGGGAACCAGGTCCTCAGTGAGACATAACAAGATACATAAAAGCATGCCATATATAAATACTGAATAAAATAAATAAAGGGTGTGCTAACCATCTAGTGAATGCAAATGTGAAGACAACCTTGGAACGTATGGGTAGGCGTAGGCATAACGTCCACTCTCCGAAGAGCATGGTATCTGAACATGTAACATCCATCATTCCGAGGAATGAGGTATCTACAAATATATACGTCTGTATCGCTCCAAAGAACGCGGTATCTGAATAAAGGAAGTCATTGGATACGTGGCTCCTTTGGATACTACGGAGTCCAATGTGTGTATCCCATACGCCTACTAGTTGTCTTTTTCGCCTAATGTGGATATACAAGTCGAATACATGACGTGTATACCACGTAGCTATATGCCAAGTCACAACTTTTTGGATAATCCTGATTACGTGCTAAACCGTGATGCATGTCACACGCACCGGTAGCTAGTCGAGTACGCGAACCCGCATCCCTACATGAATTTACAATCGTGATACGTGTACAAGTGACAAGTCTAGGAGGATATCAGAATACCCTCGTATCTGTAGGTGGTCTGCTAATGTCTAAGTCAGTTACACTACGTATCGACGTATTTGTCGATTGCACCCGAGTCAATCTCGGACGCGCACAATTATATGTGTATTGCAACAAGATAACATACAACAGTTTATAAATTAAACAGTAAATTTTTTGGCAAGGTATACTTGCCGAGCAAGAACTCTGTGTAGCACAAGCTTCCGAAATGGTGTTGAGTTTGGTAGAAGAAAAAGAGTTAGGGTTTGGGGTGTATTGCATGGAATATATATAGGAAAAAGAAGTCGGTTTACGCGGGGGGGGGGGGGGGGGGAGGGATAGTTTGGTATTTTGTGGTTTCAAAACCACTGCTGCTGTTGGTTTTCTTTCTTTCTCTTGTCTCGGTTTTGGTTTTGGGAGAGTTTATTAATAAAATAAAGAAAAGAGGCGGTGGAATGAGGCGGTGGGGGTTTGAAGTTGGCTCACACGCGCGGAGAAGGGAAAGCAAAGTTGGGTTTTGCTACTGCTGTGGTTGATATTTTCCTTCTCCTAACGGATCCGGGTAGGCTAAACGGGTAGGGTAGAGGCTAAGGGGTTAACGAGTTTTGGGTAGAGATCCAATAGAAATTATATATATATATATATATATACACCTATCTATTCATAAAAAATTCTAAAATTTATATTGGTGCATACCATTAAGCTAGCAACTGTTTAAAGGGTCTCCTACATGGAATAATTTAGAAAATTTTTATAATGGCTCCATAAATCCTCTAAAGGCTCAAACACCTCAAAATAAAATCTAATAAAATATATTCTTTCTATTTAGCTCATAACTAAAATAATGAATACGGTTTTCAGAATTAGGGGTTTTACAGATTATTTATTTGCTGTTGTAGCCTAGTTTTTGTAGACTCATCTCTTCTCGAGTCTATTCGAGTTTGTGTGTTATTGGACGGCCGACTTTAGCACATGTAGCTCTTTCTTGTATATTTTTGTTTATTGTAGATTGAGACATAGAGGTTTACATTTATGGGATATTTAGATAGTGCCCTTTATATTATACAGCTTATACGTATTCGAGTCAGACCAGAGTCTGGTCAAATGCGTAGCTGGCGTGTCATGTATTCTTGGTCCTATGTATTTTGGGACTGGGGTGTGACATATTTTTGTGGTGGCCCATGCAGGTCCGTATTAAATCGTCTTTGTCACCTGACTGTGCCAAGCGAGCCTGCAAATTAGGAATATATATTATGATTTATTATTGAATAGGATCTCAATCCATAATCGATTTTTTTTAAAACTCACTTTGTAAATGATTATCGCCCTTGGACTTCCAATTTGTATTCGTTCAACTTTCGTTAATATCATTATCATTGTTTCTCATCCCCTATTATTCGGGAAGGCGAACGCTTGTGCCTGATGGTTCCCTCCAGAAGAAGATCGAAGACCAGACGACAGAAGACAGAATTCGTGTAATATTCCTTGAGAAGATTGTTACCCTGAGTAGGATAGATTGATAGGTTCTTTTGGATTCTAGAACTAGTGTGGAAGGTTAGCAAAAGAATTGGACCCAGTAGTACCCTACCCGTGCTTGAAATAGCAGTGATCTTGGAAGTACGGGGAGCTGAAAAGATTGTTGATCATAACCTAGAATAATTTATGGGAATGCATAGCCCGATGCTAGAACTTAGTTGTTGTATATGATGGCGATACAAGGAATGATATTAGGAAATGGTGAGGATAAAAATTTTAGGCTCCCACTTGGAAGACAATGATATGATTCCGGGAATTCTAGTATGTGCTTGAGGGATACCATTAATGTACTATGGGACTTGGAGAGATAAATAACGAAAAGAAGAGATTTGAGGAATAAAATTTTAGGGAAAACTTTGAGGAGAAGAGAAATTATACATTAGGAAAGGAAAAAAATTCTTTTGAGGATTGATGTTGAAAACAGAACGGAAGAATTTATTATGAGATTTAGTCTAGACTATGACATTATCCTAGACATGGATTGGTTGAGCCAATATCACGCAACGCTAGATTGTCGGCATGGTTACATTATTTATGACCACCTTGAGTTTCTTCAGAGAGCCCGGGAGCATGGTGCCCATCTACCTTAGAGGCGTACATTGTAGAAGGTGAACCAGTGTACCCCCGCATTATATCAGAGTTTGAGGATGTGGTTTTAGAGAATCTTTCTAGTCTGCCACCTGACAGAGAGATAGAATTTGCTATAGAGTTGACTCCAAGAGCCAAGCCAATTATTTCCCCCATCTACAGACTAGCACCGATAGAGTTGGTTGAGTTGAAGGTCCATAGTAGAGGATCTCTTAGTCAAGGGTTTTAGTCGGGCTAGTATTTCTCCATGGAGAGTATCCATCTTATTGTGCCGAAGAAGGATGGGACGGTACGTTTGCGTATTGATTTCAGGGACGGTATATTTATGTATCGATTACAGGGTGTAAAGTGCTGTAAAGATAAAGAACAAGTACCTTGTCACGCCCCAGTCCCAAAATACGTAGGACCAGGAATACGTGACATGCCAGCTACGCATTCGACCAGACTCTGGTCTGACTCGAATACGTATAAGCTGTATAATATAAAGGGTACTATCTAGATATCCCATAAATATAAATCTCTAGGTCTCAATCCACAAAGTACAACAGTATACAAGAAAGAGCTATATGTGCTAAAGTCGGCCGCCCAATAACACACAAACTCGAATATACTCGAGAAGAGACGAGTCTACAAAACTAGGCTACAACAGCAGATGAATAATCAATATGAATAAAGTAACCATAATACCGGTAGAAATGATATGAGTACCTGGTACTATGCCCGCAAGACGTGCAACTCTATCAGCAACATCAAATGCTCCGTAATCATCTATGCTGCAAAACTGACAAGGAACCAGGTCCTCAGAGGGACGTAACAAGGTACAAAAATACAGCAAGCCAAGTATAACAGAAAGTACAAGTGCAACGATGGGTAATCTAGCATAACCAACTAAGTGTGACACAGTTTGAAGACAATGTTCGACACGTGGGCTATCTAAAATAAAATCGTAGCTCCGAACACAGAGACACACCGGGCGTACCGTAGCTCCGAGCACAGAGTCACACGGGTGATACACTACTCTAGAATACAGGATCACTACATATACATATATAAGCGCGTGCAGAGGAGACCAAACGTCTAGTAACTGTCTTCCCCTTCCCAAGCGGTCAACGATGGTGCGCTGAACCTGAACCTCTATCTAACAGTCTCGATACACAGAAATAACTCAACAGACACGACCCTAAGGTCATCCCAGTCTCTGGTCATGATGTCAGTATCAGGATACAGGAATCTGGCACGATCACAGTGTATGAGTGTGTCCTGGGGTGTCGATATACTCAGGTACGTACATCGAGGTGTTACGAACATCTAATAATCATTCTAAAATGTTACGACGAACGTCTGCACCCGGTTGTGATCCGGACGCGAAGTATCGAACGTAAACATAAATACGTGCACAATGTACATAAAGAAACAATAAATATCTAAAATCAGAAATACAGGGTGGCAATGTACACTTGCCTGCGTCCGGTTGCTGATGACGGGGATCCGGTACCACGTCCAAGTCCTCAGGTCCCGTAGTACCTAGAGATGAGATACAAACCCAAATCAATAAACTATCATGTGGCAAAAAGGGGTGTTACACACATCTATACATATACTCAGTCTCAGCTACAACTCACAGGGGCAAGATGCTAGAGGGTTGACCACAGTTGACTATTGGTATGATACATCAAATCAACTAGTCATCTGTTCCACATCATCAAATCCAACCTCAATCACGATATTCAGTTAATCAAACCCTGATCCAATCCTCAGTTTCTCCTCAGTTTTCACAGATGTTAACATGCATGTTGACGTCTCAAGCTTAATTAAATAATTAATATTCACTGTCCTCAATCACGGTCTTATTATTTGATATCATACCTATTTCACGATCAAGCACCTGCTCCCAGTATCCATTAATATTTTAATATCATTTTATTATTCAACAATAGTTTAAAATAGCTAAACAACAATAACCAGTGCGCATTTAATAATTAGGATTTTACCCTAACCGTCTCATATGGCACTAACATCCAACCTCAATATATATCACCATTTCCATCCTCGCATGTAAATATATTTTATGTCCTCAACAACTTTATCAACAACTTTCAATATTTACCCAAGGGTCGATATCCCTCCACCATTTTATTAAATTAAATCTGCTACTTGATTTAAATCAATGAGTCACTATCACCATCCCTTCTCAGCGTTTAAATGCATGCACAACAACAATAATTAATAATGCATATATTAATTGAAAACCTTAACATCTCAACCTAGCATCCCTACTTAATGTATATCCATAATTCTATTTCAAAACTTATGAAAATAAACCCTAACCACATATCAATAACACAACCCTAACTAACTACATCAACCCTAATCACACCTCCTTAACCACAAGATTCATATGTACTACACTAATATTACACATAAACAATTATATGAATGTACAAAGAGAGGGGAGATATGTGTTTCACCTCGACGAGGTGGCGTCGACCGGGGGTTGGGCAGAGAATCAAGCTGGTCAACAGGGTGGTAGTGGCTGTGGGGGTGCAATGGTGGTGGTGGTGATGGTGCAATGGTGGTGGTGGTGGTGATGGTGCAATGGTGGTGGTGGTGATGGTGCAATGGTGATGGAAGAGGTGGGAGAGTGAAGATGGAGGTGGCCGAGAGGGGTGGCTGCACCGGACTGGTAGCCCGCCAGAGTAAGCCGAGGGAGGTAGTAGGGCGGCTTGCACAGCAGGCCGGATGTGAGCTTGTCGGGCTGGCAGTGCCGGAGCCGCGGCTGTCGGTTGAATGCAGGGTCAGCAGCCAATTGGCCGGAGCAGTGGCGGATGCGGGGAGCTCGGTCGTGGCGAGTGCTGGAGGTGGTGGTGGTAATGTGCGGGTGAGGTGTAATGGTGGTGGAGCTGCTGTGGATGGGCAGCAGGCCGGACTGATAGAGCTGCGGTGGAGGCAGCAGGCCGGACTGGCAGAGCTACGGTGGGACAGCAGGCCGGTGGGGTAGTGCATGCTCGTGGGGTGGCCGTCCTGAAGACTGAAGGAGGAGCGGGGAGTATCAGCCGGAGGGTGGTTGGCCGGAGTAGGGTGAGGGGTTCGAATGGAGAAGGAGATATGGAGAGGAAGAAGAAGAAAGGAAGAAGAAAGGAAGATAGAAAAATAAGCTACGGTTAGAGAAGGAGGGAGGAGAGAGAGAGGGAGTGGGGTTCTCCATGTGTTGGGATTAGGGCCGGCCTTGGGGGAAGAGTCTGATGGTGAGGTTTTATAGGGAGGTATGATGTAGGTTGTGTGGTGAGGATGCTTCCAAATTTGAATGGGTGGTGGAGATTATATAAGAAGAAATTATTTCTTCATCCAATTGAAAGGGGGAGGGAGGCTTGACTTGGTCAAAGGAGAGGGCTTCTCCATTTGGCCTAGACCAATGAGGCTTTGACATGTGCCAACATGTGCAAATTAGCCCCTTAAGTTTGGGTATTTGCACAAACACATGAAATGATGGAAAAATTTTGGGAGAATTTGTGTTTGGTATTTTGTAGGGTGAGGGGTTGTTGTGGGTTTGGCATGGGTTTAATTAAATGGGCATTGGGATTAAATGGGGATTAAAATGGGATTAGTCAAAATTGGTATCTCCGATTTAATTAGAATAAAAGTGTCCAGCACTTTTAAATTAAATGGGGACACTTGGGGTCAAAATTTAGAAATAACGCAAGGTCAAAAATGGTGGGAGCTTGGAGTCAGTCTTGGACCCTTTAGTTGGTCCGGCTCAACGGGTTAAGTTGGTATCTCAAAATTGAGGGTAACGACACAGGTGTCCGACACAGAATTAAATATGGGATTTAGGATACGGGAAGTTGTGCAATTAATTTAAGGCACAACGGATTTGATTTTTGTGTGACAGAAAAGTCCAGTGCCTAAATTGGCGAGTCAAGTCAGAAGTATAATAGTCCGAAAGAATTTATGGGCTGATATTGGGCTCCGAATAATTTAGCAATGGTAGGGCGCGCCAAGATTTTAATTAATAAATAACAGACAAATACAACTCTACTCTAAACCTCAAACATCTGCTGCTAATCCAAAACTTTCCCAATTCAACCCTGACTATCTATAGAATTAATTGAGGGGGTTTACATACCCTATGTTGTGCATCAAAAATTTATTTGATTAGCTTAGCGGCGCATATGTATTCTCTAAGATTGATCTTAGATCCAGCTAGCATCAGATCAAGGTACGGAGAGAGGATATTCCGAAGACGACTTTCCGTATGAAGTATGGACACTATGAGTTTCTAGTCATATCGTTTGGTTTAACCAACGCGTCAGCAGTATTTATGAGCTTGATGAACAATATTTCCCACCAGTACTTAGATAAGTTCATGGTGGTGTTCATCAACGTCTTGGTATATTCCGAGAGCCAAGAGGAGCACGAGAGACATCTCAGGATCGTGTTGGAAACGCTGAGGCAGGAGAGGCTGTATGCCAAGCTCATCAAATATGAGTTATGTTTAGATAGAATAGATAGCCTACGTATCGAGACAGCTGAGAGTTCATAAGGAGAACTATCCGACGCACGATCTAAAGCTAGCTACAATAATATTTGCACTAAAGCTATGGTGATACTACCTTTATGAAGAGCATGTTGAGATTTATATAGATCACAAAAAGTCTGAAGTATGTCTACACGCAGAAGGAGCTCAACATGAGACAGAGGCACTGGCTACAATTGAGGGCATATTATGATATTGAGTTGCAGTACCACCCTGGCAAGGCGAATGTAGTAGCAGATGCCTTAAGCAGGAAGCCCATGACATACTTTTTGACGACTCAGCGGCAATTGCTAAAGGATCTCCAGGAGCTTGGGATAGAGATTGTATTGCCAGGCATGGATGGACAGATGGCCAGTCTCGAGGTTCAATCTACATTGATTGAGAGGATCAAGGAGCCCTGCCTACAGATGCGAGATTTTGACGACTGCGAGAGAGGACAGAGGCCGGCATACAGACGAGACTCAGGATTCATGAAGACGGAACATTGAGGTGTGGAGATCGCCTATACGTTCTGAGTGGTGAGCCACGCCAAGAGTTGATGACCGAGGCTCATAGCTCAATTTATTCTATCCATCCCAGGGGTATGAAGATGTACCGAGATTTGAGACAATATTTCTGGTGGCATGGGATGAAGAGAGAGATTGCAAGATTCGTGGCGAGATATTTAGTTTGTCAGCTAGTCAAGGCTGAACATCAGAGGACTGCAGGACTATTGCAGCCGCTTCCCATTCCCGAGTGGAAGTAGGAACACATTACCATGGACTTCGTCACAGGATTCCCGCGGAGCCCTAGCGAAAAGGATGCAGTTTGGGTTATCGTAGACAGACTCACCAAGTCTGCACATTTCTTGCCCTTCAGAGTTCGGCAGTCCATAGAGATATTAGCTGACATGTATATGAGGCAGATAATACGACTACATGGAGTGCTTGTCAGCATCGTATCGGATCATGATTCCAGATTTATGTCACATTTTTGGCGGAGTATGCAGGAGAGTCTAGGAACTCGTCTCAAGTTCAGCACTGCATATCATCCACAGACTGATGGCCAGTCAGAGCGCACGATACAGATATTAGAGGATATGTTGAGAGCGTGCATGATTGATTTTGGAGGATCTAGGGAGGACCATCTACACTTGGTGGAATTCTTCTACAATAACAGCTACCAGGCTAGCATACAGATGGCACCTTATGAGGCACTGTACGGCAGAAAGTGTAGGTCACTAGTATATTGGAGTGACGTGGGAGAGCGTCAGATACTTGGTCCAGAGCTGGTGACAAGACAGTGGAGAAGGTCAAGCAGATTCAGAGCCACCTACGTGCAGCACAGGACAGACAGAAACATTGGACAGATGCACACCGCAGACCTTTGGAGTTCAAGGAAGGTGACCATGTATTTTTGAAGATATTACCTACTCGTGGTACCATCAGATTCAGAGGCAGAGGCAAGCTGAGTCCGAGGTACATCGGACCTTTTGACATCTTAGAACGAGTTAGCGAAGTGGCTTATCGTCTTGTATTGCCTTCATCATTAGAATGAGTGCATGACATATTTTACGTATCGCAGTTGAGGAGATACGTGGCAGACCCTAGCCACGTGCTTGATCATTCAGAGATTATAGTCGGGCCCAATTTATCTTACGTAGAGCAGCCAGTTGAGATCCTCGATCACAGTGAGAAGACCTTGAGAGGTCAGACTATTCGACTGGTCAGAGTTGCATGGAAGCATCATTCGCCAGGCGAGTCTACCTTGGAGCGCGAGGATTCCATTCAACATCGTTTCCCGTATTTATTTGAGGATTAAGGTACGAATTTACCTACCGTATTTGATTACTAGCTTGCTTTAAAATTCTCTTAGCTATTATCGTGCTTTACTTTTAATTTCGGGGACAAAATTTTTCTAAGTTGGGAAGGATGTAAACCTCCTCATTTATTTCTATAGATAGTCTGGTTTGGGATAGAAAATTTTGTTTTAGCAACAGATGATTGAGGTTTAGAGTAAGGTTTCAACTGGCTGATTTTTTTTAATTAAAACCCTCTGTGCACACTACCGTTGTTGAATTATTCGGAGCCCAACATCAGCCCATAAATTCCAACAGATTATTGTACTTTTGACTTAATACGCCAATTTAGGCGCTGGACTTTTCCGTCACTCAAAATCATATTTTCTTGTGCTCTAAATTAATTGTACAATTTTTCGTAACCGAAATCCTTATTTAAATCCCGTATCGCGCACCGGTGTCGTTGCCATCAATTTTGAGACTCCAACTCAACCCGTTGAGCCGGACCAGTTAAAGGGTCCAAGACTGACACCAGGCCTACACCATTTATGACCTTTGTTTCACTCCCAATTGAGGTCCCATGTGCCCCTATTTAATTTAAGAGCACAAGACAATTTATTCTAATTAAATTGGGGATACCAACTTTGACTAATCCTATTTTAAATCCTAATTTAATTCCAATGGCCATTTAATTAAGCCCATGCAAAACACACAACATCCCCTCATCCTATAAAACACCAAACACCACCACCTCCAGCTTCATTACTACCACTACCTCCAGCCTCCCACTCGCCTCGACTGTCCCGGCCAGGCTCCTCTCCGGCGGGCCAGCACCCTCCACTCCGACTTCACTCCGGCCAGCAACCCCCCATGCCGTCGAGGTATACCACTCCCCCCTCTCTTTTTGATATATATTATTTGGTGTTTTTAGTTAGGGATTATGTTTATATAAGGTTTTGTGTAGATATAATATAGTAAATGATCTTGTGATTACTGGTGGGTGATTAAGGTTTAATGTAGGGTTTAGGGTTTTATTACATCGTTTTATATGCATACTAATTATTGCTGATGAATAGGTGATTATGGTGAAGAGGTGGTGATATCATTAAGTTGTTAATTATTTCGAGGATTTGATTACTAGTGACAAAGTCAGTTGAGAATACAAATATATATATTTGTGAACTATACATATGTGAGATTATAGGATTTATTTCGTAAGTTTAGTGGGAGATTAATGGCTAAATACTGAGAAGAGATTTTAGTGATATTGTATGCAAGTGATGGTAGATTGCTAAGTTGAATAATTAAGGTTTAAATACAAATTAATTAAGGACATGGAATATATACATATGATGGTTGAAATTGAAAATGTACAATAATTGAAGGTTGGGTTTTTGAGTGCCATACGAGACAGTAGAGTGTTATCCTAGTTATTATACGCGTCTGGGTTATTATTGATTGAGCTGTTTTAAACTATTGCTGAATAATAATATAATATTAAATATTGGTGGACACTGGGAGCCGGTGCTCGATCGTGAAATAGGTATAATATCAAATGATGAGACCGTGATTGAGGACAGAGAATATTAATTATTTATTTGAGCTTGAGACGTCAACGTGCATGTTAACATCTGTGAACACTGAGGTAAAACTGAGGATTGGATCAGAGTTTGATTAACTGAATATCATGATTGAGGTTGGGTTTGATGATACTGTACAGGGGATTAGTCAAGTAGATGTAACGTACTCTGAGTCAATCTTGGTCAACCCTCTGGCTTTGTGTCTAGGTGAGTTGTAACTGAGATTGTAGCCTATGTTAGACGTGTGTCACATCTTATTTTAGCTGCGTGATAGTCTATTGATTGAGTTTGTATCTCGTCTATAGGTACTGTGGGACCTGCAGACTCGGACGTGGTACCAGATCCCCATCTTCAGCAGCCGGACGCAGGCAAGTGTACCTTGCCACCCTATATTTCAGTTTTAGATATTTTATTGTTTCATTATGTACATTGTGCGCGTATTTGATTACGACTGTTACTTCGCGTCCGAATCACAACCGGGTGCAGACGTTCGGCGTAACGTCTTGTAGTGAATGCTAGATATTCGTAACACCTCGATGTACATACTTGAGTATATCATCACCCCAGGACACATTCATACAATGTTAGCGTGGCAGATTTCATGTATCCTGATACTGACATCATGACTGGAGAGTGGGACGACCTTAGGGTCACGTTTGTTGATAGTATTTCTGTGCGAAGAGACTGCTAGATAGAGGTTCAGGTTCAGCGCACAATCGTTGACCGCTTGGGTAGGGGAAGATAGTTACTAGACGTTTGGGCTCCTTTGTACGTGCTTATATATGTATATATATTGTATCTATAGTGATCCTGTATCTAGTGTAGTTGTATCACCCGCGTGACTCTTTGCCCGGAGCTGCGGTACGCCCCGTGTGTTTCCGTGTCCGGAGCTACGGTTTTATTTTGGATAGCCCACGCATCGAACATTGTCTTTAAACTGTGTCTCACTTGTTTGGTTATGATAGATTACCCTGTCGTTGTACTTGTACTTTTTGTTATACTTGGCATGTTATATTTTTGTACCTTGTTACGTTCCTCTGAGGACCTGGTTCCCTGCCAGTTTTGCAACATAGACGATTATGGAGCAGTTGGAGTTGCTGATGGAGTGGCATGTCTTACAGGCACTGTACCAGGTACTCATATCATTTCTACCGGCATTATGGTTACTTATTTCATATGGATTATTTATCTGCTGTTATAGCCTAGTTTTTGTAGACTCATCTCTTCTCGAGTCTATTCGAGTTTGTGTGTTATTGGGTGGCCGACTTTAGCACATGTAGCTCTTTCTTGTATATTTTTGTTCATTGTGGATTGAGACATAGAGGTTTACATTTATGGAATATTTAGATAGTGCCCTTTATATTATACAGCTTATACGTATTCGAATCAGACCAGAGTCTGGTCGAATGCGTAGCTGGCGTGTCACGTATTTCTGATCCTATGTATTTTGGGACTGGGGTGTGACATGTTGTAATCAGGTATGACAGGACGACGCGGAGGTTTCGGCAGGTCCCGAGGTAGACGGAGTACTCCTCCGGTACTGCCTACTGTTAGTTCTGGATTATCGTCGCCTAGTACTCCAGTATATCGATCAGTCACATCTCCGACTGCGACGATGTTACGTGGCATCACTCCTGGGATGAGTAGTTTTATGCCTGATAGTACTCCCTCGTCCAGCGTTCCTCCTGCTAACGGAACCATGGAGACAGATGAGCATATAGAGGAGGTCGAGCCGACGTTGTCCCAGCATCAGGTAGATCCTCCATGCGCACCTCCGGAGGAGACGAGGATAGAGATTTGGGCCGATGGTACAAAGTAAGTCAATTAGATGGTTTAGCATCATATATATCGTGTATTTCTTTATTCATCATATATTAACTTTTTTGATAAAAATAATTATCTCTTATAGATATCGTCCCTCGTCGGTACAGAGACGTCTGGACCTCTTTCTGAGGAACAACTATGGTGGCCCTTGGATCAACTACTCTGAAGCTCCGGAGGAGAGAAAGGCGTTCTGGTTTGCCCACTTCAAGGTAAAAGTATATTATATAAATCCTCTAATTTATGCATATTATATAACTTATTAAATTATTTATTATAGCAAACGTATTTCTATCCTCCGTACTGGGCCGAGTTGATCGAGCAGATGTTTCCTGCCATTGCCGCCAAGCTTATCCGTGATGCTCTGGATGACCAGAAGGCTCGTGATCGCGTTGGAAAACCAATCCAAGGTTGGATCACGCCTGAGCAGTGGACTGCGATGAGGGCTAGATTCGATGATCCGAGGTACAAGAAAAGGTTTGAGAAGGCCAAGGCGGCTAGGCGGAAGGAAGCAAAGTGATGTGGTGGCTCGATTCCGATGACAGAATATTTTTGTCGTTTGGTATATTTTTTATTTCAGATATATTATTTTAATACAAGTACGATAAAATGGTAGTAGAAAAAAATATTTAATTTTTGTACTAAATAATATATTTTTAACAAGTACAGAGGGGTGAGGATGCAAACATGGTGACCGTCTTCCTGGCCACCCATCGAAAGGACGAAAATCTCATTGATGAGAGGGCTTCCCAAACCTATGTAAGTATTACTTTACTTTGTGTTAATTTTAATATAACTTAGGCAATTATCGAGTATCCAAACTTTTTTAGGCTGAGTATCTTAGGCTGCATGAGCGGACGATTGCTAGTGCACCTACAGCGGGAGAGGTTGGTACTTCCTCGCAGCCCTCTCCAGCTCCGTCGGCGGACGAGCTATGGGTGATCGCCGCTGGTGGTCTCCAGAGGGGTACGTACTACGGTACAGGATCCTATGGCGCCCTTGTTGCGACGCAGTCATCTAGGTCCTCCCCGACAAGTGCGCATTTCACACAGCCCTCGCAGTTGTCGGCCCGAGTCCAGGAGGCCGTTGACCATCAGATTGCGTCTCTCTGTGACGAGTTGCTGCGAAGGATAGAGGAGCAGCCCAAGTCCCAGCCGTAAGCGGACGATGTGACGCTCATCGTACGATTTGATATGCTCGAACGCAGCATCAGGGAGCTCCGGGATTTGATAGCTGATCTTAGAGCATCGACAAAGCGCAGCGTGACGGAGCTGCATGCATCACAGCTGTCCAAGGACGAGAGGCTGACGATGATGCATGATTCAATGGTTCATAGCAGTACGAGACTGTTATCTACCATGGATTCATACAACCAGCGACTAGTAGAGTTGGAGTGGATACGTCCTCCTGGTGCGCCTACAACGACACAGACTCCACCGACGTCACTGCCTTCTCCATCGACATCGGTGTCAATTTCATGGGAACAGTATGATCTGTTCTTATCCTTCATGCGCGTCGGTGGTCATCCTCCTACAGATCCACAGTAGTCCTAGTTAGGACCGTTTATTGATTGTTTGTATTTCAGACCTAGGATATTTGATCATTTATGAATATTTTTTATTTTTGAGGCATTCAGACATTATTTCTTGTATTCTTTAGGACGAGGCTTTCAGACTCAGTTGTGTGGATATTTGTTGTATTCTTTACGACGATATTTTCTCCTGATTCGGTTTGTAATCTCAATGTTTTATTTTTTTTAAATTTTATTATATTATTCATATTAAATATATGTTACCGGTGTTGAGTGTTCAACCGAAAGGGGTCGGCTAACCCAGCAAATTCAACGGAGGGTTGCTCCGGGTCTATTAGTACAAATTATGAATTCATAAACTGCAGGAAGAATAGTTTGGAAACAATTCAGTATTCAATTTTTTTTATTTTTTTACTGTATCTTTAGCTACGTTTTTAGCGACGTCAACTCACGTCGCTAATAACGTCGCTAATTACATCGCTATATTTGTCGCTAAAAACATCGCTACACATGTCGCTAAACAAGTCCGTCACAAATTGCTGACATGGCAGTATTGCTAGGTCATATTAACGTCGCTAAATTAGTCGCACAACGTCGGTAAATGAGTCGCACATACGTCGCTATAAAAGTCGCTATTTACGTCACTACTAACGTCGCTATATATGTCGCTAATTTAGCGCATATAGCGACAAAAATACACGTCGCTAATTTAGCAACGTTGCGTCGCTGCACGCCGCTAATATAGCGACACATATACGTCGCTAGAAAAAGTCGGAATAGCGACGTTTGGCGACGTTTTTTCTGTCAGCGACTAGTTTAACGGCGACTTCAACAAAACGTCGCTAATTACGTCGCTAAAATTATTTAGCGACATTTTTTTACCATTTAGCGACGTTTTTTTACGTCGCTAAATTGACTTATTCTGGTAGTGACGGCCGTAGTTAAAAGTCACCAAACGATAATACATTTCGTTCTGTCATTTCCTTTCTATCATTTGCTTATAACTTGGACTAAGGCAAGATAGAAAGACCATATAATAATAATGTTGCATGCTTCACATGAATACCGTGTCAATTTGGCGAGTTAGATTAGCTCGCCCTCACCAGTATATTTAGATGTACTGACCCCACATTGCAACAGGTTCTTCGAGCCAAGACGGCGCTACGAGGAGCTGAGGCATTTTCCAACCCATTCACCAACTTGGTGTGCTCATGTTTGGGACTTTTGGTAGCATCTACAAATCTTGGGAACTTGTGCACACCAACTTTTGAAGCTCTGCGGCGATGGCAAAGACCCGCACGCAAGGTATTTTGCCTTTTGATATTTAGTAAGGGGATGTAATGTATGGAACGACTATATCATTTTACGTCCATTTTGTAAGCACGCGCGGCAACCCTCTACTTGTAGTCAAGAGTCTGTACATGATGTTCATTATCAATAAAGAGAACTTTCCTTCTGCCAATGTGTACTATTTAACTTCTGTGTACTTTGTTGTTGTGCTCAATATATCATTATGTCTAGGCCTTCTGCGAGCGCGTATTATACTTGCACGGCATCACACCCAGATACGATTATCGAATCTACGAAATCGGAGTGTAACAACAATTATCGAGGTCAAGCACCAACTGATCTCCTCTTTTGTGGTTGTACAAATTGACGAGATTGTATCGTTGATGGTGGTTTTCACTAACCCTAACCAGAACCCTAAGTCAACCTGTAACTGACTTAGGGTAGCAAATTGTAACTTCTCACTAGTTTAAGAAGTGGTTTTTCTTTGAAATGACAGGGAAGTGGGCTGGATTTGGACCTTTTTGGAGTCACTTGAACTCGAACGAGTTAGTAGTTTGGTAAGTTCATTTGAGAAAGTATTTTTTCTTTGAAATGACAGGGAAATTCCTGTCCTGCACCCCCTTCTTCACTTTTTAAATCCCAAATTTTTTGAGAAAACTTATTTACAAGAGTCTGGAGGAAAGAGATGGGAGTGCTTTGGAACTGGCCAATTTGTTTTGGATTTTTTTTCCAATTTTTGGGCAACCAAACAGGCCACGACGTCGAGGATGCATGCGGTGGGTTACTAATATTCAAGATGTATTTCACACGATTATCAAAATGTATGACGTCTTTTACTTTTAATAGAAACTAGCAATCAACTATTTTGACTGATAACTTTTGACCGAAATACTCCTTCCATCTTTTCAGTCCTCCCTCCCCTCCTTTGCCGTGTACGAAGGAGAAAATTTGTGTCCAAAAATTTTGGTTAAAAAAGTTGATCGTTAGTTAGAGACGATTTTCGTCAAAAATGGAGATGTCATACATTATAGTAATCGTATGAGCTGCATCTTGAATATGAATAAATAAAGCTAGATGTAACTGAATTTTTTTTCTTTAAAAATTTACCCAGGTTCCAAAAGCCTCACACGGCCTTGTTTGCAGGCTTCATGATGGTATATTTATTTTATAATTTATACTATATGGCAAGACTCACTATTTTTTTTCTTCTTTTTTTTCTTTTTCAAAAGCATTAGAAAAAAGCACTTTCGTAACCATCAACCCACACAAGTTCATTCTCGTCCCAAATAAGAAAAGAGAAAAATATATATATATATATTGACCCACCATCAACTAACTCAATCCAACCGGAATTAATAACGTTCCCAGTTAGCGGTTGGTCTCCCAAAAATCCGGTGAGCACCAAGACGAAGAAGAAACTGTCGGCAGAACCAATGCCACTGAGGGGCATTACAGTAACTTCACCCACAGATCCCCACCCCTCACATGGGGTGGGAACGCAGGAACAAAAGAAAAGCTTGATTGCCAGAATCCAGACTCTCTAGTCCCGTAAGCATAACCAACCACGCTACTCTCTATAAATAACACTCACTCTAGTGGCCGTTAGAAGCACAAACTCCTCTCTCTCTCTCTCTCTCTCTCTCTCTCTCTCTCTCTAATGGCTAGCTTCTCCTACTTATTCTTCTTTTCCTCGTTTTCCGCATTTTCGTTGCTAGTCCGTCTCGATCTCGGAGAGTCGAAGGCGACGAGGCCGGTGTCGGACCTGCATTGGCGCCCCGCCACCGCCACTTGGTACGGGAGCCCCGAAGGCGACGGCAGCGACGGTAATGACACTCACTCAGTACTCTTATTGTCGCTTTTGGTAGTTGTCGTCGAATGTTTGTGTTATTCAGGCCGACATTTCCGTTTAGCTTCAGCTTTAACAGCACATTCTCCAAGGACAAATTAGTGCTTGGATCCTATGTTTTATTTTCATACATTGGAGGAAAGATATAATGGAAAGAAAAAGAAAAAAAAAACAGAGTACAAGTTTTTCAATTGAACATGGTAGATTTTAAACTCTAAGCGAATGGAATTTGATGTCCTAAACATTCTCTCTCTCAAATAAATAAATAAATAAATCGCTAAAGGGCTATGCTATGACTGTTTCGCCATAGGGTTGTAAGCACCTGGTAGTAAACTTACATTACTGTTTCGCTAAATATCCCAAATCTCCAACTTAGCCGTTAGGAGGGAAAAAAAAAAAGAAAACAATTCTTTATATAGCAACTGTGGGTCCCACCATGGAGTGCTAAAAGTTTTACTAGCCGTTGCGGATCGTATCAGGATCAGACACTGAGAGCCCAAAACACCAAACAGCTGAGCATCAGGATCTTTCCTTTGTTTATCGCCACGTGTCCTTTTTACTATTCAGGTGGGGCGTGCGGATACGGGTCGTTGGTGGACGTCCGGCCGCTCAAGGCCAGGGTGGGCGCGGTGAGCCCGGTGCTGTTCAAGGGCGGGGAAGGGTGCGGCGCATGCTTCAAGGTCAAGTGCGCCGATGCGTCGGTGTGCTCGAGGAGGGCGGTCACGGTGATCGTGACCGACGAGTGCCCCGGGGGGTACTGCGCGTTCGGCCGCACCCATTTCGACCTTAGCGGGGCCGCGTTCGGCCGGATGGCCGCCCATGGCAATGCCGGACAGCTACGCAACCGGGGCGAGATCTCTGTCCTCTATCGAAGGTATGTAGCGCATGCATGCATGCATGCATTGTACGTATTTTATATATTATTATTCTGAACAACTGTCTTAATTATTATTTTATATTTGCATGCATGCAAAACTATTTAGGAAGATCAAAAAATCACTCCAGTAATTATCTAGTTGTACCTATTAATTTTAATAAATAATTTTAGTTAAAAAATTTATAAAATAATATATATTTATGGAAAAAAAAAATTCGAATTTTTGGCATAATTAACGTTCGGGGTCCGACGTAACGTACGGGACTTTGTGCACACTGCATTGCATGTCTTTGAGTCCACTGTCCTCCAATTTTTATCATTTATAAATGGAAGAAATAATGTTAATGTTTTTTGATACGTATTAATGTTTTTAAACTTAATCACACATATACAATATTAATGTTATTTTTAGGTATCTTAGTATATTTAAAATATTTTTGATACGTATCTAACGCGATACAGAATTTTCTAGTACTGTATTAAAATATTTACTGTAGTAGTGGACAAAATGGAGACATCCTTTACTGACATTTAAGTTCTGTTGGTGAATGTGAAAGCATAGAGTAATATTTCTGCCTTCACTTCAGCCTCCTCCATGCTTCTGAAAAGAGATGCATGCTTATGTTCTTGTGCTTTATATTAATTATGAGAGTAATTAAAGTATTAATCTCTGTTAAGCAATTCTCCAAAGGACTCGAGACTGTTACTTCCAGGACCTTAGGACGGACTTACATTGAGATGACTGAATTTTTTTTTTTCAATTAAAACTTTATGTTCTTTTTTAAAAACTTTCATCAAACTGTTGTTTTATTTCCTCCGAAATTTATAATATATATATATATATATATATATATATATATATATATATATATATATATATAAATAAAAGGTTTTAATTCTTCCTTTATAATTTTTATTTATAACAAAATTTTGTAGCAAACTTTATTTACTAAAATGTTGGAATTTTTTATATTTAAGGTTAATTTTTTTTCTTTTAAATTTTTGCGTCCGTATTTGCAGGACCCCTTGCAAGTATCCGGGAAAGAACGTTGCGTTCCACGTGAACGAAGGATCGACGGACTACTGGCTCTCGCTCCTAGTCGAGTTCGAGGATGGCGATGGGGACGTCGGATCGATGCACATTAAACAAGTATTATTATAATCCAGATCTTTGCTGCTAATTTGATTAGTTAATATTAGAATTATTTGTATTATTATAATCCACCCATCTAATCCCAACCCACACCCCACCCCACCCCACCCCGCAGCATGATCATGTCCTCAAGGTTAAGTACTCGCTGACTTACCTCTTCCTTTTCACACTTGTAAGTCCTTTTCTCCATCGTACAACTACCTTGAGATTCACATGTTGTAGTAAGAAATTGAGACACGATGGGTCATGCAACAGTAAAGTTTGACACTTACTACTGTGTATCCATATGCAAATGCACATGATCTGTTCATCGTACAATAGTGACGATATTGTAAGGATGTAGAAATATAATGTTGCATACAGTGTGAAATAAATAAATAATATATATATATATATGGAAAAAAAAAATGAGCTATAGATTGAGGTCCACCCCAGTAAGAACGGAATCATGGTTAGGGTGGGCTTAGCCCATTCAAAAAAATAAAGAACTTTATTTATTTATTTTTCCATGAGTCATTCTATACTCCAGTCTATTTCAGTCCATTCCAGTTTGGCATTATAGTTCCGTCTTTGCACCATATCCCCCATGTGGATCTAGCTTTGTATAAGGTCGGCTCTAGCAAAAATGAGGTGTCTCATCAAACATAAAAATGGGAAAATTATGTAAAAAAATTCGGAACATTTATAAATATTTTAAAATAGAAATCTTTGTACAATTTTGAGTCCTTAAAGAAGATTTAGAGAGTCGTTGTAAATTTTATGGTGTCTTTCTAAATAGCCCTAGGCCATATATATATATATATATATATATATATATATATATATATATATGAAAAAAAGAATATAAGCTATAGGTTCATATTTTTATATGAGTCAATGCATATATGAACCAATATAAATAGAGTATATTAGTGCACATGGATGCACACGGGATGTAGAAATACATTCCTAGTTTAATTAACGACAGAACTTTTACTGTAGTAATATTCATATATGTGTTTTTATGTAATATATATAACCGATGAATGACCAACAACTTAGCGACGATTTTTTTTATAATATTTTAATTAACGACAGAAATTCTACTGTAATATTACGTCGCTATTATTGTTTACCGACGGATCGAGTAACTCTTTAACAGATATTTTCGTCGCTAATTTACTATATTTTTGTACATACATAGATGACTAAATTATATCTATTGGTACATGTTGTATCGTAATTCAGTATTGTATTTTTATCCGTATAGAGTAGGAAAAAAGGTTTGGTTGGTGCACACGCACGCGGCCTATGTGCGGAAGTGTTCCTCACATTGCTTGGCAAGTTGTGTTGACAAATATCTCACTCTCGTGGCAGCTCTCAGCCTCTCTCACATGCCATCACCAACCAATCAATCATCCTCACATGGTAGTGCACGTGATACTAGTGTGATCATGGTCCCATGATAATTGAATAATTGAAGTGCGAGATTATTTTTTTCCATCCACGAATGGATATTTACTTTGCACTTAAAGATGGTCGAGTTTTATTTTCATGGTGGACAAAAATAAACTTATTATAGTACATGCATCATAACGAAAATGCTATTTGGCACGCACGGGTGCACAACCGGTGCATCCGCACGGCCGAGGAGAACACCGCCACCATCCCTCCTATTGCTCCCGTCTTAGCCTTTTTCTCCGCCCCTCCTGCTTCGCCGTCGCCTCCTCGGCCTCCTATGACGACGACGACGACGACGCCCTCTATAAGCCATATTGCTCCGGTACTCTCCTCCGTTCAGGCCCTCTCCCCTCCCTACCGCTCTGTCTTCCTCCCATGATGCTCCGTCGGCCGTCTGCATGCACAGCGGGTGCCAAATAGCAGGTTTCTAGAAAAAAAGAAAAAAAAAAAAAGGAGAAGCCATTAATTTTACTTAAAAGACGCTCAGTGCTGCATTCACATTGATGGTGCAACAACTTCACCACACTCAATGCCAATACACTACAACACTTTGATGCTGCAGAATTGAATTGAATTGAATGGAATGATAACACCTATGGTTCCTGTCTGTGATCATTGTAAAATTTTCAATCTCGGAAACAATATTTAAAGTTGTCACATTTATAAAAAATTGTTGGCTATATATGTGCAGTGGAGCTCTAATGAATGGATGGAGATGAAGCACATATGGGGAGCAAACTGGTGCATCATTGGGGGGCCTCTGAAGGGACCCTTCTCAGTGAAGCTGACCACACTGTCCACGCAGAGGACACTCTCCACGAGGGACGTCATCCCCAGGAACTGGTCTCCAAAGGCCACCTACACTTCCAGGCTCAACTTCTCTTGATCCCCCTCCCCAATGCTAATTACTGGAGCCAAACTATATAGATATATAAATATGGATAATGTTCTTATATATATATATATGTTTGTATGTAAGAGAGGTGGGTGAGAATAGGAGGTTTGTGTAGCCCTCTCCTAAGGAGAGAGTGCTGTCTTGAATTGGTTTCTGTAGTACTCAATTTGTTGTACGTGTGATCGACCTTTCTTTTCTTTTCTTTTGTTGTACTGAATTTTTATGACTGTTTTTATATATAATGAGTGTGCTTGAATTGAACCCTTTTTAAAGCTTAAAAGCATAATCGTGAGTGGAAGCAATTAGGGGACCTCTCTTTTTTTTGGGTGACGGTTGGTGGACATGCGTGTGGGGGTGTAGGTGTAGGTGGTGACCATGGTGGCGGTGGGTCATGTTTAAGTGAGCCGAGATTCTAAATCAACAAAATCAGGCAACAAAAATATTCTTTATAATTAATTCTTGAGGAACGACAAGCAAAAGAAAATGATAAAGCGATAAAATTCTCTTATTCCTTTGTGTGGGTGTGGGGGTGGGGGTAGAGGAGAGAGAGAGAGAGAGAGAGTGGATTTCATGTGATAGTGTCTTCTCCAAGATCACAGGATCTCTTGACCTCCAATGTGAAAATTGGCAGAGTTATTCGTTTGTGGCATCCAGAACTGTTTCTGATATTCTAAGAATCATGTACCAATATTAAAAAAAAGATTTTTTAATAATTTTAAAAGAATTTTTTTTTTAAAGTACTGTAACTGTAGTTTCAATTATGTGGTTATAAATCATCCCATAAAGTAGGTGCCACGTCAACATACCTTATTATAATTACAAATTTTTTTAAATGTGTGACTGAGATTACTTGGTACAATAATTGTTACAATAATCCTTGATGCAATATCATGTACATGTGGACCAATAGAAATAGAGTGTAGTAGTGCACATGAGTACACATGGGATGTGAAAGTCTATTCATATTGTCCATATGTGCATGACTCATGTAGAAAAATGAACACTTTAGTTCGTATCTCGTTTATATATATATATATATATATATATATATATATATATATATATACTAAATTTTCTTTTTCGGTAATCGAAAATCGAAACATAAAAAAAAATTGTATTTTTAAAATTGAAACCGAACATAATCTTTTATTCGGTTTGGTTCGGTTCAATTCGATTCGATTTTCGGTCCTAAATCCAATAATGTTCGCCCCTACTTGAGTGCGCAGACAACAAGCGATCACATCGATATTGAAAGCTCTTGTCTGTGGTCCACAGATTGCACTAGATTCTGGCGCGCCCAAGCCACATGGTGTGCTTCCAAGTTGAAGATCTAGCTAGCTATATATAGTTAAAGAGCCCATGGGCGGCCGTTTCTGGTATAAAAGACATGCATGAATAAATACTAAAAATAGATCTTCTTTTAACCGCTCTATAAACAAATATTTTGATCTTTTTTCTGACATTATAAGGTCATCTCCAAGATTCCAATGGATCTCCTATTTCTATTCTAGAAATTGTTGTAGTTTCTATTTTAATTTTTATCCATATAGTATGAATTTTTTTTATGAAAATTTCTACATACATAAACTGATAGTGTTTTTGTCTTTGGACTAGTAAAGATAGTTCTACATTGGCTACACCACTAAGTGGATATTTCAATATAATACTTTGTATGAGTTGAGAGGTGCACATGCGGTGTGGTGGGACACATTGGTGCCATGTGGGAGTGTTTTCCTAAGAGAAAAAAATGATTAACTCCTCATGAAAGCATTTATGCTTTTAGAATTATTTTCATAGGAGCTAAGGGACTTAGCGACTTGGACTCGGGCGCAAAGTGGCGCTTTGATGGCGCACTTTGCGGACGTTGTGCAGGCGTTGAGCGGGCTATGCATTGTGCTGCGACTGTGAAATATCAATTTTGTATATTGATTTTTTAGTCCCACATCGGAAAGAAGAGGGGGATGGGCTTTCATCATTCCCTATATAAAGAGCCCTCTAGTCTCCTTCTGAGATAGACCAAAAAGTTGAGAAAGATGAGTCCAAAGGAGTCTGTTCGAGTCACACAAAGAGGTTACTACGAACGTTCCAGAAGTTCTCTTGTGAACTTGCTGGCTCCTGGGAGCAGATCGTCGATAGAGGACGAATCTTGCTTTGAGCAACGGTGGTCTTCACCGCCCCAGCAAGAATAATTTTTTATTCTGTCTTTTTCTCCTTTTTTTCTTGGTTCGTTCTGTCTGATTGCAACTGCATTTTGCAAGGAAGAACGAAGGTAGTTTTTATTTTAGTGTAACTCTATTCTGTCCGTCTGCAACTGCGATTGCAAGGAAGAATGAAAAGTTTGGTTAATTCTGATTCTTTTGTAATCTTGAGAGCAAGTTGTAATCAGAATCCTTATATAGTTCTTCGTGAAAATCGAGAATAGTCAGAGTCAAAACTTTTGTGTGAACCTCTGATCTCGACCACGTGTTCTTCCATCTTTGGTTAAGCCTCGGGACTAACAATCTCAAAGCAAGATCCGAATAAAGATAGGGAACATCCGTTCAAGTCTTCTGGACACAAGTTTTTACAAACTTGAGAAGATTGACATAATTCACTTCGAACATTTAGATGAGGGAAGGAGTCATTTGTCAAATATTGAAAGTGAGTTGTCGGTACCTACCATTTCCGAGGATAGAGGAGATAGCGACTGAAGGACGCATATTCCAGTTGGAAGGAAGATTACAAGATGACCAAGGATTGCAGAGTATGCGCACAAGGGGCAGACCTTTGCACATGATAGGACTTGGCGCTTTGCAAGACTTGGTGCATGGTAGCGCATTGGAAGTCTTGGCGTCTTGGTGCATGGCAGAGCTGGACGCATAGTGTCTCAATGAGCATGATGGTCTCTGTGCATGCATGACACGCATGAAGGCTTATGCGCATGGATTGGCGCATGGTGGCTTATGCGCATAGATTGACGCATGGTGACTTATGCGGATGGTGGCTTATGCGCATGGATTGGCGCATGGTGGCTTATGCGCATAGATTGACGCATGGTGACTTATGCGTATGGATTAGCGCATGGTGGCTTATGCGCATGGATTGGCGCATGGTGGCCTATGCACATGAAGGTCACTGCACTATACAGGACTTGACGCATGGCTGAAGTTGGAACTTGGAAGTAGAACCAATCCGAACCAATATAGCAAGGTATAACTAAACTTGGTTCCTTTTATTACTTAACTTGGTTGTTATAATTGCATAGTTAAGTCCTATGACGTGGTTGCTGACCAGTAGATGGAAACTGGTATATCTAGCCATATGTGCTTTAGGAAGAGCTGTTGATCAAGGTCGAACCTTTCAGTGGTGAAGGTCTTGATGGCAAGCAAGGATCAAGTAGAGGATATGAAAATTGGGACAATGGTTCTGAACTTCGAGAAGTTACAGTCAAAGAAGTGCATGTAGCAACGTACCAATGATTACCAAGGACCTGATCTCAAGAAATCTGTTGCAGACTTGAAGGTGAACATCCATGTTTGTCAGATGGTGATATCTTGGCAGGAGACATACTTTGAAATAAGTCGTTCAGTTTTAAATGGATGTCCGAGCTTATTTTTGTGACTGAAGTCTCATTGTAAGAGTTGTGGAATCCCAAACTAGGACATATACTTCGTACTGCCAGATGTCTAGTCTAGGGTTTATCTCCAAATATAGGGGTAAGGAGGTAGAGAAGTGTAAGGTCTGTGCACAGACAAAAATTATAAGAAAATTATTCAAACGGGTAAACTAAAGTACAGATCTTCTGGAGTTGGTTCACTCAGGTATCTGTGACTTCAAGCAGTTCTCCACAAAGGCCAAAATGAAGTACTTTATTACTTTCATCGACTACTTGAAGTACGCGTTCGTCTATATTCTCTAGTTAAAAGACAAAGCATTCAAGAAGTTAAAGAATTTTAGGGTTAAGGCTGAATTTCAAATGGGACAACTCCTCAAAAGACTCAAAAGTGATCTAGGCGGAGAGTATAGGTCTATTGAATTCGCATCGTTCTACAAAGAAAATAGAATTATCAATGAGACAACTGCTCCGTATTTTTCTCAATCAAATGTAGTAGCTGAAAGGAAGAATAGGACGTTGACAGAGATGATGAACTTAATAGTGTTGACTACGGGTCTTCCAAACTACTTCTGGAAAGAAGTTGTGCTGACGGCTACGTTGATTCTGAACAGAGTGACATACGCAACTTCCGATATCACTCCTCAGGAACTCTAGTTCAGAGTCAGACCCAGCTTGAACATCGTTTGAGTGTGGGGGTGTCTAGCGTCTGTGAAGCTTCCGGAATTAAAGATTCAATAGCTGAAATCGAGGACTACGAAGATAATCTTTCAGGGTGATGTTGAGAAGAGTAATGCTCAAAGATTTCTTGATATCGAATTAAATCATATCATTAAATCTCGTGACTCAGAACTCCTCGAAGATAAATTTATAAGGCACAAGAACATTGTTATCGCGGATATTTCAAAAAATAGTGTGGGTGCACATGAGGCTGAAGCTTCCAACGAAGATGTAGTCCAAAAATAAGTTATCATCCCAACGACAACAATCGAATAGAACTCACAGAGCCGATGTCTAAGGTAGTGAGGAGAGTAAAGGACTTCGAAGAAAATTTCGTCAACTATCATGTGGAAGCAGATCCGCTTAACTATGATGAGGCGATAAAGACCAGAGATGGTGTCTTCTGGAGGGAGGGTATAAATAATGAGTATGACTCAATAACCTCTAACCACACTTGGGTGTTGGTCAATCTGCCTGAAGGAGCTAAACCAATCAGATGATTATCAGATCTTCAAGTTGATGTCATACCCCGTCCCAAAATACCAAGGGACTAGCCACGTGGCAAAGGCCAACAGCACAACTCCAATAGGCAAACCCAATTTAGAGTGTACTTAAGTTGTAATACATATAAATGGTCTATAAATACCTGTCACAGTTTACATATCTAATCTCATTCACAATAAGTAATAAAATCACAAAGGAACAAGTCCAGTCACAATAATATAAAATGATCTGTCCAACTAAAACAATATAAATAATGTCACGGGGAACAATCCGTCATCAAAATGGAAAGAAAAATAACTCCAAGTACAATATCCAGAAGTCACTACAAAATTAAATATCTAAGAACAATAACCATAATAAATAAATGGTGAGAATATTGTGTGCTCAAGAGAAGTCCTCCGGAACAACCTCGTCCTCTGCAATATGTACGTCTCCAATAGTAGCACCTGCCCCGTAAACCTCGGGATAGCTCTCCACGTCTACACCTGGGGACATAATCTGGATCCAGGTCCTCAGGGGACATAGAAAGGTACAATAAACACTCAAGCCAAATAAAATACAACAAGTAAATATAAACAGATCCTCAGGACAAGCTATGTAACCATCTAAGTGAGATACAAATGAGAGCATCACTAGTACTCAGGCTGAGACTATTATATGCTCTATGTCGGGGAGCCTATAACAGCAAGTAGTATCACGACTCCAGTATATGTGCCAAAGATATGAGATAGAGTTTAAGGTGCTGTCACGACCCGCACCCGAAAAATCGGGCATGAGTCGTGGGTACGTCCAGCCTACGCCGCAGCATCGACGGTAGAACGCTGTTTAGGTCAACTATCTAGATAATAATCTCACACAAAAATTGGGCATGACCTCTCCAAAAGGAGGGCAACCACACAATCAAAATATAAACCTGTCAAGATCTCAACTCCAAACGGAGGAGCAAATATCACAATGATAATCATAATATACTCAATCACGAATCTAAGCACGATAAGATAACACAGAGATCTAACAACTATAAAGTCTAACCAACAACAACTACTACAACAACCACAACATCAAATAATAATACAACAATATCCAAAATAATATACAAACAAGGTCTCAATCCAAAACCGGAGACAAATCCGGTGCTAAAGCTAATAAAAACAACAACAAGGTCCTAGTGATCCCGGCTACCAACCCGGAAATCACTCCTAAACTAGAGGGTCCCTGTCTGCACCATCGACAGGCTCAGGTCCATAAAACGTCGGACACCAATCCTCCGGATACTCTAAAAAATATGTCCAGTCAGGACTGGAGCAAGTACATCTCTAACAGCAGTTCCATTTAAATGATAAAAACTATAAAACAGTTATAGCAAGTAGCAAGAAGAATGAAGCAAGTATAAAACAAGGAAATATGTATAACTGGTGCATAAAGGTAAAGATGCATGGATATCAGAGCAAGATAGTAATAACTGCAAGATACAAGAAATCTAAGCTAAGATCAAGTCCGTGCACATGAACGTGTAGTGAGTCCAACATGAAAAATATGTAGTGAGTCAAGTCCAGAAACATGTAAGTGAGACAAGTCAAGAAATGCATGAGAGTCCAGACTATAAAGAATGAACTCGGTGTCTTTGAAATACTTGTTTCGACATGTAAACGGCTAGGGGTAAGTACGGCTCACCGCGCACTGGGTGCGCGGCTGCTATCATTCCAGATTAGACCAGAGGGAGTGATGCCTGATGATGCCAGATAGGAATGTTTACATGTCTACTCGAGTATTTTCCCGCCCCGACTAATATAAGTGGATCCAAGACCTGACACGCAAATCAAGATGAGTCCAGCCTGAACATGAATGATGCCTGTAGGTGATGCCAGTAGTGATTCCAGAATAGAGGCCAGAAACATGAAATGTACGTGTCGCAAGTAAATGAATCTAGAAATATCAATCAGTGTCCCGTGTTGTGCCAGAATAATCAGATGATACTATACTAGAAGCTGAATCATAATAATCATCAGATAATGAAAACTATCAGAGAATGTACTCGCCTGACGTCCTGAGCAACTGGCGATCCGAACCGGTGGCGCAAGGAGCTAATACGAAAAGCAAGGTTAAATAGGATTCTAATGAGTTAAACAGATATAAAATAATTAAAAATAGGCTTCTAGGGTCGTTCTAGGTCAAATGGGTCAAACCGGTGAAATCTGGGTCAAAAAGTCAACTCTGGGTCCAAAAAGTCAACTCTAGGTCAAAACTAGGTCAAAAGTTGACTTTGGCGGTCAACCGAGTCAACTACGGTCAAGTCTGGGTCAAACTAGGGTGCTCCTGAAATTCTAGGTCAAACCGAGGTCATTAAGCTAGAAAACTCACAAACTCGCCTCCTTGAGATACCGGGATACCCTCGGTATCCGATACCTCAACCTAGGCTATGCACCCCGCCTATACCCTCTAAAACCTATGCTAGCACGCGTAAATATATACACATATACATATAAAAATCACTCCAATACTATTCCTAGGCTATTGCTCAAAAACCCCGCTCGAAACCCAACACCTTGGTTATCTTAAGGTATTGAAATACCTCGGTATCTCAAGGTATTGAGATACCGCTCTAAACTCAACCCGACTACCCCTCTAGCTAACTAACTATGCATAAACATATATATCTAGCTATAATCTAGGCTAAAATATAGATATCTAATACATATAGGCATATACCTAGGTATCTACACCCAATACCTTACCTTACCTTACCTTACCTTACCTTACCCTCAAATATATATATATCTATACCTAGATATCTAACTATCTATCTAGCTATGTATATATCTATATATATATCTATGCATATAGATATGGATATCTAACTATCTATCTAATATTTAGCTATCTATCAATCTATCTAAATATTTACCTATCTATGTTTATGTCTATCTATCAATCTAAGTATCTAACTATCTATCTAATATTTACCTATCTAGTTATCTATCTAACTATCTAACTAGCTATTTATTATCTATTTATATCTAGGCATCTATCTATCTATTTATCTAACTATGTATCTATATACCTATTTACCTATCTAGAGATATCTATTGATCTATCTAACATATACCTATTTATCTATCTATGCATCTATCTAACTAATTATCTATAATATCTATTTACCTATCTACCTAACTATAGATATCTATCTATTTACCTAACTATCTATGTATCTCTTTACCTATGTATCTATCTAACCATCTATGTACCTATTTAACTATCTATCTAAATATCTAACAATCTATCTATCTATATATATATATGCATACCCCTCTCTCTCGCATTGCTCCTCACCTTGCTGCTGCTCCTGCTGCTGCAAACTGCTGCTGTGGCTGCTATGCTGCTGCTAGAGCTGCTGGTTATGCTGCTACTGCTGCTCCTTGCTGCTGCACCTGCTGCTGGTGCAGCTGCTTGCTGCTGCTGCAGCTCCCTGCTGCTGGTCCTGCCCCCCCCCCTCTCATCTCACATACACACACACACACCCCTATATATATATATATACATATATATATATATCTATATATATATAACTAGATATCTATATATACATTCACACTCATCTACACACTCTAACACACACACTAGCACACTCACACACTAATACACACACACACACACTCACAACACTATCAACACACACACATAAGCACACACATATATCTATACATATATAAACACACATCTATATATATATACACACATATATATCTACACTCATATATTTATATATATATATATATATATATATATATATATATATATATATATATATATATATATACACATACACACTCACACACTCAAATATAAATACATATACCCTCACACACACTCACACTCACACACCCTCACACACACTCTCACACACACACTCTCACAAACACACAACCTCACACACAAACACTCCTACATATATATATAAATACATATATACATAAACTAAAACTCATATATATATAGGAACACACACACAAATAAATATATATAGAGAGACATATATACACAAACACAACACTACCACAACGATGCACACAACGCTCAAAATGCCCCACCTACGCACGCCCAACGATCCCGACACTCACCAACGACTATAAATATATAAAATATAACTCGAAAACTCTAGCACACACTCCCCGATACTAACCCAACACGCGCACAAGCTCGAAACGAGAAAACCAAGTCGAAATGGCCGTTCGGTCATTTCGACGAACACGTGGTGCGCGGCTCGGAAAACCTCCTGAAACGCACACAAACGAACTCAGAATCGGCCCAAAATTTACCCACGCGTCCTAAACGATGTCTAGATCCTAGAAAATACGCTCCCGCGTCGATTCTAGGCCCGTGGCGGAAACGCACACGCACTTAGAATCGGCGACGAAGAAAAACCCCAAATTCGTCCGAAACGCCCGTTTCTCCGCGACACGGCTTCCCGTGTCCGAACGGAGACACGCACTCACCCTCAACACACCCGACAACGTCTACCTAGGTCCATCTAACCTATGGCATCACCCAAAATTGGGCCAAATTCGGATTTTACCCAAAATTGACACAAAATCTAGTGTTAAAGTCTCCAAACACTACCCAACTAGTTCCAACTTTCTCCCACGGGTAGCCTAAGGGTCTAGGAAGATTCTAAACTATTAATTACACTATATAAAAGTAATTACAAGAGGAAAATTAGGGTTTACCTCTTGGAAGTTGGAATCCCAAGCCAAAATCTCCAAAATGCTCCAAATCCTCCAAACCAAGCTTCCAAGCTCCCAATCCAAGCTCCAACACAAAATCTAGGCTTTACCCACCTAGGTTAGGAAAGAATGTAGGGTTAGGGTTAATCATAAAGAAGAATAGAAGAAGAAAGAGGAGAAATGGAAACTTACTTGAGAGTGGGAAGAAGAAAAGAAGAAGGAAGAGTGGAGAATGGAGAAGAAGAAGAAGAAGAATGAAGAATGAAGAAGAAGAGGAAGTGGGGCTGCTGTGAAGCATGGTCTGGGAGGGGTTTTTGGGGCCGGCCATGGTAAATATAAGGTTACACTAATCACCAAATGCCCAAAATGCCCTCCCAACTCTCGGTTTTGGGTTTTGGGTCCAAAAACACTCAAACTAACTCCAAATCTCTCCCACTAACCTTCTAAAAATATAATAAATATTCTAAAACCCAAAATAAGTCTCACAGGGGTGTGGGCTGGGTTGGACATGGGTCCACTAGGGTCTGACATGGGTCCAGGCTAGCCAAAATCCTAAAACAAACAATAAAAATATAATACAATCAATAATTAAATATAAATACAATTAAATATAAATAATCCACAATTAACTAAATTAAAAATAAAAAAATACTCGGCTCTGGAAATGGGGTGGTGACAAGCCTATCCTCCTTAGAAAATTTCGTCCTCGAAATTTAAAGTCAATCACACTCCTCTAGGTCAAACCCCCAACAATCACAGTCAAGAAATTCTACCTAAACAACATGCAAGATCAGGGTCCTACTGGTCGTTTTATCACAGTCTCAATCAGGGTTACTACACTATCTACCACAGCACAAGAAAATCTAACAGGTACTAATGAAGCACACCACAGGAATGGAAAAGAACAGGAAGAAGAAACAAGAGACAGACCTGCTAACCCGACATCCGTAGCATCGACCTCCTCGACCGTCAACGCATAAGCCCTGCCCTGCTGGGATGTATCTCTCTGCTGGTGCGGGGCATGATGCTGTGCCACAGATGGCCTAGCTCCAACTCTCTGATCCTGTGCTCCACCCAATGGAGGTGCAGTGGGGCAATCTCGCATCTGGTGAGCAGCGGATCCACAGAACAAACACACCTTCAACCTCCTCCTACAAACATCCCAAGTGTGTCCTGCCTTCCTGCAGTAGGCACAAGTGGGCACCCTCTGATCCTGACCCTGCTGCGCTGCCTTCTGCACATAGGGACACTTAGCTGGTCCTGCACTACCACTGGCACTGCCTGAATCATCCCTGCCTCTCTTGGACTTGAGCTCCAAGTCATCCTCTGCTCTCTGAGCATCTCCTACTATCTGCTCAAAAGTCGCCTCGCGATCGCTCCTGGTCAAAGACTTGACCGCCATAACCAAGCCCTTGCGAAACTTTCTCGCCTTAGCTGCCCCACTCAAGCCATCCACGAATCTGCCCAGACGGCAGAACTCCGCTGCGTACTCGTCCACTGTCATGCTCCCTTGGACGAGTACCTCGAACTGGCTCTCCAAAGCACTGAGCGCCACATCTGGGAAAAACTTCTCCTTAAAAAGCCTCTTAAAAGCCTCCCAAGTAAGCCCTGGCGCTGCAATCCTCGTATCTGTGCGATACCATGTCAAAGCGAGGTCGAACATCTGACTGCCCGCTGCCTCTATCTGCATGCTGTCTGGAATCTGCGCCAGCCTGAAGATCCCCTCGATCTGCTCTATCCAGTCATCCGCGTACAGGATCCCTTCTGTACCGCGGAACTCCTTGGGCCGCATCCTTTGGAAGTCAATGATACTGCCCGGCCTCTGATGCTGAATCTGATCTGCCTGTGGCTGAATCTGAGCCACCCTATCCACTGCCGTCATGGCCACCTGGTGGGCGTTCTCAATGCCCAGCCTCATCACATCCACCTGATGGTGCTGCGCGTCCATCATCTCCCTGAAGAATCCAAACAACTGCGCGGCATCTACTGGAGCAGAAAGTGGTGGAGGAACCACCGGAACGACTGGGGTAGTCCTCGGATCGACAGGTGAAGGAGAATTCCCGAGAGAAGCAGATGCTCTCTCAACCGCAGGAGTGGTGAGTGGAGCGGTAGCAGCTGCCTGAATACGAGCTGGACGAGAGGTAGCAGACCTCTCCGAGGCAACTGCTGGAATGGTACGATGGGATCATGTCTTCGGAGGCATCCTGAACACAGATCAAAAGAAGTCAATATAGCGCAAGATACGATATCATCAAAGAAGGACAGTAATATTTCAAAAGAAAGCAATTTCAGAATAATTAGATTAGAATTGTTCCTAGTCGTGATTGAGTACACTCTCATCTTAGATCCTAGATCCTATAGCAGGCTCGCAGCAGTACAACTAAGTTGTTGTACCACCACGACATCGCACTAATTGCGAATCGAGACCTGCATGGGGCCGCCACCAAAAACGTGTCACGATCCGCACCCGGAAAATCGGGCATGAGTCGTGGGTACGTCCAGCCTACGCCGCAGCATCGGCGGTAGAACGCTGTTTAGGTCAACTATCTAGATAATAATCTCACACAAAAATCGGGCATGACCTCTCCAAAAGGAGGGCAACCACACAATCAAAATATAAACCTGTCAAGATCTCAACTCCAAACGGAGGAGCAAATATCATAATGATAATCACAATATACTCAATCACGAATCTAAGCACGATAAGATAACACAGAGATCTAACAACTATAAAGTCTAACCAACAACAACTACTACAACAACCACAACATCAAATAATAATACAACAATATCCAAAATAATATACAAACAAGGTCTCAATCCAAAACCGGAGACAAATCCAGTGCTAAAGCTAATAAAAACAACAACAAGGTCCTAGTGATCCCGGCTACCAACCCGGAAATCACTCCTAAACTAGAGGGTCCCTATCTGCACCATCGACAGGCTCAGGTCCATAAAACGTCGGACACCAATCCTCCGGATACTCTGAAAAATATGTCCAGTCAGGACTGGAGCAAGTACATCTCTAACAGCAGTTCTATTTAAATGATAAAAACTATAAAACAGTTATAGCAAGTAGCAAGAAGAATGAAGCAAGTATGAAACAAGGAAATATGTATAACTGGTGCATAAAGATAAAGATGCATGGATATCAGAGCAAGATAGTAATAACTGCAAGATACAAGAAATCTAAGCTAAGATCAAGTCCGTGCACATGAACGTGTAGTGAGTCCAACATAAAAAACATGTAGTGAGTCAAGTCCAGAAACATGTAAGTGAGACAAGTCAAGAAATGCATGAGAGTCCAGACTATAAAGAATGAACTCGGTGTCTTTGAAATACTTGTTTCGACATGTAAACGGCTAGGGGTAAGTACGGCTCACCGCGCACTGGGTGCGCGGCTGCTATCATTCCAGATTAGACCAGAGGGAGTGATGCCTGATGATGCCAGATAGGAATGTTTACATGTCTACTCGAGTATTTTCCCGCCCCGACTAATACAAGTGGATCCAAGACCCGACACGCAAATCAAGATGAGTCCAGCCTGAACATGAATGATGCCTGTAGGTGATGCCAGTAGTGATTCCAGAATAGAGGCCAGAAACATGAAATGTACGTGTCGCAAGTAAATGAATCCAGAAATATCAATCAGTGTCCCGTGTTGTGCCAGAATAATCAGATGATACTATACTAGAAGCTGAATCATAATAATCATCAGATAATAAAAACTATCAGAGAATGTACTCGCCTGACGTCCTGAGCAACTGGCGATCCGAACCGGTATCGCAAGGAGCTAATACGAAAAGCAAGGTTAAACAGGGTTCTAATGAGTTAAACAGATATAAAATAATTAAAAATAGGCTTCTAGGGTCGTTCTAGGTCAAATGGGTCAAACCGATGAAATCTGGGTCAAAAAGTCAACTCTGGGTCCAAAAAGTCAACTCTAGGTCAAAACTAGGTCAAAAGTTGACTTTGGCGGTCAACCGAGTCAACTACGGTCAAGTCTGGGTCAAACTAGGGTGCTCCTGAAATTCTAGGTCAAACCGAGGTCATTAAGCTAGAAAACTCACAAACTCGCCTCCTTGAGATACCGGGATACCCTCGGTATCCGATACCTCAACCTAGGCTACGCACCCCGCCTATACCCTCTAAAACCTATACTAGCACGCGTAAATATATACACATATACATATAAAAATTACTCCAATACTATGCCTAGGCTATTGCTCAAAAACCCCGCTCGAAACCCAATACCTTGGTTATCTTAAGGTATTGAAATACCTCGGTATCTCAAGGTATTGAGATACCGCTCTAAACTCAACCCGACTACCCCTCTAGCTAACTAACTATGCATAAACATATATATCTAGCTATAATCTAGGCTAAAATATAGATATCTAATACATATAGGCATATACCTAGGTATCTACACCCAATACCTTACCTTACCTTACCTTACCTTACCCTCAAATATATATATATATATCTATACCTAGATATCTAACTATCTATCTAGCTATGTATATATCTATATATATATCTATGCATATAGATATGGATATCTAACTATCTATCTAATATTTAGCTATCTATCAATCTATCTAAACATTTACCTATCTATGTTTATGTCTATCTATCAATCTAAGTATCTAACTATCTATCTAATATTTACCTATATAGTTATCTATCTAACTATCTAACTAGCTATTTATTATCTATTTATATCTAGGCATCTATCTATCTATTTATCTAACTATGTATCTATATACCTATTTACCTATCTAGAGATATCTATTGATCTATCTAACATATACCTATTTATCTATCTATGCATCTATCTAACTAATTATCTATAATATCTATTTACCTATCTACCTAACTATAGATATCTATCTATTTACCTAACTATCTATGTATCTCTTTACCTATGTATCTATCTAACCATCTATGTACCTATTTAACTATCTATCTAAATATCTAACAATCTATCTATCTATATATATATATATGCATACCCCTCTCTCTCGCATTGCTCCTCACCTTGCTGCTGCTCCTGCTGCTGCAAACTGCTGTTGTGGCTGCTATGCTGCTGCTAGAGCTGCTGGTTATGCTGCTACTGCTGCTCCTTGCTGCTGCACCTGCTGCTGGTGCAGCTGCTTGCTGCTGCTGCAGCTCCCTGCTGCTGGTCCTGCCCCCCCCCCCCCCCTCTCTCATCTCACATACACACACACACAC
This sequence comes from Iris macrosiphon, assembly GCA_036927795.1. Lineage (NCBI taxonomy): Eukaryota > Viridiplantae > Streptophyta > Magnoliopsida > Asparagales > Iridaceae > Iris > Iris macrosiphon. Next base: position 27,767,226 of record JAYESA010000006.1, read on the forward strand.
ACCCCTATATATATGTACATATATATATATATATATCTATATATCTATAACTAGATATCTATATATACATTCACACTCATCTACACACTCACACACACTAGCACACTCACACACTAATACACACACACACACTCACAACACTATCAACACACACACATAAGCACACACATATATCTATACATATATAAAAACACATCTATATATATATATACATACATATATATCTACACTCATATATTTATATATATATATATATATATATATATATATACACATACATACTCACACACTCAAACATAAATACATATACCCTCACTCACACTCACACTCACACACCCTCACACACACTCTCACACACACACTCTCACAAACACACAACCCCACACACAAACACTCCTACATATATATATAAATACATATATACATAAACTGAAACTCATATATATATAGAAACACACACACAAATAAATATATATATAGAGACATATATACACAAACACAACACTACCACAACGATGCACACAACGCTCACAACGCCTCACCTACGCACGCCCAACGACCCCGACACTCACCAACGCCTATAAATATATAAAATATAACTCGAAAACTCTAGCACACACTCTCCGATACTAACCCAACGCGCGCACAAGCCCGAAACGAGGAAACTAAGTCGAAATGGCCGTTCGGTCATTTCGACGAACACGTGGTGCGCGGCTCGGAAAACCTCCTGAAACGCACACCAAACGAACTCGGAATCGGCCCAAAATTTATCCACGCGTCCTAAACGATATCTAGATCCTAGAAAATGCGCTCCCGCGTCGATTCTAGGCCCGTGGCGGAAACGCACACGCACTTAGAATCGGCAACAAAGAAAAATCCCAAATTCGTCCGAAACGCCCGTTTCTCCGCGACACGGCTTCCCGTGTCCGAACGGAGACACGCACTCACCCTCAAGACACCCGACAACGTCTATCTAGGTCCGTCTAACCTAGGACATCACCCAAAATTGGGCCAAATTCGGATTTCACCCGAAATTGACACAAAATCTAGTGTTAAAGTCTCCAAACACTACCCAACTAGTTCCAACTTCCTTCCACGGGTAGCCTAAGCGTCTAGGAAGGTTCTAAACTATTAATTACACTATATAAAAGTAATTACAAGGGGAAAATTAGGGTTTACCTCTTGGGAGTTGGAATCCCAAGCCAAAATCTCCAAAATGCTCCAAATCCTCCAAACCAAGCTTCCAAGCTCCCAATCCAAGCTCCAACACAAAATCTAGGCTCTACCCACCTAGGTTAGGGAAGAATGTAGGATTAGGGTTAATCATAAAGAAGAATAGAAGAAGAAAGAGGAGAAATGGGAACTTACTTGAGAGTGGGAAGAAGAAAAGAAGAAGGAAGAGTGGAGAATGGAGAAGAAGAAGAAGAAGAATAAAGAATGAAGAAGAAGAGGAAGTGGGGCTGCTGTGAAGCACGGTCTGGGAGGGGTTTTTGGGGCCGGCCATGGTAAATATAAGGTTACACTAATCACCAAATGCCCAAATGCCCTCCCAACTCTCGGTTTTGGGTTTTGGGTCCAAAAACACTCAAACTAACTCCAAATCTCTCCCACTAACCTTCTAAAAATATAATAAATATTCTAAAACCCAAAATAAGTCTCACAGGGGTGTGGGCTGGGTCAGACATGGGTCCACTAGGGTCTGACATGGGTCCAGGCTAGCCAAAATCCTAAAACAAACAATAAAAATATAATACAATCAATAATTAAATATAAATACAATTAAATATAAATAATCCACAATTAACTAAATTAAAAATAAAAAAAATACCCGGCTCTGGAAATGGGGTGGTGACAGGTGCAGTACCCCACTCCGAGTAGGCACTATGTACAAGTGATATCGCTTTGCTTGCTCGAGCAGAAGTCTTCTCGGAGAGTTCTCGATCGAACCACAAGACGATTGATCTAAGTGAGTGGATAGAACTTTATTCTCTGATTTTTGTACGCCTTAATAATAAATTTGAGTTTTGAATGCTTGTTCTAAGAAGATAGTTTTATAAGAAGAATGATAGAACCTGACTCTGCATGCTAATAAGAGAACTCGTATAGCTTGTCATTGAAATGAATCTACTTGCCTTACTAAGAGAACTTGTATGCTTGTCTAAGAGATGGAACTATTATTATGCTAAAAAAAGATAGAAATGTGCATGTTTAGCTATACGAACACCATTATCGAATGAACCGCTGTCATGCTAAATGAAAGAGTAAAAGATTGCTTGCACTTATCTTGGTATCGTATGCTAACTAGAATACTTGAATGCTTGTCTAAAACGAGATAGAATTTGCATGCTAGATTTATAGAACTGTTCTTGCTTGTTACTTGTTTAAAGAGCTAGAGTACTTGAACATGTTTCATTGATTGCTTGTAAAGAGATAGAACTTCATGAATAAGCTTGAACTTGTGCATCTAGACTAATAGTCCGTCCTGAGGCTTGAAGTCCTTATTTACGGGAGGGTGTGGTTATTAGGCAAGAGTAATGAGAGCTCCGGCTCTATAGCTTGATAGATATGCTTTCTTGCTTGTTCTGGATCATGTGCATCATATAGTATTTATATGATAGAAGTGCATTCATGCATTGGTCTGAAAACTTGTGTACAAGGTTTATTTCTCGAGCGGTTCCTGGGGCTGTAGAAGCATAAAAAATACGCCGGATGGCTATACGCAGCTTATTGGTGCTGGGCAGCGTAAAGAGATGACCTCAGAGCCATCAAGCATGCAAAACAAGGGTTATATTAAAAGCTCAAAGGACCATCCGTGTAAGTGTAGTATATCCAGGCTGCCTCAGCGTAAAACAGGGTGCTTCGTCGCCTATATGGCGTAAAACATATCCGCTTTCAATATAGCATTAAAGCGTACGAGGGACGCTTCGTGTTCTCCGAAGTGAACCTGTCAGATCCTGCAATGAACCTGACGTCTGGACTTCTGACAAAAGGATACTGCTCGACTACCTAGACGACGGCTATAATGATGGCACGACACTGCAACCCAGGCTGTTATTTACCGCCATCTCCTTTGCCTAAACTGCTTTTACATGCACAAAGGGATACGCTGCCTTATTTTACACAGGTAGACATGAGCTGTTTACGCTCCGCAGTAGACAAACCGCCTGCCACATCAAAAGCTGTACTTCGTACGGGGCTCGAGACACGTCTTTACGACTGATGCGCAGAGCGGTGACAGTTTCTCAAGGCACGTCTCTACGTCTAATACACAGAGCGGTGACAGTTTCTTGAGGCACGTCTCTACGTCTAATATACAGAGCGGTGACAGTTTCTCGAGGCACGTCTCTGCGACGGATGCACAGAAGGACTGCAGACCTTCAAAATACGCCTCCGCATTTAATGCACAGGATGGTGGCAAATCTCTACATTTAATGCGAGGGATTTGATTATATCTTCAAAAGCCGTAATTCTGGCTAAGATGTCCACATCAGCACTCTGGCACGTTACGCAGCGGCTTTTAAGCCCATTCAGCTTCGGTGCTCACTCGGCTTCTACGCCCGCTCGGCCTCTATGACCATTTGGCTTTCTACGCCTACTCGGCCTCTATGACCACTCGGCTTCTACGCCCACTCGGCCTCTATGACCACTCGGCTTCTACGCCCACTCGGCCTCTAGAACCACTCGGCTTCTACGCCTATTCGGCTTCTATGCCTACTTGACTTCTACGCCATGGTGACAGACATTGGCTTCTACGCCCACCTCTTCTACACGAGGGATACCTACCTACGTGGCTTCTACGCCGTGATCTTCGTAGCGATTATACGCATTTTGTCCCTTAATTGGACCCGCGTCACACGCTCATTCAAAGGATCATCTATACGCAGGCATTGGTTATTTTAACCGTTGTGTAAAAGGGTGCTGTACTTTCCACTACTCGGTTTCTACACCGACGGAGTGGTCACTGTCACCAAAACTCTATAAATAGAGACCTTTATCAACAGAGGAAAAGGTCAAAAAAATTGAAGATCAAACGGTCGAAAGAAATTGGTCGAGAAATCCAATATGTAAACCCCCTGAATTTTCAAATTATTAAAACTTGGATTTTTCCAATTTTCTGAAATTTTCTGGGAATTTTCTGAAATTAAAATCAAGGTTCTTAATTATTAAATGATTTTTAATTGTTAATAAATAATATTAAAATATCATGGAAATAACATTTTTTTGGTGTAAAATGAAAAACTGGACTTAGGTTAATTTTTCTAGATTTTTCTGGGCCTCAAACATATTTTTAAATGCCTAAAAATAATTTTTAATTAATTAATTAATTAATTAACTGTTTATTTATTTATTTATTATTATTTATTTTTATTTTTATTTTATTTTTTTCTTTCTTTTCTCCTTGGGCCGGCCCGGCCCAATGGACCGGCCCAATAGCCCAGCCCAGCCGCTCCTTTCCGGGTCGGGTCGGGTCTGCCCGGACCCGACCCGCCTCTGACCCGGTCTCCCCCAGCACCCCCACGTCGCCCGACTCCGCCGCTCACCGCAGTCGCCTTTCCCCCTCTTCTCCTCCCCGCTCGGCCACGAGCCAGCCGCAGCAGCAGCCGCTCGAGCTCGCTCCGGCGCCGCCGCCGTCAGCCTGAGACGCCGCCGCCTCCGCCGAGTTCGCCCCGCCTCGAGCCGGCCGTCCCCGAGCCATTCGCCCTCGTCCAGCACAGCCGGCGGAGCTCCGGCCGTGTTCAAGCCCTAACCCTAACCCTAACCCTAAATCGAAATTCCTGTGTCCGACACGAGTCGGACATGACTCGACCCTGATTTTTGGGTCCCCTTCAGGTGAGTGTAACTTTTTGCTCGTAGCTCCGTTTTCAATTCCGCAAATTACGTTGTGAAGCCTGTATGACCCTCTCGGTGCCCGGACAAACCGCTCGGGGCATCGCGTCCTGTGGTGATCACACACAGCGATCCAAAAAATAGGAAAAACCAGACCCTGTTTCACCCCGAAACTGAGTGTGCCCCGCCAAACGGGACGACTTGGTCGCGTGCGGTCTTCACAGATACGTGTGCGTCGTCGACACGGACGTGTGAGATTTCGCGGAAGCTGATTCGGGTGTGCGTGCACACCGAAATCAACGCGTATCCGCGGACATCGCCCCGTATCTGACTTTTCGGTATTTTGTCCTAACTTCTTGTACACTCGTCAGATCGAGACAAAACTTACGCCATCGGACTCGTAGCGATACACTGGTCCTGTGGGTCAAGTTTGGTTCGATTCTGAGAACGTTGACGAAATCGCGTGTCGTGGGCCCCACAGGCCCCGCTCGACGGGCGATTTTGTGTTCGGCTCATCGGAATCCAAATCTGAAAGTTCCGTTGGGTTCGTATCAGCGTTCCTGACCTGTTGACACTAAGTTTGGTGAATTTGGAGACCATTGACCCGGACACGTTTTTCCGTGCAAAGCGGGCCCACAGGCGGACCCCGTTTTGACCCGAAACTGTCGTTTTTGCCCTTGTCTCCAAATTGGACCCAAGGACAGGCGTTTCTAGCTATTTGACATCTTCTGAGCGTGATGGTAATGTCTATTTCAGCTTTTGGACTCATCTCTGGAAATTTCCCCAAGAACATTTAATTGGATCAAACAACAGGCAAGTACCTGCACTTCAAGTTAAATTTTTATATTATGATAATTAATTCTCTGCTTTACTAGTACCCTTGATGATTACACCTAGTGTTAGAAATGCTGGATTTTATGTCTTGAATGTTGGAGTTCATGTCTTGTTTTTTATGTCGGGTGGGAGAATACTAGAAGGCATGTAGTTTACCCTTTCCCCTGCCATGTTTAATAGCTGTTGGTACGCGACTGTACCTCAGCCGGATCCCGATTTTCCCTGTTTAATAGCCGTTTATGACGGCCGGATTAGCCTTATAAACCCCTACATGCCAACTATGTATTCTAAAAACAAACACAAGTTCACACAGATAGTTCTGGTCTTGTTATATTTCTTGCGGACTGTTGTAGTTTCATTTCCTGTCTCCTTTATTTCTGTTTTCTCATATTTCTGTTTACAGCTTTAACCCTGAGATAATAATGTTCTGTTATGCAGTTTCTCAACATGATATTCAATTTAATTGTCATAAATATTTAGTTTAATCTTGTTGTGCACTGTGTACTTTGCTCCTTTCCTGACTGGATCTGTTGATTTAGGCGATGATGAGGACCTTGCCCCTACTTATTATGGTCCCTATGAGGGTACAGATGATACTTATGAGGAGCCAGATCCCACCCAGGAGATTCCTGCTGCAGAGTAGCTAGCAGTAGCTATCTTTTATTTCTGTTTCTTATCTTAGTAATCGGGTTTGTCCCCGATTTTATTCTGATTCTGTACTAAACATTTAAATCTGTTGTCACATTTATTTTAATTGCAATCTTAAGTATCTGTTTCCCATTATTATCTTGCCTATGTTATTTATGAATGAGCTAGTTTAGTAAATATGGATTTGACCTAGACAGCGTACTACCGCCGACTCTGCGGCGTAGGCTGGACGTACCCACGCACTCGTGCCCGAATTTCCGGGTGCGGGTTATGACACATTTTTATGGTGGCCCATGCAGGTCCTATCCTTAAATAGGGTAATACCCTAGGACAGGGTATGGAATAAGATTGAGGATTCTAGGAAAAGCTCATTCACAGTATAGGGTCCTTTTTCAATTCTTGATATCATTGCTGCTCAATTCTCCTATCGCCTTTGATTCCAAGTAATCTATTCTGTTTCCCTATCCATTAATCTTTCATAATGGTCCAGACAAGAAACACAGTAGGAGGCACATCAGAACCAGCTGAGCAGAATGTGCCCGAGACTCTTGCACTCCCGCCGCCTCCATCTGTTCCGGTAGTTACTCTGGATGGGGCACAACTACTTGGAGTATTCCAGGGACTAGTGGAATCCCAGAAAGAACAGACTGCACTTCTGCGGACCAGCCTCTCAGAAGCTCTTAGGTCCCAGGAGTCGCCACTCAAGAGGCCAGGGAGTGCCAAAGACTTCAAGAACCTTAGACCCCTGGAATTCTACGGAACTGAGGGCATTCTCTATGCCGATGAGTGGATAGAGAATGTTGAGAGACTCCTGAAGACTGCTCGGGTCCCTGATGACCTCAAAGTGGAGTCCGCAAGCCTGCAACTGTTCGACATTGCCCGAACCTGGTTCAGAGATGAACCCCAACTATCTGCTCCTGACCTCACCTGGGAAGATTTTAAGAGGCTATTCAAGGAGAAATTCTACCCCGAAGTGGCTCGGGAAGCTCTCGAAAGCCAATTCGAGAGACTGGAACAAGGTAACCTGTCTGTTGATGAATATACTGCTGAATTTAGCAGGTTAAGCCATTTTGCGGAGTACATGGTTCGTACCCCGGAGGACAGGGCCCGTAGATTCAAGAAGGGACTGTCTCCGGATATTCGCCTTGCTGTCACCACCAACCGAGCTCGCACCTATGAGGAAATCCTGAGCGTGGCACAAGGCGTTGAGAGAGATATGGGGCATAAACTAAAACGAGAGAGAGATAACGGAAATACGGGACCCAACAAATGCCCTTTTTAACAACAACAACAACAACAACAGCAGAGGGCCCCGCAGCAAACTCAGCGTCCTCTCCCTCGAGCTCCAGCACCCCAACACCAGGCTCAAGGACAGAACCAACAAGCTGCTGCTTGTAATTTTTGCCAAAAACTAGGTCATACTTGGCAAGTCTGCAGGAAGAGGCTAGGTGCCTGCCTCTACTGCGGCTCAGCAGCGCACCAAATGAGGGACTGTCCAGCTGCTCAAGGACGCACCGCTGCACCAAAGGCTCCAGCCCAGGCCAGGGTCCCAGCAGCACAACAGAGGGGACCCCCGCTTCCAACACAACAACAACGCTTTGCTCAACACCAACAGCAGCAACAGAGGGGTGCACCGCAGCAAGGCCGTGCTTATGCAATGACTCTGGAAGAAGCTGAAGCCACAACAGACGTGATCACAGGTTCTGTGCTTATAAATTCAATACCAGCTATTACTTTATTTGACTCTGGAGCTTCACATTCATTCATGTCAGTAGATTTCCTTATGAAGCATAGCTTAATCACTAAACCCCTTAGGAATTGTTATAAGATCATTACCGGTGGAGGAATTATCCCGGTTAGTGATGCCTGTAACAATTGCCCTATTATATTGTGTGAAAGAGAACTGTATGCTAGGCTACTCGTAATGCCAGTGCCCAGTTTTGATATTATACTGGGTATGGATTGGTTGAGTCAACATCATGCCACTATAGACTGCCACAGAGGTAGTGTAATCTTCAGGCCCCCTAACAAGCCAGAATTTGAATTTGCTAGAGGTTCTAGAGAAATGGGTAATAACAAAATTTATGGAGCCCTAGTAACAGAAGAATTGCCACTACCTATTATCTCTGAATATCTTGATGTCTTTCCTGAGGATCTGCCAGGCTTACCCCCAGACCGAGAAGTTGAATTCTCTATTGACTAAGTGCCAGGAGCAGCACCAGTATCTCAAAATCCCTACAGAATCAACAAGAAGAAGATAATAGAACTAAATGAGCAAATCAAAGAACTAGAAGACAAATGCTTCATTAGGTCTAATGTCTCACCCTGGGGAGCTCCAGTATTATTTGTGCCCAAGAAGGACGGAACATCCCGAATGTGTATTGACTATAGGGCCTTGAATGCCTTAACAATTAAGAATAAGTATCCCCTGCCCAGGATAGATGACCTATTTAATCAGTTGAGTGGAGCTCGGGTATTTTCAAAGATTGATTTGAGGTCTGGTTACCACCAAGTAAGGGTGAGGAAGGAAGATATCCCTAAAACTGCTTTCAATACCCGGAACGGACACTACGAATTCTTAGTAATGCCGTTCGGGTTGACGAATGCACCAGCAGTTTTTATGAACTTGATGAACAAAGTATTTCAGCAATATCTAGACAAATTTGTAGTGGTCTTTATTGATGATATTTTGATCTACTCCAAGACCCCCGAAGAACATGAAGAGCATTTGAGGCTAGCATTGGAGACTTTGAGGAAGGAAAAACTTTATGGAAAATTATCTAAATGTGCTTTCTTCCTAGACAAAGTAGAATTCTTGGGACATGTTGTGACTGGAGATGGAATAGCAGTAGATCCTAAGAAGATAGCGGCAGTAGAATCCTGGCCCACTCCAGACTCTGTAGCTGAGATTAGAAGTTTCCTGGGACTAGCTGGCTACTATCGGAAGTTTGTGAAAGACTTTGCAAGAATTGCTGAACCCATGACAAAATTAACAAGGAAGGATGAAGAGTTCACCTGGACTGATGAATGTCAGCATGCTTTTGAGGAATTGAAGAAAAGGCTGACTACTGCCCCTATTCTGACCTTACCTTCCGGAACCGGAGATTTCGCTATTTATAGTGATGCTTCTGGAAAAGGTCTAGGTTGTGTATTGGAGCAAAACAAGAAAGTAATAGCATATGCCTCTAGACAGCTTCGACCTCATGAAAAGAACTATCCAACTCATGATTTAGAATTGGCAGCTGTCATTTTTGCTCTTAAGCTATAGAAGCATTATCTTTATGGAGAAAAGGTGAAAATATTTACAGACCATAAAAGTTTAAAATATATCTTCACTCAGAAAGAGCTGAACATGAGGCAAAGAAGGTGGCTGGAACTAATAAAAGACTTTGATATCACCCTTCAATATCACCCTGGGAAGGCCAATGTTGTTGCTGATGCTCTAAGCAGATATCCTATGGCGATGTACTTGATTATGGACAGACACTTGCTCGAGGACCTGGAAAGCTTAGGTATTGAGGTAATTATCCCAGGAAAAGAAGGCCAAATGATGAACTTGCAGATTCAGTCTACTTTAATAGACAAGATCAAGGAAACTCAGTTTCAAGACGAAGGCCTGCGGAGCATTCGAGGTCAAGTGCAAGCTGGATTAGTAGAAGGTTTCAGAATTTATGAAGATGGATCACTGAGGCATGGCGATAGATTATGTGTACCTCAAGGAGACATAAGGAAAGAAATTATGCAAGAGGCGCACAGATCGCAATACTCTATACATCCAGGAGCCAACAAGATGTACAAGGACCTGAGGACGCATGTTTGGTGGCATGGCATGAAAAGAGAAGTAGCCAGGTTCGTATCTCGTTGTTTAGTGTGCCAGCAAGTCAAGGCAGAAAGACAAAGACCTGGAGGATTGCTTCAACCCCTACCCATTCCGGAGTGGAAGTGGGAACATATCACAATGGATTTTGTTTCCGGACTTCCAAGGACACCTAGTGGAAAGGATGCAATTTGGGTGATAGTAGATAGACTGACCAAGTCTGCACATTTTTTATCTTTCAAAGTGGGGCTATCTACAAAAAAGCTGGTAGATTTATATATCAGACATATTGTTAGGCTGCATGGAGTTCCAGTAAGTATTGTCTCCGACCGAGATTCAAGATTCACCTCTCACTTCTGGAAGAGCTTACAAGCCAGCTTGGGGACTCAACTCAAATTCAGCACAGCTTATCATCCCCAAACCGATGGACAATCGAAACGTACAATCCAGACACTTGAAGATATGCTCCGTACATGTGTCCTGGATTTTGGAGGATCCTGGGAAGACTATCTACATCTTGTGGAGTTCTCTTATAATAACAGTTACCAAGCAAGTATTGAGATGACTCCATTTGAAGCTCTGTATGGACGAAGATGTCGTACCCCGCTATCATGGGACGACGTTGGAGAAAGAGCCCTGCTGGGACCAGAGATGGTGATCGATTCAACTGAGAAGGTAAAACAAATAAGGGACAGACTTCGAGTGGCTCAAGACAGGCAACGACATTGGGCAAATAGCCACCGAAGGCCCTTGGAATTTGAGGTAATTAAATTTATGAAATTCAAGTCAATTTAAACATTTTGATTATGGAACTAAGACTTGATTATGACTTTATTAAAGGTTGGAGAACTGGTATTCTTGAAGATTTCCCCGACACGTGGCACCATTAGGTTCGGAAGGAGTGGAAAACTCAGCCCAAGATTTATTGGACCTTTTGGCATACAGGAGAAAATCGGAGAAGTGGCATACCGACTGGCATTGCCACCCTCTCTGGATGGAGTCCATAACGTCTTCCATGTGTCGCAGCTGAGAAAGTACGTGTCAGACCCCAGCCACATTTTGGATCACTCAAAGCTCGAAGTAGGCCCAAGTTTGACTTACCAAGAGCAACCCGTGGAGATACTGGATCGATCGGAGAAAGTTCTATAAAACCAGGTCATTTCCCTGGTTCGCATAGCTTGGAAGCACCATTCTCCCGGCGAATCCACCTGGGAGCGAGAAGACGAGATTAGAGAGCGATACCCCTATCTTTTTGAACCCTGAGGTATATTTTAATTCTCGGCCTTTCCTTTCGTGCCTTTGTTATTCTTAAATTTTGAGGACGAAATTTTTGTAAGTTGGGTAGGTTGTAAACCCCCTGAATTTTCAAATTATTAAAACTTGGATTTTTCCAATTTTTTGGAATTTTCTGGAAATTTTCTGAAATTAAAATCAAGGTTCTTAATTATTAAATAATTTTTAATTGTTAATAAATAATATTAAAATATCATGAAAATAATATTTTTTGGTGTAAAATAAAAAACTGGACTTAGGGTAATTTTTCTAGATTTTTCGGGGCCTCAGACCTATTTTTAAATGCCTAAAAATAATTTTTAATTAATTAATTAATTAACTATTTATTTATTTATTTATTATTATTTTTTTCTTTCTTTTCTCCTTGGGCCGGCCCGGCCCAATGGACCGGCCCAACAGCCCAGCCCAGCCGCTCCTTTCCGGGTCGGGTCGGGTCTGCCCGGACCCGACCCGCCTCCGACCCGGTCTCCCCCAGCACCCCCACGTCGCCCGACTCCGCCGCTCACCGCAGTCGCCTTTCCCCCTCTTCTCCTCCCCGCTCGGCCACGAGCCAGCCGCAGCAGCAGCCGCTCGAGCTCGCTCCGGCGCCGCCGCCGTCAGCCTGAGACGCCGCCGCCTCCGCCGAGTTCGCCCCGCCTCGAGCCGGCCGTCCCCGAGCCATCCGCCCTCGTCCAGCACAGCCGGCGAAGCTCCGGCCGTGTCCAAGCCCTAACCCTAACCCTAAATCGAAATTCCTGTGTCCGACACGAGTCGGACACGACTCGACCCTGATTTTCGGGTCCCCTTCAGGTGAGTGTAACTTTTTGCTCGTAGCTCCGTTTTCAATTCCGTAAATTGCATTGTGAAGCCTGTATGACCCTCTCAGTGCCCGGACAAACCGCTGGGGCATCGCGTCCTGTGGTGATCGTACACCGCGATCCAAAAAACAGGAAAAACCAGACCCTGTTTCACCCCGAAACTGAGTGTGCCCCGCCAAACGGGATGACTTGGTCGCGTGCGGTCTTCACAGATACGTGCGCGTCGTCGATACGGACGTGTGAGATTTCGCGGAAGCTGATTCGGGTGTGCGTGCACACCGGAATCAACACGTATCCGCGAACATCGTCCCGTATCCGACTTTTTGGCATTTTGCCCTAACTTCTTGTACACTCGTCAGATCGAGACAAAACTTACGCCATCAGACTCGTAGCGATACGCTGGTCCTGTGGGTCAAGTTTGGTTCTATTCTGAGAACGTTGACGAAATCGCGTGTCGTGGGCCCCACAGGCCCCGCTCGACGGGCGATTTTGTGTTCGGCTCATCGGAATCCAAATCTGGAAGTTCCGTTGGGTTCGTATCAGCGTTCCTGACCTGTTGACACTAAGTTTGGTGAATTTGGAGACCGTTGACCCGGACGTATTTTTCGGTGCAAAGCGGGCCCACCGGCGGATCCCGTTTTGATCCAAAACTGCCGTTTTTGCCCTTGTCTCCAAATTGGACCCAAGGACAGGCGTTTCTAGCTATTTGACATCTTCTGAGCGTGATGGTAATGTCTATTTCAGCTTTTGGACTCATCTCTGGAAATTTTTCTAAGAATATTTAACTGGATCCAAACAACAGGCAAGTACCTGCACTTCAAGTTAAATCTTTATATTGTGATAATTAATTCTCTGCTTTACTAGTACCCTTGATGATTACACCTAGTGTTAGAAATGCTAGATTTTATGTCTTGAATGTTGGAGTTCATGTCTTATTTTTTATGTCGGGTGGAAGAATACTAGAAGGCATGTAGTTTACCCTTTCCCCTGCCATGTTTAATAGCTGTTGGTACGCGACTGTACCTCAGCCGGATCCTGATTTTCCCTGTTTAATAGCCGTTTATGACGGCCGGATTAGCCTTATAAACCCCTATATGCCAACTATGTATTCTAAAAACAAACACAAGTTCACACAGATAGTTCTGGTCTTGTTATATTTCTTGCGGACTGTTGTAGTTTCATTTCCTGTCTCCTTTATTTCTATTTTCTCATATTTCTGTTTACAGCTTTAACCCTGAGATAATGATGTTCTGTTATGCAGTTTCTCAACATGATATTCAATTTAATTGTCATAAATATTTAGTTTAATCTTGTTGTGCACTGTGTACTTTGCTCCTTTCCTGACTGGATCTGTTGATTTAGGCGATAATGAGGACCTTGCCCCTACTTATTATGGTCCCTATGAGGGTACAGATGATACTTATGAGGAGCCAGATCCCACCCAGGAAATTCTTGCTGCAGAGTAGCTAGCAGTAGCTATCTTTTATTTCTGTTTCTTATCTTAGTAATCGGGTTTGTCCCCGATTTTATTCTGATTCTGTACTAAACATTTGAATCTGTTGTCACATTTATTTCAATTGCAATCTTAAGTATCTGTTTCCCATTATTATCTTGCCTATGTTATTTGTGAATGAGCTAGTTTAGTAAATATGGATTTGACCTAGACAGCGTACTACCGCCGACTCTGCGGCGTAGGCTGGACGTACCCACGCCCTCGTGCCCGAATTTCCGGGTGCGGGTCATGACACAATATCAGATCCAAGGTCGAACTTCCAATAAAGATCGAACAAGAGGTCAATAGAGAGAGAGAGAGAGGGAGAGAAGAATCCGGAGCTCAGGCAAAGAGTAGGGATCGACGACTTTGGCATCGTGCATCCACCCTCTTTTGCAACCTTCGAAGCTGCTTCCTGTCTTCTACGACACTTCTTCATCATCGTGTGGTCCAAGGGCTAAAGTGACCGACTGCAGATCATACACCTATAGCAATATTTACCCAAATTTATAAATTGTACTTCGACATCCTCGTATAGGATCAAATTGTACAAGTTTGTTTGTAAACCAAAGAGCACGGGTTTCGTATAAACCCCGTCTTGAATACATTTTCATTCTTTCGTTTTCTACCACAAACAAGATAGCGACTCTGCTGGGGACATCTTTCTCTTCTGATGAGGAAGCGATTGCTCAACACGATGCGGTATCTATAGGAACCGTGAAGAAGACACTGGTCGTCCAATTCGACCAGTCTGCCTACGAAAAATGCTTCGAACCGAGGGTAGCTCTCACCCTCTCTCCGTCTAAGACAACAGGAAGCTGCGCAAAGTCTGGATGCCCAAGACATCCTCTACCATTCCTATGGACTCTCTGATCTCTCAGATCTCTCCGACCAATGAGGTTGTAGCATTGCTTCCTCCGTGTCCTGCACGTAAAATTCAGTCTCCCGCTATGCGCGGTACAGACGAAACTTCGGGCAAAGCCTCAGCGCTAACCCAGAAGTATCCACTGCGCTCTATGCGTAGAAACCAGTCTCCCGCTACGCGCGGTACAGACGAAACTTTGGGCAAAGCCTCAGCGCTAACCCAGAAGTATCCACTGCGCTCTACACGTAGAAACCAGTCTCCCGCTACGCGCGGTACAGACAAAACTTCTGATGATGCCTCAGCGCCAAATCGGAAGTACAAAGTACGCTCCGCGCGTAAGACAACATCTGACCTCTACGGGGAACCAGATGACCCCTGTGATCTTCATAAGGGAAAGCAAGCGGCGAGCTACTTAACTTCTCGGCATTTACGCCAGCAAGGGAACAATCTGCCCGCCCTCCAAATTATGCGAGAAGCTGATGGCCGCCTGAGGACATCCTCAGCCTTACGCCAACCAGAGCGAAGCTCGAAGTTACGCCAGGCGAAATCCCTAAGCGTACAGAAGGCTCGATTGACGGAAGGACACGCTCCTCGGAGATTATCCGCCACCCAGATGGCCAACCTGTTGTACACAGGTGGCACAGGAAAAACTATGGTGCCCAACGTCCGCATACCTACCACGGCAAACCGAAGGAACGAGCAGTCTTCTTCGTCTTCTTCTGCAACTTCTCCTGACCTGCGCGAATATCTAATCCAGAAATGCAAGGAGAGAGAATCTTCCAGCATGGCTATTGCGCCTCCCAGCGGGCACTGCTGTGATGGTCACAGGATTGTAATTAATTGCTGCTGTTCTAAAGCAAAACGACCAGTTTTCGACCGACTGAGCTACTCTCCATCTTTCCTAGAAGAAGAGCCCACGTATGCATCTGTGAACATGGCTTCACATATACCTGGAGGAAGTTCAGGCTCAAGACGTCCGCCCTCTCGAACTCCGAGCCGAAGGAGATTCAACATGCTCCTCAGGAACGCTGAAGCTGGGGTGTTCTAAAACACCCGTGCAAGGTCACAACAACCAGATTCGTACTCGTCTGATTCCGACGTTGGGAGTCGCCAGTCTCCCGGATCAGATGCTGAGAGTATAGAGTCGACTTCTACAGCAACCTATACTAATCCTTCAATGACACCCAGGGAAATGGGAGTTTATGCCATTGAAGATGAACGCGAGGAAGCTTCGCCATCGGGAAACGTAGAACAACGCATCACTACTGGAGACATCTCTGAAACAAATACAATCCATAATGGAGAACATGCACCAGATGATGCTAACTCAACAGGCGGCTACTATGGCTCAAACATCAGTCCCGCCAGCACAGATACGTGTGGGGGTGGACTTACCACCATCCAACACGGTCTAAGAACCTGCTCTAGATCAAGAGTCAGCTGGTCCTCTACTTTCTGCGGGAGTCACGATACAACCGACTCCGCACCAATCCGTGGTCTCGCTACCGGCTGAAAATTCGATGCAAGCAGTACGGGAGTTGAAAGCCCAATTCAAAGCCTGTAAAGCAGCACCAATGTCGGTTTCGCCCGGATATGATGGACGCCATCGAAGCTGAAGTCAAGAAGTTGATAGCCTGCGGTTTTATCCAGGAAGAACAACATCCCGACTGGGTCACCAACGTTGTCCCAGTCATGAAGAAAAATAGGAAAATATGTATCTGTATCGATTACCGAGATCTGAATGCAGCCTGCCCCAAGGATGAGTTCTCTTTACCCATCACGGACATCATGATCGACAACACCTGCAGTTTTGAACGCATGTCTTTCATGGATGGATTCTCAGGATATAATCAAATCAAGATGCATCATGAAGACGAGAAACATACTGCCTTCTGGACACCACTGGGGGTATATTGCTATACGGTCCTGCCCTTCGGGTTGAAGAACGCCGGAGCTACTTACCAACGGGCTATGAGTAACATATTCCACAAGCATTTACGCAAGACAGTGGAATGTTACGTAGACGATATAGCCGTCAAAAGCCGCCTCAAAGATGATCACATTCAAAACTTGAGGACGGTATTCGAGTTAATGCGCCAACATCAACTCAAGATGAACCCTACGAAGTCCTTTCTGGAAATATCCAGTGGCAAATTCCTAGAATTTGTTATTACCGCCAAAGGCATCCAAGTGGACCCTGACAATGTCCAGGCCATCGTAGAAATGCGACCGCCCCGTAATCTGAGGGAACTCAGGGGATTTCAAGGCCGTCTGGCCTATATCCGGAGATTCATATCCAACCTCTCTGGAAGATGCCAGCCTTTTTCTCGCCTCATGAAGAAAGGTGTATCCTTCGTATGGGACGAAGCCTGTCAGCAAGCGTTCGGGGATATCAAGCGCTACCTCACTAGTCCACCAGTTCTGGTACCTCCCGTCGTAGGAAGACCATTCTTCCTGTACGTTCGAGCAATAGACCATTCTCTGGGAGCTCTTCTCGCGCAGAAGAACGATGCTGGATATGAACAGGCTATCTACTACCTCAGCAGGATGATGGTCGAAGCCGAACACCGGTACAACCCAGTGGAGAAAGAATGCTTTGCTCTGATGTTCGCTATCCAGAAGATGCGGCACTATGTCACCGGCCAGACTATTCATATCATCTCCAGGATCAACCCTCTTCGAGTACTGATGAGCAAACCAAGTGCTCTTAATACCCGACTCGCGACCTGGGCGATACTGTTAACACCATATGACATGGTATACGTCCCACAGAAGTCCATTAAAGGCCAAGCATTGGCCGACTTCCTAGCTGCTCATCTGTCACGACCCGCACCCGGTTTAGGGGCACGAGTGCGTGGGTACGTCCAGCCTACGCCGCAGCATCGGCGGTAGAACGCTGTCTAGGTATTGATACTATCTAACTAATGTCACGCAGGCATCCAATCTCCATTAGGAGGCACGGATGACACAATAAGATGAACATATACTCAATCACAGGATTACAGCACGATAAGATTTCGAACAGAAATTAAAATACAACACAAGTCACAAAGTAATATTCTAACTCAACAATATCCAAGTCATCAAAAATGCCGGAGACAAATCCGGTACCAAATAGTCTAATTAAAGCACTAACTAAAAATAGTAATTTTCGACTAGACCTCCTGGAATCACAACTACTATCAAGTCTGCAGCTACTCACCATATGGTCCATAAAGTGTCGGACAGCGGTCCTCTAAGGCATAGTCTGGAAAAATATTTCCAGTCAGGAAGGAGCAAAGCAACATCATCCGATCCCGGAGACCTCCAAACTATACGAGGATATCCCTGATGAAGTTGCAGAATATAGTTCCGCAATGGAAAGTGACGCATGGCAACTGTTCTTCGACGGCGCCTCCAGGGCTGGTCCCAAGGGAAACGTGGTTTCAGGAGTAAGAATCATCCTGGTCACTCCCGATAAACTCGTCATCTATCGAGCAAACTCTCTAAACGAGCCCTGTTCCAACAATGTGGCGGAGTACAACGCTCTACTAATCGGGCTCCAAGTCGCTAAAGAGCTGGGGGTCGAATCCCTGGAAGCTTTCGGTGATTCTCTACTGATCGTCAATCAAGTCAGGGAAATATATGAAGACCGGAATCCAGACCTCATCCCCTATCACCAAGCAACGGTCGAGATAGCCGTGACATTCAAGGGGTTCTTCCTAGAGCATGTACCTCGATCTCAGAATCTGGAAGCTGATGCCCTAGCCAGTCTAGCTGCGGATTTAGCCACTCCTATAAGAAGGCAGAATTCGGTAATCCTTCTCAACAGAGATTTATTCTGTGTGAAGAACAACTTTCACGTAGAACGCAACTACGCTGTGAAACACAGATCCTCCTAGAAGAGACTGGAGAAGTCCCTTCATAGATTTCGTGGCATACGAAATCTTGCCAGAGGACCCCAAAGAAGCAGTATCAGTCAAAAGACGATCATTACGCTTCTACTTCGATACATCTTCACAATGCCTATATCGCCGGACCTACGACGGACTGCTATTGAGATGTCTCTCTAACGACGAAGCACAACAGATTATCCGGGAAGCTCACGACGGCGTATGCGGAGCGCATCAACCCGGTCCTAAGCTACAGGATCGTATCAGAAGAATGGGCTATTACTGGCCCACTATGATCGCAGACGCGATCAACTATGCAAGACAATGTAGAGCCTGTCAGGTTCATGCAGACTTCATACATCAACCGTCTGAATATCTACATCCTACGGTTGCATCCTGGCCTTTCGAAGCATGGGGTATGGATATCATTGGTCCTATTCACCCGTCTTCCTCCAGAGGTCACCGGTTCATACTGGCCATCACGGATTATTTCTCCAAATAGGCAGAGACGATCCCTCTTGCTGAGGTAAAGGCGTCTAATGTAATCAGCTTCATCAAGCATCACGTCATTTATCGCTTCGGGGTACCCCGGAGGATAATTTACGACAATGGACCTCAGTTTATCAGCCAAGCGTTTTATCGATTTTGCGATAAAAATCGTATACACAATATTGCCTCTACGGCATATTATCCAGCTGCTAATGGTTTGGCGGAAGCTTTCAACAAAAACATTATCAAACTCTTGAAGAAGTTTGTCTCTTCAAACAAGAGAGATTGGAATGAGAAGCTAGGTGAATGTCTCTGGGCATACCGCACAACGGTACGAACACCGACAGGTTGTACCTTATTTTTACTGGTCTACGGGAGCGAAGCAGTTCTCCCCATTGAAATCTAGATCCCGTCACTCAGGATAGCCGTGACTAATGAGCTGACTCAAGAAAAGAAATGACCTGTTAAGGCTTCAAGAGCTAGAAGGATTAGACGAGAAACGCCTCCAAGCTCAACAGCGCATCGCGCTCTACCAAGCACGCATTTCCAGAGCTTTCAATCATAAAGTAAAGGAAAGAGTGTTCAAAGTCGGCGAGCTAGTTTTAGCCGTAAGAAGGCCGATGATTCTTACTCACAAGAGTAAAGGCAAATTCCAGCCCAAGTGGGAAGGCCCTTATGTGATCGAGACAACGTTCTCAAACGGCACCTACAGGTTAGCCCAGCCTAATGGAGACCTGTT
Organism: Iris macrosiphon; assembly: GCA_036927795.1. NCBI lineage: Eukaryota > Viridiplantae > Streptophyta > Magnoliopsida > Asparagales > Iridaceae > Iris > Iris macrosiphon. The sequence goes on from JAYESA010000006.1 coordinate 27,786,899, forward strand.
AATGGCTCATATCAACAACAAATTCCTGAAAAGGTACTATGCTTAATCTCCTCTGCTCAAGTAGAATATAGCGAGAATCTCAATTCTGACAAAACTACTTCCAAAATAAAACTAGTTGGAGCATATTCTATCATGTTTGTACGACCTATAAATAGATATATCCTACCAAAGCATATTCTATCATATCCGTATGACCTCTGAATAAATATGTCCTACTAAAAGTTTATCGAGAGTCTATCACGTCCATACTACCACGGATATCACTCTCGCCTAAACCTGTCATTTACATTTCGAAATGATGGGTCCACAAAGTCAGAAAAGATTCGCTTTATTTATTCCCAAAAAAGAGAAGAATTGTATTTGGGAAGCAAAAAGAAGAAAGGGTACATCATTATGGGGGAGCGGTCATATCGCGAATCAGCTGCACCAGTGCAGCTATCCTCTCATTCCTGGAAATCAAGGCATCAGCACGAGCCCGCTCCAGCCGTGCCTCATGGTTGCTCATTAAGGACAGCTCGGCCCTTGCCCGAAGAGAACCCGTGCGGGCGGCTTTTGCACGCTCCAAATCCTGTCGTGCTGTGCTCAGTCGACCAGTCGCTACATCTAGACCTGCCAACGACTGAGAAGCCCACTCCTCTGCCAGAGCGAGTTTTTCCTTCAACTTGCGGGCCCTTGCTACTTCCCTTCATGCTCGGATTGGCACTTCGTCTGAAGAGCAAGAGCCTCCTCAACGACAGCTTTTCTTTCATCCATCTCCAGCTTATGTGTTTTGATGGAGTTATCTAGGCTTTCCAGCTGTTTAGTAAGCCGCGCAGTCATGAGGTCGTATCTGGCCTGGACCTCAGCTTCAAGGATGCCCCGAGCTAGCTGCAAGTATTCGTTAATAGGTTGCTCCAAACCATTAACCATCGCCTCCAGGGCGTCAGCTACCCCGGAATCGCCGAACTCCCTGACCGCCCCGATCAAAAACTGAGAAGCCTTTTTCAGACGCTCGAAGTCTAGATTCTTTGCAAACACCATTGATATCAGCATTTTCAAACTGGTGTAAAAAAGGCTGGTATACTGCTCGGTCAGCACAGCCAGATCTGATTGGACGCCAGGAGTGGCCGCAACATTGACGAGTCCCCCTCCAGGAATGGTTGCAGACAATATGGCCACGGCCGTCGCCTCGACAGGTGGTGCGACCAAGGAAGATGTGACAATGACAGTCGAAGTCATCGGCATACTCGCAGGAGGCGATATCACAATGACAGGCTCATCCTCCTCTTGAGATGACAAAACTACTCGGGGCGAGCCGGCACCCGAAGATGCTTCCTCTTCAAACTCAGGCACCTCCGTGTCGCCACCAGAAGCCGAAGCAGAGCCAAAAAGTGCTTTAGCGCTCTTCTCCCCGTAGACATCTGCCCCTGAAAAGAAGACGAGAAAGATAATATCGACACGATGTTAATTTCTCTAAAAGAAAGAAGGGCGTAAAGACGATATTTACCCACGGCCGACGACATATATGTCGCATCTGCAGCCAGTACGGCTAAATCACTTCTTAATGATGCTAAGCAGGCTATCCTACCTGGAGAAGGGGGTCTGATAGCTGACACTGGCAAGTAGTCTTCCAAGTCCTCCTCAAATTCCAACCGAGGCTCATCAGCTGGAATCTCGCCAGGTGCGCTCGCAGGCACGAAAGGGGTCTCTTCCGACGCTAATCCGGACAAAGGTACATGGAACCTTATACTCAGCCCCGGAGGTGACTTCGTTCCAATATCGGAGGTAGTGGCAGCAACGGCAGCCTCAAGCAGGAGTTCTCCGGCACCGCCAACCGAAACTGAGGGTCCCTCTCCGAAAGGCGAGGAATCTCCAATCAAAGAGGCATCCCCAACAGAAGAGATAGCAGGTTCCTCCCTAGGAGCCTCAGTACCAAGAATCCGGAGAGGACGATTAACCGTCTTCTTCTTCCTCTTGCGAGGGGAAGTCTGCTTCAGAACATGAGCCCTTCGCTTCCCAGAGACTACCAAAGCCCTCGCAGGCGGAGGCACTTCACACCTCGACACCGACACCAGTGGCTCATCCGGAGTAACGGACTCCTCACCCTCGTCAGAAGAAACCGAGGGGACTTCGACGCTTCCCCCAGGCTTGGGAGAAGGCACCCTAAAGCTTCCACGCATGTCAAAATCGTGATGAAAGGTGTTGATCGCCACGTAGAACTGGGCATACGAGTGGAGGATACGCAGCTCCATGGAGAGTGTGACGACCGGCACGGTAAAGATTGCTCCCGTGCAACCCATAATAAAATACCGCCATCCTCTGGCTCCATCAATGAGTCCGCCCCTGGACCTGAAGCTGGTGACGACATTACCCACGTGCAACTGATCGTACCCAAACTGCCTGGCAAACCGACTGGACAAGTAGGGCTCGAAGAAGAAATGATCTTCGCTTCTGTACAGCAAATGGGAGGGTCTGATGCAGACCAACCAATTAAAATCTTCCGGAGAAAGATTGGTCTTCTCTCCACCTGAATCCTCAAGCATAATCCCCGATTGATTGTGATGAACCGAGGGGACAATGCAGAGAAGCTTCCAGCAGTGACTGAGGTTCAGCACCAGTCGACAGTCTAAAACTGTGTTCACGTTCCAGGGAGAGTCTTTGTAGTTCAGCAAGAAACTACCCCCCGAGCTACTACCAGGGCCAGGAGACATCACCCGGGGGTTGTGGAGAATTAACCATCCCATCAAGTACAGGTATGGTAATTCTACCCTGGGAAAGCTATCACGCCGAGCTTCATCGACGAGCAGCCCATCAGTCATGGCCCACAGGCCAGCCTGTATACGGCACACCATGGCAGGGAGCAAGCCCAGTCTTGTCCCGAACACCAGACGCACGGCAGGCCACAGGATATTCCGGTAAATGCGGTCCGCGGACGCAATGCCAGGCACCACTACTCGACGCAGCCATATGGAGAGGAAACCAGCCAGTCGGGCTTTCTTAGACAGAGGCCTGCGGCTGTGCCTCAAGTAACTGTAGGCCTTAGTGCCTTCAGGATACTTTCCTACCCCGTCATCAAGAATCTGATCTGGAGCCTTAGCATCCTCCATAAGATCCTCGATGACCTGGGCACTAAGCACGCCCAAACAGTTCACGGGCTCATTCTTGCCCCCCGAGACTTTCTCCGACTTGGCGGCCCTGGCCCGGTGGAAGAAGAGGTAGGACATCCACTTAGTGGTGTGAGCCAAATCAGAAGGCTCATTATAAAAAGCAGTGCACGCGAAGTAGTGGCACATCAGCTCCTGATATACTTCCACCACCCGAGGGTCCGAATCCTCCAACTCCCGATTGGTGGGAACATACTCTTCATATGGGGTATCCCCCATCGGCAGTCTCGAGATCACTGCCATCTCATGAAGGGCCAACCCCAACTCTCCCAGTGGCGTGGCGAAGGTCCCGGTGAGCAAAATGTATCGCTCCATCAGCGCCAGAAACAGGTTAGGGTTGGTAGGCAACCCAACACTCGTCGCACTCACAGCAGCATACAGTCCAATGCCCTCCAGCTCTCTCCGAAAATGCTTCAAGGCCCAGTCAACTAGGGAAGCCCATCGAAGGTTTGTTGGGATGATCCACCCATTGCACCGAGGATTCTCCTTGGGATATACCCTCTCTCGCCCCATGAAGTCGTTACAGAAAGTCGGCAATTGGACCGGCTGGATCACTGAACTGTTTTTACTCGGGACGCTGCCCGGGCACAGTCCCCTGAACAACGTCACAACGTCGGAAGGGCGACTGACAAACGACCCCTGGACAGCTCCTTTCAGATGAAAGATCTTCTCCGACTTGCCGTGAAGATCGGGAGTCAGCGTCCACGACATCCTCCTGGGATGTGTAGCATGGGAGAAAGCCGAGACGGGATAATCTTTCGGCATCGTCGGCAGATACAAAATCAAACTCTCGGCTGGGAAAACCCAGGGTTCTCTCTTGGGCTTGGTCTGGAACTGTTTGTCAATCATGTCCCCGAAGAGAAAAGCCGGCTTTATGTACTAGTCCGCGTCTATGTACGTAAGGGGCTCTCCGTTAATCATGTTCAGCAACATCCGCTCGCCCTGAGCCGATATCAAGATCTCCCTTCCTTCAGGATACTGGGGTCCGGAGATAGGAAATGTCACGTGGGACAGATCCTCCAGATAGTTTGAGTGCAGCATCCTGGCAGCGGAACCCATCACCTCGGCCAGTGGAGACTCATGCAAGTTAACTGCAAAAGTGCAAGAAAAATACGTCATTACAAATCTTGTAACATAAAGACCAAGAAATGACAGTCTGTGCTTTACACCAAGACTGTACAAATTTGGTCATTTTACGCCGGAAGTCACACCCAGTAGCGTAATTGGCGGTATACAGTCCGTGCTTTACGCCAGACTGCCAAAATTCTAGTTATTACACCGGAGGTCCCATCCACAAGCGTAAAACTAAAATTTTATAGTATACACCAAGTTTTCGGCAGTCAGAGCTTTTACGCTCAAAACTGCAAAAATATGGAGTTTTTACGCTGGCACATTAGAAATGTGAGCGTAAAAGATAAAAACGTCTCCGTGCGTTATCTTCCTCAAAGAGGCTATCAGCACAGAAGACGACCTAGCACGATCACGTTCAACGTGTGCGAAGGATTTTTTATCGTTCTTTGTCATCCCGAAGGCTCTACCTCTAAGGCCGGGTGCGCTGCTCGTCGGCGGGATGCTTCGCTCAGAAGAAAGTTCACCTTGCCCGACCGAAGACTCGCCAGCTGGGGCAGAAGAACGAGAAGAAGAACCTATACCCTTTCCCTTAGTAGAGGGGATTTGTTTCGGCGCCATTTCTGAAAACTCGGAGTGCTCGGAGAAAGAACGAGGAGAAAAACTCAAACAGTCGAAGGCTCTCTTTCGCAGAAGACGGATAAAAAGTTTTTCTCTCAAAAGCTTGGGATATATATAGAGTTCGGGTCGACTCCTCGAATCCTCGGACGGACTACTCGAAACCCCAACCAAATCTCATAATTAATATTTGGTTATGATTGGGTACTACGTCAGCCCACTACTCTCGAAAGACGGACAGTCAGCGAATTCAAAAAGTTTTTTGCGCAAAGCAGGTCAGCGGTTCCTACGCTAAGGAGCTTTCTACGCTCGACAGCTACAGATCTATGATTTTACGCTCGCAAGCTATCAGTCTATGATTTTATGTCCGGATGCCTTTGTGTTCAGTAGCTTTTACGCTCGAGAGGCTACAAACCTACGACTTTACGCTCAGCAGATACCAAATCGATGATCTCACGCTCGGCGGCGTTTAGTTTACGCTCGGAGGCAACAGATCCACAACCTTACGCTCGAAAGATTTCTTTTTTTCACAGGCTATAAATCTACAGTTCTACGCTAAGGAGCTTTTTATGCTCGACACCTACGAATCTACGATTTTACGCTTGCAAGCTATCAGTCTATGGTTTTATGCCCGGATGCCTTTGTGCTCGGTAGCTTTTACGCTCGAGAGGCTACAAACCTACGACTTTATGCTCAGCAGCTACGAATCTACGATTTCATGCTCGGTGGCTTTCTACGCTCAATAGGCTACGAACTCAAGATTTTTAGCTCATCTACACTACGGATCTCTGACTTTCCGCATATCCGAACAGTTCTCAAGGCGGTCGATTATAGGAGTTCACACAGAAGATACTCCTTCTTGACCTCACCTCAAAATATCCCAAGCACCCGAAGCATACAGAGTTCAAACATTGAGAAATTACTCTTCTCGGGTCAATTGGAGGTTCATCCAGAAATCCAGTCTGCATATTTCATCTACAGCTCAAAGATGGCGACTCAGTTCGACAGCTATTTCTCGCCCTATTCCAAAGGATTTTCGAGAAATCATTCTTGAAGATAAAGTCTGAAACAAGAATTTTGTTTATACAGAAGTGAAAACAATAGTTCAGAATTCTACGCGGTCCCTCATTCCTAACAATAGGACAGTTCGAACACTCGACTGCTAAAACGGCTTTCTGCGCATCACTAGTTATGCGTAAAAGACAGGACAGGGCCTAATACTCTTTCTATCAGAGTCAGCATAAAGAATCAGACGTGTCGAAGCTACACATATTCAGACTTCACAGTAACGTATGGCAAAACGAGCATATGCAGAGAAGAAAGACGATTTTATTAAAAATTAAAATCATGATTACATATGAGGGAAATCCTGTCTACAAAGGGTTTTTTCTTTATTTTCATGATTACATCTGAGGGAAACCCCGTCTACAAAGGGCTTCCTCATCATCGTCTGAAGATTGCACCAAGAATCTGTTCTGCCAGGTTCTTGTATGGGCACAATTCTTCATCCATCTTCTCCAGCAGTCAGTCGGTTGCCGCAAACCGACTGATATGGCAATGATCAACGACGGAAGGATACAAAACTGGGCATAGAACCATCCTCCAACAGAAAAGCAGGGTACTGCTTTCCTACGCCCAACGCCGTGGTAGATTGAGTTGAGGTATATCACCCAACTCAATACCCAAGGTCAGAGCTAGTTGCTGCTCTCATCCCCGGAGGTAACGGGAGAAGGCGCCACTTGCAAGCAGTGTGGTCCAATACGACCCTTCCCTTCTCCCGAAAGAACCACCATACAAAGTTGCTGATTATTTCGAGCAAAGAAGACTATGATATCCTTCCATGATCCATCATTGCAGATGAGACTTGCTCGAAGATGCCATCTTTTTCGACTCCTTACATGCTGGAAGAACATGGTCTTCTTCTTCTTCAGATCGACCCGACGAACTCCGGCGATCATCTCTGCGTGGTGATGGAAATATGGAGAGAACAGGTTAAACCCCTCAGCCTTTTTATAGGCGAAAGAGATCACACTGGTCCCCAATAAATTCACCATAAAGTCAGCATTTACCGTTTTAACGCTCTATTCAGAAATGTTTTGAGTTACGAGGAGCGGTTCATGCTTCATTCAAAGCGTTCCAAATTCTGAGGAATTTGAAAGCTTTGAAGGGGGTCTTGTAGAAGCATGAAAAATACGCCGGATGGCTATACGCGGCTTATTGGTGCTGGGCAGCGTAAAGAGGTGACCTCAGAGCCATCAAGCATGCAAAACAAGGGTTATATTAAAAGCTCAAAGGACCATCCGCGTAAGTGCAGTATGTCCAGGCTGCCTCAGCGAAAAATAGGGTGCTTCGTCGCCTATATGGCGTAAAACATATCCGCTTTCAATATAGCATTAAAGCGTACGAGGGACGCTTCGTGTTCTCCGAAGTGAACCTGTCAGATCCTGCAATGAACCTGACGTCTAGACTTCTGACAAAAGGATACTGCTCGACTACCCAGACGACGGCTATAATGATGGCACGGCACTGCAACCCAGGCTGTCATTTACCGCCATCTCCTTTGCGTAAACTGCTTTTACGTGCACAAAGGGATACGCTACCTTATTTTACACAGGTAGACATGAGCTGTTTATGCTCCGCAGTAGACAAACCGCCTGCCACATCAAAAGCTGCACTTCGTACGGGGCTCGAGGCACGTCTCTACGACTGATGCGCAGAGCGGTGACAGTTTCTCAAGGCACGTCTCTACGTCTAATACACAGAGCGGTGACAGTTTCTTGAGGCACGTCTCTACATCTAATGCACAGAGCGGTGACAGTTTCTCGATGCACGTCTCTGCGACGGATGCACAGAAGGGCTGCAGACCTTCAAAATACGCCTCCGCATTTAATGCACAGGATGGTGGCAAATCTCTGCATTTAATGCGAGGGATTTGATTATATCTTCAAAAGCTGTAATTTCGGCTAAGGCGTCCACATCAGCACTCTGGCATGTTACGCAGCGGCTTCTAAGCCCATTCAGCTTCGGTGCTCACTCGGCTTCTACGCCCGCTTGGCCTCTATGACCATTTGGCTTTCTTCGCCTACTCGGCCTCTATGACCACTCGGCTTCTACGCCCACTCGGCCTCTATGACCACTCGGCTTCTACGCCCACTCGACCTCTAGAACCACTCGGCTTCTACGCCTATTCGGCTTCTATGCCTACTTGGCTTCTACGCCATGGTGACAGACATTGGCTTCTACGCCCACCTCTTCTACACGAGGGACACCTACCTACGTGGCTTCTACGCCATGATCTTCGTAGCGATTATACGCGTTTTGTCCCTTAGTTGGACCCGCGTCACACGCTCATTCAAAGGATCATCTATACGCAAGCATTGGTTATTTTAACCGTTGTGTAAAAGGGTGCCGTACTTTCTACTACTCGGTTTCTATACCGATAGAGTGGTCACTGTCACCAAAACTCTATAAATAGAGACCTCTATCAACAGAGGAAAAGGTCAAAAAAATTGAAGATCAAACGGTCGAAAGAAATTGGTCGAGAAATCCAATATCAGATCCAAGGTCGAACTTCCAATAAAGATCGAACAAGAGGTCAAAAGAGAGAGAGAGAGAAAGAGAGAGAGAGAGAGAGGGAGAAAAGAATCCGGAGCTCAGGCAAAGAGTAGGGATCGACGACTTTGGCATCGTGCATCCACCCTCTTTTGCAACCTTCGAAGCTGCTTCCTGTCTTCTACGGCACTTCTTCATCATTGTGTGGTCCAAGGGCTAAAGTGATCGACTGTAGATCATACACCTATAGCAATATTTACCCAGATTTATAAATTGTACTTCGACATCCTCGTATAGGATCAAATTATACAAGTTTGTTTGTAAACCAAAGAGCACGGGTTTCGTATAAATCCCGTCTTGAATACATTTTCATTCTTCCGTTTTCCACCACAAACAGGGGCACTAGGGATCGTTTGGCCCGGAAAGAGATCTAGATACCCTGAGGCTTGAAGTCCTTACTTACGGGAGGGTAGACTCTCATTAGTGAGATGGGCTTGTACGTCCCAACTGCTAATCCCGTGAGGGGACCATTGTTTGTGGTATTAAACGAAAGAATGAAAATGTATTCAATATGGGGTTTACACGAAACCCGCCTTCTTTTGTTTACAAATAAACTTGTATAATTTGATCCTATACGAGGATATGGGAGTACAATTTATTTAATCTGGGTAAATATTGCTATAGGTGTCTGATCTGCAGTCGATCACTTTAGCCCTTGGACCACACGATGTTGAAGAAGTGCCGTAGAAGACAGGAAGCAGCTTCGAAGGTTGCAAAAGAGGGTGGATGCACGATGCCAAAGTCATCGATCCCTACTCTCTGCCTGAGCTCTGGGTTCTCTCTCTCTCTCTTCCTCTCTCCACCGTTGGATCTAGTACTGGATCTCTTGATCAGTTTTCAGATCTAACTTTTTTGACCCTCTAATTTGTCGACCTTTTTCCTCATTGATAGAGGTCTCTATTTATAGAGTTTTAGTGACAGTGACCACTCCGTCGGTATAAAAACCGAGGAGTGGAAAGTACAGCACCCTTTTATACAACGGTTAAAGTAACCAATGCCTGCGTATAGATGATCTTTTGAATGAGCGTGTGACGCGAGGCCAACTAAGGGACACAATGCGTATAATCGCTACGAAGATCACGGCGTAAAAGCCACGTAGGAAGGTATCCATTGTGTAGAAGAGGTTGGCATATAAGCCAAATGTCTGTCACCATGGCATAGAAGCCAAATAGTTATCAAACTGGCATAGAAGCCGAACAGGCGTAAAAGCCGAACAGGAGTAGAAGTCGAGTGGTCGTAGAGGCCGAACAGGCGTAGAAGCCGAATGGGCACAGAGGCCGAGAGAGCACAGGAGCTGGGTGGGCGTAGAAGCCGAACAGGCGTAAAGCCGAGTGGTCATAGAGACCGAGAGAGCACAGGAGCTGGGTGGGCGTAGAAGCCGCTGCGTACCATGCCAGAGTGCTGATGGGGACGTCTTAGCCAGAATTACGGCTTTTGAAGATATAATCAAATCTCTTGCATTAAATGCTAAGATTTGCTACCATCCTGTGCATTAAATATGGAGGCGTGTTCTTTGACGGTCTGCAACCCTTTCTGCGCACCAGTCGCAGAGACGTGCCTTGAGAAACTGTCACCGCTCTGTGCATTAGACGAAGAGACGTGCCTCGAACCCCGTACGGAGTGCAGCTTTTGGTGTGGCAGGCGGTTTTGTCTACTGCAGAACGTAAATAGCTCACATTTTGTCGGTGTAAACAAGGCAGCGTATCCCTTCGTGCTTGTAAAAGCAGTTTACGCGAAGGGGATGGCAGTATTTGACAGCCTGGGTCGCAGTACTGTGCCATCATTATAGCCATCGCCTGGGTAGTCGAGCCGTATCCCTTTGTCAGAAGTCCAGACGTCAGGTTCATTGCAGGATCTTCATTGCAGGGTCTGACAGGTTCACCTCGGAGAATACGAAGCGTCTCTTGTACACCTTAATGCTGCGTCTGAAAGAGGATGAGGCGATGAAGTACCCTGTTTTACGCTGAAGCGGCTTGGACGTACTGCTTTACGCGGATGGTCCTTCGGGCTTTTATATTTCACGCTGCGTTCTTGGCGGAAAGAGCTCTGTTGCACGCTTGATGGCTCTTAAGGCCTCTGCTTACGCCGCTCTGCACCAATATGCCGCGTATAGTCATCCGGCATATTTTTCATGCTTCTACAAGACCCCCTTCAAAGCTTTCAAATTCCTCGAAATTTGGAATGCTTTGAATGAAGCATGAACCGCTTTGTGGCTCGAAACGTTTCTGAATGGAGCGTTGAAACGGTCGATGCTGTCTTTATGGCAAATTTATTGGGGACCGGTGTGACCTCTTTCGCCTATAAAAAGGCTGGGAGAGTTAACCTGTTCTCCCCACATTTCCATCACCACGCAGAGATGATCGCCGGAGTTCGCCGGGTCGATCTGAGGAAGAAGGAGATCATGTTCTTCCAGCGTGTAAGGAGCCGGAAAAGACGGCATCTTCGAGCAAGTGTCCACTGCAACGATGGATCATGGAAGAATATCTTAGCCTCCCTTGCTCGGGATAATCAGCAACTTTATGTGGTGGTTCTTCGTGAGAGACGAAGAATCGTATTTCACCACGTTACTTGCAAGTGGCGCCCTCTCCAATTACCTCTGGTGACGAGAGGCAGATAGGCCGGCCAGAGTGGCGGTGGTCTGTAGGAAAGCAGAATTACCCTGCTTTCCTTCTGTTGGAGGATGGGTCATCTTCCCAGTTTTGTATCCTCCTGCCACTGATCATCTTCTTGGAAGAAGAGGAAGACCATCATCAGCGCGAGACCCTGTCAGAGCGGCTTCTCGGTGTGGTCTTTAGACGATTACGAGGGGCCCCTTTGTAGACGGGATTTCCCTCATATGTAACCATGAAAAATGAAGAAAAAACCCTTATAGACAGGATTTCCCTCACATGTAATCATGACTTTAATCTTTAATAAAAGTCGTCTTTCTTCTCTGCATATGATCGTCTTGCCATACGTTGCTGTGAAGTCTGAATATGTGTAGCTTCGACACGTCTGATTCTTTACACCGACTCTGTATAGAAAGAGTGCTAGGTCCTGTCCTTTACGCATAGCGAATAGTCCATAGAACGCTGTTGAGCATTTTGAACGTTTAGAACTGTCCTGCTGCTAGGACTGAGGAACCGCGTAGAGTTCTTACTTCTGATGAACGGAATTTTTGTTCAGACTTCGTCTTCAAGAATGACTTCTCGAAAAATTCCTTGAAACAAGGTCGAGAAATGGCTGTCTAATTGAGTTGCCATCTTGACAGACGAGATATTCAGACTGGAGTCTGGGTGAACCTCCAATTGACCCGAGAAGAGTAATTTCTCAATGTTTGAACTCTGTATGCTTCGGGTACTTGGGATATGTTGAGGTCAAGAAGGAGTATCTTCTGTGTGAACTCCTGTAATCGACCGCCTTGCTGTTCGGAAATGCGGAAAGTCAGAGATCCGTAGTGTAGATGAGCTAAAAATTCCGAGTTCGTAGTCTATTGAGCGTAGAAAACCACCGAGCGTGAGATCGTAGATTCGGAGCTGCTAAGCATGAAGTCGTAGGTTTGTAGCCTCTCGAGCGTAAAAGCTACCGAGCACAAAGGCATCCGGGCATAAAACCATAGACTGATAGCTGGCGAGCGTAAAACCGTAGATCTGTTGCTGTCGGGCGTAGAAAGCTCCTTAGCGTAGAACTGTAGATTTGTAGCCTGTGAATGAAAGAAATCTTTCGTGCGTAGAGGTTGCGGATCTGTTGCCTCCGAGCGTAAACTAAACGCCATCGAGCGTGAGATCATCGATTTGGTATCTGCTGAGCGTAAAGTCGTAGGTTTGTAGCCTCTCGAGCATAAAAGCTGCCGAGCACAAAGGCATCAGGGCGTAAAACCATAGACTTATAGCTTGCGAGTGTAAAAACCGTAGATCTGTTGCTGGCAAGCGTAGAAAGCTCCTTAGCATAGGAACCGCTGACCCGCTTTTGCATGAAAAACTCTTCGAATTTGCTGACTGTCCGTCTTTCGAGAGTAGTGGGCTGACGTAGTACCCAATCATAACCAAATATTTAATTTTGTGGGATTTGGTTGGGGTTTCAAGGAGCCCATCTGAGGATTCGAGGAGTCGACCCGAACTCTATATATATCCCAAGCTTTTGAGAGAAAAAATTTTTTATCCGTCTTTCTGCGAAAGAGAGCTTTGATTGCTTGAGTTTTTTCCCCTCGTTCTTTCTCCGAGCACTCCGAGTTTCCAGAAATGGCGCCGAAGCAAACCCCCTCCACTAAGGGAAAGAGTATAGGCTCTTCCTCTCGTTCTTCTGTCCCAGCGAGAGAGTCTTCGATCGGGCTAGGTGAACTTCCTTCTGAGCGAAGGATCTTGCCGACGAGTAGCGCACCCGGCCTTAGAGGTATAGCCATTGGGAATGATAAAGAACGACGAAAAATCCTTCGCACACGTTGAACGTGACCGCGCTATGTCGTCTTCTTTGCTGATAGCCTCTTCGAGGAAGATGACGCACGGAGACGTTTTCATCTTTTATGCCCATATTTCTAATGTGTCAGCGTAAAAACTCTATGTCTTTGCAGTTATGAGCGTAAAAGCTCTGGCTGCCGAAGACTTGGTGTATACTATAAAATTTTAGTTTTACGCTTTGGATGGGACCTCCGGCGTAATAACTAGAATTTTAGCAGTATGGCGTAAAGCACGGACCGTATACCGCCAATTATGCTTCAGGATGTGATTTCTGGCGTAAAATGACCAAATTTTGTACAGTCTTGGCGTAAAGCACAGACTGTCATCTCTTGGTCTTTTTGTTGCAAGATTCGTAATAACGTATTTTTCTTGCACTCTCGCAGTTAATTTGGAGGAGTCTCCACTGGCTGAGGTGATGGGTTCTGCTGCCGGGATGCTGTACTCGAACTACCTGGAGGATCTGTCGCACGTGACATTTCCTATCTCCGGACTCCAGTACCCTGAAGGAAGGGGGATCTTGATATCGGCTCAGGGCGAACGAATGCTGCTGAGCATGATCAACGGGGAGCCCCTAACGTACGTAGACGGGGAGCAGTACATCAAGCCGGTCTTTCTCTTTGGGGACATGATAGACAAGCAGTCCCAAACGAAGCCCAAGAGAGAACCCTGGGTTTTCCCTGCCGAGAGCGTGGTCTTGTATCTGCCCATGATGCTGAGAGATTATCCCATCTTGGCTTTCTTCCATGCCACACATCGCAGGAGGATGTCGTGGATGCTGACTCCTGATCTTTACGGGAAGCCGGGGAAGATCTTTCACCTGAAAGGAGCTGACCAGGGGTCATTTGACAGCCGCCCTTCTGGTATCGTGACGTTGTTCAGGGGACTGTGCCCGGGCAGCGTCCCGAGTGAAGACAGTTTAGTGATCTAGCCGGTCCAATTGCCGACTTTTTGCAATTACTTTATGGTGCGAGGGGGGGTATATCCCAAGGAGAATCCTCGGTGCAATGGGTGGATCACCCCCAACAAACCTCCGATGGTCCTGCCTAGTTGACTGGGCCTTGAAGCATTTTCGGAGAGAGTTAAAAGTCATTGGACTGTATGCCGCCGTGAGCGTGACGAGTGTCGGGTTGCCTCCCAACCCTAACCTGTTTCTGGCGCTGATGGAGCGATACATTTCGCTCACCGGGACCTTCGCCACTCCACTGGGGGAGTTGGGGTTGGCCCTTCACGAAATGGCAGCGATCTCGAGACTGCCGATGGGGCATACCTTCGCCACCCAGGTATGACAGTTCGTATTGCATCATTAAGGCGTGATATAGCTACATCGGCTGCAGACGCGACATATATACCGTTGGCTACGGGTAAAGGTCATCTTTATGTCTCCTCTTAGAAAGATTACTATCATATTGATATCAACTTTCTTGTCCTCTTCTCAGGAGATGGCGTCCACGGGGAGTATAGCGTTGAAGCGCATTCCGGCTCTGCTCGGGCTCACGACGATGATACGGAGGCGTTCGACTTCGAGGAGGAAATAGCTTCGGGGGCCAGCTCGCCCGGAGTAGTTTCGTCACCTCAAGAGGAGGATGAACCCGTCATCGTGACCTTGTCTCTTGCGAGTATGCCGATGACTTCGACCGTCATTGTCGTGCCTTCTTTGGTCGCACCACCTGTCGAGGCGGCGGCTGTGGCCACCTCGTCCGCAATCATTCCTGGAGGGGAACTCGCCAATATCGCAGCCTCTCCTGGCGTCCAACCAGATCTAGTTGCGCTGACCGAGCTGTATACCAGCACCTTCTACACCAATTTGAACACGCTGATATCAATGGTGTTGGCGAAGAATCTGGATTTTGAGCGTCTGAAGAAGGCTTCCCAGTTTTCGATTGGGGCTGTCAAAGAGTTCGGCGATTCTGGGGTAGCTGACGCCCTGGAGGCGATGGTTAATGGGTTGGAGCAACCTATTAATGAATACTTGCAGCTGACTCGGGGCAGTTTTGAAGCCGAAGTCCAGGCCAGATACGACTCCATGACTGCGCGGCTTACCAAACAGCTGGAGAGCTTAGATAATTCCATCGAAGCACATAAGCTGGAGGTGGATAAAAGAAAAGCTGTCGTGGAGTAGGCTCATGCTCTTGAGAAGAAGTGCCAATCCGAGCACGAAAGGAACGCAGCGAGGGTTCGCAAGTTGAAGGAGAAACTCGCTCTGGCAGAGGAGTGGGCTTCTCAGTCGCTGGCAGGTCTAGGCGTAGCGACTGGTCGAATGAGCACCGCGCGACGGGACCTGGAGCGTGCAGAAGCTGCCCGAGCTGGCTCTCTCCGGGCAAGGGCCGAACTGTCCTTCACGAACAATCCCGAGGCACGGCTGGAACAGGCCCGCGCTGATGCCTTGGTTTCCAGGGACGAGAGAGTGGCTACACTGGCAAAGCTGATTCGCGATCTGACTGCTCTCCCACAATGATGTACCCTTTCTTCTCTTCGCTTCCCCAATGTAATTTTGCTCCTTTCGGGAATAAATAAAGCGAATCTTTTTTGACTTTGTGGACCCATTATTTCGAAATATAAATGACAGGTTTGGGTGAGAGTGATATCAGAGGTAGTATGGACGTGATAAACTCTCGATAAACTTCTAGCAGGACATACCTATTCAGAGATCATACGGACATGATAGAATATGACCTAACTAGCTTCATTGTGGAAGTAGTTTTGTCAGAATTGAGATTCTCGCTATATTCCACTTGAGCGGAGAAGGTTAAGCATAGTACCTCTTCAGAAATTTATCGTTAATAGGAGCCATTAACAGGTCTCTATTAGGTTGGGCTAACCTGTAAGTGCCGTTCGAGAATGTTGTCTCGATCACATAGGGACCTTCCCACTTGGGCTGGAATTTCCCTTAATTCCTGTGAGTAAGAATCATCGGCCTTCTTACGACTAAAACTAGCTCGCCGACTTTGAACACTCTTTCCTTTACTTTATGATTGAAAGCTCTGAAAATGCGTGCTTGGTAGAGCGCGATGCGCTGTTGAGCTTGGAGGCATTTCTCGTCTAATCCTTCTAGCTCTTGAAGCCTTAACAGGTCATTCTTTTCTCGAGTCAGCTCATTAGTCACGGCTATCCTGAGCGACGGGATCTAGATTTCAATGGGAAGAACTGCTTCGCTCCCGTAGACCAGTGAAAATAGGGTACAACCTGTCGGTGTCCGTACCGTTGTGCGGTATGCCCAGAGACATTCGCCCAGCTTCTCATTCCAGTCTTTTTTGTTTGAAGAGACGAACTTCTTCAAGAGTTTGATAATGGTTTTGTTGAAAGCTTCCGCCAAACCATTAGCAGCTGGATAATATGTCGTAGAGACAATATTATGTATTCAATTTTTATCACAAAATCGATGAAATGCTTGGCTGATAAACTGAGGCCCATTGTCATATATTATCCTTCGGGGAATCCCAAAGCGATAAATGACGTGATGCTTGATGAAGCTGATTACGTCAGACGCCTTTACCTCAGCAAGAGGGATCGCCTCTGCCCATTTGGAGAAATAATCCGTGATGGCCAGTATGAACCGGTGACCTCTGGAAGAAGACGGGTGAATAGGACCAATGATATCCATACCCCATGCTTCGAAAGGCCAGGATGCAACCGTAGGATGTAGATATTCAGACGGTTGGTGTATGAAGTCTGCATGAATCTGACAGGCCCTACATTGTCTTGCATAGTTGATCGCGTATGTGATCATAGTGGGCCAGTAATAGCCCATTCTCCTTATACGATCCTGTAGCTTAGGACCGGGCTGGTGCGCTCTGCATACGCCGTCGTAAGCTTCCCGGATAATCTGCTGTGCTTCGTCGTCAGAGAGACATCTTAATAGCAGTCCGTCGTAGGTCCGGCGATATAAGCATTGCGAAGATGCATCAAAGTAGAAGCGTAATGATCGTCTTTTGACGGATACTGCTTCTTTGGGGTCCTCCGGCAAGATTTCGTATGCGACAAAATCTATGAAGGGACTTCTCCAGTCTCTTCTAGGGGGATTCGTGTTCACGGCGTAGCTGCGTTTTATGCAAAATAAATCTCTGTTAAGAAGGATTACCGAATCCTGCCTTCTTATAGGAGTGGCTAAATCTGCAGCTAGACTGGCTAGGGCATCAGCTTCTAGATTCTGAGATCGAGGTACATGCTCTAGGAAGAACCCTTTGAATGTCATGGCTATCTCGACCGTTGCTTGGTGATAGGGGATGAGGTCTGGATTTCGGACTTCATATATTCCCCTGACTTGATTGACTATAAGCAGAGAATCACCAAAAGCTTCCAGGGACTCGACCCCCAGCTCTTTGGTGACTTGGAGCCCGATTAGCAGAGCGTTGTACTCTGCCACATTGTTGGAGCATGGCTCACTAAGAGATTACGCTCGGTAGATGACGAGTTTATCAGGAGTGACCAGGACGATTCTTACCCCTGAAACCACGTTTCCCTTGGGACCAGTCCTGGAGGCGCCGTCGAAGAACAGTTGCCATGTACTACTTTCCATTGCGGGCGTTCCATAGGGGAATTTTTTGTGGACCTATCATTTATTGCGCACGAGAGTGCAAATAATAGGTTTGGGGACAAGTCCTGCCAGAGGTAATATGGATATGGCAGTTTTTGTGGACTCAACACCACTAGCGTACTAAGAGTTAAGTACGGGTGATAAGTTGAGATGACAATCGATATCAGAGGTAATATGAACATGATGATCGATAGCCGAATTTAGGAAGGTTTGTTCAGCGGTAATATGAACATGATAATCGATAGCCGGACCAGAATGGTTTGTTCAGAGGTAATATGAACATAACAAACTCCCTGGGTTGTGACTCTATCGGGGATAGAGGCATACATCTGCTCAGAGGTAAATATGGACATGGCAGTTTTTATAGACTCAATACCACTGGCGTACTTAGAGTTAAGTACGGGTGCTAAGTTGAGATGACAATCGATATAAGAGGTAATATGAACATGATAATCGATAGCCGGACCAGAATAGTTTGTTCAGAGGTAATATGAACATAACAAACTCCCTGGGTTATGACTCTATCGGGGATAGAGGCATACATCTGCTCAGAGGTAAATATGGACATGGCAGTTTTTGTGGACTCAACACCACTGGCGTACTTAGAGTTAAGTACGGGTGCTAAGTTGAGATGACAATCGATATCAGAGGTAATATGAACATGATAATCGATAGCCGGACCAGAATGGTTTATTCAGAGGTAATATGAACATAACAAACTCCCTGGGTTGTGACTCTATCAGGGATAGAGGCATACATCTGCTCAGAGGTAAATATGGACATGGCAGTTTTTGTGGACTCAACACCACCTACTTAGAGTTAAGTACTGGTGCTAAGTTGAGATGACAATCGATATCAGAGGTAATATGAACATGATAATCGATAGCCGGACCAGAATGGTTTGTTCAGAGGTAATATGAACATAACAAACTCCCTGGGTTGTGACTCTATCGGGGATAGAGGCATACATCTGCTCAGAGGTAAATATGGACATGGCAGTTTTTGTGGACTCAACACCACTGGCGTACTTAGAGTTAAGTACGGGTGCTGAGTTGAGATGACAATCGATATCAGAGGTAATATGAACATGATAATCGATTGCCGAAGATTGTCTGTACCGTGCGTAGCGGGAGACTGGTTTCTACGCGTAGAGCGTAGTGGATACTTCTGGGTTAGCGCTGAGGCTTTGCCCTAAGTTTTGTCTGTACCGTGCGTAGCGGGAGACTGGTTTCTACGCGTAGAGCGCGGTGGATACTTCTGGGTTAGCGCTGAGGTTTTGCCCAAAGTTTTGTCTGTACCGCGCGTAGCGGGAGACTGGTTTCTACGCGTAGAGCGCAGTGGATACTTCTGGGTCAGCGCTGAGGCTTTGCCCAAAGTTTCGTCTGTACCGCATGTAGCGGAAGACTGAATTTTACGTGCAGGGCACGGAGGGAGCAATGCTACCACCTCATTGGTCGGAGAGGTCAGAGAGATCAGAGAGTCCACAGGAATGGTAGAGGGTGTCTTGGGCATCCAGACCTTGTGCAGCTTCCTGTTGTCTTGGACGGAGAGAGAGTGAGAGCTACCCCCAGTTCGAAGCATGTCTTCGTAGGCAGACTGGTCGAATTGGACGACCAGTATCTTCTTCACGGATCCCACGGATACCGCATCGTGTTGAGCAATTGCTTTCTCATCAGAAGAGAAAGATGTCCCCAGCAGAGTCGCCATCTTGTTTATGGTATTAAACGAAAGAATGAAAATGTATTCAATATGGGGTTTATACGGAACCCGCCTTCTTTTGTTTACAAACAAACTTGTACAATTTGATCCTATACGAGGATATGGGAGTATAATTTATTTAATCTGGGTAAATATTGCTATAGGTGTCTGATCTGCAGTCGATCACTTTAGCCCTTGGACCACACGATGTTGAAGAAGTGCCGTAGAAGACAGAAAGCAGCTTCGAAGGTTGCAAAAGAGGGTGGATACACGATGCCAAAGTCGTCGATCCCTACTCTCTGCATGAGCTCCGGGTTCTCTCTCTCTCTCTCTCTCCACCGTTGGATCTGGTACTGGATCTCTTGATCAGTTTTCAGACCTAACTTCTTTGACCCTCAAATTTGTCGACCTTTTTCCTCATTGATAGAGGTCTCTATTTATAGAGTTTTAGTGATAGTGACCACTCCGTCGGTGTAGAAACCGAGGAGTGGAAAGTACAGCACCCTTTTACATAATGGTTAAAGTAACCAATGCCTGCGTATAGATGATCTTTTGAATGAGCGTGTGACGCGGGTCCAACTAAGGGACACAATGCGTATAATCGCTACGAAGATCACGGCATAAAAGCCACGTAGGTAGGTATCCATTGTGTAGAAGAGGTTGGCATAGAAGCCAAATGTCTGTCACCATGGCATAGAAGCCAAATAGTTATCAAACCGGCATAGAAATCGAACAGGCGTAGAAGCCGAACAGGCGTAGAAGCCGAGTGGTCGTAGAGGCCGAACAGGCGTAGAAGCCGAATGGGCACAGAGGCCGAGAGAGCAGAGGAGCTGGGTGGGCGTAGAAGCCAAACAGGCGTAGAAGCCGAGTGGTTATAGAGACCGAGAGAGCACAGGAGCTGGGTGGGCGTAGAAGCCGCTGCGTACCGTGCCAGAGTGCTGATAGGGACGTCTTAGCCAAAATTACGGCTTTTGAAGATATAATCAAATCTCTTGCATTAAATGCTGAGATTTGCCACCATCCTGTGCATTAAATGTGGAGGCGTGTTCTTTGACGGTCTGCAACCCTTTCTGCGCACCAGTCGCAGAGACGTGCCTTGAGAAACTGTCACCGCTCTGTGCATTAGACGAAGAGACGTGCCTCGAACCCCGTACAGAGTGCAGCTTTTGGTGTGGTAGGCGGTTTTGTCTACTGCAGAACGTAAACAGCTCGCGTTTTGTCGGTGTAAACAAGGCAGCGTATCCCTTCGTGCTTGTAAAAGCAGTTTACGCAAAGGGGATGGCGGTATTTGACAGCCTGGGTCGCAGTGCTGTGCCATCATTATAGCCGTCGCCTGGGTAGTCGAGCCGTATCCCTTTGTCAAAAGTCCAGACGTCAGGTTCATTGTAGGATCTTCATTGCAGGGTCTGACAGGTTCACCTCGTAGAATATGAAGCGTCTCTTATACACCTTAATGTTGCGTCTGAAAGAGGATGAGGCGATGAAGCACCCTGTTTTACGCTGAAGCGGCTTGGACGTACTGCTTTACGCGGATGGTCCTTCGAGATTTTATATGTCACGTTGCGTTCTTGGCGGAAAGAGCTCTGTTGCACGCTTGATGGCTCTTAAGGCCTCTGCTTACGCTGCTCTGCACCAATATGCCGCATATAGTCATCCGGCATATTTTTCATGCTTCTACAACCATCATGTAGTTAGGGCGCATGCTAGGCTAGCCTTCTTGCATACCTATCTGTTTGATGCAGAGACGGATAGGGAAAGAGAATATCATTTCATATATATGCATATGTTGCTAACTTGTATGTCTGCTACAGGGATAACCGTTCGGCAAGGGGTAAGAAACATAAAGACTTTATATATATATATATAGCCTGCTTGTTCATGAACATGTGCATCTTAGAGTTTATTTGATAGTGCTTCATGCATTCGCATCGGTTGGACAATGGCTATTAGTGCATAGCTGAACCTTGGTCCCGGCTGCTATTAAGTTAGTGAAGAACAACCATGAGTCACAACTGCTAATATCATTAGATAAAAAAGTCATTAGTTAGCTGGTTTACCACTACTGATCCTGAGTTTCTCGGGGACCGAAATCATATAGCTAGTTTTTCTTATGTGCTTGGAAGTATGATAGTCCACTAAATGCACTTGTCTTGATTTGAGATGAATTGTCCATCAGAGATCGAATATGGCTCAAAATATATGTTGTGCACTGCACGATAGAACACCGCCTCTATAGCTTGCTTGTATGTATTGAATATGCAAACTGGTTTCAAAGCTATGTTTTCGAAAAGATGTAAACTGACTATAATCTCGAGCTGCATGAAATGAACATAGGTAAAAGTAGCAAGATCACTAGTAATATGATATTTTGCCACATGCTTACTTAGTGTGGGTTTCAGTGAGTGTTGATTCTGTTCAGTTGATTTTATACTCACCAGTACTTTCTCTAAAGTGCTGACCCACCAACAGTTTGCTTGTTCTCAGGTGCTGGATCGTCCGAGGAAGCGATAGCCGTGCCTCATCCCAAGGAACCAAAAATATGGTTTCGATGCCTTGAGCCGTATCGATTGCTTTGAGTTGCTTTCGTATAGAGGGACATAATGTATGGAACGATATCATTATAATCGAGAGAAAGAGAGTGCTTGAGCGATTTATAACCTCGGCCAAGCGCTGCTTGTAACACTTTGATTATCAATAAAGAGCTTATTTTTATATTGCCATTGTGTTCTTTACTTTTCTGCAATATATGTGCCGCTGCTCCTGACTTGAATAGCTTACTTGCCCTTGTTCAAAGCTTTGGCCTTATGCAAGCGCACTTTAGGCTTGCACGACATCACGCCCGAGCGAGAATGATCGATTCCGTAGGGACCAAGCGAGGACGATCGGACCCCTACGGGACCGGGACGTGACATAAGGCACCTCCAGTAGTATATAAATAATCAGCCTGTAGCCTGTGTGTGTCTCCCCACCCAATATAACCTCATATCTCATATCCACGATGTCTCATGTCCATAACACGCAAGATCAAGACCTCTATCTAGTACAACGAGTCATAATAATATCCATATAATATGCAATTCTCATATCACGAATCCTGTAAGCCTATGCAGAATCATCATGAATAACTCAAGAAAGATTTTGTCACATGAATAGTGTTAATTGTCATATGGTATGACGTACTTGGTAAAGCAAGCACGCAAAAGTATAGGATCGTGGAATCAACTCTCTAAGTGACGTTACACGATTCCGCGTACGGCGTCGACACCCGAATCTTGTTCGGACACTAAGCAACGTCTCATGGTCCTAGGTTGAACAGGTACATCATAAGAGTATATATATATAGGAAGAACACAGGCAAATAATATAACAGGATCTTTGTAGGTTTGGCAAGGTACACTTGCCTGGATTCTGAACTCCGTCAACTGCTTCTGGGAAAGTAAAATGTACACGTATATCTCCGGATGCTGAAATAAACATCACCAATGTTCTCAGAATACTTGAAATAGCTAGGATTGACTTTTCATAAGTCCAATTTGGACATAGGGGTAAAATTGACAGTTTTGGGTCAAAGTGGAGTCCACATGTGACCCACTTCACACCAAAAAATGTGCCGGAGACAATATTCTCCAAATTTGTCAAACTTAATATCTATGAGTCTAGAACGATGATACAAACCCAACGAAATATCCAGAAATAAATTCTGATGAGCCGATCATGAAATTGCCCGTCATGTGGAACCGTGGGGCCCACGAAACGACGTTTCGTCAACGTTCTCAGAATCGAACTAAACATGGGTCACAGGACCAGCGTAACGCTATGAATCTAATGGCATAAGTTTTGTTATGAACCAACGAGTACACACAAAATTATGATGAGTATCAGAACAGGCCGATACAGTATTTTTTGGCGGATACGCGTTGATTTCGGTGTGCACACGTCCAAATCAAGTTCCGTGAAAGTTTATACGTTCGTGTTGACGTTACACGCCTTTCGGTGCAATTTGTACGCGATGATGTGGCCTCGTTTGGCGGAACGCACCCCGTATCGAAGATTTTGGGTGTTTTAAAAATAAGTTTTTGGTCGTTTTAGAACCAGAATAATTTAACTATTAAAGTAAACTAATAAAAACTAAAAGAACATTAAAATTTTTGGTTATATTGTGAAGAAGACATTTCAATTATATTTTAAAAATAACTAACGAGATGGTAGAAAATTGGACATGAATAGGGGTAATTGAACTAAATTTCTGAACTATTTTCGAACAGTTTTTCGGCTAACTTCCGATCGATTTTTCGATCAAACCCGGGTGTCTAAATTTGTTCTACTTAAAGAAAAACCTAGAGGGTTAGGTTGTGAACATATCAGCGAAGACGGGGCACAAAACGGACTTGCGAGGATGGCGAAACCTTCGCGCGAAGGGGGGCCGCAAGGTGCTGCTGCTGTTGTCGATCGCGTGGCTGCTGCGGCGGTGCTCCGGCACTGCTGTGGCGCTGCGGCGGTCGGCGGCTCCGACGGAGTGATGGTGGAGGTGGTGGAGGCGTGGGATGAGGGTTAGGGTTAGGATTTTAGTAATATATATAGGGAGAGAGCCAGGGAGAGTGAGCGGGTAGTTTTAGGTTTTGGGTTTGGGTTTAGGTTTTGAGACCACAAAATATTCCCCACCGCATCTTTATCCCTATATATTACAACTCTCCCAAACTCTAATCCCTCTTCTTGTACAAAACATAAACACAGTATTGGACGCTTGCACTATACAGAACTCTTGCTCGGCAAGTATACCTTGCCATTGTACTATTATTTATATTCCAGCTGATATATGCATGTTTAATTCTGCTTATATAGATGTTTATTTATGTAGATTTTTTGACCTACTTTATGAGACCATCCCAGTATTATGGAGCATCGTTAGATTCATTGGCCGGACACAGTTGTTACACGAGTTGTGAGTCTCATATAGATCACGGACTGCGTGAGAGGTCTGGCCTCCTGTATGTATTGGCCGTGCGTTAGGGATGACTGCTGATGGAAACTTTGTATGCTAGTAGACCTATCAGTTATTTAGAGGTTTTATTGTGTCATGGATATGGCATGCTTAGAGCATGGGGTGGAAAGAATAACAAGTAAGGCGTTTGGGCTCCTTTGTACTTTTTCCTTGTCACCCGTACGCTCCACCGGAGATACGTGGTCGAGATGACCCCTATACTATTTGGCGGCCTCTGTCGTTCAAAAGACGGTATGCACGTAGGCCCCTAATTCTCCGAGAGAATCATGCCAATCCCATTTATGGCCAGATAGCCCACGTGTTGGAAAATTGTTCTCAAACTGCATTCACTTAGACGGTTAGGCGACCTATTGGATATTTATATTTTAGTACTTATTGGCATATTATTATGTATCTTGTTACGTCCCTCTGAGGACCTGGTCCCTTTCCAGATATGGACGAGCAGGAGTATCCACAGAAGTACGTACCTGGACCTGACTCTACCTACCAGACTGAGGAGGTCTTACCCTCAGAGTATCTGTGATTTATTTCTACTGTTTAGAGATTTTGTTGCTACTTCAGTATAGTCATTTTGTAGTGGATTTGTTTCCACCCGACTATCAGACTTGATACTCATCTTTGATATTCAGTTATTATTCAGCTCTTTGTTCCTACATATTATTTGTGCTGTGGATGAGATATAGATTGTGTGTGACAATATATTACCACTGGTGAATTGGATATTCATATACAACGTACGTGTGTATATGGTTTCCATATATTAGAGTTCATATACATACGGCTGGGCGTGTTATGTATTCCTAGTCCTACGTATTTTGGGACTGGGGCATGACACAATCTACCCACCTTAAAAGAATTGCGTCCTCGCAATTAAGAAAAATAAAATATAACAGGTCAGAAAAGGTTTGTGCTCCAAAAGAGGGCACGGTTGTATGATATTTGTTAAAGTACGACACAAAGGATAAGGGGCCATGAACAAGAAAAAATTAAGAGGAAGGGTAAGGGTTTTGTTCAAGCAGAACATGTAGGGAAGCAATAAAAACTTTTTTTTAAGGCAATGAGAGATGAGTAACTCAAGGGTAAAGGAGTTTGATTAGAACGAGGATCAACTACAACTTCTGAGAACTTGGGTACCACTTACATATTACTAATCTAGACTAACAAGTTCATACTAACATAATACTAGGTATAGGCCAGGAAATAGAACTAATAGGCACATACTAAAGTATTACTAGAAATATTCGTTACTATAGCTAGCTATGATAAGACTAAATCTTACCCATACTCGCTACTCCTCGAGTCCTTGCCTCCTCCACTATCATCGCAAAAGCCTATCCCCGTCCCTGTGGTGATGCCCTCTGTCACGCCCCAGTCCCAAAAGTACACGGGACCAGGCCACGTGGCAATAGCCAGCTGACACGTCTCCAAGGATATCCCAATTTAATGGATCCACGAAGAGTGCTACGCTGTCCTATAATACTAACATGTCCAATATCAGTTAATAACAGGTAATCTAATCTCATCCACAAAATAAAGAGCAAGAAGTACTAAATAAACTGCTGGAAGATAAATACCAGTCTCAAGATATCATAGTACATCCAATAATGTCAGATGGGAACAAACCCACTACTATGACGAAATAAAGTACTGAATAATAGATAAAAGATAATGACTAGGGCATCGGCTGACTAGATAATGATGCACCCAATCTAGGTGGAAGGCCTACCAACTGATCACGGAAACTCTGACGGCTGCACCTCTAACTCCTCAGCGGTAGAGAATCTCGTCTCCTGTCCGGGACGTATACTGTGGGGGTAGTAAGCCTCGTCTAAATCTGGAAAGGTACCAGGTCCTCAGAGGGACGTAACAAGATACATAGAAATATGTCATATATAAATACTGAATAAAATAAATACAATAAAGGGTGTGCTAACCATCTAAGTGAATGCAATGTGAGGACAACTATGAGTATATGAGAAGGTGTAGGCTAGACATATGCTGACGTAATTCACCAGTCGTGGCAACCGGCTAGTATATGCCACACATGCCCCCTATAACACGGGCACAGGAATACAGTAACGTTCGACGTTCTATAGAGTGTGGTATCTATAATATGACCAAGTGACGTCCAACTCTCCACAGAACGTGGTATCAGTCATATATAAATACGTCCGTATCACTCCGTCGAGTGCGGTATCAGTATAAAGGAATGGGGTGTCCCATATGCCTACTAGTCGTCCTCCCCGTCCAATATAGATATATAAGTCAAATAATCGACGTGCATACCCCTTATCTAAATGCCAAGTCTCTATACTGAATTAGTCCTGAATTGCTTGCTAACCGTGATGCATGTCACACGCGACGATAGCTAGTCGTTCACGCGAACTCGCATCTCAACATGAGATTTGTCACTATAAATATGTGTGGAAGTGTCAGGTCTTGGAAGATAACAGGGTATCATCCAATGAGGTGAGTCTGCTAATGACTAAGTCCATGTATACTAATCATCGACATATCCGTGAATGCATCCGAGACAATCTCGGACGGGCACAGTTGTATAAAGTCAAATAACAAGCATACAATACAATATTTGCATAATTTAAATTAGACAGTAAAATATAGCAAGGTATCTTGCCTGAGTCTTCAAGAGGTGAATGCCAAAAGCCTGCTCCGGTAGCGTCTCCTGGCTGATCCAAAGACCCTAGACATACAATATAACACAATAATACAGACATCAGATACTACACATTATCTATATACGGTTACGACGATATTCTTGAATACTGTCGCGAGTTCACTGTTGCTTGAGTACAGCATCACATGTGCACGTAGCTAGGGTGTACACGTATTCTGTCTTCGGTTAACAGGTGTCTCGAGGCAATAATTATCTAGTTACGGGTTGTCCATGATTTCTGTTCCGTGCGGACATGTCTCTATTCTCCATGTTTGAACATACTAGAATTTATGTCCAGGTGTTTCTAGCGAATTACCTGTCCTTGGTAACGGGTTACTGATTTAGAATAATTATTCATTAATTAATATCTAATAAAAAATTACTTCTAGCATAAATATTAACTAAGTTTATAAGCTATTAATACATTTCCATATTGACACGGCGACACGAAGGAGAAGTACTAGGACACAAGAGAGACGGGTTCCACGAACGAGTACCTGATCGACCGAGCGAAGGGGTCCGCTCGCTGGTCGGCTGTCGGGATTGGATCCGGCCTCGCGGGTGGTGGGGGCAGTCGGGATCGGGACAGCGGCTCGGGTGGCATCAGGCGGGTTCAGGCGGGGTCGGGCGGCGTCTGGCGGGTTCAGGCGGAGTCGGGCGGCGTCGAACGGGTTCAAGCGGGAGCAGTCGGGTTGAGGGGCTGTGGACGGTCGGGAGCAGTCGACGTTGGCGGTGGGGGTTTGGTGATCGGGCTGTGATGGTGGAGAGCAGTCGGCGTTGGGGGCTGTCGGGTTAAGGGGCTGTGGACGGTCGGGAGCAGTCGGCGTTGGCGGCGTTGGCGGTGGGTGTCCGGCCAGTTGGGGGGGGAGAACTCGGTTTGGATGGGGAGGTCGACTAGGGTTTGAAGGGAATGATGAATAGTGATTTTTAGGGTTTTGTCTGAGAATATTGGTATTTATATGTGGTGATGGAGGTTATGGGCTGGCCTCGAGTGTGGCCCTGTCCTGCCTTGTTGGGGGCTGGTCCACGTGGTAGAGTGCAATATGGGCTTGGTCGGGCTTGTTTGAGGTGACCTTGACCTCGAATTTAATTAAATTAATAAATACAAGGCGTTCTCTTAAGAAATGTTGTGTAGCTAAGGCGAGACGCAATAGCGAGTATCTAAGGTTGCACAATGGTCAGAGGGGTAGTCTGGCACGTCTAAAAGATGTTCGTGACTTCGGGTAGAAGTTACTAATGGTGGGATGTTCCAACCTCGAAGCAATGATAAGGTGTATTAAGACGTATAATTTACGCACATTAATCCTAATTAATTCCAAATAAATCCTAGTCTCTTAATTTAATTCCAATTAATCCTGAATTGGTCGAGGGGGTTTACACCCTCTGCTGTTGTTGGGCCTGGTAGAAGAGTGCTGCTTGTGGTTCCAAGGGTGGCCTCAGCTGATATCCTCCCGGTGCTGGTGGTCTAAATCCTCCATCTTCTGCCTGTGATGCTCATGGTGCTGGATAAGCTGTTTGATGTGGCTGTTGGACTAGCTCTGGTGCTGGTAAAGCAGGTCGATGAACCATCAGTGTTCCTCCCTGACGCTCAGGGCAATCCCTGGCTGATTGCTGACTGGAGTCGCAAGCTAAACATAATCCTAATTTACATCTGCACTCTCTCTTAATATGGTCTACCTTGCCACAGTAGTGACAAGTAGGAAGGGATGGGGCTCGTGATGCTACTCTCTGTGGTGGATTCATCTGGGGTCGCTTTGCAGGCTCCTCGTGTGGTGCTCGGTCTGGTGCTAGTGCATGTGGCCGCTTATGCCTGGACTCTCTTCTGTTGACGTGTTTCATGCGTCGAGCTGCTACAAGAACGTCTGTATTAGAAGTAGGTGCAACTGCGCCAATCTATCTCTGTAGTTCAAAACTCAGTCCGTCAAAGAATTTCTCCGCCTTCTCTTCTTCTGTCGGGATCAGTATAGGGTTGAACAGTTGAATCAAGCATGATGCAAGTCAAAGAATTTATTCGAGTCCAATATAGAGGTCAAGAACGTGTCAACATGTGGATGAGATATTACAAATTTATTCTTATCCTAATCACAGGATTGCTCGGTCCCTTAGTTGAAACCAAAGTAATATATTCGTAGACCTGCATGGGCCACCATAAAAACCATGTCACGCCCCAGTCCTAAAATACCAGGGGACTAGCCACGTGGCAATGGCCAGCAGCATAACTCCAATGGGCAAATCCAATTTAATGGACCCGTTAGAGTATACTTAAGCTGTAATACATATATATGGTCTACAAATACCTGTCACAGTTTATATATCTAATCTCATCCACAATAAGTAACGAAATCACAAAGGGACAAGTCCAGTCACAATAATATAAAATGATCTGTCCAACTAAAGCAATATAAATAATGTCACGGGGAACAACCCGTCATCAAAATGGAAAGAAAAATAACTCCAAGTACAATATCCAGAAGTCATTACAAGATCAAATATCTAAGAACAATAAGCATAATAAATGAATGGTGAGAATACTATGTGCTCAAGAGAAGTCCTCCGGAACAACCTCGTCCTCTGTAACCTGTACGTCTCTAATAGTAGTACATAACCCGTAAACCTCGGGATAGCTCTCTTCGTCTACACCTAGGGACATAATTCGGATCCAGGTCCTCAGGGGACATAGCAAGGTATAATAAACACTCAAGCCAAATAAAATACAGTAAGTAAATATAAACATATCCTCAGGGCAAGTTATGTAACCAGCTAAGTGAAATACAAATTAGAGCATCACTAGTACTCAGGTTGAGACCACTACAGGCTCTGTGTCGGGGAGCCTATAGCAGCAAGTAGTATCACGACTCCAGTATATGTGCCAAAGATCTGAGACAGAGTCTAAGGCACCTCCAGTAGTATATAAATAATCAGCCTATAGCCTGTGTGTCTTTCCCCACCCAATGTAACATCATGTCTCATGTCCACGACGTCTCATGTCCATAACACGCAAGATCATGACCTCTATCTAGTACAACGAGTCATAATAATATCCATGTAATATGCAAGTCTCATATCACGATTCCTGTAAGCCTATACAGAATCACCATGAATAACTCAAAAAAGATTCTGTCATATGAATAGTGTCAAGTGTCCTATGGTATAATGTACTTGGTAAAACAAGCACACAAAAAATATAGGATCATGGAATTAACTCTCTAAATTATGTTACACGACTCTGCGTACGACGTCAACACCCGAATCTTGTTCGGACGCTAAGCAACATCTCACGGTCTTAGGTTGAACATTTACATCACAAGAGTATATATATATATATATATATAGAAAGAACACAAGAAAATAATATAACATGATCTTTGCAGGTTTGGCAAGGTACACTTGTTTGGGTTCTGAACTCCGTCAACTGCTCTTGGAAAAGTAGAATCTGTATGTACACCTCCGGATGCTGAAACAAACATCACCAATGTTCTCAGAATACTTGAAATAGCTAGGATTGACTACCCATAAGTCTAATTTGGACATAGGGGCAAAATTGACAGTTTTGGGTCAAAGTGGGGTCCACATGTGGCCCACTTCGCACCGAAAAATGTGTCAGAGATAAAGTTCTCCAAATTTATTGTCACGCCCCAGTCCCAAAATACGTAGGACTAGGAACACGTAAGCATGCCAGCCGTATGTATATGGCAACTCCAATATATGGATACCATAATACACACGTACGCTGTAATATGAATAAAACTCACATGTGGTATCTATTTTCTCACAAGTCACAGAAATACTAATCTCATCCACACAACAAGTCACAGAAAGAAAATAACTAAACTAAAATAAAGAGTCTGAATAATCCATAAATGATAGTCGGGTGGAGACAAATCCACTACCAATGACTATATCAACTAAAATAAGAGAGAAGAGTAAAATCTTCAATATAGAATAAGGTGATGATATAAGAGTGTCAGCTAAAGGATCCATCGCTAGAGATAATCAATGATGCTCAGTGGATAAGGTCTCCTAGGCAGAAAGTAACGTGTCAGGTCCGGGTCTGTACTCCTGCGGGTACTCCTGGTCGTCTATACCTGGCAAGGGACCAGGTCCTCAGAGGGACATAACAAGATACATAGAAGCAAGCCAATTGAATACAGTGAACATACATAATGTTTGAAAATATATAAGTACGATGTACAAGATAATCTATATTAATATAAATGAGGACAACTTTTTGACGTATGGACAAGGGTAGGCTACTCGATCTAAATCTCACAACTCACACACACGTCTAGAACATCAGAAATCGACATACCGCGGGGGTAGCGACCAACGAGACTCCAGAAATTGACATACCGCGGGGGTAGCGACCAGTGTGACACACTACCGTAGTGCGAGCTAGATACTACGGTTTATCAGAGTGGTTAAAGCCCATACGCCTAATGGTTGTTCTCTCATGATACTAGGTGTCAAGTGTGTGTGTCAACATATCTAATATATAGTAATGACTGAACGAAATTACACATGCAATGAATATACAAAAATATAAATAGCATACAAAGTACTGTAAACAATTTGGCAAGGTATACTTTCCTGGCAAGAAAGCTGTGTAGTCCCAATATCCTGCTCTAAAAGTCGCGTAGAACCAATCCAATATACTCGGGGTCAGCGTACACATGCACGGGAATCGGGGGTGACTGCTATAGGTCGTCTTCACCGAGGGTGACAGGTCCACGATGACGACGATGATGAGGGTGATGAGGATGATGATGATAAGGATTAAGGTGTTTAGGGTGATGATGATGGTAATGATGATGGAAATGATGATAATGGTGATTAGGGATGGGATGATGTTGACAAGGATGATGATGGGGATAATGGTCATGATGTGGATGGTGATTGGGATGATGGTGATGACGAGGATGATGATGGGGATAATGGTGATGATGTGGATGGTGTTAATAGTGTTGATGATGATAATTATAGTTAGGGTGGTTTATTAGATGATGATGCAGGTGGTGATAATAAGATGATGATAGTGATGACGTTACTGTTCCAGCCAGGGGGAGGTCCAGCCAAGAAGGAGGCTGTGTCGAGGAGGAGGAGCTCAGGAAGGGGAGGACAGGGAGCAGGTGGCGGTGGTCGGGTCATGCTCCGGGAGGAAGGAGAGGGCATGAAAGAGGAGGAGGTGATGGCAATGGTGGTGGAGGATCCGACGAGGTCGGGGTGACGGGGATGACCGGAGAGGAGAAGAGTCGACGAGGGAGGAGAGAAGAGGATTCGGGGTGGAGATGACCGGGTGGCTACTGTGGAGGAAGGAGGGTGGTCCGGCGTGGTAGTCTGGTCAGGGACGAGCGGGGCTGCTCCGGGCTCAAGCGGGGTCGAGGTCGGCTCAGGTGGATGCGCAGCTGGTCGTACTGTCGTCTGGTCGAGGGGGATGGATGGAGAAGAGCCGGAGGTGGGAGGTTGACGACGACGGGGTGACGGTTGAGGGTGACGGCTGTCCAGGCGAGGATGGCGTACAGCGGACTCAAGGACGATCGAAAGGAGAAGACGAAGAGGAAGATGGCAATGGTGAAGACGGTGGTGGCTTTGCGGGGAGATGGAAGAGGGTGGAGCGGCGAAGGAGGATGACAGGGAGGAGGAAGGAGACGAGGAGGATGGTCGAGTGTTGGTGGTGACGGGGCTGCTCCGGTGGGGACTCCGGCGAAAGGGAAGGTTGAAGATGATGAATAGGAAGAAGAAGAAGAGGGTCGGCTAGGTATTGTTTTGATGTGGAAAAAAATAAAGAAAAGAAAGAAAAGGTTGTATATATACATATGTAAAGTAGGGCTTGATGTTGACCTAGGGGTTGGGCTTGGTCAACATCCTTGGGATTGGGCCTTGGTTTGTCATGGAGATGTTTGGAGGGCTATAATTGCATTGTTTAAAATGCAAGGGCTAGGTTTAAAATAAGGGGGCGATGTTGCGCGTTGCATATTCCGAAAATCATTGGAAAATTCATATGAAAGGGAAAAATGGGTTTATTCATGTATTATCCAATGGTGTGGACACCTTAATGCATTTTTGCATAAAAGCGCCCAATAATTGAAAAATTGCACAAAGATGGAAATTGGATTAATTAAATTAAAATTAATACGCAAGGTATTCTGGAATTAATTAGAAGTACATGGGGATAAAATTAGGTGGGACACAAGTGTCATGGACGTAAAGGGCTCAGAGTAGAATATTATCATAATTTAGGTTGCATGAAACGGGTCAAGATTGTGTCTCCAATTTCGACTGGAACGCATAAGGGCACAAAGTTAAATTTATTTAGAATTAAATAATAACGTCTGCGATGAATGTTGTGCGACTAAATGTAGCACAAGAGAGTATAATTATAAGTTACACCGAGGTCAGAATAGAAGGCGGTCATGTCTAGGACAAGAGTGTGAAGTTTGTAGGAAGGCAGTGGCTAGTGTAGTGCTCCAATTATCGAAGCAACGGTAAGGTGTGCTAAGTGTCATAATTATTGCAAAAATTAAATAAAATAAAATGTTCTAATTCCAATTGGATTCAAACTAGCCCTAGTTTCTCTTTCTAAGCCAAGTATGCCTAATTTTGGATGAGGGGGTTTATATTTGTCAAACTTAGTGTGTACGAGTCCATAACAACGATACATATCCAACAGAACATCCAGAACTGGATTCCGATGAGTCGATCACGAAATCATCCGTCATGTGGAACCGTGGGGCCCGCGAAATGATATTTCGTCAATATTCTCAGAATTGAACCAAACTTGGGTCACATGACCAGCGTAACACTGCAAATCCAATAGAATAAGTTTCGTTGCGAACCGATGAGTACACACGAAATTATGATGAGTGTCAGAATAGGCTGATACAGTATTTTTCGACGGATACGTGTTAATTTCGACGTGCACACACGTCCAAATCAAGTTTTACGAAAGTTCACACGTCCGCGTTGACGTTACACGCCTTTTAGTGTAATTTGCATGCGACAACGTTGCCTCATTTGGCGGGACTCACCCCGTATCGAAGATTTTGGGTGTTTTAAAAATAAATTTTTGGTCGTTTTGGAACCAGGATAATTTAACCATTAAAGCAAACTAATAAAAACTAAAAGAACAGTAAATATCTTGGTTATATTGTGAAGAAGTTATTCCAATTATATTTTGAAAATATTTAACGAGATGGTAGAAAATTGGACATGAATAGGGGTACTTGGACTGGATTTCTGAACTGTTTTCGAACAGATTTTCGGCCAACTTTCGGTCGATTTTTCGATCAAACCCGGGTGCCTAAATTCGTTCTACCTGAAAAAAATTCTAGAGGGCTAGGTTGTGAACATACCAGCGAAGACGGGGCACGAAACAGACGAGCAAGGAGGGTGGAACCTTCGCGCGAAGGGGGGCCGCAAGGTGCTGCTGCTGCTGTCGGTCGCGCGGCTGCTACGGCGGCGCTCCGGCGCTGTGGCGGTCGGCAGCTCCGGCGGAGTGATGGTTGAGGTGGTGGAGGCGTGGGATTAGGGTTAAGGTTAGGGTTTTAGTAATATATATAGGGAGAGAGCCAGGGAGAGTGAGCAGGTAGTTATTGGTTTTGGGTTAGGGTTAATGGGTTTGGGTTTACAATTTATGTTTTATTTTATTTCTTTTCTTTTATTTTATTATTCAATAGTTATATGTATAAAATTTCCAGAAATAGTTAGGCACTTGAAAAAATTCTAGAAAATTTATATTTTCTCCAACAAATAACTTACAACCAAATTTATATTAATTAAAAAGATATTTACTAAATATTAATGAATATTAAATTAATTAAATAAATTCATAAATTCTATTTTCTTCTTAATATTATATTGGGAGCATGCAGGGGGTTCGAATAACGCAACTCGAGTGTCATATGTGTAATGGGACCAGTTAGGCTCATAGCATAGATTTAGTTGGAAGCAATAGGTTGGGGTAGCGTGTTAAAATCGTACGCCACGACAAAAGGGTTAATTAAATTATCATTTTCTCGTAATTGTGTTGCGAAAGTTGTGCAACCAAAACAAGCCATGGGATTGCGAATTTGTGAGGGACAGTCATGGCAGAAGCCTAATTTGACTCGTCTAAGTCGTGTATACTAGGTTGGTTGGAAGGGAAAGGCTAGTGTTGCACTCAAGATCTTAAAACTATGGTGGTTGGTTTCCAAAGTTCAATTAAATTATCGAATAAATATTTTTAAAAAAATTATTAATTATCGAACTAACCCTATATAAAAATCAGGGTGCTCACAGTCGATGAAGATGAAAGCAGACAAAATAGTTGAGTTCAAGACAAGGCTATCTGCCTAGGGTTTTCTCAGACAATAGGGGATTGAGTTCTTTGGCACCTCGATGAGGGTGTCATAGATCAGGATGATGATTGCCGTAACTGCTATTCACAAGCTGATTATTTATCAGATGATGGAAAGACAGCAAGTCTTGGATGAAGACAAACATGAGAGATTCACGGACGACAGTCAGAACTATTGTCATTCAAGTTTGAAAACAGTTTGCGAGTTGGTGATATCTCGATACGGCCTGAAGTAATTTCAAGGATGTGGCAGCAGGAGTTTGACAAGTCATCTAGTCAAAGTTATCGCAGGATCAGCGAGACGGACAAGTGTGTGTATACGAAGTTCGCTGATAATGGAGAAGTCATCGTTTGTATCTATGTGAACAACTTGCTAGTCCCAATTGTAGACACATAAGTGTCACTAACAAAGATGTTATTTTTGTCCAAACTCAGGACATAGGATTGCGGATATTATCCTGAGGATATAAGATAATCCGGATGTCAGGTGGACTTGCTTAGTCACAAGCTCTTAGCATGAAATATTGATCACACGCTTTGGGTATCAGGGACAATACTCCTCAGGTGTGACATGAATATGAAGCCAAATTCAAGGAAAAGCGTCAGACAATTGGTATACTCGAGCATCATCAGTGAATGATTCAAGCTGCGTGTACCACCAGGCCTGATATAGCTTTTGATATAGGGATGCTGAGTCAGTTCACAAGCAGTATATGTGTTGAACACTGAAAGCAGTGAAAAGAGTAGTCAGAATTCTCAGGAGAACTCAGTAGTATATCCTGTTCTACAGCAGTTATCCAAATATGAAGGAAGGCTTCGATGATTTCAGTTGGTGCTCAGGAAAGAAGAGTAAAAGATCCACAGGAGGACGTGACTTCTCCAGGGGTGGTGTTGCTATATCGTGGAAGTCGAAGCAGCAGTCTTTACTCTCAGAATTCTTTTCACTATCAAGCTGCAGCATATAAAGCAGAATGGCTCTGGAAGCTCTCAGATGATCTTCTTATGGTTAGTACACAGATTCGGGTGATACCGACATACTGTGAAAACCAGGAAGTTATAGCAGTGGCAAATGTTCATCTCTTCAACGGTTTGAAGAGAACTATGTGGATAGAACACATGACACTGAATGAGTGCAGATTGCGTGGATTATTACAGTAATTTAATGATCGGAGTCAGATAAATCTGGAGGATCCGTTCATAATAGGCCTTAAGGGCCAGTATAGGACACTGAATCAGCATAGCTAGCGTATATCATTACAGTGTTTGATGATCAGAGTCAGAAGAGTCTGGCAGAACCGTTCATGTAAGGCCTCCAGCGCCAGCTGATCCCAAGAACTATAAATGAGGGTAGTACTCCTTGTTATAGTGGTGTGACATCAGACGAGGGAGTGAACCTCGGCCTTGGATCATGTTACAGTGGTGTAACACCGCATATAGTCAAGGACACAACATATATGGGCTTGGAGGACCTCTGATATTGCGTCTTTGCAATCCTACCATTTAGTTTTATGTTATTAGTTCAAAGAGAAATTTACTAGGCATCTAGCTATTGGTTTAAGGGAGGACCATTGACTGGGAGAATATCAGGAATAGTAGGTAGTCCTTTGAGATATTGAGGGATTACGGACCAAGAACTATTGTTGTCTACTAATTGTTCTTTTGTGTTGAACAAGTCATGTGGGAGGATGGCTTAGATGTCTTAATGAGTTCTCAGACATTTTGAATGTCGGGTGTGCTTAACAGGAAGCACGGTAGCGCAGCACTATAAAGGAGCATAAGGTCTCCAATCTACAGTGGGTTACACCACCAAGAGGCTCTCGGTAAGGGTAATGCCTCGGCTTTGTGAGTCGTGTCACAACGGCATAGCACGGCACATAGGCAGGTAACCTAATACTGTAGAATGAAGAGTGTAGGCAACACTACAAAGAGGCCGGTGTCCTCATATTATAGTGGTGTGACACCATAGAGGTAAAAGATGTAAATCCTCCTCTACGCGAGCCATGTCACAGCGGCGTAACACCGCAAGAAAGCGCAAGGCTTCATGCTGGGTAGTGTGGCACTACAAAGAGGCTGGGACCTCATGCTACAGTGGCATGATACCACGATGAGGTTTAGCCTCGGCTCTGGGCCATGTCATAGCGGAGTAGCACTACAAGGAAGCTCGAGGCTTCATGCCAAGGACTCTTTAAAAGAACTCACCTAGAGTGTATGGAAAGAGATATAGGCCATCTCTTGAGGGAAAACTTGTAGACGCCCAAAATACATACACCGAAACCAGGCGTGCACAGGGTCTTTAATGTGCAACCGGAAGCACAGCTGATGTTATTGTGTGAGTGAAAAAAATTGCAGCTATGGTGCAGAATTCAAGGCTTAGTCCATTCTTATATCATAATGTTGTTTGACCCATGCGGGAAGATTCAAGTCGAAGCGACATCTATCCTAATGCATGATGGACAGTCACTGTGGGGAACGCTCAACCCATATATATTGAGATATGTGGGAGATTGTTGGTTTTTGCCTTTGGACTAGTAAAGATAGCCTCACATTGGCTATACCACCAAGTGGGTATCTCAATATATAATACTTTATATGAGTTGAGGTGTGCACATGGGGTGTGGTGGGGCACATGGGTGCCATGTGGGGGTATTTTTCTAGGAGAAAAAAGGATTAACTCCTCATGAAAGCATTTATGCTTTTTGTCATGCTCTTGGAATTATTTCAATAGGAGCTAAGCCCCAAAGGGGCTTAGCGACTCGGACTCGGACTCTGGCTCAAGGACGCAAATTGGTGCTTTGTTGGCACACTTTGTACTTAGCACGTCAGCATCATCACAAGGCGCTTGTGCGCTGTTGTTGTGCTCGTGCGCTCATTTTATGCGCGAGTTTTATGCTCGAGTTGCATGCGTGTGTTGCATACGCGTGTTGCATGAGCGGGCGCTGAACGGGCGCTAGACGGGCGTTGAGCGGGTGCTGAACGGGCGCTGAGCGAGCTATGCATTGGGCTGCGATTGTGGGATATCAATTTTGTATATTGGCTTTTTAGTCCCACATCGAAAAGAAGAGGAGGATGGGCTTCCATCCTTCCCTATATAAAGAAACATCTAGCCTCCTTTTGAGATAAACCAAAAAGTAGAGAAAGATGAGTCCAAAGGAGTCCGTTCGAGTCACACAAAGAGGTCACTACGAGCGTTCCATAAATTCTCTTGTGAACTTGCTGGCTCCTGGGAGCAGATCGTCGATAGAGAACGAAATTTGCTTTGAGCAACGGTGGTCTTCACC
This sequence comes from Iris macrosiphon, assembly GCA_036927795.1. Lineage (NCBI taxonomy): Eukaryota > Viridiplantae > Streptophyta > Magnoliopsida > Asparagales > Iridaceae > Iris > Iris macrosiphon. Next base: position 27,825,294 of record JAYESA010000006.1, read on the forward strand.
GCCCCAACAAGAATAAATTTTTATCTTGTCTTCTTCTCCTTTTTCTTCTTGGTTCGTTCTGTCTAATTGCAACTGCGTTTTGCAAGAAAGAACGAAAGTAGTTTTCGTTTTATTGTAACTATGTTCTGTCCGTCTACAACTGCGATTGCAAGAAAGAACGAGAAGTTTGGTTAATTCTGATTATTTTATAATCTTGAGAGCAAGTTGTAATCATAATACTTATATAGTTCTTCGTGGAAATCGAGAATAGTCAGAGTGGAAACTTTGGTGTGAACCTCTGATCTCGACCACGTGTTCTTCCATCTTTGGTTAAGCCTCGGGACTAACATAAACTTTCATAGAAAATTTTCGTCGACTCTCATAAAAATTAATATTGGGACGTACTTTCAAACTAAATCATTAAATTGATCATTTTATTTTCTGCCAGATAGGACATAAATTGAGAACCATTGGAGAGTATTTTTTTTGTGTGTGTGTGCAATTTCTAAGTAGAAACTCTGCCATCAATGAAAGAAGTTTCAATGTCAAGTAGGATATAACTTCAATTTTAGAAATCTCCATTGGAGATAATCTAATGACCATGTTACTGCAGTCTACAGTTTCTAAAAAAATAGAAAAATCTAAATCTAAAAATAAAATCATCACATAAGTAATATATGAAAAAATAAAAAATTTAGAACATTACAGTTTTTGGAATCCTGTAATTGCTCGCAGGTGTCCAGAAACGGTACTGCCCATGGATGACAATTGTGGAAAAAAAAAAAAAAAAAAAAACTTTTCAGTAAAGCTGATGGCATGAAACTTTAGGAATAAAAAAGATGCTAATTTTCATGCAATTGTGGTGTGATATGACTTTCTACTGACTGCAGGGCTTTTGTTAGCAGGATTTCTGAATGATGCATCTTTACTATAATCTTTACTATAGACAAAGTAGAAAAAAAAAAGAACTTTCTTTTTTCTTTTTCTTTTTCTTTTTCATTTTTTGCTTTATACTGTAAAGGGAGGTTACATGTATAGTGGAAGAACTATGTTATGACTATAACTAAATGCCTACAACCTTCTTACAACTGCTACGTGGCAATCGTTTATTGGAAGAAGAGAAAGAGGTGGAATTCGATAACTGTCCAGATGGTCGTCACATGACAGAAATGCTATATGACGGATTATAAGAAGATTGTAAACATCTGGTAGTAAACTTAGCATTATTAATAGTGGAATAGTTTGCTCTTTACTCTTCTTGTGGAACTAAAAGTCCTCCAAATAAACAAACTTTGTCCCCCCTCCCTCTTTTTAAGTAGGGATGCAAAATGAAGAGCAACTCGAGATATTTTTTTTTAACCAACTCAAACTGTATGAGAAATATTGAGCTCGATTCTCAGTAGAGCTTAAGTTGGATTGTCTCTCTTATCCGGTTGAACGTTCAAAGTTGCAATAATAGAATACGTATTTATCGAAATCTAGTGATCCTTGTGGTTACTGGAAAGAGATATAAGACTTTGGCTCGATAGTGGAAGATCAGTAAATCGAACCACGTGAGACGTATTATTCTTTTAATTTCTTTAGTGAAAATACATATAACACAGCATGTACAAAGTTCCGAACTACTAGAAAGCTTTTAAAATTTTCATTTAAAGAAAAAAAAAATGGAAAATGACAATATAGGCTATGAGGTAGCAACCATATAGCAAGTGTAGAACTCACAAGAACTTCAGAACTATGTCAACGTTCAAAATGAATATTGTATAGATGAATTAACCAAATAGTTTCTTTCTATATGTATTTTTTTTTTTAGATGTCCGACGTAACGTTCGGAATTTTTATGACTTTTGGATCAACTATTTCTAACTCCCACCAAATAAATGGAAGGAATAATACGTCCATGTGATTCGATCTACCGATCTTTTGGCACCTTTTGGGCCCACTATTTCAAATTTTTACGTTTCCGTTACTCGATCTACCAATCTTCCGTCATCCAGGTAGGATCTTATATCCCTTTAGTGTGGAACTGACAAGAACTTCAAACTATGTCAACATTCAAAATGAATATTGTATAGATAAATTAACCAAATATGTTCTTTATATATATATATATATATATATATATATATATATATATATATATATATATTTGAGATGTCCGACGTAATGTTCGAAATTTTTATGCCTTTTGGATCAACTATTTTCAACTCCCACCAAATAAATGGAAGGAATAATACATTCTCGTGACTCGATCTTTTGCCATTTTTTGGATCCACTTTTCCAAATTTTCACGTCCATGTGGCTCGATCTACTGATCTTCCGTCATCCAGTCCGGATCTTCTACCTCTACGGTAACCATATGGGTCACTCGAGTTCGCTTACCAATTTCATAGAATATGTCATTCATATTTATTGATGCATTGACAAAAGTTTCTCCTGAGCATAAGTTTGGGCCAGTTGTTTGCTTCAATTTCATATGCTTCTAGTCTACTAAGCAATGTCATGTTTGTCATTTGTAAGAAACAAACTAAAACAAATATCGCTTTTCTATTGAGTGAATTTTTGTTTGTTGTTCAATGAGTTCAAAAGGATAAAGAAAACTTTAAATAACAATTGACAGTAATATTAACACACCTTTTTTAGTGACTTCGACGCGTTAAAACAAATATATCCCTTAATTCAAGAAATTAAATACTCAATTTCTCTCATTTTTCTCCTATCTACGATATCGAAACAAAATTTTAAAATATTAACCGCTCCTCCAAAATAAAGTTCAAAAATAAAATAAAATAAAATAAAAAGTATAAGGCTAATTGAAAATTTTAAATTTTCACCTTCTATAAATATTTAGTTCAAAATACTAATTTACATCATAGAATTCTATCAAAATTATAAGTTTTCAAAGAATCATTAAATCCAACTCACCATATTCAGTACTTATCCCTAAATACTCCAAAAAATTTGTTCCAATTTCTGTGTAGATATTATAATTTTAAATTCAAAGAACCATACATCAAAATCCATAAGTCATTAAATCCTTTAGTTAGAAAATTCATAAGTAAATAAATCCTTAAATTCAAACCCATACATCAGAATTCTTAAATAATATAGTAAAACCCTAAATAAAACAAACAAAAAATCAAGCAAACAAATCCTTGAGTAGACCAAAAAAAAAAGGATAAATATTAAAAGTAAACATGCAAAAACCATAGAAAACTAAATTAAAATTTAAAAATTACATTCAAATCGTCCTTAATGTAGTAATAGAAAATGATGGAATGGAGGAGAAGATCGAAAGAGATGAAGAGAGAGCGATTAATTGTTGAGGAAATCCAAATTTAGGGTTCTTCCAAAGAAGATTTGGGATTGGGGATTTATGGTTTCGATTTTTCTTTTCTTTTAATTGAAGGGAACTTTTGTCATTTTATATTTTCTGTCAACTTCGTTATGGTATCAATTGCTTAATTATAGTTCATATATTTACTGGTATAAGTATAATATGAAACTATAGAGTATCAAGTTGCAAATCTAGCTAGAATAGTTGAGGGTATTTGGTTGCAACCAAGTTATAAAAATAGGATAGTTGAGGGTACAGGATATAATATTTGTGTTTGTAATGATGCAATTAAGTAGTTACTTTTTTGCTATTACTTATATTTAATTAGAAAAATATTTTTAAAAAAAATAGTATGGATCCTTGTGGTACTGGTCTTTTACTGGTCTTTCCAATGAATGTTGCAATGTTTATAATTTTTCCCTAATAATTATTATATTCTTCATGTAGAAAATGAAGAACATGTTACTAAAAAATTACTTATAATATAAATAAATATTATTTTTCAGAGATTTACAAGATAAGAAATAAACAAAAAACGAAATTTGTTACCGGCCTCCGGGGAAGTCGTGCAAGAAGCACTGTCCTAAGAGTTGATCTGAGGTCTATGTACAGACGTTTCTCGGAAGCTCCTAGTGGTAAAATCCCCTGACTACCGGGTTCTCTTCGTTGCACACAACTCGGAGAGAGAGACCGAACTTAGCTCTGCCCAGAGCAAGGATTCAGAGAACAAAATGGTTTGAGAGAAGAGAGAGAGAGAGAGGTTTCACGTAGGAGAGTTTTCTGTAAAAAAAGAAGAAGGAAGAGACCAGAGTATATAGGCAGTCCCAAGACACAGCCACGGGACAGGACAGTAAAGGCTCATAAAGAGGTCATTAAAGAATAATTTCAAAAGGAAAAAAACGTGGAGGAAAGCTGTCAAATGAGCTGTTACAGAAGCTGTCACTAGGTTCAATGAACCTGGACATGAGCCTCAACGTACAAAATTTGAATTAGCCAAATAGGATCAAAAAATAAAGAGCAGTAAAAAGATTTTTGGATCCCAGCCCGAACCCGAAGAGCAAATTGGATCGGCATTCGGCGCCCGCATGTGTGGGCACGTACCCGCACCCGTTACGCGTGCCGAACCGAACCGAACCGAGCCAAGCCGGGCCGGGCGGCGGCGCGTACGTGTAGCCCAAGGGGTTCCCCACACAACATCTTTAAGAAAGCAATGAAGAGGAACTAATATATACACACAAGGAGGGGTTGGCCCATCCGATGTGGGACTAAAGGAAAGAAGGAAATTGAGCTTTTGCTCAAGCAAAGCTAACAATCCCCCCAAAAGGTCAAGTTCCGGAATAGAAGTGACAAAGAAATTAAAAGGAAGAGTGTCTGGGCAGGTATATACTATGCATAGATGAGACATACTACAGCCTTGAATCTCACTTAGTGACTATTGTCTTTGTCTGAAGAAGTGCTTGATGGACTATGCCTTGAATCAGACTTCTTTCACCAAGAAAATAGCACACATAGTACGCTAGAGGTTCTTGGTCTAACGGGTGGCGCTTTTGGTTGGCCATGCGCACTAATCCAAATTCATGAGAGTTGTCTAGGATCGTCCTGTCTCATAGTCGCGGCCTTCACGACCTCTCATATAGGTAAGTCCTTAAGGGTTGGTGATAGGTTTCAACCCCGCATATCAGCTTGGACCTATTAAGAGTTTTTAAAACTCAGCCTAACCATATCACTCAAGAACACTGTCACCATAGGGATGGGAAATCATTGTACGCATGTACAGCCACTTGGGCAATATATAATGAGATTTTAATCTCGGGTCAGTGTTCCATAAAAGTCACCTAAGTCCATCTTGTTCCTACCCATTGAACCGGCTTCTTGGGATCCCTAGTCAGACTCGGTTGGGTTGCCACTGCTGGTGACTTTACTTATGGGCTTAACCCCATCCCCCTCGATGATTCTTGGATCAAAGTCCTAGACAGACCCTTCGTCAAGTGGTCTGCAAGATTCTTTTCTGACTTTATATAGTCAAGAACCACATATTTGCCCAATAGGCTCTTTATAGACTTGAAGCGCAGATGCAGGTGCCTGTTCATCTTAGCATTCACAGAATCATGCTTTAGTAGTTCCATAACAGATTTATTATCACAGTTTATAGAAATTGCAGGAACATGATTAATAGAAATAGGTATATGCATAATGAGGTTTCTTAGCCATTCGGCTTCTGTGCATGTAGTGTTCAAAGCTATCATTTCAGAGTCCATTGTACTCCTAGCAATGATAGTTTGTTTACATGAGCCCCAGGAGATTGCAGCTCCTCCTAGAGTGAAAACATATCCAGTAATGGATTTTACATCATGTGAGTCAGTTACCCAGTTTGCATCTGAGTAACCTTCTATGATATCAGGGTGTCTAGTATAATGCAACATATAATCTAGAGTACCCCTAAGATATCTAAATACTCTTTCTAATGTTATCCAGTGTAACTGATTTGGGTTACTAGTATATCTACTTAGTCTCCTAATAGCAAATGAAATATCAGGTCTGGTCCTGTTTGATATATACATGAGAGAACATATCATCTGAGAATATCCGTATTGTTCTATGGGAGAACCCTCATTCTTCTTGAGAACAACACTACTGTCATAAGGAGTAAGAGCAGGTTACCGGCCTCCGGGGAAGTCGTACACGAAGCACGGCCCTAAGAGTTGATCTGAGGTCTATGTGCAGACGTTTCTCGAAAGCTCCTAGTGGTAAAATCCCCTGACTACCGGGTTCTCTTCGTTGCACACAACTCGGAGAGAGAGACCGAACTTAGCTCTGCCCAGAGCAAGGATTCAGAGAACAAAATAGTTTGAGAGAAGAGAGAGAGAGGTTTCACGTAGGAGAGTTTTCTGTAAAAAAAGAAGAAGAAGGAAGAGACCAGAGTATATAGGCAATCCCAAGACACAGCCACGGGACAGGACAATAAAGGCTCATAAAGAGATCATTAAAGAATAATTTCAAAAGGAAAGAAACGTAGAGGAAAGCTGTCAAATAAGCTGTTACAGAAACGTGGAGGAAAGCTGTCAAAGATCCCAGCCCGAACCCGAAGAGCAAATTGGATCGGCATTCGGCACCCGCAGGTGTGGGCACGTACCCGTTATGCCGAACCGAACCGAACTGAGCCGTGCCAAGCGACGGCGGCGCGCACGTGTGGCCCAAGGGGTTCCCCACACAACATCTTTATGAAAGCAATGAAGAGGAACTAATATATACACACAATGAAAGGTTGGCCCATCCGATGTGGGACTAAAGGAAAGAAGGAAATTGAACTTTTGCTCAAGCAAAGCTAACAGAACCATCACTACAAACACAAATGTCCCCTCATAAAAATCAAAGTATTAGTATTTTTGCTCCAACTAAAACAAAATCTATTATTTGAAAGCCTTTTACTAAAATGTGTTACAAATGATAAAGGAGAAGAATCTTATATCTCGTTACGCACAGACCTATACATGCAAAAAGTGAGTTAAGTTGAAGAAAAATGATGGTATTGAAAAAAGTATATTATTTGTCAAGAATAACATATCACATTTCGTGAGGTTTGAGATTATTATGGCTATCCAATTAGGACATTAAATTATTGTTTTACAATTCTTATTTAGTTGTAGAGCAGAACCTTTAAAATTATTTGGAAAAAAAAAGATGAATTTTTGTAACAAAAATTTGAAAATATTGTTAGTAAGTTTTCTTTGAGCATTAGATGTATAGACTATTAAACAAAATTATTATTTTATTTGTAGTGCAACACATTATTTAGTTACAAAATAGCTTCTGAAAATGAATTATTTGTTTTAAATCATTGGAATGTCCCTATATTGGAAGTAAAATAAGTTGAATCATCTTGAAATACTACATGAATTAAATATTCGTAATTTTTTATTTATTTTTATAACGCTAGTAATAATACTTTATGTATTAATATTTTGAAAATTCAACTTCAACTTCAACTTATACGAGGAGGATAACTTTTTCACATAAGATGTGCTTGTCATATTTATAATCTAATTGTACAAGAATACATTCAACATGTCCACATAAATTTTCAAAATATTATAATATTTCTAAATAATTTAAATACTTCACCAAGCAAGAAAGAAAACTTCAAAAAATTATGTTCACAATATGGTTTGACATTTAGGAGATTTGGTTAAGGATGTACCACATAGATGAAATTATACCTATTTGATTTGTACTAAATAGATAAATGTTATTACACACTATAATAATATAAATCCAAGTAGTGATTACATATTAAGTGAGTGATTGGATAATAGCTACTTCAATTTTTAAATTTTTAAAATTAATTTACAACATTACACGTATTTTATTTGGAGTTTATTATTCAACTTCTCCTTTAATTTAACAAAGATCGTTAATATTTTTCATTTATTATTAAAATATAGACATGTTCTTGGTTTTAATCACATCGTTGTTGAAGCACAATTTAGAACTAATATTTCACTTTTATATTGTTTGTTTACGGATTTGGATCCTAAAATTAAATTATATGGTGTAAATATATTGTTAGATGATTATCATGAAAACATGAACATTGAGATAGGTAGTAAAAACCAGAAGTTAAGAAAACTTAGATTTTCTAGTTAGTTTATATGAAGAAAAAATTATGAATAACCGATCCATTCAACCATTCAAGGTAGCAGCTCATCTAGTTTAGCTTCTAAGTTATCTCAATTTGTACTATACTACAAAAGAAGAAACAAAAATATTTTTCTCTCCCAACTCAAAAATTATCATTGTATTTTAACTCCTTTGAAGATAATGACAGTTCTCGAATATTTTTTTTATGTCTATTTAATGGTTGTGGAGAACAAATGAAAATACTTATCGTATACTTTTATACTTTTTCTTTGACACATGTTCTTCTAATGTCCCAAATGTGTATAATAGTATCGAAATGTTATTTTAACGAAGGCTCAAAATGCTAACCAAGAAAAAGAGCAGAATGTTACCAAATCCGTCCGGTCTGGTTCAGCCAGCCCTATTCTATCCGGGTTGTGGACCCAACTGGGTTTGGTTATTTCAGTCAAAACACAGACCGAACGAACGGACCAAATACTTTGACTGGGCTAGTCCGGACGGACACGGACCAGGTTGGCCCAGCCCACTGAACACCCTGAATTGGAGACAGGAACCAGATGGCTGTATATCCTTTCGAAAAATGACAGCACACTTTCACCTTCTCAATCGTCATGAAATCACATTTCCGTCCCTATGATCAAATTGTCAATTAGAACAAGGAGTCCATTATCAGCATCGATTCATTTCCAATCAATCCTTGACTCTAAAGGTTTAAGATATGCTAAATTAATGTTGGGTATCGGGAAGCAATCATTTGCAAATAAATTTTACAAATAAATTTCATTGTCATAAGCAGTCTACAGTAGACGTAAACCAGCAAGCTGGTGCTTCAGCAGTATTTTGATGCCAACGTAGAACAGAGGATATTTACAAGGTCATGACGACTACTACACTGCAACTAGCCACAAATCTGGACTAGGCTATATTTAATTTTGCGTAGAGCCTGATTCGCTCATTTATTTACACATATACTATGAAAGTATCGGTTGAGTAGCCCCGCAAATTTCGGTTTTCAGTTCCATAGGTAATGCCACATCGAACCACCCTACCCTTCACTGGTTAGGCTGCACAAGTCAAGAAATGAGATGAGTGATTACATAGGATAGTCAGCCACAGCAAATACCTATTAAGACCAAACAAAAGTATTAACCTTATCATTTATCACCACATTCCAGGAACCATTGTGGGAAGGAACATAACCATCACCTACATATTGGGGGTCTTGCGCCTGGTTCCTAAGGAGAGGCAGCCTCGCAGGTACATAATCGTCGTCACTGTCATAATAGCTTCCACGATCTGGACCGAGAGCCCTGAGAACGATTGCTAAGAAAACAGACACTGCCTGTAGATCACATAGGTAAAATAAATGGTTATTAGAAGTATGGATCACAACCATTAATCAAAATTCTAGACAATCATCGATAATAATAAAAAAATTCCTTAAACATGAGAAAATCACTCCAAAAGGCTGAAATTTCATGGAAGGAAGAATATACTTGGTAAGAATCAGACGACACAGATGCATATATTTCAGCATAGGCGGTATTAAGCAACTATCTAGTCATAAAACCTATATGCTAGAGTATCATGGCAACAAGTAATATTTCCATGCCATTATTAATATTATGGTCCAGATTTCTCGTTGTCGTGTTACTAAACACTGCTAGTGCCAACACTATAAGAACATACAAGCACACACTAAAGAAATCAGTAGAACCTTCGTCACATCAAAAAGTATAACTTGTTCCAAATGCCCATCAATGTATTGCAGTAATTCTGCATCGAGCATAGTATATCACCAAGTTCGAAGAATAATCCTTTTCTTCCAAATGAATTGAGTTTATTTATTACAAGGGGCTGTTTAGTTGCTTGAAAATGAGGGGAGGACTTGGATTTGCACTTTTCGAGAGAGGGAAAGTATATGGAATCCAAAATAGGTTCGAAAATAGCTGGTCGATTGAGAGGTCAATTGTCCTTTCGTTCTCTATCTTTTATGGTTTAGTTGATTCCATGCTCCTGAAAAACCTAATTTACAGATGAATTTGGGCCGAATTCAATCCAGTTTCGTCACTGGTTCACCACAGAACTGTGTTCTCGTGTGCATGATAAATCAGGCCGGATCTAATCGAATCCAGATGTTTCCATATGCAGCACCTACGAGACAGATAAATGCCCTTTTTGGCATGTTTGTGCCAAAGGTTTCCGGGTGCACCCATCAAATTACATTTCTGTACGAGCATTCTAGTTCGTGGGGTATTTTCAATCCTGAACATTATGGTACTTGATCAGGATCAGTAAATTTTGCGATTCGAATCAATGCTGAAATATCATTGAAAACCTGATTTTTCAAAAGATTTGTTCCATGCAAAAAAATTGGGGGGGAAAACTCTAGAGTTCTCGTTATTTTGGGGAATTGCGACTATATGTACAAATTTCTTTTGAACTTTGGCTTCATAGTTCGCACCATTGTTATTTCTTCATTGGATCATGAATCATGACTCATGAGTCACAACTTTGTTTTGCAAGTAGATAAGAATGAGCTATTGAGGTTTTATGAATGTTGTAAGTTGTTTGTCATTTTATTTGTTTAATTGTTTGTTATCTATTTTGGTTCGGGCACCTTTGTACCATTTATTTTAGAATGTTGCATTCTAGTTGATTGTCTGACTAAAAATGGTACATCTCTCATTGAATTTATTGAACTAATGGCTTTATAATTTTCTTATGCTACAGAATTATTGAGCGAATCTTGAACTAACTAGCATCAACCCAATTAGTATTTTAAAGTGTACCTCCATGATCGGAATTTGGGAAACCAACTATGTTGTAATACATGTTTTGATTAACTCTAATTATGTCTCTACGCTACGCAGGTTGTGAAAATCAGCAGAACGAACGATAATCAATGACAAGTTATAAAGAACGACTAATTAAGCAGAAGACTTAAAGTTCAATGTTGGGAACTCAATGGCTTTTTAAGAAGAAGCACAATCATATTTGCAAATCTTGTATTCATGATTCATTAGAAAATTAATGTAATAAGTTATACTCAATTTTAGTTCCAAATTTAATATTCAGTTCTTTAGCAAATATAATGTCCTTTATCAAGCAGATCCGTTTCTCACAATCAAAACAGGATGCCAGCCATGAATGATTGAAAATATTAAAGAGATTCTTTTATCCTAACAATGATGATTTCGCAAATATTAGAGAAGTTGGAATGGTGCACCTGGATCTTTAAATAGGAAGGAGGATGTTGGTTGACGGATCTACGATCGATGGTAGACGGGCGGACGGAAGGCGAGCGAACTGGCGATGGACGGCCTGGCAACGGACGGCCTAACACACCAAGGGAGGAAGACGGACGATCGGGACGGGAGGCAGGACAGCGGGGAGCTGCTGGTACTGCCTGGATCGGATGGCGGGCGGCTTGGCGGCGAGGTTGGGAAGAGGAGGTCGAGGACGCTCGACGAACGACCACCCTAGGGTTTCACACGCCCATGGAGGAAGGGGGGAGGGAGGGGGGAGAGATTGGGTTTCACACTCTAATCTCAAAAAATATATATATATCGCAAGAATTTTTTTCTCACAATATTTCATTGATTATCTCGTATGAAAAGAACAAGCCTATATATAGGCTTACAAAAGAGCAAAGTGCTAACCCACAGGCAATGTGGGCCTAAAAATGTGAATAAAAAAGAAACACTCTCCACAAGTAATATGGACTAAAATAAACCTAATAAAATGTCAACTCAAACTCAAAACCACATGAGCAACGATGGATTTTTTCGAGATACTTTCTGCGCCTGTACACGTGTCGAAAATCTCGTGCGCACGGTACGATGTCCTTATCATTCTCCCCGGATAAGGGAGAGCTCGACTCTGTCGAAGCTGGGGCTCTAATACTCTCATAGTACTCCAATGCATCTGGATAAGTCTCTGTAAATCATTTTAGGCTGGCCAAGTGTCCTCAGACTCAGGACGATCTCTCCAACGAACTAAGTACCTGCGGATACCACCGCTGCTAGTAGAAATAATATGATCATCAATAATATTTTCAATATCATGTGCTGCAGTGGGTTGTATTTCTAGTAATGGAGGTAAAGGAGGTCCCTCAAGAATAGGCTCAGGAGTAAGACCATCAACCAGTGGGTTGTTTGGGTTAAAATCTGGACCTTTATATTCAACTAAGTCCTCAATATTAAATGTATAACTAAAATTAAACCTTGAAAGTCGAGGACAAAAGCATTATTATTAATTTTCTTCAGAATTTTGAATGGACATGCACTTCGCGTATGCAACTTTTTTACGGTTCCTGGAGGAAATCGTTCCGGACAAATCCGGATCATTACATAATCACCAACTTTGAATTTTTTAAACCTCCTTTTTTATCAGCACGTAATCTATAGTCGACATTATTATGTTCAATTCGTCTGCTGATTTCTTTATGCAAATCATGGATGCGAGATGCAAATGAAGATGCTGACTCAGATACTATGTGAGATGCAGATGTAGGAATGAGGTCTATGGGTTGTCTCGGTTTGTAACCATAAACTATCTCAGCTAGACTGGCACCGGTAGACCTATTGACAGAGTTGTTAGAAGCAAATTCAACAATGGATAAATGGAGGTTCCAATTTCCTAGATTTTTACCAAATTTCCTAGATTTTCACCAACTAATGTTCTCAACAGGTTTTCCAAACTTCTATTAACAACTTCCGTTTGACCATCGGTTTGGGGGTGAAAAGCCGTGGAAAAGTGCAGTTTTGTTTTCATTGTGCCAAAGGGTCTTCCAAAAGTAACTCGTAAACTTAACGTCTCTATCTGACACGATGGTCTTAGGTAATCCATGTAATCGAACAACCAAATCAAAATAAAGCTTGACAATTTGGGAAGCATCGCTGGATTTAAAACAAGGTATAAAATATGCCATTTTAAAAAATCTGTCAACAACCACAAAAATAGAATCATGCTTCCTAACGGTCTTAGGAAGGCCTAATACAAAGTCCATGCTAATATCTTGCCAAGGACGATTTGGGACAGGTAATGGTGTGTAAAGACCGGTATTTTGTTTTCGTTGCTTGGCTAGCTGACAAGTGTGACACTGACCAACAAGCCTTACAAGATCTCGCTTAATGCTCGGCCAAAAGAAACAACGTTCTACAGCTTCAATAGTCGTATTGCTCCAAAAATGTCCTGCAAGACCCCCAGCATGAATTTTCCAAACAAGAAAATCCCTTAAAGATGCTAGGGATACACAACTTGAGACACTTGAACAAATACCCTTCATGGATAAGGAAATCATCCATCTCACGAATGTTGTCATTACTTAACAAGATCAAAATATCTTGAAAATCAGGACATGACGCGTATTCTCCTTTAATTCGTTCAAAACTTACTACTTCAGCACTCATTTCAGAAAGGAGAAATGATCGACGGTTGAGTGCATCGGCAGCCTTAATCTCAACTCCCGCTTTATGTCGAATGGTGCAAGTGTAACCCTGCAGAAACTCTACACATCTCCCATGTCTAGCATTTAAGCTCTTTTGTGAGTTGATATACCTAAGGGCTTCATGGTCTGAAAAGATAACGAATTCTTGTGGAAGCAAGTAATGACGCCAATAGTGAAGAGCTTGTACTATCGCGTAGAACTCCTTATTGTATGTAGAATAATGTTGTCGAGTATCATTCAGTTTCTCACTGAAGTAGGCAATTGGGTGGTTTTCTTGGGATAGAATTCCACCTATACCAATGCCCGAAGCGTCACAAGTGACTTCAAACACCTTCGAGAAATCAGAAAGGCTCATGACAGGAGCATCTACCATCTTTATCTTAATTTCCTTAAAAGCCCTAGCAGCAGCTTTGGTCCACTTAAATTCACCTCATTTTAAGCATTCAGTCATAGGTACCATAATGGTACTAAACCCCTTAATAAATATACAATAAAATGTGGCAAGTCCATGAAAACTTCTCACATCTCGTATGCTCTTGGGTTCAGGTCATTCCTCGATTGCCCTAATTTTCTCGGGATCAGCAGAGACTCCCTCAGAAGAGATCACAAATCCCAAGAAAATTACTTTGTCTGAGAAAGGTGCACTTTTTTGGATTTGCATACAATTGCTCCTTTCTCAAGATAGAACAAACTTGACGTAGATGGTCCAAATGTTGCTCACGAGATCGGCTATAAATGAGAATGTCATCAAAATATACGACAAAAAAATGTCCCATGAAAGGTCGTAAACCTTGTGTCATCACTCGCATGAATGTACTCAGAGCATTACTCAACCCAAAGGGCATAACCATCCACTTGTATAGGCCATCCTTCGTCTTGAAGGCAGTTTTTCACTCGTCACCCAATCGGATGCAAATTTGATGATAGTCACTTTTGAGATCAATCTTGGAGAAGATCGTGGCTCCAGACATCATATCTAGCATATCATCTAACCCCAGGATTGGAAATCGATACTTAACGGTGATCTTATTGATGGTACGACTGTCTACACACATGCGCCAAGTATCATCCTTCTTGGGTATCAACAAGGCAGGTACTGCGCAAGGGCTCAAACTCTCGTACAAATCATTTCCTAAGCAACTCGTCGACTTGTCTTTTTAGTTCCGCATGTTCATTTAGGTTCATTCGATAGTGTGGCAGGTTGAGCAAACCGGCTCCGGATACAAGGTCAATTGTATGTTGAATGTCACGCATCGGAGGTAAGTCATCAGGAAGGTCTTCAGGAAAGACATTAGAAAATTCCTCTATTACAGGAAGGATCTCAATAGGAGTCAATTTGGTGGGTACTTTAGGAATCTCACACGCAGTGAGTATAAAGATAGGTGATCATTTGGTAATTTTACGAGTCATTTCTTTCGCACCAATTAAATTTAACCCCTTGGATTACTTATTTGGACTGGGTTGCGGGTCACTAGTTTTCGGCTGTATAGGGTGAATCTTGACTTTCTTTCCATCATGCTCAAACATCACCATGTTTGAACGACCGAAAATATGATCATTATCGTACAACCATGGTCTCCTAGGATTATTTGACCTACGTCCATTTCCAAGACATCACACCAAATCTTGTCCTTATAGATTGCAAATTGAAGCGGAACAAGACACCGTTCTTGGACTTGGACAGTGTCGTTGATCCAAAACATCTTATAAGGACTAGGATGTGGAACTGCTTTAAGACCCACTTTAGATATTGCAGAAGCGAAAATAGCATTAATGCAACTACCACTATCTACAATTACTTTGCAGTTCTTATCTACAATCCTTGTAAAAATGTGAAAGATCGTGTGTCGTTTCCCGTCATCGCTAACTTTAGGTTGAGACAAGGTGCACCTAACAACAGCTAATGTAGGAGACCCTATGTAACATAAGACATCATTTCCTTCCTCAAGATATTCTGCGTCTTCATCAATGTGATGAACGTAGCCCTCATCATCGGGTACTGACTCTTCTTCAAATTGTTCCTCAATCAAATTGATCTTAAAAGGACTAGAACAATTTGCAGCGATATGTCCATACCCTTGACATTTGAAACACTTTACATTTTGGCCAATCTTTGAAAAATCATTCTCAAGACTCTTGCCTTTCGTATCTACCCTAGGTTGGGGTAGATTGGAAGTAGTTCGATTAGAGTATTGATTTGTTGATGATCGTGAAGCTTGTTGACGAAAATCTTGACTCCTAAAACTCGAATGTGGCTTAACTTGGTCTAGGTCTTGAACCAAGGCATAAGCTCTCTCTAATGTATCAATGTCTCGTGCGAACAACTCAGTTTTTAAATCAGTTCGTAAACTAGTTCTAAACCTAGATATGATTTGTTTAGGAGTCTTACTTTCGATAGTGCTACACCTTACTATGAACTCATCAAATTTTGCTACATACTCTTTAGCCGACATATTTCCTTAACGTAAGAGGTTCCACTTATCTAATAAACGGGGATAATAGGAGAGAGCGAGGTATTTTTCTTCCAATTGTTTCATTTCAGTCCAAGTCCTCACGGACAACTCATCTCTTATTTCTCTAAGTGTTTTATATTAGACCAATATTGACTATCTTGGCTAGTCAATCTCATAGCAGCAAATTTTACTTTTCTCTCATTGGTTAAGATATACCACTTAAAAGTAGTGGTCCATATCTTTGAGCCAATCCAAAAAGTATTATGGGTTGAGTTTGTCGTCAAAGGTCGGCGTCTCAACTTTAATACTCCTCAAATATTGCTCGTCAGGGTCATATCGTTGTGGTCGATGATTTTGGTTTCGTCGTGGGGAGTGAGAACCCCCATGGTCGTAATCAACTTGATGGTCATACTCATTCCTATGAGGTGTCTAACTACGCACTCTTACTCTGTCATCCCCCTGTGGGGTACGACTTCGTGATCTCTCAATTCTAATGAATCTATCATTTATTTCTTTTTAAAATTCAGTTAAGGCTTAGCCCAACACTATTGAGCAATGGTACCCATTTGTTCCATCAACGCGTCTAATTTTCTAACTCGGGATCCATAATGTCCTTAGCCGATTCGTGTGTCAAATGCAAAGGGTTACTTGACTCTCAGAATGATTTGACTAGTTTCGTCAAAGAAATATAAATGACCAGATTGTGGCACGTACTACTTAAATCTAAATGATTGTTGTCAATGCAAATGATAAGTTTTTTTTAAAATAAAATGAAATACTAAACCCTAGAATGTAACTCTTTTTTTAATTAGCTCCTAAACTTTTCAGGATTAAGTGAATGGACCTCTTCAGGGACACAAGGCTTACTGATATCAGATCACACCACAATTGATTCCTTCAAAGACCTAATGAGCTCCGTCTAATCGACAACCCCGAGGCATAGCCACCAGAAGTCCTTAAGGCCAATATCTAAATAAAATTTAAATTTAGTTCAATGTGATTTGTGGGCTATGGATAGGTGATAAAATCTCAACCATATCTTGTAGGAGTTTTGCCCTTAAAATAATTTATGCAAAATGATATAAATGCACAAACCATGCTTTGCTACCAAATTTGATGTAATGCATGTTTTGATTAACTCTAATTTATGTCTCTACATTGTGTAGGTTATGAAAATCAACAAAATGAACGAGAATCAATGGCAAGTTATAAAGAACGACTAAGCAGAAGACATAAAGTTCAATGTTGAAATCTTAATGGCTTTTTAAGAAGAAGCACAATCATATTTGCAAATCTTGTATTCATGATTCATTAGAAAATTAATGTAACAAGTTATAATCAATTTAGTTCCAAATTTAATATTCAGTTCTTTAGCAAATATAATGTCCTTGATCAAGCAGATCTATTTCTCACAATCAAAGCAGGATGCCAGCCATGAATGATTGAAAATATTTAAAATGTTCTTTTATCCTAACAGTGATGATTTCGCAAATATTAGAGAAGTTGGAATGGTGCACCTGGATCTTTAAATAGGAAGAAGGATGTTGGTTGACGGATCGACGGTAGACGGACGGCCGGAAGACGGACGAACTGTCGACGGACGGCCTGACGGCGTGCGGTCTAACGACGGACGAACTGGCGCACCAAGAGAGGAAGACGGACGACAAGGACGGGAGGCAGGACAGCGGGGAGCAGCTAGTACTGCCTGGATCGGATGGCGGACGGCTTGGCGGCGAGGTTGGGGAGAGGAGGAGGGCGAGGACACTCGACGAACAACCACCCTAGGGTTTCACACGCCCAGGGAGGAAGGGGAAAGGGGGAGAGATTAGGTTTCACACTCTAAATCTCAAAATATATATATATATATATATATATATATATATATATATATTGCAAAAAAAAATTCTCACAATATTTTATTGATTATTTGATGAGCTCATATGAAAAGAACAAGCATATATATAGGCATACAAAAGAGCAAAGTGCTAACCCACAGGCAATGTGGGACTAAAAATGTGAATAAAAAAGAAAGAAACTCTCCACAAGTAATGTGGGACTAAAATAAACCTAATAAAATGTCAACTCAAACTCAAAACTACATGAGTAACGATGGATCTTTTCCGAGAGGCTTCCTGCGTCTGTACACGTGTCAAAAATCTCGTGTGCGCGATACGATGTCCTCATCAAACTCACCTATACCCTCTGTACAAAAATAAAGACAAGTAGCATACCCTTCCCCAACCTGAAACATGAACCAGGAAGTACTGCATTCCAGGTAATTATGGTCCATGCAACATAGCTACTAGAAGTAAGATACTGACAACAGTAGTTAAAAAGAGGCACAAGACGACAGTACTGCAGAACCTAGCAATGTAAGTACCAGAAATATGTATACCCACCCGAGACTACACTTCTGCAAGTATAACCAGCCACA
Source organism: Iris macrosiphon (assembly GCA_036927795.1). Classification (NCBI taxonomy): domain Eukaryota; kingdom Viridiplantae; phylum Streptophyta; class Magnoliopsida; order Asparagales; family Iridaceae; genus Iris; species Iris macrosiphon. Next base: position 27,843,587 of record JAYESA010000006.1, read on the forward strand.
ATTATGTAACTACTTTATCCACAATGGAGATCAATCCTAAGGATTTATGATCTTTTAAGGAGGATTAGGCATTCGATCCATATTAAGTCAGAGCTTTCGGTTGGCCATAGGAGTCTTTTAACCATTGTTCTTCATCGAGATTCAAAATGTTGTAAGTCCATCGGGAAATTTAGTAAAGTATTTAGAGAAGGGGTTCTTCCCTCTAAACCCCTATTCCTCTTTTTTGCTTCTGCAATTCTCTCTTTCTCTATCAACCACCATCGTCCCATATACCAATTTAGCGATCCGTCTTGCTATTTCAACAAATTGGGATCAGATACTGGCACTGTGTTCTAAAATCTTGACATTTGTACGCTTCCACATGAAATACATGTACACCGAGAAAAAAGAAGAAGATGATAAGTGCTTTATGTTGATTTAGTAGAGATCAATTAGAAAAGAAAATATGATATAGTCCCAAACCCTAGTATTTTGTGACTGTTCCTAAAGTGTATACTTAGAGAGAATTTATGATATAGTTTGTTTTCTTATGTTATTATAATTTTGGGTAGATTTCCGATTAAGGAAATATTTCTATGCGCATAAACAACATCGGTACACTAAGTTGAGGACCATCGACACGGTTGTCAAGAAGACTAATGGATGTTGGGAAGTCCCTTGGGCCCCTATTTTGGGGTTGGCTATTAGAATCATTTTCTTCCATTCAGCTCTCTTAATGGTCATCTCTGTAAAATTAGCAAATACCATTTCCTTCTTTACAGCCACAATCATTTTTGTGATCGGCTATAGATACCTCCGTTAACATTAATCTTTCGTAATGGCCATGCTTCTGTAACATTAGCAAATACCATTTTTTTCTTTACAACTTCAATCCAAGTACACTTAGGAATACCTCTAATTCTATTAGCTTCTAGTAGCTGCTCCTTTAACTAATTTCCTATTATTCCTAACCAGTGCGTCTATGGTTTCTATTGCACACGCAAACTACCGAAGGACAATTTTCTTCATCATTTCTACAATTGGTACCGGCTCCAACTTCAAATACCCTCATTTCTTATCTTTCACTTCATTGTACTCGTCCATTTTAGCATTATCATTTCAGCCATGCTCATTTTATGGTCTTATTTAAACATCGTATTTATGTATATTATTAAAAATAAAATTACACCATAGTAGCTTAAAAAGAATGCCTTTCGGTTTCAACATATTCTATGTGGGTTTCGAGGTACATGTTAAACTCTTGTTTATTATGCTGTCTGTAATGCATGAGTGAATTTTGTATTTACTTTGTATTTCGTAATGCATAATTTCAGTATCTTGGTCGAGGGATTTGAGTTTTCTCGTAATACATGAATCGGGGTATACTGATGGTATAGTTCTGTGATCCTCGTAGAACGAGCTCTCGACCATCGATACTGTGTTTTACTCGTATTAATGGATTTACGTTTTTCGAGTATTCCTCGATTAGCATGCATTGTGTATCGCAGGTATATATATATATATATATATATATGGGATATGAACCATAGGCTCATATTCCTACATGAGACATGCACATGTGGACCAATAGGAATGGACCCCTACATTCCATGTGCACTAGTACACTCCATTCCTATCGGTCCACATGTGCATTTGCTCATGTAGGAATATGAGCCTATGACTCATATCCCCTTTACCATATATATATATATATATATATATATATATATATAAGTTTTCACTATTCTATTTATTACAGTCAAACAAAGAACGACATAGTTGCCAATCATATAGTTGCTAATCATGAGGACCTAAAAGGATTCATAAAGAGCGAAGGGCCGTCGGTAAGCAGCTCTAGTGTTGGCAGCATTTGCAGTCTCGGTAGTATTCACAGTATTTGTCTCAATAGCATTTCTTATGACCTCTGTAGATTGTATATATATATATATATAAACACCTGTTGTTTGTTTAATTTTACTAAATTATCATGTCACCTTGGTCAGCCTTGGTTGTTTGCAACGACATTACGCTAAAGATTCCTTACTTTTGCATTTCTTAGTAATTAGGACTATGATAACCCTAGTTAAAGTAGCAAGTCGTAGGAAAAATGCTTGGCTGTGATATGAATTGATGTTCCATAATTCCAGTTAATGTCTTATATGCTTGCCCTGCATCGGAATAGACTTAGAGACGTAGTCTGTCCAGGAGTCTTGTTTGATTATAGTGGTCGGTTAATGCACTATCGAGAGACTATGGATCTTTGTCAAATTTTGAGCTATATTTTACTTTTTATGGCAAGTCATGTTACAGAGACGTGCATTGGTATCGTGCTCTGATGCTCTCCTGACATGTTGACAAGCCGTTGTAGTTGCTTGTTACCTGTACAAGTACATATAACATGTTACAAGTACAAATTACATGTTTATTTTTTTCGACTTAGACAAGTCTATCGAGGAGTAATCTCCAACCCCTTGTTCTTATTTGATTGGATTGGTTGATCATTGCTCTACCGAAAGACTACGAATTTGTCTTTTCATTTATTTATTTGCTTAAGAGTCATGTATAGAGATGTAGACTGTCGAGGGGCAGCTTCCAACCTCTTATTCTTGTTTGATGTAGGGGTCGGTCGTTGCTCCATCGACATGTTACGGATCTATACTCGGTCCTTGTTTAGTATAGTTGTTTTAACTGCATTTTCGTATTGTTTTGTTGATTTTATAACTACCTAGAGGTTTCCTTGTGGTACTTTGCTATTATGAGTTTTGATCCCTCTGATTTTGTATTACCAGATCCCGTAGCGTTGTCCGAGGATCTATCATATCTTGCTCTCGATGGAGGTCACTCGGAGGATATCACCACAAGAGCATGAGTGGATTTCCTTCTCCACCTACTTGTATATATCAGACTTTTATTTTGGGCGTTTAACCACGTACATTTGTTAGCCTTGAATTTTAGTAGGTTCCTACCTACGGACAACCTGATTGTATATGTAGACTACAACTATGTATATAATCTAATAGTATTGTACATATTGCTACTTTACTGTTTTGTACTGCTAGTTTCATGATCTTCTGTGAGATAGCATTTTGGACACCTTACTCTTATTTATGCTTGTGATTATTCTTACTGCTTTCTTGTTTGTGATGGATTGAGAATATAATTCTATGGACCTTAGGGGACTGTTGGATTGTAGCTAGCCCCCTTGTCTTTACAGTCCCCGTATCGTGGGACGTAGGTGTACACCACAATACATAGCTGGCTGAGTTACGTCCCCACTATTCGTATTCTGCATCTCGGGCATGAGAAAGTTTTTGAGAGATGTGAATCATAGCCTAGTCTAGTTTTGTACCCTGAAAAGTGGTCATATTACAATAGAGAATCACCCATCAGGCCTTTTGATTCGATTTTGAATTGGCTAGGGGTACATATCTAGCCAAGTTACGTTCCTGCTATCGGTATTCTGCATTTGGGACATGACAAAGTTCTTGTCACTTGTACCAAAACAGAGTATTGGTGAGGGTTGAGGTTTGAAGGCCGATTTCAACTAGGGAGAGCTGGATTCACGCAGTTGTATAATTATTTTAATCCACTTAAAATGCACGTTGGAGGAGATTCAAATTTGGGTAATCTTGTACCATGTTAAAGTCTCTGTCACTTGCCCCAAAACTCTAGAAATTGTTTTCTTATTCAACATATAAGCTCAAAGCTACATACTAAGTTTCCATAGAAATAGAAGAGTAAATAACAAATTCATTATAAGATTACCCCAACCAAATGTTGATGCAAGAATATTATGTAAATAATTTAATTTCAAGATATGCAATAATTGTAAGAAAAATCTAGAATACCAAAGCTATAACAATCCATTTACTTATAAATTGAATAAAAGTAATTACTATTTGACAACCGGAATATCAAACTATTATACTACTCATAGTTTCTTTCTGTGCCACAACATTCAAAAAGCCAACAGTTTCAACTTACAAGTTGGATACCATCTTGCAAATGTAATTTTCTAAAGAAAGTGAAACAGAAATAGAAAGGAAGGTTTTGTGATATTTCTACTAATAAGTTACATTTGCTAATTGTGAAAGTGAAAGAAATTAACTAGATTTCCTTTATCTTCCAGATGTCCCTTCTTATCACTTTCTTTGCAGCCAAAATACAGCCTAACTCATCACTCAAAAATATGTGCACAATCTCAATTCCAGACAATACAATGGGGTAATATGGGTTGTTCTAGGTTGTGATTACATTATTATCATTTTAGATGATAGTACACTTATGTTTGTATAATCAGCTTACCTGCACAGCAACCACCCCTAAGCCTATCCATTTGCACAGTTCAAAGTTTGACCGAACAAAATGTTTGAATTCTTCAAATCTCCCTGTTTTATCCTCCGGGAAATCCTAATGAAGGGTTAAAACCATCAAATAGGAATAAAATAGCGAATCAAAGGAAGAGATGGGGCCGTAAGCAAAGCCCTCAAGGAGATACATACCTCCTCCCAGTCTCTGTTCAGAAAAATGTCTGCAGTAACTGCAGCCTCCAACATAACAAGCAAAAAGACGAACACCATGTACTAATACAAATTTTAGCTTAGGGAAAAGCAAATTCATTCCTTGGCAAAATCTTTGAGGTATAGATAAAAAGATCAAATAAGTTAAACACAACTGCTGTAAGTTCATCTTAAGCAAAAAAAATTATGAAAAAAATGATCAAAGATTGAAAAGCTTTAAGAAGGCTGGACACCCCCACCCCCCCCCCCCCCCCCCCCCCCCCCTCACCACCACCACCACACAAAAACTATCCCGCCTTAAAAGTTAAAATGTGTGTGGTGTCAGGAATAGTTCATGTATAGGTATGGATCAAGTGACTCTCCCACAGAGGATGGAAACTGTTTGAAGCCTCATGATCTATTGGATAAGTGACAAATCTTATTGTTTAATATAATATATAATCTATCTTATGAGCATATGTTGGCTTTATCCTACTAAATTATGTTGAAATTTCTAGAACCAAAATTTAAAGTCCGTTGGAGATGCAGAAGTATACTTCTCTAACAAAAGGCATCCCCATTACAAATGGAGTATGAAACAATTTATACACAAAAATATGGATAATCTAACACAAAAAGCAATAAAGTTCTTTGGGAGTTCAAATCTATTAAAAAAGACAATGCACAAAGAGAAGGAAGTTAAGAAGGATAACAAATATTAACATTCATTTATTGGGAAAATATTAGTCCAAAGTTACCTTTAACTGATGATGGTATAGGATCCCCTAATATATCTATGTAATCAAATAGTACTTTTAACATTTGAACAAATAGATTAGAACTTTTTTAACCTTCAATAAAAACAAATAAACGAAACACCAACATAACCAACCAATCAATGGAAAAGGAAAGGTACACAACGCACTCTTATCTTCACATTTCAAAAGAGCACATTTTAATGTCTAAAAACCAAAATTATGATGTGTCTGTTTCTGAAAATTTCGTAATGTAAAATTCCTATCTAGGAAGCATGGAAACTGCAACATCAGTGTAGTGTCTGTGTCAGACATGACATGGGCACTCCAAAATACAATAGGACAAACCAAAATCAGTGTCCGGCTCTCCATGTATCATGTCATGTCCTACTCTTATTAATGCAACATCATTTGCAATAAAAACTGGTTCTACTGATAGAATCTGAATGATTCAGATCAGGTTAAACACTTTGGGCCAGAGCTTCAGGTGTTTCCTAATAAACAAAAATGCATCCATGCTCTTTACAGGGACCTTTTCCCCTTTTTGGTCAATTTGACTTACCAATGAACTAGTTTGAGACCGTATTGAACTGATCATTTGTTATTAGCACAAAATCTATTCCAAATTCCAGTACAATACTACAATTTTAGTGGGCATAAAATTTCATTGAAAATGCTGAGTCTCTTAAGTTTAGAACGTGAATAAATGTATAATAGGTCAAGCTCAGAGATACACAGTTTCTGACACAAACTTTTGATGCAGTAGAAAATATAAACTCTTAAGATTATTATCATATAAGAAAAGCAATGCTTTAACCAAAGGAAAAGAAAAAAGTACTCCAATTATATATCCCAAGAAAAGGATACACATGAAATGCAATGGCCATTAGCTGTTTCTGTTGCAATGTGCCCAGAGCAAGTTATCAAACAGAAAGTGACTCCTAGCCCAAGGAAAGTGTAAATGAACCTGCATGTTCACTGAAATAATTGTGAGAATTTCACTAATACCTGTATCAAGAAAGATTGTTTGATGCTTACGGTCACATTGTAGCGTTCATAAAAAGAAAAGGGAAGTATGTTTATAAAGGAAAAAAAGGTGAATATGTTATAATTGTTTTTTTCCAAATAACAAATTTTATGAATCTCATAAAATATAACTAGAATAAATGTCTGATTAAATGGTTTCTACCTCTGAAGACAATCTAAAAGATAGTAACAGTAAAAGTAAAAGGCAGACAGAGCACCAGTACATCCTTAACTGGGACTTCTTTTTAAAAAAGAAGGGAAATCACCTAGGATCTTAAATATAAAAATAGAGGAAGAAATGAGAGAAAGCAAAAGAGTTTTTACTTTAGTATGTTTCTAGATGATTTAAGCTTATGGGTCAGAGTGACGGGCAATTAAGAAACATTTCTAAAAAGTTAAGTGTGACAAAATGAGAATGCTAAGATAAATGAGTGGCAATACATTAAAGGATGAGATAAGACATGACTATATCTATGGGAAGTTAGAGGTGGCGCCACAAGATGAGAGAAAACTCTCTTGGTGGTTTGGACATGTGCAACGCAAACCAATAAATGCTCCCGTAAGGAAGGATAATAGATTAGTTAATGGAGCCGTTGCCTAGGACTAGAAGTATGCATAGATGACCATGGTTTGAAGTTTTAAAGAAGGATAATATTTATTTTTAGCATTACAAAGGACATGGCTCTTAAGAGAGCCGAGTGGAAGAAGAGGATTCAAACAACCGACCACAAACATTTGGGATAAAAGCTTTCAAATATCCGACCACAAAAATTTGGGATAACTGTGTTAGTATTGATTGTTGGTTTAGCTAGATGGTTTAGGTTTATAATGTTCCAATTAGCTACATATTTGTTACAATAATATAAATGTCTAACCCTCAAGCAATTGCAGGATATCGGGGACTTTAACATGGTATCGGAGGAACCTACGTAATCTCTAGCGAGCATTTTAAGCAGATTCAAAAAAAGCAGATTCAAAAAAAAACATGCCATGATGTGTTAAAATAATACAAATATGTAATCCTCCTCATCATAACACTACAGTCTTGCTGCACTAGCATAAGACTAACAATTTGGCTAATTTGCAACTAAATACAAAGTATCCCTAAGTCGTAGTTATTAAAGGCGCAAGCTATACGTCCTTGCGATACGTCAGCTTAAAGGATGTAAAAGACCAAGGCGCAGGGTAACGCAAGCCTCATGAAGGCGATGCGCATACTTATAAACCATATAGGACTACATGTATATTGAAAGTGGTCGATGTTGGGACTAGCAACGCGGATACCGCGCTCTGATACCGTGTCTAAAACTGACCGCAGCGAAAACTAGGCCAACCCACTTGAGATAACCAACCACTCGTCTGCTAGAATGCCAAGATAGATCAAAACACAGTATTTTGATAACTACGTCACCTGGACAAATCTAAATATTTATAACTTTAAGTGGAATTACAAGACTGAATAAAACTATGTTGAATCATTTGTCCAAAGATTCAACCCCCTCATCGAACTCAAGAAAAAAGAGAACTCACCCAACCCCGTAGCGATCTCCCTAAACGAGATAGACACTCGAACAGATCGCTTTTTGCTGTTTCGAACGGCGAGCACTAAGAGCAAAGTACGAACTTTCTCTCATATCTCCTTTGGACAAGCAGGGACAAGCATCCATGAATCTCTCTCGTGAGCTTCTTCTATGCCTCTACCCTCAACACATCTCTACCCTCAACACATATAAATAGGTTGAGAAACCTATTTTAATGTTCAGAAAATTTCCAAAATAACCCATCATCATATCTGACCGTCCACCAGCATCCAACGGTGCAGACAGGGGCGGACGCAGAAATTTAAGAGAGAGGGGGAGGGGGGGGTCAACCTTAACCGTGAACGTAAAAAATATCCAAAATTAAAATCCCATACTAAAAATTAACATACATATATTTAGTTTCACATGGCTTACAAAAAATAAGATAACTAATCAAATATTACTGCACTCCTCTCCGATTGCACATATTTTAAAATCGTTGAATAATATCTTCATTGCTAACGCTTGACAGTCTCAGACATGGGAGATAAGCCTCAACTCTTCGATAGGATGAAATCAAAAGTTTGATCTGGCATCAAAGCCAACAAGACCTTGCGACAAAACATTGGATGGAGAGTTTGTAATATTAGTTGTGTGATGAAATTTTCATCTTCGTTTAATGTTCTTCTCTTGTACTAAAGTACATTTGAATAGCAAACTGAGATTTAAATTGCATGGATTAAGTTTAAGAATAGAAACAAAGAGGTCTTGGTAGGATACTGGGATTTCAGGTGACCTCTCATAAAGCTTCTGGTATTTTTCTCCTTTTATACAAATTGCATCCAATAGCAAACTAAAGTACATTGAATCCCCAAGTTCTAAGTAGGCATCCAATAGCAAACTAAAGTACATTGAATCCCCAAGTTCTAAGTAGTATACTATATAAGTACATCCATGCTCTAACGATCTAGTCTTCCTAACAACAATTTCAATTCTATAATGTAGAAAACTGATAGAATGATCAGTCTGTGTTGTCAAAAAATAAAGAACATGACAGTCAGTTATCAAAGTATATAGAGGAAGAAAATACACTGAGATGATTTTTTTCACACAAAAGTTGAAAGCACCATTGTCTTCACACAAAAGAGTTGAGAGTAACTATTGCTGCTCTTGCTTGTCTTCACATAGAGAAGTAATTATTCTTATGAAGAAACCATTGTCTTCAATCTTCATATAGAATTCATATAGAATGCAGAGTGGAGTCTGAAGACACCACTGTCATCTAAGTGACAGCGGGCGGGCGGGCGGGCGGGCGGGCGGGCGGGAGGGGATTGAGTGTTGTGAGAAGTGTGCAGGTGCAGTTAAGTGTGTGCAGCTAGCCTAGATGTAGGGGTGAGCAGTGTATATAGCTAGATTGTGTGTGCAGCTAGATGACCATGACAGTAGTGAGCAGTGTATGCAGGTCCAGCTATAGGTGTAGGCAGGCTACAGCAGTAAAAAAAAAAAAATTGAAAATTTCAGTGGGGTGACCCCAGATGCCTCATGGTGGTTCTGCCCCTAGGTGCAGATTAAACCTGAGCCACGTTCAGCCCCGTAAAAACCAGTTCAGCCCCGTAAAAACCAAGTGCTGACCAAATTCAGTCAGTCGAATATCCCCAAGTTCTGTTTGGAAAATACCGAACTTGGACATGACCGAATTCTGACCGAGTTCGGTCCCTGGACCCCAACATTCAGATGTTGGGACCAGCAGCGTCAATACCGCACTTTGATATAGTGTATGAAACTGACCGCAGCGAAAACTAGGCCAACCCACTTGAGATAACCAACCACCCATCTACCATAATGCCAAGATAAATCAAAAAATAGTATTTCGGTGACTATGTCACCTGGACAAATGTCAATCTTTATAACTTCAAGTAGAATTACAAGACTGAATAAAACTATGTTGAATCATTTGCCCAAAGATTCAACCCCCTCACCGAACTCAAGCAGAAAGAGAGAAATTACAAGTGAAATTACTCACCCAACCCCGTAACGATCATATTATGATATTTCAAAAAAAAATTCAGATTTAAATTTTCAAATTTGAAATTTCCAAAACAAATCACAAAAAAATCAGATTTCAAAATAATTTTAAAAAAATCAAAAAATTCAAAAAAAAAATCATATTCCAAAAAAAAATCTAATTTCAAAAAAAAATATGGACAGCCGCCTAGGCGTTAAGCGGCCCTCCGCAGCACTTGTTCCGTCTAGCGATATTTAGAACAATGCCCTCGAGATGTTTTGCATTTTCCTTCGTCTCTAGCGTCTCGACCACCACATCGACGCTAGATGTCATGCGTAGCACCTCCAGTACAACTGAAATCCTGCCGACATCAACTCGGCCAAGACCGAAGTCCCTGACGATTAGCCTCATAGTAAGTCTTTGCTGCTTATTCCCGACTTTCGTCTTTCACCAGAACGTACTTCCGTTTCGTCGAGCTTCTTCTCCCTTAGCTGGTCCAGCCAAGCGGACGGTGCGGTTTCCTCGAGATTCAAGCTCCTGAACCTGCGTACACATGCATCCTCGAGCAGAACATCATGCACTGTAAATGTCGTCAATGACCCACGGCTACTCCGGAACTGTGCAAATGGAGATGCACTTGTCTTATATTGAGTTTGTTGCACACCTTGATCTCCTCCCTGGATTCGAACTGCTGAAACCAATGTCGTTCCATGAAGCTTTAGCAAACCACCGGCCACCAAAATCGGATTCGTGGAACAACCCCCACCCTGAGACCGATCAACTGTCATAAGACCGACAAACTGTCCCTCAATCTTTGACTCGTTACCATTCGTCGCTTTGTCTCGACGAACCGAATCATCCGTATTCCTCAAATCATCTCGAAGACCCTCCAATATAAATTTTCGACGATCCACAAACTCCTGTCGAATACCGCTCGAGCCTCCATCCGATGCCTGTGACCTGCCTGTACACCTCAGCAGCTTGATCCTGTACATACCACAACATATATCTTCTCGAACCAGCAGTTGGGAACCCTTCGTAAGCTTCCAGTCTTTGTCCTTAAATATACTACAAAGCCATCATCTGCCAGCTTCCCTACCGAAACCAAGTTGTAGCACAAACTCTGCACATGACGAATCCCCTTAAGAACGAGTTTCTCGCCAAGCTTCATTGTCAAGTATACATCTTCGATGCCCACAACTACAACAGTCCACTTGTTGCCCCTCTTCACAAGTCCAAACCTACTGTCTCGATATGACGTAAAGATCCTCCTCTACAATGACTTGATACGACGTCTCTATGTCCAAGACCCAATCGTTGTCATGACACATGATACAAGATTCATCTACGTCAGTTACTGCGATGATAAAATCTTCCATAGCCGTAAAATCTACCTGATCATCCTGCCTTCTCATCTTTGAGCTTTGTACAGTTCCTCTTAAAATGACCCTTTTGTCACAATGATAGCAGTCCTCCTTACAGTCCACAGTCGCAAGATCCCGAAAACTCTCCCCCCCCCCTCCCGTCCTCGCATGTGACTGGAGTCTTCCCTTCCCGTAGGAAGCGACCAGAGCGGACTCCTGCGACAATTCAACAAACTACTTATACCGAACATTCTCGTTCAACAAACTACTTTTGACTGCCTCTCTCATGACAACTCCATCAGCCGCGGAGTTGCTAACCGATACCACCACCGTCTCCCAGCTTCTCGACAGAAAACTCAAAAGCAGCAGGGCCTGAAACTTATCGTCAATCACCATCTTCATCGCAGACAACTGATTGATGATATCCTAAATCTCGTTCAGATGTTGTGCCACTGAGGCACCCTCCATGTACTTCGAGTTAACGAGTTGGCAAATAAGAAACCCCTTGTTGCCAGCTACCTTCCGTTCGTACAACGAATGCAGCTTCTCTCATAGTGCTTTTGTCGAACTCTTCATGGTCACGTGATGAAACACCGAATCGTCCAATCATTGGTAGATGAATCCAACGGCCTTCCGATCCAATCGTTTCCATTCATCAGCAGTTTTGTCCGATGGCTTGGTATTGTCGTCCTCCAACGGACCATGCAAGTCCTTGCACCAGAGCAGATCATTCATCCTTGGCTTCCAAATCGTCCAGTTCTCTCTTGTGAGGGTGATCATACGTGTGTTCACCTACTCCGTAGACATGATTGCATCTTCCCTCTCAAGAAACTGACAGCTCTGATACCAGAGGTTGGGACCAACAGTGCCGATACCACACTCTGATACATTATCTGAAACTGACCGCAACGGAAACTAGGTCAACCCACTTTAGATAACCAGCCACCCGACTACTAGAATTCCAAGATATCAAAACACAGTATTTCGGTGACTACATCACCTTGGACAAATCTCAATATTTATAACTTCAAGTGGAATTACAAGATTGAATAAAAGTATGCCCAATCATTTGTTCAAAGATTCAACCCCCTCACCGAACTCAAGAAAAAAAGAGCGATTACTACATCACCTTGGACAAATCTTAATATTTATAACTTTCAAGTTTTGCAACTTGCTACCTAATGGTTATAATATGGGAGGGATAGTACTAAAAGTCCAAATCCCCTCCCCATCGTATATAAGTGACTAATTGGGGGGCATTTTGGTAAGAAAAAAGAAAGAAAAATAATACTCGTGCAGTAGCATGCCAGCTGCATGTCGTGTTGTGCCACGCCGGTCACAACTAGCAGTCGCGCCTTGTCGTGTCCCGCTCTAGAAAGCTACGTCGGGCACGTGATTGGCTACTTGTGGTGCCAACACGACCAGACCCATGCTGGTGGCGTGCACATGCAATCTTACACCTCTAATCTATACCCTTCATGTTCGCACTATGTAAGGATTTATTATGTAAGGATTTACCTGTGAACGTGCAACCACCTCTGGGTAATGCAAGTCCAGATCCAGGTCTCAACAATGAATCAGCAGTCCCGCTTTTCAACCCTCTCAATGATGAGGGTGGTCCTCCATCCATGGCTGTACAAGTCCAGCCGACATCTCTTCAGTCAGCTGCACCACATTAGCTTGATGAGACACAGCAGGCCATCAAGGAGCTACGTGCCCAGTTCAATGCTATGGCTAATCTTGACAAGCTCCAAAAACTTGGGATCAGACAGCCTTTTTCTCTCGAGTGGCGTAATGTCGTCTACCTGCCTAATTACAAACCTCAATCCATGACGTCATTTGATGGGAAGACGTCACATTGCCCGTTTATGAACTACTTTGATATGATGACTGGACATCTGTCACAGGACGACGCACTGATTACTAAACTATTTGCTCCGAAAAATGTTTTACCATCGCAACCAATCCTCCTCCATCCGGTCTCGGGCCCGACGACAAACTTGGATTATATGAAAAAAAAAATAAGTCGCAATAATTCTATGCTTTTGCTAGTACCAATCGCGCATTCTTGAAGATACTACTATGAGCAAAAAAGAAAATTTGCAACCATAATGAAAACTTCAGGAGAACGAGAAGACGAACCACGGAGGATTGGAGGCGCTCCAGAAATCGCCGGTCTGCCTGTACCAAACCCTAATCATCCAGAGGGAGTACAGGATCATCCCCATCCCGACCAAACCCATCACCGAGTTCACCAATTTGAGCAACGACTGCAAGCAGCTCCTCGCCAGCCTCCCCATCGATCACTTCGCTAATTCTCTGTTTTTTAAAAACAAATTGAGATCGAATTAGAAGAAAACCTAGATGAAGAAGAAAAAAATCGAACTTTAAAGAGGGAATTGGGGGGAATTTGAAGAAATTAGGGCTAAGTGGCATTGCTTTAGTACCTCTGATTGAGATGGGACGATGGTGGTGGTTGGGGGAAACGAAGAAGAAGAAGAAGAGGGACAGGAGGAGGAGGAAGGGATCCACGAGAAGGTGTGGTACTGGCAACTTCTATTTTGATAAAGAAAATAATAAAAGTAAAAATAAAATAAATAAAAATAAAAATAAAAATAAAAATAAAAATATTTTGGTCTTGACTCAAATGTCAACTGTGTTTGCTTGCAACTTTTTGTTACTTACCATAAGCTGCTGTAATAAATTGCTACTTCTGTAGCTTTGCAAGCTTATCATAAGTTGCTGGCAAAATAGGCAGCGTTTCTAAAAAAAAAAAAAAGAGAAAAGAAGCAGCAGAACCAGCTCTTATCGGAACCAGCTCATTGGAGCCTGTAGTTTGTTTGATAAGTTTGGTAAAGACATTAGGTTGTGGTCATGGCTATAATGGATAATGCGGCCCGGAATCCAGTTCGGATTTGGTCCGGTGAATGTGATCCGGTCAACGGACTGGTCTGATTCGGCCCACCAAAATAACGAATTCGGATTGGGTCCTGATTATTTGCCCGAAAATCCGTTCCGGTCCTGCCCGATTCAAGATCTGATCTGGTTAAGTCCGCATAGTCCGGTCGACTCGGTCCGGACCGACCCGGTCCGTCGACCCGGTTCAGATTCGATCAGAACCAAAAAATTTAAAAAAAAATGAACGTTGGAAAAATACCCCCGTTTTAGTAACTGTTTTAGGAATATTTTAGTCATTTTGCTGAAAATGACCAAAATATCCTTATAACAACTATATTTTAGGGATATTAGGGATAATTTTGTACCCAAAAAATTCTATAAATAGGACATAAATCACCAAAATTCTACAACAAAATTTTTTTCTCTTACAATATTTACAAGTAATCTAGTGTGAAGGGGCTATTTAATTTCATGGAAAATGATCGACCACCACAGCAACAGCATGATTAGCAATCTCAACCCGCACCACAACAAGAGTTTGAATCAAAAATTTGGCATTATTTTAGTGGAGTTTACAATGAGCGTTATACGGAAAGAAGATACTTGAATAATAGAGTTCTTGTTGAATGTTTGCATTTTATGAAACGTTTCAATGAGACCATAACTGTGGTACAAGGAAGCTACGTAGGCATCTGAAAATGTATATGGATATCTAGTAATTTTGTATTTTTTTTTTTAAATGTATCATTTTTAATATATTTTATTATTGTTAGATAAGTCATGCAACCTATATTTGAGTTTCAGTTTTCAGTCTCTCTGTAAACTTTATTCGCAGTACTACAATTTTTTTAAAGAGAGGTTGAAAAAGCTGAAACACAAATATAGGTTGCATGTTTATATAACAAAAATAATATATATTAAAAAATTATCTTATTTTTGATATTCTTATGTATTAGTAATATTAGTATGAGTCATTAATAAAATTCTATCTCAATTAAGTGTCTGTTTATTTATATTAGGATAAGGATTGTTTATATTTAATATTTTTGGTTATGGAAAGAATCACATTAATTAAATCAAATCTTTATTCTATTATCTTTTTATTATCTCATTAATTAAATCAAATTATATCATCTATTTTTTTAATTTTATATATTAACTAATATATATATATTTCTATTTAAATTACTAACAAATGACTTATATATACAAATCTTAACAAAAATTTACTAACAAATGACTTATAATCTGAAATTTTCTATTTTTTATTTAAATTTATTAACTTTTATATATATATATATATATATATATATATATATATATATATAACTTACATATACAAATCTTTAAACAAATCCTAAATATTAACGGTTCGGCCTGGTCCAACCGTGAACCGGCCCGGACCCAGCCCACCTCGTCCCAGCTTAGCCCCGACCGGGTCATGGGTCCGGGCTGGTTTGAGGTTTTTGCTTTCTGGTTGGGCCGCCCTGGCCCACTTCCTCACCCGAGCTAAGCCCGGCCCGGTTCTGCCCGAACCTTGTCGAACCCAGTGAGCACGGGTCCTGGGTTGGCCCAGCATGTCATACTCGTTTCCAGATTTGATATTTCTTAAATTTTTGATATTTAAATTTATTTTCTGATAATGTATTTCTGCTGTATTTGCATGATGCTTCATGTCATTTGTATTTATTCCTGTTGTTTAGAGAGACTACCCGAGACTCGTAGAATATCCATTGGCATTGCCATAGACCCGGTTTAGGACCCGCATAATGGACACTTGGTTCGGTTCATTTTGTTTGAACCCATGACTAAACCATCTCCCTTTTCCCCTTAGTATATACATGAGAGCTTTCTCTCTCCTCCCTCATTCTTCTTCATTTTCACTTTCTTTCTTCTTTCTTCTTTCTCCTTTCTTTGCTCCTTTCCCTCAAGACCAAACCCTAACCTTAGGGAGAAGTTGTTATGACTTGGACCATGAGAAGCAGAGGCTAGAAGTCACTCCAGACAAGTACATCTTGCTCAATGGTGAAGCCATAGATTTTTGGATTTTTGCATATATGTGTTATTTAAAAATATGTTTGACAGAAAATATTCTTCTCGGTGTCCTCTTTAATTTTAGCTCTTGGAGTTTTTTATTTTGATGTACGATTTTAAGTAGATCTGAGTTAAAAATTAGAGTTTTTATGGGTTTCATGTGTTTTTTTGGTTTTGATGTATAAAAACTGGGTATCTTCAAAATCTAATTGTTTTATGTGATGGAGCACTTTATTTTGAGCATTTTGGATTTTAGTTCACTTGATTTGAAGTTAAAATAAAGATTTTATGAAGAAAATAATTTTCTTGATTTTTTGGAGCTTTTTCCATGGAGTTAGTGTTGTTTTGGGACGATAAAGTTCCATGCGCCCAGCTCTAGGCGCCCTCTTCCAGCATGCGCCCATCTTGTTGGACATATGACTGATTTGCATGCGTCCTGCATCCATGCGTCCTGCATGCACCTGGTTTTATCATGCGCTCCTTCCATTTTTGCTTTGGATGTTTCTTTTTGTATTATATAATTGGATGTTGTGCTCTTACATATTAACACATGGTTTTGATTCTCACGACGCCGTAAAAATTGTTGTGTATGTTAATCTATTGCATTCATCATCGGGCAATCGAGTGAGTATTGTCCAATGTATTGTCACGACCGCACCCGGAATTGGGACACGAGTACGTGAGTACGTCCAGCCAACGCCGCAGCATCGGCGGCAGAACATTGTCAAGGTCAAGATACCATCTAAGCAATCTCACACGAGCATCCAATCTCCATAAGGAGGCACGAATGACACAATATAATATGAACAACATACTCAACCACATAACTACAGAACGATAAGATATCGAAGAAATAAAATAAAATACAACATAAGTCTAAATATAAATAATCTAACTCAACAAATATCCATGTCTCAACAAAGTATGCCGGAGACAAATCCGGTACCAAAATAATCTGCTAAAAGAACTAACTAGATAACTAGTGATTCCGGCTAGACCTCCCGGAATCACAACTGAACTACAAAGTCCAAGTCTGCAGCTACTCACCCTGTGGTCCATAAAGTGTTGGATACCAGTCCTCTAAGGCATAGTCTAGAAAAATATTTTCAGTCAGGAAGGAGCAAAGTACATCTCAAATAACAGTTCCATTTAATTGATAAGAACTATAAAACAATAAACAGGTGATGTTATATACTGAGGGAAGATAGTGAATAAATGCAATGGCAAAATAAAGAGACAGGCAATGTAAAGAGACAGGCAATATAGGCAATATGATACAGTCAGTGCATATATGAAATAAAGAGAACGAAGTACAATATCATATACGGGTGATGTAGTATATGATCTAAAATAGAGAACTGTAACTATTCTAAGTGTTTGAAATAGTAGTTTTGAAATGTAATCGGCTTGGGACTTGTACGAGAGCTATATGGCCTGGCTAATCATACGTGAGGGGTATGATTAACACCAATAATTTAAACTTGTACGATAGGTATTTGATCATATTTCTCACTAACTACTTCCCCGCCCCCAACTAGTACTGTGGATCCAATCATGACACGTCACGGTACACGATCAATGTCGAATATATCATGTATGAGGTCTAAATATCAATGTCGTGTATAATGTCAATACGATAATCAATGTAATATCCCATGACTGCAGATCCAATCTATATACTAGTTCGTGTAGCACAGTGTCAAGGATCAGATGTAACATTTCTAGATACTGGACTTATAGAAATTATCAAATAATTAGAAATTATCAGAGAATGTACTCGCCTTGGGTCCTTAGCTGGTAATACCAATGTCCTGTTCCAGAGTATCGCCTGGATGAACCAACAGTCCTATAGACATATCATAAATATAACATTTGCATCAGATGCTACACTAACACACAATCATAAATACATCTAACTCAGGGGCTATGCCAGGTATGGCACTAGTCAACTAGGGTCAGTGTGCGTCAAGTTGTACGGGCGTCGCGTCTGTGATTGTTGTGCAAGACAGACGGTCAAAATGATACAGGGCTTGCCAGTACGTCAGTGTACGTGTGGCAGTCAACTAACATTTACAGGGTTACAGGTCAATGTAAAGACGGGGTATCCGTAATTACACTTGGGTCACCCAGTACCTATATATACATATTATACATATTACTACTAACATATACATTAATGTTCATTTGGTACGAAAAATAGATATGTGTATATATGTATACTTTAAATAAAAATTATACTTTGTATACATATAACATATATATAGAGAGAGAGATATACAATACGTATATATATGTATATATACTAAATAGAATTTAATATACTATATATATATATATATATATATATATATATATATATATATATATATATATATATATATATATATATATATATATATATATATATGTCTTAAAAATATATATGCCACATATTTATATAAATATATAACGACCAATATCTATATATACAAAAGAATACGTATGTTGAAAATATATACATATATATATACCAAGTAATAATATACGTATACTACTTTTAATACATATACCATATACGTATATAAGTACATATATATACCAATACAATTATATATATGCTACATATATATACATACGAAAATACATATGTATATATATACCAAAAATACGTATTTATTACACATATTCTATATGAAAATAAACCAATACATACATATATATATATATATGAATACATATACACTAAAATATATATACTAAATACATACGTATATACACTATATTATCGATTCCTCAACCAATGAAGGAGGGAAGAGGGATAGGGAGAGGGAGGCTCACAGGTGGAGGGTGGTGGTTCTGATGTAGCAACCGGGGAGGAAGCTGGTCGGAGTTGGGGATCAGGAGCAGTGGCCGGAGACTCTGATGATGATGGTGGTGGTGATAGAGTAGGGGTGAACGGGTGGTGTTAGCTCTGATGGTGGCTCGGCCGAGGTGCAGGGAGTTGGCCGGGGGTGATGCTGGAGGGAGGCCGGGGGTGGTTGTGTAATGGAGGTGGTGAACGGGATGGCCGGACTGTTGATGGTGGTAGAGGAGATGTACAGTGAGGTCGGCTCGAGACTAGAGAAGACAGGGGTGGTGCTGGAATGGGCTCGCCGGAGTCAGTGAGCGGTCGGGGTGCAGGGAGTTGGCCGCCGGGTCGAGGAGCTGGCCGGAGAGAGAAGAGCAGCGGGGAGCTCGCCGAATGTCGTGACCAGAGGAGGAGGATGTTGACTGAGGGGGAATGGGAGGTTGTAGGTGACCGGACTGGGTGGTGCTGCTCGGAGAAGAGGAGAGGCCGGAGACTCGTGGTGGAGTTGAGGCTTGGAGGAGGAGTAGCAGCAGTGTCGGGGGGAGTTCGGCTGGGGTGGAGAACGGGTCCTCCGGCGGGTCGGCCGGAGAAGGGGCCGGGGTGCTCGGGTGAACAGTGGTGATGGTTTTAAATTCCTCCCCTTTTTCTATTCAAAAGAAAAAGGAGGAGAAGAAGAAGAAGAAGAAGAAGAAGAAGAAGAAGAAGAAGGGAAGAAGAAGAAGAGAAGAAGAAAGGAAAGGAAAAATGAAAAAAATGTAAAAAGCTACGGTTGAGTGTGGGAGAGGAGATGGGGGCTTCCCTAGGTTTGGGGATTAGGTCATGGTTGGGAAGAGTGTGTGATGAGACATTAAATAGGAAGAGGTGTGTGGGAATGAGTGGTGATGATGCACCCATTTTGAATGGGTGGTCAGGATTTGACATGGAGAATTCATTCATGTAAGGATGAGGGTTGTTGACTAGTCAAATATTAGGGCTCTCCATTTGGTTTGAACCAATGGGGTGTGACACATAATACAATATTTACAAATTAGCCCCCTTAAATTTGGGTATTTGCACAGACACATAAAATGATAAAAATTGGTGGGCGATTTGGTGTTTGGTGTTTTGTAGGGTGAGAGAGTGTTGTGTATTTTGTATGGGCTTAATTAATGGGGCACTTGGATTAAATTGGGATTAAACGGGATTAGTCAAAATGGTATCCCCAATTTAATTAGAAATAAATGCAAGCGGTGTTCTAAAATTAATTAGGAGTACATAGGGCCAAAATTAGGTTGGGACACAAATATCATTAGTGAAGAAGACTCAAAACAGAATATTACCCTAATTTGGGTTGCACGAAAAATGGGTCAAGATTGCCTCCAATTTTGATTGGAATGCACAACGATACAAAATTGGATTTTATTTAGATATTAAATAAATGCCCACGATGAATATTGTACGGCTAAAATGAAGCACAAGAGAGCATAATTATGAGTTGCAAAAAGGTCAGAATGGAAGGCGGGCACGTCTAGGGCAAGGTTGTAAAATTTGTTGGAAGGCAAAAGCTAGGGTAGCGCTCCAAAAATCGAAACAACGGTAAGGCGCAACAATTAAATAAAATTACGGTAATTAATCACAATCCCAATTAAATTCTAATTAATACAAATTAATACATAATCCTATAATTCGGTCAGGTGTTCATCTAGTGGGCCTCTAGGTCAAGTCTACCAGCTCAAATATTAATGAACACTGTATATATATAATATATTTAAATACACATCTCACACAATTATTTAATTTAAATACACTTATCATGCAATTATTTAAAATAACTACCACAATATTAATAATATATAAAAAGTCGAAAATACCCCTATTTTTGGAATGTGGTAGTGACAAGTCTACCCTCCTTAAAAGAATTTCGTCCTCAAAATTTAAAATCCTCAATAGTAGTGTTTATTCATTATATTATTTTCCATCAAAAGTTAAATTCATCAACCCACATAATCATGAAATAATCCACATTGTCATCTCACAAATTTTTAAAATTCTGTAATTATCGTATTCCTGAAAATCCTCGAAATAAAAATCAAATTCTATTTTTATCACAATTTCCCCTGAAATTTTAAGTTAATAATTAAATACTAAAAATTTAATATCTACTCCTCTAATTTAATTTCAATCAATCCATATATATATAATTGAAATCTCGTCCCAAAAAGTTTGAATTCAACCACTAATCCACTAATCATCTTACTCCACAAATTTTAAGTCCAATAGGTGCATATAAAATTCTAAATCCTTATCCCAAAATCACTAATCGAATTCAAACACTAATCCATAAATGATCTTATTCCTTGATTTTTTTTTTCCACAAAACTCAATCAATGCAATACTTATGAAATCTTCAATGTAACATTTATAATATAATTTCAAAATTTATATCCTGCAATCAAATAAATATAATGATAATCTACTAAATTTCCTCAAGTTTTAATGATAAATTATATCATAATCAATAAATCATCAATTCTACCATATTAAATTCTTAACCTTTCATTTAAATTAATGTTTATCCTCGAATTTTAATTATCTTGTCTCTCTCGTCAAGTCATAACCCCTTCATAAATCTTTACTATGGTCAAAACCCAAATAATCACAGTCTAAGGAAATTCTACCTACAGTCATGCAATCTAAGAAAAATATGTACGGTCATGTGTCTTTTGTCATGGTATTGCAGTCTCTGTCAGGGTGTACTACTAACTACATTATAACAAGAAGATCATGAATACAAGCTATGGTACTAGGGAATCAATCAATCAATCAAACAGAAAGGAACAGAAGGAAGAAAAGAACAGAACCTGCTAACACATTACCTGCAGTATCGGTCTCCTCGACCGTCATCGCAAATGCCCCGCCCTGCTGGGGTGGTTTCCTTCGCGGGTGCTGAGCAATATATGGTTCCACAGGTAGCCTAACTGGATCTCTATAATTTGGAGCTGCGCGCTGGCCGGGAAGATAAGGGGCTAGAAGACAATCCCTCACTCAATGTCCCGCAGCGCTACAGTGCAAACAAAGTCCTAGCCTCGTTCTACAGCTCTCCCAAAGGTGACCTGTCTTCTTACAGAAATGACAAGTCTGCCGTGTCTCTCTCGGAAGCTGCTGCCGATCCTGCTGAACATGAACTGGTGCCTGGTACTGCTGTTGATGTTGAAACGCCCATGGCTGTTGCTAAATATGAACTGGTGCCTGGTACTACTGTTGATGCTGAAACGCCCACGGTTGTTGCTGAATATGGGGACGCTTGGTCGGTCCTGTGCCACCATTCGTATCTTCAAAAATATTATGACTCCTCTTAGGCCTGAGATCCAGATCCTCTTCTGCAATCTGGGCATCCATCAAGATACCCTCAAAGGTAGCGGTACGACGACCAGAAGTGCGCGACCTAATCTCTCTCGTCAGCCCTTTCTAAATTTCTGGGCTCGATCTCCTGGGTCCCGAATCATAGACGATACAAAATGGCTCAATCGACAAAATTCTGCAGCGTACTCATCGACCGACATGTTTCCTTGGACCAAGTCATGAAACTGACTTTCTAAGGTTCCCAATGCCACGTCGGGGAAGAACTTCTCCTTGAAGAGCTCCTTGAAGGTCTCCCAAGTAAGTCCTTGTGCAGTAAGTCTCGGCTCCGTGTGATACCACGTGAGTGCGATATCGAACATCAGACTGCCGGCCGCCTCTATCCATAAGCTCTCCGGAATCTGGGCCAATCGCAGGCTCCTCTCTATGTCCTCTAGCCAGTCGTCAGCATAGAGTATCCCTCCGATACCCTTGAACTCTCAAGGCATCATCCTCTTGAAGTCCACTATAGTGCCTGATCTCTGCTGTTGCTGCTGGCCAGGAAACTGCTGGTGTTGTGCTACTCTCTCCAAAGCGTGGAGAGCCACCTGATAAGCATTCTTCATGCTCTCTCTCATCAGCTCTGTTTGTGCTGGTGCGCTTCTGCTTGCACCCTCTAAGCCTCAGCTTGAACTCGCTGAGCATCTGTCGTCACTCTATGGGCGTCTACCATGCCCTGGATCAAAGTAAACATCTGTGCCCCATCAATGGGCAAACCTCCAAAAATCAGAGTCAGATGAGGAGAAAGGTTGTCTGTCACAGCTGCGGCAATCCTCTGAACAGGTGGGGGAGGAGGACCCCCGAAAAGTGCAGATACTCCCACATGCATCGGAGATGTAGGAGGAACTACGGTTGTCTGTCCCTCAGGTGGAGAGGTGGCAGACCCCTCTAAAGCTGGTGCTCCCACTCTCATAGATCGTATCTTCAGCGACATCCTGAAGACAGATCCAAAAGAATCAATTAAGGCAATAAATGCGATATCATCAAGGAAGGACAGTAAAGTTCTAAAGAAGCAACATTCAGAAGGAATAAGGATAACAAGATAAATAGATTAGAAATATTCCTAGTTGTGATTGCATAGGTCAAAGATGCATCCAAGGTTTGATACCCCTATCCTTTGGTACCACTGTTCTACTACAAGCACATTCACTGCTAGCTTTCAAACCTACTGCAATTATTGATACTAGTTATTCTTATCACTCAAGTGCATATCAAATTCAACACACCATACTAAGTACTGCTCCCTCTAATACAACCCTAGATGGACACCCAAGTCAGTTTATAGTGCAATCTCAATCATGCTCAAGCCAACAGATCCTTACACATGCATCTCATCCACTCATATACTAATATATATCTCTTCCACTATAAAATTTTATCCTCAAAATAAAATCCTCAAACTAACTCCTCGAACAATTTAAAGTAAAATACATATACTTTCCTCAAAGTCAAATATTCAAATACTGAAACAAAAATTTAATCACTTCCAAAAATCCTTACAGCTTTGTCTATGTTCATTGAATTGAATCTGAATCCTCAAAAAAAATTAATAACATAATATCTCAACTCCTCAAAATTCTTAAAAATTGAAATTCATTTTCAATCTTCAAATTATAATTTAAATCCACATATTGTAGTCCAACAGCTCTAGTGTTAATCTTTCTCACTGTTCTCATCAATATGTGTCATCAGATAATACCATAAATTAGTCCATAAATTTATCTTGATATGAAATCAAACTCTACAATGACACCAAGATCTTAATTTAATAACTGATCAACAAGAATCAAATTCAATATCAACAAGTGAGAACGGACGAAAACAAGGAAAATGTTTTAAATTGGAAATTATAATAAAATTCTTAGGGGTTATCCCAGGAATATCTCAAGGAATTGTGATTGAGTATTCGCTCTTATCCTAGTATGCTATATCCTAGATCATATCGCAGGCATACAGTAGTACAACTGAGATGTCACACTACCACGATATCGCACAACTTGCGAAGTCTGACCTGCATGGGCCGCCACTAAAAACGTATCACGACCCGCACCTGGAATTGGGGCACGAGTACGTGGGTACGTCCAGCCTATGCCGCATCATCGGTGGTAGAACGTTGTCAAGGTCAAGATACTATCTAAGCAATCTCACACGAGCATCTAATATCTATAAGGAAGCACGGATGACACAATATAATATGAACAACATACTCAATCACATAACTACAGCACAATAAGATATCGAAGAAATAAAATAAAATACAACATAAGTCTAAATGTAAATAATCTAACTCAACAAATATCCATGTCTCAACAAAGTATGCTGGAGACAAATCCGGTACCAAAATAATCTGCTAAAAGAACTAACTAGATAACTAGTGATTCCGGCTAGACCTCCCGGAATCACAACTGAACTACCAAGTCCAAGTCTGCAGCTACTCACCCTGTGGTCCATAAAGTGTTGGATACCAGTCCTCTAAGGCATAGTCTGGAAAAATATTTTCAGTCAGGAAGGAGCAAAGTACATCTCAAATAACATTTCCATTTAATTGATAAGAACTATAAAATAATAAACAGGTGATGTTATATACTGAGGGAAGATAGTGAATAAATGCAATGGCAAAATAAAGAGACATACAATGTAAATAGACAGGCAATATAGGTAATATGATACAGTCAGTGTATATATGAAATAAAGAGAACGAAGTACAATATCATATACGGGTGATGTAGTATATGATCTAAAATAGAGAACTGTAACTATTCTAAGTGTTTGAAATAGTAGTTTCGAAATGTGATCGGCTTGGGACTTGTACGAGAGCTATATGGCCTGGCTAATCATACGTGAGGGGTATGATTAACACCAATAATTTAAACTTGTACGATAGGTATTTGATCATATTTCTCACTAACTACTTCCCCGCCCCCAATTAGTACTGTGGATCCAATCATGACATGTTACACGATCAATGTCGAATATATCATGTATGAGGTCTAAATATCAATGTCGTGTATAATGTCAATACGATAATCAATGTAATATCCCATGACTGCAGATCCAATCTATATACTAGTTTGTGTAGCACAGTGTCAAGGATCAGATATAACATTTCTAGATACTGAACTTATAGAAATTATCAAATAATTGGAAATTATTAGAGAATGTACTCGCCTTGGGTCCTTAGCTGGTAATACCAATATCATGTTCCAGAGTATCGCCTGGATGAACCAACAGTCCTATAGACATATCATAAATATAACATTTGCATCAGATGCTACACTAATACACAATCATAAATACATCAAACTCAGGGGTTATGCCAGGTATGGCACTAGTCAACTAGGGTCAGTGTGCGTCAAGTTGCACGGGCGTCACGTCTGTGATTGCTGTGCAAGACAGACGGTCAAAATGATACGGGGCTTGCCAGTACGTCAGTGTACGTGTGGCAGTCAACTAACATTTACAGGGTTACAGGTCAATGTAAAGATGGGGTATCCGTAATTACACTTGGGTCGCCCAGTACATATATATACATATTATATATATTACTACTAACAAATACATTAATGTTCATTTGGTACGAAAAATAATATGTGTATATATGTATACTTTAAATAAAAATTATACTTTGTATACATATAACATATATAGAGAGAGAGATATATAATACGTATATATATGTATATATACTAAATAGAATTTAACATACTATATATATATATGTATATATATATATATATATATATATATATATATATATATATATATATATATATATATATATATATATGCCTTAAAAATATATATGCCACATATTTATATAAATATATAACGACCAATATCTATATATACAAAAGAATACGTATGTTGAAAATATATACATATATATATACCAAGTAATAATATACGTATACTACATTTAATACATATACCATATACGTATATAAGTACATATATATACCAATACAATTATATATATGCTACATATATATACATACCAAAATATATACATATATATACCAAAAATACGTATTTATTACACATATTCTATATGAAAATAAACCAATACATACATATATATATATGAATACATATACACTAAAATATATATACTAAATACATACGTATATATACTATATTATTGATTCCTCAACCAATGAAGGAGGGAAGAGGGATAGGGAGAGGGAGGCTCACAGGTGGAGGGTGGTGGTTCTGATGTAGCAGCCGGGGAGGAAGCTGGCCGGAGTTGGGGATCAGGAGCATTGGCCGGAGACTCTGATGATGATGGTGGTGGTGATAGAGTAGGGGTGAACGGGTGGTGTTAGCTCTGATGGTGGCTCGGTCGAGGTGCAGGGAGTTGGCCGGGGGTGATGCTAGTGGGAGGCCGGGGGTGGTTGTGTAATGGAGGTGGTGAACGGGATGGCCGGACTGTTGATGGTGGTGGAGGAGATGTACAGTGAGGTCGGCACAAGACTGAAGAAGACAGGTGTCACGCCCCGATCTCCAGCTTGAATCGTCCATCCCCGCTAGGCGCGAATCACCGCGCCAGCACTCCCGCGGGACGTACATTTCCATCGGGACGCAATGCCGCACAAGCCTGGGGTTGCGCCCGCGCAAGAAAAATACCAAAACGGCCGTTGATAACTAGTTCACAGAGTCGTCATAGCGGAAACATAAAATGAACACAAGTATTGAATCCAAATCAAGCTCTTTATTGATATGAAGTAAAGATTACAAGCGACGCTAGACCGAGATTACAAATCGCTCATGCTCTCTCTCTCTCTTACAATGAATATGACCTTAGGCTTAGAACCAATACAAACGATCTGGATGATGATATTCCCATACATTATGTAAAACCCCTTCCCAGAAAATCGTATAAGCCCTTTATTTATTTATTATTAATTAAATTGTAGTAATTAGGTCCAAATAGGAAAAATAGATTTTTAATAATTTTTATGTTAGGTGTTCGGGCACTTAGAGGACTTGTGGGACCATCAGGAATTTTTCGGAATTTATTCCATGTAGGAGACCCCATGAGCAGTTGCTAGCCTAACGATGTGCAATACCCTAATCTATAAATTTTCTTATGTGTGAAAATATATATATATATATAAACAAATATATATGTATATATATTTTAATTAAAGAAAGTAAGGAAAAGAAAAGAAAAGAAAGAAAGAAAAAAAAAAGTTAATAGAATATAATAATAATAATAATAACTTAGAATAATAAACTTATAATAATAACCATAGTAATTATAGTTACTATGTTACTATGTTACTTGGGAAGCTTGCTGACTTCTCAGCAAAGCTTCACGTTAGCATCCGTGGACCCCTGGCAATCCGCGACCCATTATTTCAACCCGCGGACCCCCTTGATCCCTCTCTCTCTCTCTCTTAATATATAACATATATATATATATCATTAGCTCCCCAAAACCCTAACCTAAAACTCCAGACTTCCCCTTCCCATCTAGAGCCGTCACCGCAGCCAGAGAAGCCTCCCCAAGCCATCCAACCACCCCGTCGACGCCGACATCGCGGACTGCAGATTCCCACTCGAGGCACCTTCGCTCCGGCGCGTTTTCCCGTTGACTCGCTCGACCAAACGCAGATCCGTTTTCATAGGTATGATCTTCCCTTAACCCTCTCCAATATCTGTTTTATAGTCAACCTCGGAAAACGTGTGCCCCTAGGTGAAAAACAGCGCCCAAGTCAGCGCGAGCAGACAAAATTCTGCAATCGCAGAAACTTGCGATGACCACCCATATTGTCGAGTTCGTATCTCCCACCACAGAGATCCGAATTCGACGATTCTTTTTGATACCTGTAGATTACATGACCTAGTTTATTTTCTGTATTATAACTTTGTGCTATTAGTTGCTGTGGACCAAATTGTAGTAGTCACAAAACTGCGCGCACCCACTTTTTCCGGTTTTCTAAAAGTGGGAGATCGGAGCGCGCCCCGCCAAACGGGACCGCCCCACCTTGTGCCAAGTGTACCGAATGGTGCACACAGCATAAGCGGACATGTGAAAATTCGTGGGGACTGATTTGGACGCTTGTGCGCGCCGGAATCAGGCCGTATCCGCGAACAAATTCCGTGTCGCCACTTTTGTGGAACTCGCGAGTATTTTGTGCACGCTTGTCAGATTGCGACAAAACTTGCGCCACTGGACTCGTGGTAACACGCTGGTCCTGTGACCCAATTTTCACGCATTTCTGAGATGGTTGACCAGATCGCCAATTGGCGGGCCCCACAGTTGACTTTTTGGACCAAATTACGTTCGGCTCATCGGAATCCAAATTTGGACATACCGTTGGGATCGTATTAACATTTAGAGTTGTTTGACCCATAGTTTGTCCCATTTAGAGACTGTTACCCTCGGCACGCTTTTCGGTGCAAAGTGGGCCCACCTATGGAACCCGCTTTGGCCCGAAAATGACCTTTTGCCCCTGTGTCCAAATTGGACGTAAGGACAGGCATTTCCAGCTATTTGACATCTTCTGAGACTGTTGGTGATATTTATTACAGCTTTTGGAGTAGTACCTACCGGATCCACCGATACCAGGACGACAGTTGATATTCAAACATCAGGCAAGTGTACCTTGCCAAACTCTACAGTATTGTTATATATATTTCCCTTGCTTTATTATAATGCTGTGCATGCTCAACCTAGGACCGTGTGACGTACTTAGCGTCCGATTATCAGTCGGGTGCCGACACTGTACGCAGTGTTGGGTACAGTCATCTAGAGATGGACATTCGTGACACTTTATTCTCGTACTTGTCTTATCAAGTACCATATGACCCAGGACACTTGACACTATTCATGAGACAGGATTTTCCCGAGATATTCGTGGTGATTCTGTATAGGATACAGGACATGGACATTATACTCTTAGATACTTATGACTTGTTGCATTAGCTATGATCGCGCTTGACATGGGCATGAGACGTTGTGGTCATGATATGCGTGGTTACATTGGGTGGAGAGAGTCACACATGCTACAGGCTGTTTCATATATCTATCTACTACTATTGTGAGGCCTCAGACTCTCGTAGCAGAGCTAGGCACATTACGTGTTTATTACCGCTACCGGCTCCCCGACACAGAGCTTGTAGTGGCTTCAGCCTGAGTTTTAGTGTTACTCTCACTTGCATTTCACTTAGATGGTTACATATTTACCCATTGATCATTTAGTTATTTATTTGCTGCACTGCTTATCTGTATTTATTTGGCATGAGCTTTCTTGTACCTTGCTATGTCCCCTGAGGACCTGGATCCGGATTTTGTCCCCAGATTTTGCAGACGTGGTTTATCCCGAGGTTTACGGGACCGGAGCAGGAGCTGATTCAGGAGCTGTACCACCATCTGAGGACGAGGTCTTAGCTGAAGACTTCTCTTGAGCATCCATGTTCATGCTCAGCTTTTAGCATTTATTTCAGTCATTTACTTTCTGGTCTGTTGAACCATTGTACTAGATTTTTATCGGGTTGTTCCCCGAAGTACTTTGTGAGACTTGCTGATGATTTACATTCCTTATTTATTTATTTTGTGGATCATTATATCTTGTGTGGATGAGACTAGTTGTGCCATGATTGTCGTAGACTTGTTTTACAGCTTAAGTATGCCCTGATGGATCCATTATATTGAGTTGGTCCATCGGTGCGTACTGCTGGCCATTGACACGCGTCCGGTCCCTCGGTATTTTGGGACTGGGGCGTGACATGGTTTTTGTGGTGGCCCATGCAGGTCTACGACTAAATTGTTCGGTTTCAACTTAGGGACCGGACCAGCCTGCCCTAAGGATAGTATAAACTATAGGATCTCATCCATTATTTAACCATTTGTTGAACTCTATATCGAACTCGAAATTTGTTACTTGAACTGCATCCTGTATTGATTCCTCTGAGCGTTCTCATAGTTTATCTTTTGATTGCAGAGCAATGAATTCCGGGAACAGAGATGATTTTCCTTTGGAGACACCACACGACGCTGTGGTTACTTATGGAGATGAAGTGACACCAGGGGATGGTGGACGAGCATCACAGGGTGATCAAACCGGACAGCCTAATCCAAGGTTCCGGAGAGATGACATTCCACCACCACCACAGTTCACTCCCCAGATGCCAGTATTCCCGCCAGGACAAGCCATGGACGGGCAACAAATGTTCCAGATGATGTATGCTATGATGCAAGCACAGCAGCAGATTCAGCAAGAGGCCCATCGGCAGGAGGCCGAGTATCTGAGGACCAGCCTGGTATCCGCATTGGAGCAGGCTAATCCAGCAGCGAGGCGAACATCGACGGGATCTATCACCGACTTCCGTCATCTCAAGCCTCGCACATTTTCTGGTAAAGAAGGGCCAACGGAAGTTCATGAGTGGCTCACAAACATTCAGCATCAGCTGGAAGCCGCTGAACTTCCAAGAGAGAAGTGGATGACTGCAGTCAGAATGCAGTTAACTGATAATGCGCATCACTGGTGGCTAGCAGAGGAAAGGAGACTTGGACAGGACAGAGTCACATGGGAAGAGTTCTCCAGACTCTTCCAAGAGATGTACATCCCGGCAGTTGCACGGTCAGAGCTCAGGGACAAGTTCAACCGCCTCATCCAGGGCAGCATGACAGTGGAAGAATACAATTCTGAATTTATTCGCCTGAGTCGCTTCGCTCCAACATTGATTTCGACGGAGGAAGAGAAAGCGAAAAAGTTCTTTGACGGGTTGAAGTTCGAGCTTCAGAGATTGATTGGCTCAGTGGCACCTACAAATTATACTGATGTTCTAGCAGCAGCACGACGCATGGAGCGCGTCACTAGAAGGGAATCGAATCTGAAGAGGCCAAACACCTCCGCACCAACCAAGGCAGCACATGGAGATTCTGCAAAACGATTCCAGAGGAGTACGCCAGATAGAGCAGCACACAGGGCCATATCCCTTCCTACTTGTCATCACTGCGGCAAGGTAGGACACATTGAGAGAGAGTGCAGGCGGAAGTTGGGACTATGCCTGCTTTGCGGATCAAACCAGCACCTATCCAGAGACTGCACTCACCATAGAGGAGAAGCACCGAGATTAGCTTTGCCTGCACCCCGACCAGCTTACCCAGCAGTAGGAGCACAGCAGGCAGGAGTTGGAGGCGTCAGGCCACCAGCCCCAGGAGGGAATCAGCAGAGACCACCCCTGGCACCACAGGCAGCTTTATTTCAGCAGGCCCAGCAGCAGCGAGGCCAAGCACAGGGGCGAGGACAGGCATTCACTTTAGCTGTTGAGGAGGAGACTACAGCAGGCGAGGTCATCGCAGGTACTATTTTAGTAGATTCATTACCTGCAGTAGCATTATTTGATTCTGGAGCATCGCATTCATTTATAGCAGCTAGCTTTGTAGCCACCCATAGAGTAGCTACCGCACCCCTCCCGAAGATGAAGAGGATTCTTACGGGAGGTGGAATTATTCCGGTTAGTGATGTCTGTAGATCATGTTCTGTAGTAGTTTGTGGAAGAGAAATGCGAGCCCAATTCCTAATCTTTTCCATGCCGGATTATGATGTCGTACTTGGTATGGACTGGTTAAGTCAGTACCATGCGACTCTTGATTGCCGACTTGGGCGGGTTATATTTAGACCGCCTGGACATCCAGAATTTGAGTTTCTCCGAGGAGCAGTAGAGCAAGGAGTTCAGCCTACTCTTAGGGTACTATCTGTAGAAGGGGAGACAGGTTACCCAAGAGTCATATCAGAATTTGTGGATGTATTTCCTGATGATCTTCTAGGTTTACCGTCTGATCGGGAAATAGAATTCACAATAGACCTAACTCCAGGAGCAGAGCCAATCACTTCATCAGTTTATCGGCTAGCACCTAAGGAGTTAGTGGAGTTGAAAGAACAGGTTGATGATCTTTTGGAGAAGGGTTTCATTCGGCCCAGTGTTTCACCTTGGGGAGCACCCATATTATTTGTGCCAAAGAAGGATGGAACAGTACGATTGTGCATTAATTACAGGGCCCTAAATGCTGTAACCATCAAGAACAGGTATCCCTTACCACGCATTGATGATCTATTCGATCAATTGAGTGGTGCAAGGATATTCTCGAAGATTGACCTTAGATCCGGCTATCATCAGATCAAGGTGAGGAAGGAAGACATCCTGAAGACAGCTTTCAGGACGAAGTATGGGCATTATGAGTTCTTGGTGATGCCGTTTGGTTTAACCAACGCGCCAGCAGTATTTATGAGCTTAATGAACAGAGTCTTTCATCAGTTCTTGGATAAATTTGTAGTGGTGTTCATTGATGATATTCTCATATATTCCAAGAGCCCTGAAGAGCACGAGGAACATCTCAGAATCGTGTTAGAGACCTTGAGACAGGAGAAGTTATATGCCAAACTTAGTAAGTGTGAGTTCTGTATGGACAAAGTACCTTTCTTGGGGCACATCATATCAGGAGAAGGACTTTCAGTAGATCCAGAGAAGGTTGCAGCAATAGAGACTTGGCCTACACCCACATCAGTTGCAGAGGTGAGAAGTTTTCTCGGACTTGCGGGATATTACCGAAGGTTCGTAGAAAATTTCTCAAGGATTGCAGAACCAATGACAAAGCTAACACGAAAGGATCAGGAGTTTGTATGGACAGAAGACTGCCAGAAGGCTTTTGAAGAACTGAAGAGAAGATTAACAACAGCACCTGTCTTGACTCTTCCTTCAGGGTCAGGAGGTTTTGTTGTTTACAGTGATGCATCAGGCAGTGGACTAGGATGTGTTTTGATGCAACATGGCAAAGTCATTGCTTATGCGTCAAGACAGTTGAAGGTCCACGAGAAGAACTACCCAACACATGATCTGGAGCTAGCAGCAGTTATATTTGCATTAAAGATATGGAGGCACTATCTTTATGGAGAGAGGGTAGAAATCTTTACTGATCACAAGAGTCTGAAGTATGTGTATACTCAGAAGGAGCTTAACATGAGACAGAGACGCTGGCTGGAACTAATGGTGGATTTTGACATCGATCTGCAGTATCATCCGGGAAAGGCGAATGTTGTTACAGACGCACTCAGCAGGAAGCCTATGGCTTATTTCTTGACGATGCAGCCTGAGTTATTGAGAGATCTACAGGAGCTACAGATAGAGGACGTCTTACCGGGACAGAATGGCTTGATGGCTAACCTTGAGATTCAGTCAACACTCGTGGAAAAGATTAAGGAGGCATTGCCCACCGATGCTAGATTCCGAAGACTCAAAGAAAGGACAGAAGCCGGTATGCAGACAGAACTTCGCATCCACGAAGACGGGACATTGAGGTTTGGAAACCGCTTGTACGTTCCAAATGGAGAATTAAGACAGGAGTTAATGACGGAAGCACATAGCTCTATGTACTCTGTTCACCCAGGAGGAACCAAGATGTACCGAGACTTGAGACAGTATTACTGGTGGCATGGAATGAAGAGAGAGATCGCGAGATTTGTGGCCAAATGCTTAGTATGTCAACAAGTGAAGGCGGAGCACCAGAGGACAGCAGGATTATTGCAACCACTTCCGATTCCAGAGTGGAAGTGGGAGCACATCACTATGGACTTCGTCACGGGTTTTCCCAAGAGTCCAAGTGGGAGAGATGCAGTGTGGGTAATAGTAGACCGACTCACCAAGTCAGCCCATTTTATACCTTTTAGAGTGGGTCAGTCTACAGAAGCGTTAGCTGATTTATATATGAGGCAGATCGTGAGATTGCACGGCATACCAGTCAGCATTGTATCGGACAGAGATTCGCGCTTCACCTCGCACTTTTGGAGGAGCATGCAAGAGAGTCTTGGTACTCGTCTGAAGTTCAGTACATCTTACCACCCGCAGACAGATGGGCAGTCGGAGCGTACTATTCAGACCTTGGAGGACATGTTGAGGGCTTGCATGTTAGACTTTGGAGGATCATGGGAGGACCACCTACATCTTGTAGAGTTTTCTTACAACAATAGCTATCAAGCGAGTATTCAGATGGCTCCGTTTGAAGCATTGTATGGGAGAAAATGTAGGTCTCCTGTGTGTTGGAGTGACGTAGGAGAACGTCAGATTCTGGGACCCGAGTTGGTGGTCAACACCGTAGAGACAGTCAAGAAGATTCAGGGACACTTGCGAGCAGCGCAAGACAGGCAGAAGCAGTGGGCAGACCTTCATCGTCGACCCTTGGAGTTCAAAGAGGGCGATCACGTCTTCTTGAGGATATCACCGACCAGAGGCACCATCCGATTCGGAGGGCGCGGCAAGTTGAGTCCAAGGTATATTGGACCATTTGACGTACTCGAGAGAGTTGGAGAGGTGGCATATCGACTTGCGCTACCACCTTCACTGGAGGGAGTACATGACGTATTCCATGTATCGCAGCTCAGGCGATATGTGGCAGACAGCAGTCATGTCCTCGACCATTCAGAGATCACCATTGGGCCGAGCTTGTCATACCAAGAGCAACCCGTGGGAATCCTTGATCGTCGAGAGAAGGTATTGAGGAACCAGTTTATTCCCTTGGTTCGCGTAGCATGGAGGCATGGCGCGCCAGGAGAATCAACTTGGGAACGCGAGGACGACATGCGCAAGCGTTTTCCGAACCTATTCGCAGACCAAGGTATGAATTTACATTGTTAATTTATATCTTATACCATCCTTGCATTCTATCGTGGCTTAATTTTAATTTCGAGGACGAAATTTTTATAAGTTGGGTAGAATGTAAAACCCCTTCCCAGAAAATCGTATAAGCCCTTTATTTATTTATTATTAATTAAATTGTAGTAATTAGGTCCAAATAGGAGAAATAGAT
Source organism: Iris macrosiphon (assembly GCA_036927795.1). Classification (NCBI taxonomy): domain Eukaryota; kingdom Viridiplantae; phylum Streptophyta; class Magnoliopsida; order Asparagales; family Iridaceae; genus Iris; species Iris macrosiphon. Next base: position 27,878,683 of record JAYESA010000006.1, read on the forward strand.
TTTTAATAATTTTTATGTTAGGTGTTCGGGCACTTAGAGGACTTGTGGGACCATCAGGAATTTTTCGGAATTTATTCCATGTAGGAGACCCCATGAGCAGTTGCTAGCCTAACGATGTGCAATACCCTAATCTATAAATTTTCTTATGTGTAAAAATATATATATATATATAAACAAATATATATGTATATATATTTTAATTAAAGAAAGTAAGGAAAAGAAAAGAAAAGAAAGAAAGAAAGAAAAAAGTTAATAGAATATAATAATAATAATAATAACTTAGAATAATAAACTTATAATAATAACCATAGTAATTATAGTTACTATGTTACTATGTTACTTGGGAAGCTTGCTGACTTCTCAGCAAAGCTTCACGTTAGCATCCGTGGACCCCTGGCAATCCGCGACCCATTATTTCAACCCGCGGACCCCCTTGATCCCTCTCTCTCTCTCTTAATATATAACATATATATATATATATCATTAGCTCCCCAAAACCCTAACCTAAAACTCCAGACTTCCCCTTCCCATCTAGAGCCGTCACCGCAGCCAGAGAAGCCTCCCCAAGCCATCCAACCACCCCGTCGACGCCGACATCGCGGACTGCAGATTCCCACTCGAGGCACCTTCGCTCCGGCGCGTTTTCCCGTTGACTCGCTCGACCAAACGCAGATCCGTTTTCATAGGTATGATCTTCCCTTAACCCTCTCCAATATCTGTTTTATAGTCAACCTCGGAAAACGTGTGCCCCTAGGTGAAAAACAGCGCCCAAGTCAGCGCGAGCAGACAAAATTCTGCAATCGCAGAAACTTGCGATGACCACCCATATTGTCGAGTTCGTATCTCCCACCACAGAGATCCGAATTCGACGATTCTTTTTGATACCTGTAGATTACATGACCTAGTTTATTTTCTGTATTATAATTTTGTGCTATTAGTTGCTGTGGACCAAATTGTAGTAGTCACAAAACTGCGCGCACCCACTTTTTCCGGTTTTCTAAAAGTGGGAGATCGGAGCGCGCCCCGCCAAACGGGACCGCCCCGCCTTGTGCCAAGTGTACCGAATGGTGCACACAGCATAAGCGGACACGTGAAAATTCGTGGGGACTGATTTGGACGCTTGTGCGCGCCGGAATCAGGCCGTATCCGCGAACAAATTCCGTGTCGCCACTTTTGTGGAACTCGCGAGTATTTTGTGCACGCTTGTCAGATTGCGACGAAACTTGTGCCACTGGACTCGTGGTAACACGCTGGTCCTGTGACCCAATTTTCACGCATTTCTGAGACGGTTGACCAGATCGCCAATTGGCGGGCCCCACAGTTGACTTTTTGGACCAAATTACGTTCGGCTCATCGGAATCCAAATTTGGACATACCGTTGGGATCGTATTGACATTTAGAGTTGTTTGACCCATAGTTTGTCCCATTTAGAGACTGTTACCCTCGGCACGCTTTTCGGTGCAAAGTGGGCCCACCTATGGAACCCGCTTTGGCCCGAAAATGACCTTTTGCCCCTGTGTCCAAATTGGACGTAAGGACAGGCATTTCCAGCTATTTGACATCTTCTGAGACTGTTGGTAATATTTATTACAGCTTTTGGAGTAGTACCTACCGGATCCACCGATACCAGGACGACAGTTGATATTCAAACATCAGGCAAGTGTACCTTGCCAAACTCTACAGTATTGTTATATATATTTCCCTTGCTTTATTATAATGCTGTGCATGCTCAACCTAGGACCGTGTGACGTACTTAGCGTCCGATTATCAGTCGGGTGCCGACACTGTACGCAGTGTTGGGTACAGTCATCTAGAGATGGACATTCGTGACACTTTATTCTCGTACTTGTCTTATCAAGTACCATATGACCCAGGACACTTGACACTATTCATGAGACAGGATTTTCCCGAGATATTCGTGGTGATTCTGTATAGGATACAGGACATGGACATTATACTCTTAGATACTTATGACTTGTTGCATTAGCTATGATCGCGCTTGACATGGGCATGAGACGTTGTGGTCATGATATGCGTGGTTACATTGGGTGGGGAGAGTCACACATGCTACAGGCTGTTTCATATATCTATCTACTACTATTGTGAGGCCTCAGACTCTCGTAGCAGAGCTAGGCACATTACGTGTTTATTACCGCTACCGGCTCCCCGACACAGAGCTTGTAGTGGCTTCAGCCTGAGTTTTAGTGTTACTCTCACTTGCATTTCACTTAGATGGTTACATATTTACCCATTGATCATTTAGTTATTTATTTGCTGCACTGCTTATCTGTATTTATTTGGCATGAGCTTTCTTGTACCTTGCTATGTCCCCTGAGGACCTGGATCCGGATTTTGTCCCCAGATTTTGCAGACGTGGTTTATCCCGAGGTTTACGGGACCGGAGCAGGAGCTGATTCAGGAGCTGTACCACCATCTGAGGACGAGGTCTTAGCTGAAGACTTCTCTTGAGCATCCATGTTCATGCTCAGCTTTTAGCATTTATTTCAGTCATTTACTTTCTGGTCTGTTGAACCATTGTACTAGATTTTTATCGGGTTGTTCCCCGAAGTACTTTGTGAGACTTGCTGATGATTTACATTCCTTATTTATTTATTCTGTGGATCATATTTTATATCTTGTGTGGATGAGACTAGTTGTGCCATGATTGTCGTAGACTTGTTTTACAGCTTAAGTATGCCCTGATGGATCCATTATATTGAGTTGGTCCATCGGTGCGTACTGCTGGCCATTGACACGCGTCCGGTCCCTCGGTATTTTGGGACTGGGGCGTGACATGGTTTTTGTGGTGGCCCATGCAGGTCTACGACTAAATTGTTCGGTTTCCACTTAGGGACCGGACCAGCCTGCCCTAAGGATAGTATAAACTATAGGATCTCATCCATTATTTAACCATTTGTTGAACTCTATATCGAACTCGAAATTTGTTACTTGAACTGCATCCTGTATTGATTCCTCTGAGCGTTCTCATAGTTTATCTTTTGATTGCAGAGCAATGAATTCCGGGAACAGAGATGATTTTCCTTTGGAGACACCACACGACGCTGTGGTTACTTATGGAGATGAAGTGACACCAGGGGATGGTGGACGAGCATCACAGGGTGATCAAACCGGACAGCCTAATCCAAGGTTCCGGAGAGATGACATTCCACCACCACCACAGTTCACTCCCCAGATGCCAGTATTCCCGCCAGGACAAGCCATGGACGGGCAACAAATGTTCCAGATGATGTATGCTATGATGCAAGCACAGCAGCAGATTCAGCAAGAGGCCCATCGGCAGGAGGCCGAGTATCTGAGGACCAGCCTGGTATCCGCATTGGAGCAGGCTAATCCAGCAGCGAGGCGAACATCGACGGGATCTATCACCGACTTCCGTCATCTCAAGCCTCGCACATTTTCTGGTAAAGAAGGGCCAACGGAAGTTCATGAGTGGCTCACAAACATTCAGCATCAGCTGGAAGCCGCTGAACTTCCAAGAGAGAAGTGGATGACTGCAGTCAGAATGCAGTTAACTGATAATGCGCATCACTGGTGGCTAGCAGAGGAAAGGAGACTTGGACAGGACAGAGTCACATGGGAAGAGTTCTCCAGACTCTTCCAAGAGATGTACATCCCGGCAGTTGCACGGTCAGAGCTCAGGGACAAGTTCAACCGCCTCATCCAGGGCAGCATGACAGTGGAAGAATACAATTCTGAATTTATTCGCCTGAGTCGCTTCGCTCCAACATTGATTTCGACGGAGGAAGAGAAAGCGAAAAAGTTCTTTGACGGGTTGAAGTTCGAGCTTCAGAGATTGATTGGCTCAGTGGCACCTACAAATTATACTGATGTTCTAGCAGCAGCACGACGCATGGAGCGCGTCACTAGAAGGGAATCAAATCTGAAGAGGCCAAACACCTCCGCACCAACCAAGGCAGCACATGGAGATTCTGCAAAACGATTCCAGAGGAGTACGCCAGATAGAGCAGCACACAGGGCCATATCCCTTCCTACTTGTCATCACTGCGGCAAGGTAGGACACATTGAGAGAGAGTGCAGGCGGAAGTTGGGACTATGCCTGCTTTGCGGATCAAACCAGCACCTATCCAGAGACTGCACTCACCATAGAGGAGAAGCACCGAGATTAGCTTTGCCTGCACCCCGACCAGCTTACCCAGCAGTAGGAGCACAGCAGACAGGAGTTGGAGGCGTCAGGCCACCAGCCCCAGGAGGGAATCAGCAGAGACCACCCCTGGCACCACAGGCAGCTTTATTTCAGCAGGCCCAGCAGCAGCGAGGCCAAGCACAGGGGCGAGGACAGGCATTCACTTTAGCTGTTGAGGAGGAGACTACAGCAGGCGAGGTCATCGCAGGTACTATTTTAGTAGATTCATTACCTGCAGTAGCATTATTTGATTCTGGAGCATCGCATTCATTTATAGCAGCTAGCTTTGTAGCCACCCATAGAGTAGCTACCGCACCCCTCCCGAAGATGAAGAGGATTCTTACGGGAGGTGGAATTATTCCGGTTAGTGATGTCTGTAGATCATGTTCTGTAGTAGTTTGTGGAAGAGAAATGCGAGCCCAATTCCTAATCTTTTCCATGCCGGATTATGATGTCGTACTTGGTATGGACTGGTTAAGTCAGTACCATGCGACTCTTGATTGCCGACTTGGGCGGGTTATATTTAGACCGCCTGGACATCCAGAATTTGAGTTTCTCCGAGGAGCAGTAGAGCAAGGAGTTCAGCCTACTCTTAGGGTACTATCTGTAGAAGGGGAGACAGGTTACCCAAGAGTCATATCAGAATTTATGGATGTATTTCCTGATGATCTTCCAGGTTTACCGTCTGATCGGAAAATAGAATTCACAATAGACCTAACTCCAGGAGCAGAGCCAATCACTTCATCAGTTTATCGGCTAGCACCTAAGGAGTTAGTGGAGTTGAAAGAACAGGTTGATGATCTTTTGGAGAAGGGTTTCATTCGGCCCAGTGTTTCACCTTGGGGAGCACCCATATTATTTGTGCCAAAGAAGGATGGAACAGTACGATTGTGCATTGATTACAGGGCCCTAAATGCTGTAACCATCAAGAACAGGTATCCCTTACCACGCATTGATGATCTATTCGATCAATTGAGTGGTGCAAGGATATTCTCGAAGATTGACCTTAGATCCGGCTATCATCAGATCAAGGTGAGGAAGGAAGACATCCCGAAGACAGCTTTCAGGACGAAGTATGGGCATTATGAGTTCTTGGTGATGCCGTTTGGTTTAACCAACGCGCCAGCAGTATTTATGAGCTTAATGAACAGAGTCTTTCATCAGTTCTTGGATAAATTTGTAGTGGTGTTCATTGATGACATTCTCATATATTCCAAGAGCCCTGAAGAGCACGAGGAACATCTCAGAATAATGTTAGAGACCTTGAGACAGGAGAAGTTATATGCCAAACTTAGTAAGTGTGAGTTCTGTATAGACAAAGTACCTTTCTTGGGGCACATCATATCAGGAGAAGGACTTTCAGTAGATCCAGAGAAGGTTGCAGCAATAGAGACTTGGCCTACACCCACATCAGTTGCAGAGGTGAGAAGTTTTCTCGGACTTGCGGGATATTACCGAAGGTTCGTAGAAAATTTCTCAAGGATTGCAGAACCAATGACAAAGCTAACACGAAAGGATCAGGAGTTTGTATGGACAGAAGACTGCCAGAAGGCTTTTGAAGAACTGAAGAGAAGATTAACAACAGCACCTGTCTTGACTCTTCCTTCAGGGTCAGGAGGTTTTGTTGTTTACAGTGATGCATCAGGCAGTGGACTAGGATGTGTTTTGATGCAACATGGCAAAGTCATTGCTTATGCGTCAAGACAGTTGAAGGTCCACGAGAAGAACTACCCAACACATGATCTGGAGCTAGCAGCAGTTATATTTGCATTAAAGATATGGAGGCACTATCTTTATGGAGAGAGGGTAGAAATCTTTACTGATCACAAGAGTCTGAAGTATGTGTATACTCAGAAGGAGCTTAACATGAGACAGAGACGCTGGCTGGAACTAATGGTGGATTTTGACATCGATCTGCAGTATCATCCGGGAAAGGCGAATGTTGTTGCAGACGCACTCAGCAGGAAGCCTATGGCTTATTTCTTGACGATGCAGCTCGAGTTATTGAGAGATCTACAGGAGCTACAGATAGAGGTCGTCTTACCGGGACAGAATGGCTTGATGGCTAACCTTGAGATTCAGTCAACACTCGTGGAAAAGATTAAGGAGGCATTGCCCACCGATGCTAGATTCCGAAGACTCAAAGAAAGGACAGAAGCCGGTATGCAGACAGGACTTCGCATCCACGAAGACGGGACATTGAGGTTTGGAAACCGCTTGTACGTTCCAAATGGAGAATTAAGACAGGAGTTAATGACGGAAGCACATAGCTCTATGTACTCTGTTCACCCAGGAGGAACCAAGATGTACCGAGACTTGAGACAGTATTACTGGTGGCATGGAATGAAGAGAGAGATCGCGAGATTTGTGGCCAAATGCTTAGTATGTCAACAAGTGAAGGCGGAGCACCAGAGGACAGCAGGATTATTGCAACCACTTCCGATTCCAGAGTGGAAGTGGGAGCACATCACTATGGACTTCGTCACGGGTTTTCCCAAGAGTCCAAGTGGGAGAGATGCAGTGTGGGTAATAGTGGACCGACTCACCAAGTCAGCCCATTTTATACCTTTTAGAGTGGGTCAGTCTACAGAAGCGTTAGCTGATTTATATATGAGGCAGATCGTGAGATTGCACGGCATACCAGTCAGCATTGTATCGGACAGAGATTCGCGCTTCACCTCGCACTTTTGGAGGAGCATGCAAGAGAGTCTTGGTACTCGTCTGAAGTTCAGTACATCTTACCACCCGCAGACAGATGGGCAGTCGGAGCGTACTATTCAGACCTTGGAGGACATGTTGAGGGCTTGCATGTTAGACTTTGGAGGATCATGGGAGGACCACCTACATCTTGTAGAGTTTTCTTACAACAATAGCTATCAAGCGAGTATTCAGATGGCTCCGTTTGAAGCATTATATGGGAGAAAATGTAGGTCTCCTGTGTGTTGGAGTGACGTGGGAGAACGTCAGATTCTGGGACCCGAGTTGGTGGTCAACACCGTAGAGACAGTCAAGAAGATTCAGGGACACTTGCGAGCAGCGCAAGACAGGCAGAAGCAGTGGGCAGACCTTCATCGTCGACCCTTGGAGTTCAAAGAGGGCGATCACGTCTTCTTGAGGATATCACCGACCAGAGGCACCATCCGATTCGGAGGGCGCGGCAAGTTGAGTCCAAGGTATATTGGACCATTTGACGTACTCGAGAGAGTTGGAGAGGTGGCATATCGACTTGCGCTACCACCTTCACTGGAGGGAGTACATGACGTATTCCATGTATCGCAGCTCAGGCGATATGTGGCAGACAGCAGTCATGTCCTCGACCATTCAGAGATCACCATTGGGCCGAGCTTGTCATACCAAGAGCAACCCGTGGGAATCCTTGATCGTCGAGAGAAGGTATTGAGGAACCAGTCTATTCCCTTGGTTCGCGTAGCATGGAGGCATGGCGCGCCAGGAGAATCAACTTGGGAACGCGAGGACGACATGCGCAAGCGTTTCCCGAACCTATTCGCAGACCAAGGTATGAATTTACATTGTTAATTTATATCTTATACCATCCTTGCATTCTATCGTGGCTTAATTTTAATTTCGAGGACAAAATTTTTATAAGTTGGGTAGAATGTAAAACCCCTTCCCAGAAAATCGTATAAGCCCTTTATTTATTATTAATTAAATTGTAGTAATTAGGTCCAAATAGGAGAAATAGATTTTTAATAATTTTTATGTTAGGTGTTCGGGCACTTAGAGGACTTGTGGGACCATCAGGAATTTTTCGGAATTTATTCCATGTAGGAGACCCCATGAGCAGTTGCTAGCCTAACGATGTGCAATACCCTAATCTATAAATTTTCTTATGTGTGAAAATATATATATATATATAAACAAATATATATGTATATATATTTTAATTAAAGAAAGTAAGGAAAAGAAAAGAAAAGAAAGAAAGAAAGAAAAAAGTTAATAGAATATAATAATAATAATAATAACTTAGAATAATAAACTTATAATAATAACCATAGTAATTATAGTTACTATGTTACTATGTTACTTGGGAAGCTTGCTGACTTCTCAGCAAAGCTTCACGTTAGCATCCGTGGACCCCTGGCAATCCGCGACCCATTATTTCAACCCGCGGACCCCCTTGATCCCTCTCTCTCTCTCTTAATATATAACATATATATATATATCATTAGCTCCCCAAAACCCTAACCTAAAACTACAGACTTCCCCTTCCCATCTAGAGCCGTCACCGCAGCCAGAGAAGCCTCCCCAACCCAACCAACCACCCCGTCGACGCCGACATCGCGGACTGCAGATTCCCACTCGAGGCACCTTCGCTCCGGCGCGTTTTCCCGTTGACTCGCTCGACCAAACGCAGATCCGTTTTCATAGGTATGATCTTCCCTTAACCCTCTCCAATATTTGTTTTATAGTCAACCTCGGAAAACGTGTGCCCCTAGGTGAAAAACAGCGCCCAAGTCAGCGCGAGCAGACAAAATTCTGCAATCGCAAAAACTTGCGATGACCACCCATATTGTCGAGTTCGTATCTCCCACCACAGAGATCCGAATTCGACGATTCTTTTTGATACCTGTAGATTACATGACCTAGTTTATTTTCTGTATTATAACTTTGTGCTATTAGTTGCTGTGGACCAAATTGTAGTAGTCACAAAACTGCGCGCACCCACTTTTTCCGGTTTTCTAAAAGTGGGAGATCGGAGCGCGCCCCGCCAAACGGGACCGCCCCGCCTTGTGCCAAGTGTACCGAATGGTGCACACAGCATAAGCGGACACGTGAAAATTCGTGGGGACTGATTTGGACGCTTGTGCGCGCCGGAATCAGGCCGTATCCGCGAACAAATTCCGTGTCGCCACTTTTGTGGAACTCGCGAGTATTTTGTGCACGCTTGTCAGATTGCGACGAAACTTGCGCCACTGGACTCGTGGTAACACGCTGGTCCTGTGACCCAATTTTCACGTATTTCTGAGACGGTTGACCAGATCGCCAATTGGCGGGCCCCACAGTTGACTTTTTGGACCAAATTACGTTCGGCTCATCGGAATCCAAATTTGGACATACCGTTGGGATCGTATTGACATTTAGAGTTGTTTGACCCATAGTTTGTCCCATTTAGAGACTGTTACCCTCGGCACGCTTTTCGGTGCAAAGTGGGCCCACCTATGAAACCCGCTTTGGCCCGAAAATGACCTTTTGCCCCTGTGTCCAAATTGGACGTAAGGACAGGCATTTCCAGCTATTTGACATCTTCTGAGACTGTTGGTGATATTTATTACAGCTTTTGGAGTAGTACCTACCGGATCCACCGATACCAGGACGACAGTTGATATTCAAACATCAGGCAAGTGTACCTTGCCAAACTCTACAGTATTGTTATATATATTTCCCTTGCTTTATTATAATGCTGTGCATGCTCAACCTAGGACCGTGTGACGTACTTAGCGTCCGATTATCAGTCGGGTGCCGACACTGTACGCAGTGTTGGGTACAGTCATCTAGAGATGGACATTCGTGACACTTTATTCTCGTACTTGTCTTATCAAGTACCATATGACCCAGGACACTTGACACTATTCATGAGACAGGATTTTCCCGAGATATTCGTGGTGATTCTGTATAGGATACAGGACATGGACATTATACTCTTAGATACTTATGACTTGTTGCATTAGCTATGATCGCGCTTGACATGGGCATGAGACGTTGTGGTCATGATATGCGTGGTTACATTGGGTGGGGAGAGTCACACATGCTACAGGCTGTTTCATATATCTATCTACTACTATTGTGAGGCCTCAGACTCTCGTAGCAGAGCTAGGCACATTACGTGTTTATTACCGCTACCGGCTCCCCGACACAGAGCTTGTAGTGGCTTCAGCCTGAGTTTTAGTGTTACTCTCACTTGCATTTCACTTATGTAAACACCCTAAATTTCAGGAATAAAATTTATATAATTTTTCGTATTTTCGGTATTTTTCTGGAATTTAAAGCTAAGGTAATTTGGGGTTGAATAATTTTAAGTGTGGCTAAATGGGGTTAAAATATTCTGGAAATAGAAATTTATTGGGTAAAATGGAGAACCGGACGCATGGCATTTTTCGGCGAATTTATTGGACACCGGAGCAGCGTAGCGAGGACCTTTAGCTAATTGGATTGTGAACCAGACCCAAATTCGAACCAACCCGAACCAAACAAACCCGAAACCCGCGTGGAAACCCTAGCCCGCCGGAGTTCCTGTAGACCACCTATAAAACCTTCTCGGTTTTCGTGCCCAGCCTTGGAAATCATCCGCCGTCATCTTCCCCGATCGACCCTCTCCCTCCTCCGCCTCTCTCAGGCATCGACCATCCGCCGCGAGCAGAGTCCGACTCCCCCATCCCCGTCAGACCCTCCGCCCTCGGCCGTCAACCATCCCACGGCTCCACCGCACCCTCCTCCCTGCTCGAGACCCCGCCTGGAGACAGCCCCAACCCCGCCGGCGTAGCACCGAGCCGACCCTAGACGCCTCGACGACCTACCCGCGGCCGTCCCCGAGCGCCGCCGAGCCGCTGAGGACCGGAGTCGACCCCGCTGTCGACTGATTTCCCTCCGCGACCGACTCTACAGCAGTATCCGCGACTGTCCCCGAACGCTGCCGACCTCGCCGCTCCGCTGCCCTCTCCGAGCCGAGTCCGACGAACCCCGCTGTCCCGAGTCAGACCCTAGGTCTGGACACAGCAACCCGACACGCGAGGACACGACCAGGACACGGAATTGACGCGTGGACACTTGGAAAACAGAATCCACGGAGCCCTGTACAGGTACTGTTTTCTCCCTACTCGCGACTCCGTTTTCAATTCCGTCGATTGCTATGCGTAGACTGTATACCCCTCTCGGTGCCCGTGCAATTCGCTCGGTGCATCGCATCTTGTAGTGGTCGTACACCGCGATCCAAAACAGGAAAAAACAACGCCCTGTTTCACCCCGGAACTGAGTCCGCCCCGCCAAACGGGACGACTTGGTCGCACGTGGTCTTTACCAAACTGTGCGCGACGTTGATACGGTCGTGTAGGATTTCGCAGAAGTCGATTCGGAGGTGCGTGCACCCCGGAATCAACGCGTATCCGCCGACGACACCCCGTATCCGTCGATTCTGAAACACGCTGTAACTTCGTGTACACACGTCGGATCGAGACGAAACTTGCGCCATCGGATCCGTAGTAATACGCTGGTCCTGTGAGCCAAGTTTGGTTCGATTCTGAGGACGTTGACAAAATCACGTATCGTGGGCCCCACAGGCTCCACTTGACGGGTGATTTTGTGATCGGCTCATCGGAATCCAATTCTGGAAGTTCCGTTGGGTTCGTATCGTCGTTCCTGACTTGTAGACACTGAGTTTGCAGAATTTGGAGACCCTTGACCCTGACGCGCTTTTCGGTGCAAAGTGGGCCCACATGTGGAACCCGCTTTGGCCCAAAAATGACCTTTTTGCCCCTGTGTCCAAATTGGACGTAAGGACAGGCATTTCCAGCTATTTGACATCTTCTGAGACTGTTGGTGATGTTTATTACAGCTTTTGGAGTAGTACCTACCGGATCCACTGATATAGGGACAATCGTTGGTTTTCGGACATCAGGCAAGTGTACCTTGCCAAACTCTGCAGTTTAGTTATCTATTTTTCTTGCTTATATATATATTGCTGTGCATGCTCAACCTAGGACCGTGTGACGTACTTAGCGTCCGATTATCAGTCAGGTGCCGACACTGTACACAGTGTTGGGTACGGTCATCTAGAGATGGACATCCGTGACACTTTATTCCCGTACTTGTCTTATCAAGTACTCTATGACCCAGGACACTGGACACTATTCATGAGACAGGATTTTCCCGAGATATTCGTGGTGATTCTGTATAGGATATAGGACATGGACATTATATTCTTAGATACTGTATGACTGGTTGCATTTAGCTATGATCACGCTTGACATGGGCATGAGACGTTATGGTCATGATATGCGTGGTTACATTGGGTGGGGAGAGACACACAGGCTACAGGCTGTATTTATGTATATCTTCTATTATTGAGAGGTCGTAGACTCTCGTAGCAGAGCTAGACCCACTACCGGTTATTACCGCTACCGGCTCCCCGACACAGAGCTTGTAGTGGCTCAGCCTGAGACTAGTGCTGCTCTCACTTGCATTTACACTTAGATGGTTACATATTTACCCCTTTGTGTCATTAGTTATATGTTGCTGCACTGCTTATCTGTATTTATTGGCATGAGCTTTCTTGTACCTTGCTATGTCCCCTGAGGACCTGGATCCGGATTTTTGTCCCCAGATTTTGCAGACGAGGTTTATCCCGAGGTTTACGGGACCGGAGCAGGAGCTGATCCAGGAGTTGTACCACCATCCGAGGACGAGGTCTTAGCTGAAGACTTCTCTTGAGCATCCTTATTTATGCTCAGCTTTTATTATTTATTTCAGTCTTTCATATTCTGGTCAGATGAACCATTGTACTAGATATTTATCGGGTTGTTCCCCGAAGTACTATGTGAGACTGGATGATGATTTACATTCCTTGTTTATTCTGTGGATCATGTTTATGTCTTGTGTGGATGAGATTAGTTGTACCATGATTGTCGTAGACTTGTTTTACAGCTTAAGTATGCCCTGATGGATCCTTTATAGTGAGTTGGTCCATCGGTGCGTACTGCTGGCCGTTGACACGCGTCCAGTCCCTCGGTATTTTGGGACTGGGGCGTGACAACTTAGATGGTTACATATTTACCCATTGATCATTTAGTTATTTATTTGCTGCACTGCTTATCTGTATTTATTTGGCATGAGCTTTCTTGTACCTTGCTATGTCCCCTGAGGACCTGGATCCGGATTTTGTCCCCAGATTTTGCAGACGTGGTTTATCCCGAGGTTTACGGGACCGGAGCAGGAGCTGATCCAGGAGCTGTACCACCATCTGAGGACGAGGTCTTAGCTGAAGACTTCTTTTGAGCATCCATGTTCATGCTCAGCTTTTAGCATTTATTTCAGTCATTTACTTTCTGGTCTGTTGAACCATTGTACTAGATTTTTATCGGGTTGTTCCCCGAAGTACTTTGTGAGACTTGCTGATGATTTACATTCCTTATTTATTTATTCTGTGGATCATATTTTATATCTTGTGTGGATGAGACTAGTTGTGCCATGATTGTCGTAGACTTGTTTTACAGCTTAAGTATGCCCTGATGGATCCATTATATTGAGTTGGTCCATCGGTGCGTACTGCTGGCCATTGACACGCGTCCGGTCCCTCGGTATTTTGGGACTGGGACGTGACATGGTTTTTGTGGTGGCCCATGCAGGTCTACGACTAAATTGTTCGGTTTCAACTTAGGGACCGGACCAGCCTGCCCTAAGGATAGTATAAACTATAGGATCTCATCCATTATTTAACCATTTGTTGAACTCTATATCGAACTCGAAATTTGTTACTTGAACTGCATCCTGTATTGATTCCTCTGAGCGTTCTCATAGTTTATCTTTTGATTGCAGAGCAATGAATTCCGGGAACAGAGATGATTTTCCTTTGGAGACACCACACGACGCTGTGGTTACTTATGGAGATGAAGTGACACCAGGGGATGGTGGACGAGCATCACAGGGTGATCAAACCGGACAGCCTAATCCAAGGTTCCGGAGAGATGACATTCCACCACCACCACAGTTCACTCCCCAGATGCCAGTATTCCCGCCAGGACAAGCCATGGACGGGCAACAAATGTTCCAGATGATGTATGCTATGATGCAAGCACAGCAGCAGATTCAGCAAGAGGCCCATCGGCAGGAGGCCGAGTATCTGAGGACCAGCCTGGTATCCGCATTGGAGCAGGCTAATCCAGCAGCGAGGCGAACATCGACGGGATCTATCACCGACGGTACAACTCCATCCCGTGTCATGTTCCGTGCGGTACAACGCCTCAGTATGAACTCACACTACTTTAAGGCATCTATGAAAAAAGTTACTACATTCCAACTTAACAATCCCGACTACGCAAATAGCAAGTAAAATCTCCATGTTCTATACAATGATAAGACGGGGTTATCCCCTTAGCTATGCACGTTCATCTTTTTTATTAGCATACAAAGGTTATCGCCTGTAAACTAGCATGTAACATTCATTTTCTTAGTATGCAGCTAAGTAGAGACAGGTTCACCGGGGCCACCCACCTTAGCGATGTATCGCATCGGTCGAGCGAGACTCCGGACGCACCTCTAATAGCCTAAGTCTGACTCCAACTAAGATCCCAGCATAAATGCCTTTGCATCGAACGAGCCATCTTGCTGAGCAAGATGGTTAAATAGCTACACTTGTGCCATTTGAATCGGCCCTCCGGGTTGAGCGGAGCGGGTCATTACAACAGGGGTGATGCTGGACTGGGCTCGCCAGAGTCGGTGAGCGGCCGGGGTGCAGGGAGTTGGCCGCCGGGTCGAGGAGCTGGCCGGAGAGAGAAGAGCAGCGGGGAGCTCGCCGGATGTCATGACCGGAGGAGGAGGATGTCGACTAAGGGGGAATGGGAGGTTGCAGGTGACCGGACTGGGTGGTGCTGCTCGAAGAAGAGGAGAGGCCGGAGACTCGTGGTGGAGTTGAGGCTTGGAGGAGGAGTAGCAGCGGTGTCGGGGGGAGTTCGGCTGGGGTGGAGAACGGGTCCTCCGGCGGGTCGGTCGGAGAAGGGGCCGGGGTGCCCGGGTGAACAGTGGTGATGGTTTTAAATCCCTCCTTTTCTATTCAGAAGAAAAAGGAGAAGAAGAAGAAGAAGAAGAGAATAAGAAGAAAGGAAAGAAAAAATGAAAAAATGTAAAAAGGTACGGTTGAGTGAGGGGAAGGAGATGGGGGCTTCCCTAGATTTGGAGATTATGTCATGGTTGGGAAGAGTGTGTGATGAGACATTAAATAGGAAGAGGTGTGTGGGAATGAGTGGTGATGATGCACCCATTTTGAATGGGTGGTCAGGATTTGACATGGAGAATTCATTCATGTAAGGATAAGGGTTGTTGACTAGTCAAATATTAGGGCTCTCCATTTGGTTTGAACCAATGGGGTGTGACACCTAATGCAACATTTGCAAATTAGCCCCCTTAAATTTGGGTATTTGTACAAACACATGGAATGATGAAAATTGGTGGACAATTTGGTGTTTGGTATTTTGTAGGGTGAGGGGGTATTGTGTGTTTTGTATGGGCTTAATTAATGGGGCACTTGGATTAAATTGGGATTAAACGGGATTAGTCAAAATGGTATCCCCAATTTAATTAGAAATAAATGCAAGCGGTGTTCTAAAATTAATTAGGAGTACATAGGGCAAAATTAGGTTGGGACACAAATATTATTAGTGAAGAAGACTCAGAACAAAATATTATCCTAATTTGGGTTGCACAAAAATGGGTCAAGATTGCCTCCAATTTTGATTGGAACGCACAACGATACAAAGTTAAATTTTATTTAAAAATTAAATAAACGTCCGCGACGAATATTGTGCGGCTAAAATGAAGCACAAGAGAGCATAATTATGAGTTGAAAAAAGGTCAGAATGGAAGGCGGGCACGTCTAGGGCAAGGTTGTGAAATTTGTTGGAAGGCAAAAGCTAGGATAGCGCTCCAAAAATTGAAGCAACGGTAAGGCGCAACAATTAAATAAAATTACGGTTAATCATAATCCCAATTAAATTCTAATTAATACAAATTAATACATAATCCTATAATTTGGTCAGGTGTTCATCTAGTGGGCCTCTAGGTCAAGTCTACCAGCTCAAATATTAATGACACTGTATATATATAATATATTTAAATACACATCTCACACAATTATTTAATTTAAATACACTTATCATGCAATCATTTAAAATAACTACCACAATATTAATGATATATAAAAAGTCAAAAAATACCCCTATTTTGGAATGTGGTAGTGACATGTATCGCGTGTCTCAGATATGATAAGTTCGTCAATGATAACTCGTGAATAGCTCGTATTCGTAACTCGTCATTTTAGGAAGATTCTCGAGTATCCACGACTCGAGATTTGTATTAATTTTGGTAATGATTAGACAAGATAAGATTTACCTAGATCATTGAGAGAAAAAATATTGCGCTATCGGCTACCCCGATCTCCAAGGGTCCCATGCAGCATGGACCAATCTTGCTAGGCAAGGGCTCCATGACTGACCAAGTTTACGTGTGTTGCGGAACTACAAGTTGTTGTTATTGAGTCACGGTTCATAATATTATGTATTTCAGTATACGAATTCCAGTATATGTTCCTGTTATGTTTCAGTTTTAGTTTATTTTACAAGATAATTTACAGACAGGTTATGTTTACAAAACTAGTTTATGTTTACAAAACCTCTTTATGTTTATAAAACTATTTTATGTTTACAAAACCTCTTTATGTTTATAAAACCAAATTTATTTGTAAAACCTCTTCATCTTTTCAAAACCAATCTTATTTACAAAATTTATTTATATTTTCAAAACCAGTCTATGCCTACGTTATGTTGTGTTATGCTATCAGTTATCTACTTTAGTTCTTATCTATCATTGTTTATGATGTGCACTATAAGTACTAGACTAACGTACCCTTGGCCATCCGGGTTGACTGGAGTGTCGATGGTAGCGATATTCTTCAAAATATGTATTTGTTAGTAAATATGTTTGTGATAACCCTTGTTAGTTAATTATAGCAAGTTGTATACATGTTCGGCCGTGATATATTATTTGCCTTGTTTGACAAGCTCGTCCTGTTATATTCTATTTTCTTTTGGCGCGTGGTTAAAGTGCAAAGTTCTGCTCGAGTGAAGGTCTGCAACCCTGGTCCTTATTTGGTTTAAAGGTTATGATCCTGATCCAGAGTAGTTCCTATGTCCTCTTGCCGTTCGTCGCCTTATATTTTTTTATAGTTAGTTTGTTATCAGTGCACCAGTTATTTTAGTTATTTTATCGAGACAAGTACATTGGTACCGTACAAGGCTCAACCTACATTTATTTAGTTATTCGTTTGTCTCTTATTTTTGCTGATTATGGTTTTGGTTAATACCTTGAGCTCATTTATGGTACTTGTTGCTTAGGGTTCTGACCCCACTGGTTTTGTTTGGCCAGATTACCTGAGAAGACACATGATCCACCGTACTTCTAGCAAGATGGCTCGCACTCGTAGAACTGCAGTCGAAGCTTGCGAGTGGGTTTCCTTCTTCCACCCCTTGTAGTGTTATCTCTTTTTGTGGTGTTTAGCAAGGGCCAGTATTAGTCCTTTTGTTATGAGATTACTCCTCTGACTTCGGTCAACATGAAGTATATATTAGACCATGGATGGTATATTTGATCATGTATAATTATACTATGTTAGTGCAGCATTTTGTATTCACTAGCTTCATGATCATATGTGACATATAATTTGGGATGCCTATTTACTTTTATGTATGGTATACTCTTAAAATTGTTATTGATGGATTAAGATATTGTCATGCCCCTGTCCTAAAATACCAAGGGACGAGCCACGTGGCAATGGACAACAACACAACTCCAATAGGCAAACCCAATTTAATGGACCCGTTAGAGTGCACTTAAGCTGTAATATATATAAATGGTCTACGAATACCTGTTACAGTCTATATATCTAATCTCATCCACAATAAGTAATAAAATCACAAAGAGACAAGTCAAGTCACAATAATATAAAATGATCTGTCCAACCAAAGCAATATAAATAATGTCACGGGGAACAACCCGTTATCAAAATAGAAAGGAAAATAACTCCAAGTACAATATCCAGAAGTCACTACAAGATCAAATATCTAAGAACACTAAGCATAATAAATGAATGGTGAGAATATTGTGTGCTCAAGAGAAGTCCTCCGGAACAACCTCGTCATTTGCAACCTGTACATCTCCAATAGTAGCACATGCCCCGTAAACCTCGGGATAGCTCTCATCGTCTATACTTGGGGACATAATCCGGATCCAGGTCCTCAGGGGACATAACAAGGTACAATAAACACTCAAGCCAAATAAAATGCAGCAAGTAAATATAAATCCTCCGGGCAAGCTATGTAACCAGCTATATAAAATACAAATGAGAGCATCACTAATACTCAGGTTGAGACCACTACAGGCTCTGTGTCGGGGATCCCATAGCAACAAGTAGTATCACGACTCCAGTATATATGCCAAAGGTCTAAGACAAAGTCTAAGGCATCTCCAGAAGTATATATATATATATATATATATATATATATATATATATATATATATATATATATATATAATCAT
This sequence comes from Iris macrosiphon, assembly GCA_036927795.1. Classification (NCBI taxonomy): domain Eukaryota; kingdom Viridiplantae; phylum Streptophyta; class Magnoliopsida; order Asparagales; family Iridaceae; genus Iris; species Iris macrosiphon. The sequence goes on from JAYESA010000006.1 coordinate 27,897,167, forward strand.
ATAGTCTGTGTGTCTCTCCCCACCCAATGTAACCTCATGTCTCATGTCCATGACGTCTCATGTCCATAACACACAAGATCATGACCTCTAGCTAGTACAACGAGTCATAATGATATCCATATAATATACAAATCTCATATCACGAATCTTGTAAGCCTGTACAGAATCACCATAAATAACTTAAGAAAGATTCTGTCACATAAAATAGTGTCAAGTGTCCTACGGTATGGCATACTTGGTAAAACAAGCACGTAAAAATAGGATCGTGGAATCAACTCTCTAAGTGACGTTGCACAACCCCGCATACGACGTTGACACCCGAATCTTAGTCGGACGCTAAGCAACGTCTCACAGTCCCAGGTTGAGCAGGCACATCACAAAAGTATATATAGAGCAAGAACTCAACTAAATAATATAACAGGATCTCTGCAAGTTGGCAAGATACACTTGCCGGGGTTCTGAACTCCGTCAACTACTACTGGGAAAGTAGAATCTTCACGTACACCTTCGGATGCTGAAGCAAACATCACCAATATTTTTAGAATACTTGAAATAGCTAGAATTGACTACCCATAAGTCCAATTTGAACACATGGGCAAAATTGACAATTTTGGGTCAAAGCAGGGTCCACATGCGGCCCACTTCGTACCAAAAAATGTGTCAGAGATAAAGTTCTCCAAATTCATTAAACTTAGTGTCTACGAGTCCAGAACGATGATACAAAGCCAACAGAACATTCAGAATTGGATTCCGATGAGCCGATCATGAAATCTCCCGTCATGTGGAACCGTGGGGCCCACGAAATGGTGTTTCGTCAACGTTCTCAGATTCGAACCAAACTTGGGTCACAGTAGCAGCGTAATGCTGTGAATATAATGGCACAAGTTTTATTGCGAATCGACGAGTATACACGAAGTTATGGTGATATATCGGAATAGGCTGATACGGTATTTTTTGACGGATACGCGTTAATTTCAGTGTGTACGCACATCCAAATCAAGTTTCGCGAAAGCTCATATGTCCGCGTTGACGATACGCGCTTTTCGGTACAACTCACACACGATGAAGCCACCTCGTTTGGCAGGACACATCCCGTATCAAAAATTTAGGGTATTTTAAAAATAAAATTTTGGTCGTTTTTGAACCAGAATAATTTAACCATTAAAGCAAACTAATAAAAACTAAAAGAACGGTAAAAATCTTGGTTATATTATAAAAAAGTCCTTTCAATTATATTTAAAAATAATTAACAAGATGGTAGAAAATTGGACATGAACAGGGGTACTTGGACTGAATTTTTGAACTATTTTTGAATAGTTTTCGGCCAACTTTCGATCAATTTTTTGATCAAATTCGGGAGCCTAAATTCGTTCTACTTGAAGAAAATCCTAGAGGGTTATGTTGTAAACATACCAGCGGAGATGGGGCACGAAACGGATGAGCCAGGAGGGCAAATCTTCGTGCACAGGGGGGGTCGCAAGGTGCTGCTACTGTTGTCGGCCGACCGGCTACTGCGGCGGTGCTGCGGTGCGGCGACACTATGGCGGTCGGCGGCTCAAGTGGAGTAATGGTGGAGGTGGTGGAGGCGTGGGATTAGGGTTAGGGTTAGGGTTTTAGTAATATATATAGGGAGGGAGCCAGGGATAGTGAGTGGGTAGTTTTAGGTTTTGGATTTGGGTTTAGGTTTAATGGGTTTGGGTTTAGAATTTAGGTTTTATTTTATTTCTTTTCTTTTGTTTTATTATTCAATAGTTATATGTATAAAATCCCCAAAAATAGTTAGGCACTTGAAAAAAATCTAGAAAATTTATATTTTCTCCAACAAATAATTTACAACCAAAATTTATATCAATTAAAAAGTTATTTACTAAATATGAATGAATATTAAATTAATTAAATAAATTCATAAATTCTATTTTCTACATAATATTAAATTGGTAGCATGCAAGGGGGTTCAGATACGCAACTCGAGTATAATGTGCGTAATATGACCAGTTAGGCTCATATCATGGATTTAGTTGGAAGCAATGGGTTGGGATGGCGTGTTAAAATCGTACGCCACAACAAAATGGTTAATTAATCATCGTTTTCTCATAATTGTATCGGAAAAGTTGTGCTACCAAAATAAGGCATGGGATTGAGAATTTGTGAGTGACAGTCATGGCAGGAGCCTAATTTGACTCGTCTAAGTCGAGCATGCTAGGTTGGTTGGAAGAGAAAGGCTAGTGTTGCACTCAAGATCTTAAAACCATGGTGGTTGATTTCCAAAGATCAATTAAATTATCGAATAAATATTTAAAATAAAAAAATTATTAATTACCGAACTAACCTTATGTAAAAATCAGGGTGCTCACAATCTACCTACCTTAAAAGAATTGTGTTCTTGTAATTAAGAAAAATAAAACATAACTGGTTTGGAAAGGTTTGCTCCAGAAGAGATGACGCAATTGTATGATATTTGTTGAAGCATGACACAAAGGATAAGGGGCCATGAACAAGAAAAAAATTGAGAGAAAGGGTGAGGATTTTGTTCAAGCAGAACACGTAGGGAAACAATAAATTTTTTTTCCTAGGCAATGAGAGATGAGTAACTCAAGAGTAAATAAGTCTGATTAGAACGAGGATCAACTATAATTTATAAAAACTTGGGTACCACTTACATATTACCACTCTAGACCAACAAGTTTATGCTACATAATACTAGGTATAGGCTAGAGAATGGAACTAACAGGCACATGCTAAAGTATTACCAGGAATATTCGTTACTATAGCTGGCTATGATAAAACTAAATCTTAGCCATATTCGTTACTCCTCGAGTCTGTGCCTCCTCCACTGTCATCGCAAAAGCCTGTCCACGTCCCTGTGGTGGTGCCTTCTGCTGTTGCTGGGCCTGCTGGAAGTGTGCTGCCTGTGGTGCCAAGGGTAGCCTCGGTTGATATCCTCTCGGTGCTGGTGGTCTGATTCCTCCATCTTTCGCCTATGATGCTCCTGGTGCTGGATAAGCAGGTCGATGTGGCTGCTGGACTGGCTTCGGTGCTAGTAAAACGGGTCGATGAACCATAGATTTTCTTCCCCGGCGCTCAGTGCAATCCCTGGCTGAATACTGACTGGATCCGCAAGCTAAACATAATCTCAATTTGCGTCTGCACTCTCTCCCAATATGGCCTACATTGCCATAGTAGTGACAAATAGAAAGGGATGAGGCTCATGATTGTAGCACCCCATTCTTCCGGTACGGAGAGTGCGGCTAAGAAACACAAGACGGTATCGTTCGATCGGGATATATTGAAACAAGAACTCGTCCTCGTTATGGATTTATTTCTTCGAAATCGATCCCCATATTCAGTGGACCGTGCCCCTGGGATCGACTTAGCGGCAGAGTCAGGAGGGACCTCTCCGCTGTTATCTTTGTTACCTCGAATTTCGATGTCGCTTATTGCTTTCGTGCTTTGAGTTGGTTCTTGGATTTGCTTGTTTTCCTTGAACAGTTTTGATGAATTTTATTGTTTTTGTTCATTGAATTGTACTTCAATTCCTAGATTTGGAAAGAGTGGAAGAGGTATTGATCGAGCTGTTCATGATGCAGGTGAACGAGCAGTAGGCGGCTTACGAGCAGAGTCTTGAAGCGCCTCTTTCCTTCTCCCTTCCAACCATCTAAGTGAGTGGCTACCATCCCGATTAGCTAGCCCTGCTTCCAAGTCTTCACACCTAAAACTCTTGCATTTTTGTTTGCCCCGATCAAACGATACCAAATAATAACTAAAAGATGCCAAGATAAAATGGAATAGACTTGAATTGTATTGCTTGTCAATTGAACTTGTGAACGGTTATATCTTTGCATGCTTGTTCGTTCGGAATGTTCATCATATGCATAGATGCAAGTTTGAATGTATACTTCTCCTTTATATTGTACAATGTATAAAGCTATATCCTGAATGCATGAATTAAACGTAGATGCAATGTAAAAATAAATCATGCAATATTGCTTGTCTTGTACTCATGTAGCCTCAGGGCGAATAACGTAGCCTCCGGGCGAATGATTGTTAACGTAGCCTCCGGACGAATGATTGTTGATGTGTAATCACGGACAACTTGTGCACAAGGTATAGTTCCTGCGGGCGGCTGCTAGGGCACTGGCACCGTTCTGGCTCCGGACGAAACTCATATTTAGTCTCACGTACTTGGACGGGATGGTATACGGTGCCTCACGTACTTGCATGTAGCAGACCATCTTCGTCATAGACTAGTGTCCATTATGGCAATCAAGCCAGTGATCATCTTGTATATTTAAACCTGTTACAAACTAACTTGTGTCTTTGTGGCAGGGAAGGCATGGTAAGTTGTGCAGGTGATTCAGACGATCAGGTAAAAGACACCAAACGGTGTCAAGTTTATTTCAGTAAATCATGTATATTGCTTGTCTTGTAAAATGAACTAAGGCAAGATAGAAAACCACAAAAATATGCATGCTTCATTAAAACAACGTATTGATTGGTATAGTTGGGTTAGCTCGCCTTCACCAGTATATTTTGACATACTGACCCTCGTTGAAACAGGTTCCCCGCACCAAGGCGAACCGAGCGAGGAGCCGAAGTCGTCTTTCCCGATCCAGTCCAGCTGTAGGCGCATCCTGATCGCACCGTATTTTAAAGTACTTGAAGAAAAGAGCTTGCAACTTTATATACAATACAGCTACATGGCAAAGCCGTCCTCCAGCCTGGAGGTCTATATCATTTTGAAGCTTAGTAAAGGGATGTAATGTACATGACTGCTATCTTATTTTGAGTTAACACTTTTGTAAGCCCGTACGGCAAATTAGCTGACTCGTTCAAGAGTTTGTAATAGATGTTCATTATCAATAAAGAGAACTTTTTTATATTTCAAATCTGTGTTTTAATTTATCTGCGTACTCTGAATATGTGCTCATTATGCAAAATATTAAAGCCTTGTGCGGGCGCAATCCCAGGCCCGTACGGCGGTCGCGATTCGGGGGACGCCCCAATGATTCTACGAAATCGGGCCGTGACATAATGGTATCAGAGCACAGATTCAAGTTCCTTAGACTCTCGTACTGGAAAAGTTCCTTTAACGATCAAATTCCTGTGCGAACTCTTGAACTCGCTAGGCCAAAATAAAAGACGTTCATATAATAAGTCCATAATACATTATGATCCTAATGTAATTTACCTTCTTTTGAAGGAATGGCTCCAACGCAATCTGCAGTACTAGCACCGGACGAAATGCAAGGCCAAGAAAGTAGTTCGGGCATTTCAGAAAGTTCAAGGAGCCAGCGAGCCGTGCCAAGCATCGATCCCATCCAGCAAATATTGCGGATATTGGAGGCAAACCAACAAAGGGACAAGGCTCGCTACGAACGGGCCGAGAAGCGGGCGGAGGAGAGTCAGCTCAAGTTTCAAGACAATATAGAAGCTCGATTCTCAGTCCAACAGAAGCAGGTAGATGCCCTACAAAAGATCGTGCAGACTTTGGCCTCCAACCAGTCCGCGGAAATGCCAGTGACTCCGGTGGAACAGCCCGTGCTTGAAGTAGAGACGCCGCAAATTCCAAGGCCGAGGGACGTGACTGCCTTCGACTTTGGCCACTTCAAGAAAGTCTCCAATACCCCATTTAACGGGACTGAGGACCCAGTCGTAGCTCTAGATTGGTTGGCAGAACTTGAAGACCACTTCGCTCTGCTAGAGGTCCCCGAAGAGAAGCGTGTCGCCTGCACGCAACTACAGCTCCGCCTCAACGTGCACGATTGGTGGGACGTGCATTGACGATCTCTTCAATTTGACCATGGAGAGGAGACGAACTCGTGGACGACTTTTAGTGCCGCATTTGAAAAGGAGTTCATACCCCCTCCAGTACAACATCAGATGGAGAACGAGTTCGTGCAACTGAGGCAAGGCAGCATGACAGTCAAACAGTACTCCGCCGAATTCAACCGACTCTCCAAATTCGCTAGCGCCTATTTACTTGATGTAGCGAGTCGAGCTAGAAGGTTTGAAGGTAGTTTGCGCCCTGCCATCCATGCACACATAGTCGTTCATCAGGATCACACATTATGGGAAGTCATGAATCATGCTCTATCTCTTGAACCGTAGTATCCTCATATTTCTACCGGCGTTGTGCATACATCCAGTCACAAATGCCATAGCAACGTAGGAGGAAACACCGCTGCAAAGTACCCCAACAATGGTGGTCCGCAGAGAGGAAACCCAGGGCAACCATGTTTCTTCTGCAAGAAGCCAGGGCACCTGGCCAACGAATGTCGTTTGAAACAAGGATTATGTCTCATCTGTGGCGATGCAAACCACAAAATTTGTGACTGCCCTAAATACTCTGCTAGACATCCTCAACGTAACATTTCCTAACGATAAGTTCTATTTCTAAGTTTCGAGGACAAAACTTCTAATTAGTTGGATAGGATGTAGCGCCCCGTTCTCCCAGTGCGGAGAGCACGGCTAAGAAACACAAGACAATATCGTTCGATCGGGATAGATTAAAATAAGAACTCATCCTCGTTATGGATTTGTTTCTTCGGAATCGATTCCCATATTCAGTGGACCGTGTCCCTGGGATCAACTTAGTGGCAGAGTCAGGAGGGACCTCTCCGCTGTTATCTTTGTTGCCTTAGATTTTGATGTCGCTTGTTGCTTTCGTGCTTTGAGTTAGTTTTCGGATTTGCTTGTTTTCCTTGAACAGTTTTGATGGATTTTATTGTTTTCATTCATTGAATTGTACTTCAATTCTGAGATTTGGAAAGAGTGAAAGAGGTATTGATCGAGCTGTTCATGATACAGATGAACGAGCAGTAGGCGGCTTACGAGCAGAGTCTTGAAGCACCTCTTTCCTTCTCCCTTTCAACCATCTAAGTGAGTGGCTACCATCCCGATCAGCTAGCCCTGCTTCCAAGTCTTCACACCTAAAACTCTTCTATTCTTGTTTGCCCCGATCAAATGATACCAAATAATAACTAAAAGATGCCAAGATAAAATGGAATAGACTTGAATTGTATTGCTTGTCAATTGAACTTGTGAACGGTTATATCTTTGCATGCTTGTTCGTTCGGAATGTTCATCATATGCATAGATGCAAGTTTGAATGTATACTTCTCCTTTATATTGTACAATGTATAAAGCTATATCCTAAATGCATGAATTGAACATAGATGCAATGTAAAAATAAATCATGCAATACTGCTTGTCTTGTACTCATGTAGCCTCAGGGCGAATAACGTAGCCTCCGGGCGAATGATTGTTAACGTAGCCTACGGACGAATGATTGTTGATGTGTAATCACGGACAACTTGTGCACAAGGTATAGTTCCTGCGGGCGGCTGCTGGGGCACTGGCACCGTTCTGGCTTCGGACGAAACTCACGTTTAGTCTCACGTACTTGGACGGGATGGTATGTGGCGCCTCACGTACTTGCATGTAGCAGACCATCTTCGTCATAGACTAGTGTACATTATGGCAATCAAGCCAGTGATCATCTTGTATATTTAAACCTGTTGCAAACTAACTTGTGTCTTCGTGGCAGGGAAGGCATGGTAAGTTATGCAGGTGATTCAGACGATCAGGTAAAAGATACCAAACGGTGTCAAGTTCATTTCAGTAAATCATGTATATTGCTTGTCTTGTAAAATAAACTAAGGCAAGATAGAAAACCACAAAAATATGCATGCTTCATTAAAATAACGTATTGATTGGTATAGTTGGGTTAGCTCGCCTTCACCAGTATGTTTCGACATACTGACCCTCGTTGAAACAGGTTCCCCGCACCAAGGCGAACCGAGCGAGGAGCCGAAGTCGTCTTTTCCGATCCAGTCCAGCTGTAGGCACATCCTGATCGCGCCGCATTTTGAAGTACTTGAAGAAAGGAGCTTGCAACTTTATATACAATGCAGCTCCGTGGCAAAGCCGTCCTCCAGCCTGGAGGTCTATATCATTTTGAAGCTTAGTAAAGTGATGTAATGTACATGACTGCTATCTCATTTTGAGTCAACACTTTTGTAAGCCCGTGCGACAAATTAGCTGACTCGTTCAAGAGTTTGTAATAGATGTTCATTATCAATAAAGAGAACTTTTTTATGTTTTAAATCTGTATTTCAATTTATCTGCGTACTCTGAATATGTGCTCGTTATGCAAAATATTAAAGCCTTGTGCGGGCGCAATCCCAGGCCCGCACGGCGGTCATGATTCGGGTGATGCCCCAACGATTCTACGAAATCGGGTCATGACAATGATGTTGCTTTCTGTGGTGGACTCATCTGGGGTCGCTTTGCAGGCTCTCCGTGTGGTACTCGAGCTGGTACTAATTTATACGGTCTTTTCTGGCTGGACTCCCTCTTGTGGATGCACTCCATACGTCAAGCTGCGGCAAGGACCTCCATATAGGAAGTAGGTGCATGTAAACACCCATATTTTTAAAAATTAATTTTTAGAATTTTAATTATATATTTATCAATTTTTGGGTTTTTTTTGTAATTTTTAATAAATGTTCTTCAGGAATTTATATTTTTATAAATTAAATTAAATATTAAAATATTGTAAAAATTATATTTTTGAGTGTATAATTAATAATAGATATTGTGTAATTTTTCTAAAATTTATTGGGCCCAAAAACTCATTTTAAATAGCTAAAATACATTATTTTTAAATAAACCAACCCAAACCAAACCAAATTGAACCAAACCGAACCCAAACAAACCAATCCAGACCAATTGGATTCGGATCCTACCCAATAACCTATTAACCCAAACCCTACCCAAAACCCAAACCTAAAACCTAATCCTAACTCTAAACAAACTCACCCCCCCACGTACACAGGAGCAAACCACCACCCCTCTTCTTCTCTCATATATATGAATATATATACTACATAACTCAAAACCCTAACCCTAACCCAAACCTAATACCACCCTAACCATCACCACCAGCCGCCTCCGGCCGACTTTCTACCGCCGCACGCACCGCCGTTCGCCTTGCCGCCTCGCCCAGCGTCGACCGCACCGCCGTCCGCCGGCCTCTGCACGCACAAACAACACAGTTATGGCCCCTACTTCGCACACAACTTTCGTCATCCTCGCTCGCTCGATTATCATTCCGTCTTCATTGGTATGTTCACAACCTAACCCTCTAGGATTTTTTTTAAACAGAACAAATTTAGGCACCCCGGTTTGATCGAAAAATCGACTAGAAGTTGGTCGAAAAACTGTTCAAAAATAGTTCAAAATTTTAATCCAAACCCCCATGTTCATGTCCAATTTTCTACAAACTCATTAATTATTTTTAAAATATAATTAAAAGAATTTTTTCACAATATAACCAAGATTTTTTACTGTTCTTTTAGTTTTTATTAGTTTGCTATAAATGTTAAATTATTCTTGTTCCAAAACGACAAAAAACTTGTTTCTAAAATACCAAAAATCTTGAGATACCGGGTGCATCCCACCAAAAAAGACAACTTTGTCATGTGCAAGTTGTATCGAAAGGCGCATAACATAAACGCGGACGTGTGGGCTTTCGCGAAACTTGATTTGGATGTGCGTGCACACCGGAATCAACGCGTATCCGCCAAAGATTCCCGTACCGACATGTTCTGACACTCATCATAATTTTTTGTGTGTTCATCGTTTCACAATGAAACTTGTGCCATCAAATTCATAGTGTTATGCTGGTCCTGTGATCCAAGTTTGGTTTGATTCTGGGAACATTGACAAAACCCCGTTTCGTGGGCCCCACGGTTCTATTTGACGGGCGATTTTGTGACCTGCTCATCGAAATCCAGTTCTGAATATTTTTTTGGGTTTATATCATAATTTTGGACTTGTAGACACTAAGTATGATAAATTTGGAGAACTTTATCTTTGGCATATTTTTTGGTGCAAAATGGGCCACATGTGGACCCCGCTTTGACCAGAAACTGTCAATTATGCCTCTGTGTCCAAATTGGACTTATGGGTAGTCAATCCTAAATATTTCAAGTATTTTGAGAATATTTGTGATGTTTGTTTCAGCATCCAGAGGTGTACGTGCAGATTTCACTTTTTCAGGAGTAGTTGACGGAGTTCAGAATCCAGGCAAGTGTACCTTGCCAAACTTGCAGTAGTTTCTTTAATATATTTGTTTGAGTTATATATATATATATATATATATATATATATATATATATATATATATATATATATATACACACACACTTTTGTATTATACCTGTTCAACCTAGAACTGTGAGACATTGCTTAGCGTTCGAACAAAATTCGGGTGTCAACGCCGTACGCAGAGTCGTGCAACGTCACTTAGAGAGTTGATTCCCTGATCCTATATTTTTACATGCTTACTTTATCAAGTATGTCATACCTTAGGACACTTGACACTATTCATGTGACATAATCTTTTCTGACTTATTTATGGTGATTCTGTATAGGCTTATAGGATTCATAACATAAGACTTGCATATATAAAAATATCATTATGACTCGTTGTACTAGCTAGAGGTCATGATCTTGCGTGTTATGGACATGAGACATGAGGTTATATTGGATGGGGAGAGTTTCACCATACTACAGGCTGATTATATTTATATATATACTATATTACTGGTGGTGACTCAGACTATGTCTTTGGCACAATTACTGGCCCTTCGAGATATTACATGCTGCTATGGGTTTTTCCGACACAGAGCCTATAGTAGTTTTAGCCTGAGTATGATTAATGCTCTCATTTGCATTTTACTTAGCTGGTTAGATAGTTTGCCCCGAGGATCCGTTTATATGTACTTGCTGTATTTTATTTGGCTTGAGTGTTTATTGTACCTTGCTATGTCCCCTGAGGACCTGGATCCGGATTATGTTCCCAAGTGTAGGCGAGGAGAGCTATCCCGAGGTTTATGGGACAGGTGCTACTATTGGAGACGTACAAGTTGCAGAGGACGAGGTTGTTCCGGAGGACTTCTCTTGAGCATACAGTATTCTTACCATTCATTATGTATGCTTAGTGTTCTTGGATATTTGATCTTGTAGTGACTTCTGGATAGTGTACTTGGATTTTTTTTCTATTTTGATGATGGAATGTTCTTCGTGACATTATTTATATTGCTTTGATTGGACAGATCATTTTATATTATTGTGATTGGACTTGTCTCTTTGTAATTTCGTTACTTATTGTGGATAAGATTAGATATATAAACTGTGACAGGTATTCATAGACCATTTTTATGTATTACATCTTAAGTGTATTCTAACGGGTCCATTAAATTGGTTTTGCCTATTGGAGTTGTGCTGCTGGCCATTGCCACGTGGCTAGTCCCTCGATATTTTGGGATTGGGATGTGACATAGTTTTTGTGGTGGCTCATGCAGGTCTACGACTATGTTGCTTTGGTTTTAACTAAGGAACCGAGCAAGCCTGTAAATTATGATAGGATAAATTATAGGATCTCATCCACATAATGACATGTTCTTGACCTCTATATTGACTTCAAAATAATTTTTTGACTTGCATCATGCCTTGATTCCTCTGTGCGCCTCTCATAGTTTACTTTTTATGCAAAGTAATGGATCCACGAGCCAACGACAAAACTTTCATCGGTATACCACAAGGTGCTATTGTCACCTATGGCGATGGAGTGACGCCATTAAGTAGAGATCCATCCACTCAATAAAACAATCAAGCAGATCATCATGCCTCAAGGTTCCGGCGAGACGATATTCCACCATCATCGCAGTTTACTCCATCGATGCCTATTTTTCCACCAGGATAGCTTATGGACGGACAACAGATGTTCCAAATATTCTATGCAATGATGCAAGCCCAACAACTGATTTATCAAGAGGCTCAGCATTATGAGGCAGAGAACCTGAGAAACAATATAGTGATCGCATTGGAGCAGGCTAACCCACTAGCTAGATGGTCATCGACTGGATCTATCACTGATTTTTGCCAACTGAAGTCCCTTACCTTTTCAGGCAAGGAGGAGCCCACTGAAGTTCATGAGTGGTCACAAATACTCAACACCAATTGAAAGCAGCTGAGCTTCCGAGGGAGCGTTGGATGACTGCCGTCAGAATGCAGTTGACGAACAATACACGTCACTGGTGAATATCTGAGGAGAGACGGCTCAGACCAGACCGAGTCACTTGGGAGGAGTTCTCTAGACTCTTTCAGGAGATGTACATTCTATCTATTGCTCGATCGAAACTTTAAGACAAGCTCAATCGCCTCACTCAAGATAACATGACAGTGGAAGAGTGTCACTACCCCATTTTCAGAGCCGGATATTTTTTTTTTTAATTTGGTTAATTGTGTATTATTTATAATTAATTGTATTTATATTTTATTTGTGGTTGTATTATTTTTATTTGATTATTTTAGGATTTTGGCTAGCCTGGACCCATGTCAGACCCTAGTGGACCCATGTCCGACCCAACCCACACCCTTGTGAGACTTATTTTTGGGTTTAGAATATTTATTATATTTTTAGTGGGTTAGTTGGAGAGATTGGGAGTTAGTTTGAGTGCTTTTGGAACCCGAAATCCAAACCCAAGTTAGGAGAGGGCATTTTGGGTATTTTGGACTTTGTAAACTCTGTATGTGTGTGAGACCCGACCCTATTCCTCCATTCCCAGCCGAACACAGCAGCTCCCCCTCCCTATTTCTTCATCTTCACTTCTTCTTCTTCTTCTTCTTCTTCTTCTTCTTCTCCATTCTCCATTTCTTCTTATTTTCTTCTCCCAACTTCAAGTAAGCACCCTAATTCTCCTCTTTCTTCTTCTATTCTTTATGGTTATGAACCCTAACCCTACATTCTTCCCCAACCTAGGTGGGTAGAGCTTAGATTTGGTGTGGAGGATAGATTTGGAAGCTTGGAAGCTAGTTGTGGTGGATTTGGAGCTTTTTGGAGACTTTGGCTTGGGATTCCAACTCCCAAGAGGTAAACCCTGATTTTTCCACTTTAGGTTTGCCTCTTCTGCCTTTCTTCTGGGCATGTATTTCTTGAGCAGTTGAACTATAGATGGAAGAAGCTGTCGTGAATCCTGAGTTGGTGAATAAGGTGAACATCCAGCAAGAGTCTTAAGCAACTCAAGCTTTCTCTCTTCAGGAAACTTATCAAAGACGGGTAATATGTGGTTGTTGAAATAATTCAGGAACTTGCTGCTCGACGAACCTCTCATAAAATATGGAAGCGCCATCTGCATGCAAGAAACTAATCTGTCGAGGTGATCAATATCGGATACATTGAATTGTGTATCAAGGTCAGCCTGCCCTTTAATTATCTCAATCAATTCTTGGATATGCTCTGGAGGAGCACTATCTCCAAATATGCTAAAACTCTTCAGGAAGTCCATAAACAACTTAAACTCAGCACCAGTTACATCTTGCAAACTTCTTTTCACCAAGTCTGTGCCGTGTCGTTCCATTTCAACCTGAGGCTTCAACAGCTCAGCTTTCAACGGAAAAACCTTGTCCTTAAGAAAACAGATAACCTTTTCACAGACAGCTTCCATGCCAATCTCAACATGCTTAAACAGTGCTGTCAAAGAAGCTTTCACGTCCTGTCTTAAAAGAGACATGAGAGCTTTATGCACTGCATCATGCTCCATATTTTCCTCATATGTTAGGAGTTGACCAAGGATATCCACTATTTTAGAGACATATTCTGAATTATCTTTGCAGAGAAGAGGGAGCCCACGAATTGCTTGTACTCTAATCCCGAGCTCGTCCTCCTCGACGAGATGGAACTGTGCGGTGAGGGCCTGGGCGGCGAGGTCGGTAAAGACTTGAAGAAGCGGGGGATGCTGAGCCGCGAGCTGCTTCGCCTTCACGCTCCCTCCCTGCACCGCCATTAGTATCCCCTCGTAGTCGCTCACATTCCGGATTTTGTCTTTGGCTTCGTTGAGGCTTTCGTCGAACTCGTATAGCTTCTCCACCTCGGCCGCTTCGCTGGACGCGGTGCCCATGGCCGTCGCTGACGCCAGTAGGAAAGAAGGGGGCGGAGTACAGTTACCGAGGGGTGAGAATAAGAGAAGGAGAGAAGAGGTCCGGGTCGGCTAGGCGGAGCTCTGGCGAGATCTTCGGCGGCTGGGCTGCTCTGGTGAAGGACAAACGGGGAGGGAAGGGATGATGAACAGTACGTGAAGGGGGAAAAGGTCGGCTGAATAATTGGAGTTGGTTTTTGGGTATTTTAGGTTTTAGGAAAAAGAGAAATCAAGGTGTATTTATAGGTGATGTAGGAGTTGACCTAAAATAGGTTTGACTGGTCAACCCCTCTTGGGTTGGGCCAATGCTCCTTGGGCTTGGGCTTCGGCTCTCATGGGGATGTTGGGAGGGCTGGAATTTACATTAATTAAATACAAGGGTAAATTAATACACGGGGCGATGTGCGCGCGTTGCACATCCCAAAAATTACAGAAAAATCCACGTGAAAGGAAAAGTGGGTTTCTTCACGTATTATCCAATGGTGGGGATATCTCAATGCATTTTTGCATAAAAGCCCCTAAAATTTAGGAAATTGCACAAAGGTAGAAATTAAATTTTAATTCATTAAAATTACTACGCACGATGTTCTAGAACTAATTGGAAATACCTAAGGCTGAAATTTGATGGGGCACAAGCGTCCTGGACCTAGAGGACTCAGAGTAGAATATTAATAAAATTTAGGTCGTACAAAATGGTCAAGATTGTGTCCCCGATTTCGATTGGGATGCACATGGGTACAAGGATGTGATTTATTTAGAATTTAAGAAATACATCCGCGACGTTTATTGTGCGACTAAAATGTCGCACCAGAAAGCATGATTATAATTTACAAAAGGGTCAGAAGGGTAGGCAGGCGCGTCTAGGACAAGGTTGTGAACTTTAGAGATAGGCAATGGCTAACGTAGTGGTCCAATTAACGAAGCATCGGTAAGGTGCGCTATGCGATAAAATAATATACAGTTAAATCAAATGTCGTGTTCTAAATTCTAATTAGGTTCCAACTAGCCCTAATTCCCCTATATAAGCCAAGTAAACCTAATTTTGGGGGAGGGGATTTACAATCTACCCAACTTAGAAATAATTTCGTCCTCGAAATTAAAATAAGGCATAATTGGTTTAACTCCTTCACTTGCTTGCGTAAGACAAGTTAAATCGCCATCTCCTCTGAAATTTAACTTACTCAAATTCATCGAAATCCCTCTCAAATTGAACCATTGTTTAAATTGAACGTCAACACATCGCGTTGTCTTCTCCATTTTTAGTTTAATAATCCACATCCAATCTAATTCAAATTTCTATGACATCCCAAATCAGAATTTACATCATAATCTTCAACTGTTAAAAATTTCCTCTAGAAAATTATAATCGATTATTATTTCTATCCTCAACTTGTGAATTCCGTACTCTTCAATTTTTTTTTAATTCAATTTATATCCTCAATATTTCAAATAGGTAGTCCAACCATCAAATTTTAATTCTTAATTTAAATCATCAAATTGAAAAATAATTTAAATGCAGTCCACCAATGTTCAAGTCTAAAATTCTATATTTATCCTTCAAATTCAAAATAATGATTTTACCTTCAATACTTAAAAATTTAAATTATGTACTTAAGGTATAAATATTGGGTCCTCAATATCAAGATTTTTAAAATTCGTGAATCCTCATCATCTTAGTCATTCTTCTAAAATTCTCAAAATTAAAATGGCTTGAACCTCTCCCAATCTAATCTTACTCGATCACAACCTAAAAGAAATTCCTCTCGAGTTGACAATGCACTGCTACCCAACTTAGAATTTACCCATCTATCACATAAGGCTATATACCTTAAGAAAATATTCCTTAATATATTTACTCATGTCATTCAATCCTCGAAACTTCAACGCCGATCATATCACATATGATATGTCCTTAATTACGAAAGAATAATCCTCAAGTATGTGATCGGCCTATGGGGTATATCTAGTACTCTCTGTGTATCAAACTTATACCAAGCACGAGGTTTCGTCTTTCTGAAATAAGGGAAGACGAAGATCAATAATAAAGAGTTCAAGGGCGAGGTAATAGAATAAAAGTATCGGGATCAAGGCGTTTAAAGAATTTAAATAGGAATTGTCAAGGCAGTTGTGGATTGAAGTCCTATTTTGGTAATTCCTATTCACATGCTCGTATCAGTACAGTTATGTAACGGATACGATATGCTCAGACATATTTAGGGGCAAGTACATTCGTCTACTAATCATTATATATCTCGATCCACGTAAAGTAGGTATACGAAGGGCGAACCAAGCGCACTATGGTTGATCAGACCGTAGTACACTGATTCTGAAATGTATTAGTATGTATACCCAATAATACATATGTCATGAACAAGCTCGATAAAGAATAAGCTTGCAAAAACTAGGCTATAATAGCAGCATAATTCGAGGTAGCACAGAAAATATAACGCTGGATTATGATAAGAGAAGTTATAAAATAATTCAAGTTCGCAAAAGCAAAAATAACATAAGCAATAATAATAAAAGACTCTACAATCTCTACAGTTATCATACAACCTCCTTGTCTAAGTTGCTAGTCGACCAATAGGGATAGGGCCTTCCATTTCTATAGTCTAAATGTTATCTTCTTATGCAAGTCTAAAGTCGGTGTCATTTGGTTATACTTCACCAATGGGTTGAGAGGACTGTGTGATACTAGGTGGCGAGGCATATTATCCAACTTAAAATAATTTAACTACTATTGTATTGTCTTAAGGATACCGTAAAAGCTCCTGTTAAGGTCTATGAGAAGGGGTCTTGGTACTTTATTGGGGTATCCTCTTCTATTACATAGGTCATGGTCATCTTACATCTTAGTCATAGTGCTTATAGAACAAGTGTCAATAGTAAGGATAGAAGAGTTACTAACCGTTTAAGGGGAAAAGGGATCTCGCTTGTATCGAGGTGAGGGTACAAATTACGTGATTTAAAAACTAAGGGTTAATCATCGGTCATAATCTACAAAACAACTTAAACTTATCAAGTTCTAACTACCAAGCACAAAAAATTTCACATTCAAGGCTACAACTATAATCCTAGCAAACTATGAGCCCTTAACAAAGAATAAAATTACTTGGCCTATTATCCGAAGTATCAGATGGCACGAGTTGAAAGATGAAGAGAAGAAACGTAATTAGTCATCACAAAATAGCGAGCGCTATGGTCGCAGGAAAACAATATATAAAATTAAGATAGAGGGCTCTAGATAGCATCATGGTTCTCTAAGGGAAGTGGGGTGTTAGTTGCTATGTTCGAGGTATGATCAAGGGAGAAGTGTTGATTATATTCCTCTAAGCTTCCTAGGGTGTTGTCTACTAATAATAAGACAATGTATAAGTTTACAGTTCTCCAATACTTTCTAACTATGAAGATTAGGTTCAGTCCTAATATTCAAATTTTTGGTTTCCTATTGGTTCCTCAATACTAGGGTCAAACATTATGGTAAACTTCTGACTAACTCTATTAGTATCAGGGGGTAATGGTAAACCAATTCTAGAGATAAGGAATTCTAGGGTTCACTAGATATTCTCAACTTAGTGTGTGTCTATATTCTCGTTGTATTCTTAATAGGTGTGCTACTCTAATTATCATCCTAATAACAGGGGTTCCTATATTCTAGCAGAAGGCTATACTCAAAGAACTATTAGAGAAGTACATGAATCAAGCAGGATACAATTGTTCGAAATAGAACAGATTAGAAGAAAGATGAGTCATAGTCAAATATGGATGAGATCCTAAACTCTAATCCTATTTGCAGGCTTGCTCGGTATAGTAATATAACTGAAACAATATGCTCTTGACCTTCATGGGCCACCACAAAAATATGTTACGCCCCAGTCCTAAAAATACGTAGGACTAGGACACGTAAGCATGCCAGCCGCATGGATAGGGCAACTCCAATATATGGAAACCAAATCCACACGTACGCTGTATTATGAATATCAAATCCACAAGTGGTATAACATATGTTACAAGTCACAGGATATAATCTAAATCTCATCCACAGAAAATCAAATATAAATAGATAACCAGTATTTATGAACTATATCTCAATGAGAAGTATCTAAGGCTGATAGTTGGATGTAAACAAATCCACTACCAACTCGAATATAAAAGTAAATACAATATAAGTACAACATAATCAAACACAATATAAGTATACCAGATAGCAATCACGGCTCGAAGAGAAGGCATCCTCGAAACATACGTAACCATCCGAATCTGCGCTCCTGTGAATACTCAAGAACAGATACACCTGGCAGAGGACCAGGTCCTCAGAGGGACATAACAAGATACTTAAACACATGCCAATAAAGTACTGCAATAAATATCCAACGGTCGCCTAACCGTCTAAGTGAATGCAGTTAAGAACAACTTTCCCCACAAGTGAGCTATCTGGCTGAAAACTGGGATTTGGCATGATTCCCTTTTGGGGATCCAGGGGCCCAAAGGCACGTCGTCTTTTGAATGGCGAAGGCCCGCCAATGCACATAATATATATATGGGTCATCACCACCCGTATCTCCGGTGGAGAATCCGGGCGCACAAAAAAAAGTGCACAGGAGCTCAAATGCTGTACTTGTTGTTCTCCCCACCCCATGCTCTAAGCATGTCACATCCATGACACAATTTGGTTCATAGCCTATTCTTAGTACCCTAGCCCAATCCTGCAACCAAACAAGGACAAGGATGGGACCACCGTACTATAATAGGCTATGTCCCTAGACCTCTAATAACTGCTAAGTCTACTAGCATGCAAAGTTTCTAACAGCAGTTATTCCTAACGCACGGCCCACACGTACAGGAGGCCAAACCTGCACGCAAGTCCGTGATCTACATGAGACTCACAACTCGTGTAACAACTGTGTCACGGCCAATGAACCTGATGATGCTACATGATAATGGGGTAGTCTCATAAACAAGGTCAATGCAAATACATAAATAAAAATATACCGCGACGACACCGTCGTGCGCATTTTATATAATAGTTAAAATATATGAACTAAAGACAGAAATAAAGATGCATGCAAAATATGGAATATAAATAACAGCACAATGGCAAGGTATACTTGCCTGGCAAGAAAGCTGGGATGTACCAATAACCTGCTCCAGAAGTTGCGCAAAACAAATCCAATATCCTGAATTCGTGTCCCAAATCCATGAGCCTTCTGAGGGTTGGCCAGTGACTATCTTGTAACCACAAGGACTGTTTGTAGAGTTCGGAGTCTTGTGGGATAAGTGGTGAAAGGTGTATAACAAGCATTCAACATAATTTAGATTTGCCTCTTCTGCCTTTCTCCTGGGCATGTATTTCTTGAGCAGTTGAACTATAGATGGAAGAAGCTGTCGTGAATCCTGAGTTGGTGAATAAGGTGAACATCCAGCAAGAGTCTTAAGCAACTCAAGCTTTCTCTCTTCAGGAAACTTATCAAAGACGGGTAATATGTGGTTGTTGAAATAATTCAGGAACTTGCTGCTCGACGAACCTCTCATGAAATATGGAAGCGCCATCTACATGCAAGAAACTAATCTGTCGAGGTGATCAATATCGGATACATTGAATTGTGCATCAAGGTCAGCCTGCCCTTCAATTATCTCAATCAATTCTTGGATATGCTCTGGAGGAGCACTATCTCCAAATATGCTAAAACTCTTCAGGAAGTCCATAAACAACTTAAACTCAGCACCAGTTACATCTTGCAAACTTTTTTTCACCAAGTCTGTGCCGTGTCATTCCATTTCAACCTGAGGCTTCAACAGCTCAGCTTTCAACGGAAAAACCTTGTCCTTAAGAAACCAGATAACCTTTTCACGGACAGCTTCCATGCCAATCTCAACATGCTTAAACAGTGCTGTCAAAGAAGCTTTCACGTCCTGTCTTAAAAGAGACATGAGAGCTTTATGCACTGCATCATGCTCCATATTTTCCTCATATGTTAGGAGTTGACCAAGGATATCCACCATTTTAGAGACATATTCTGAATTATCTTTGCAGAGAAGAGGGAGCCCACGAATTGCTTGTACTCTAATCCCGAGCTCGTCCTCCTCGACGAGATGGAACTGTGCGGTGAGGGCCTGGGCGACGAGGTCGAGAAAGACTTGAAGAAGCGGGGGATGCTGAGCCGCGAGCTGCTTCGCCTTCACGCTCCCTCCCTGCACCGCCATTAGTATCCCCTCGTAGTCGCTCACATTCCAGATTTTGTCTTTGGCTTCGTTGAGGCGCTCGCCGAACTCGTATAGCTTCTCCACCTCGTCCGCTTCGCTGGACGCGGTGCCCATGGCCGTCGCTGACGCCAGTGGGAAAGAAGGGGGCGGAGTACAGTTACCGAGGGGTGAGAATAAGAGAAGCAGAGGAGAGGTTCGGGTCGGCTAGGCGGAGCTCCGGCGAGATCTTCGGCGGCTGGGCTGCTCTGGTGAAGGACGAACGGGGAGGGAAGGGATGATGAACAGTACGTGAAGGGGGAAAAGGTCGGCTGAATAATTGGAGTTGGTTTTTGGGTGTTTTAGATTTTAGGAAAAAGAGAAATCAAGGTGTATTTATAGGTGATGTAGGAGTTGACCTAAAATAGGTTTGACTGGTCAACCCCTCTTGGGTTGGGCCAATGCTCCTTGGGCTTGGGCTTCGGCTCTCATGGGGATGTTGGGAGGGCTAGAATTTATATTAATTAAATGCAAGGGTAAATTAATATACGGGGCGATGTGCGCGCGTTGCACATCCCAAAAATTACGGAAAAATTCACGTGAAGGGAAAAGTGGATTTCTTCACGTATTATCCAATGGTGGGGATATCTCAACGCATTTTTGCATAAAAGCCCCTAAAATTTAGGAAATTGCACAAAGGCAAAAATTAAATTTTAATTCATTAAAATTACTGCGCACGATGTTCTAGAATTAATTGGAAATATCTGAGGCTAAAATTTGATGGGGCACAAGCGTCCTGGACCTAGAGGACTCAGAGTAGAATATTAATAAAATTCAGGTCGTACAAAACGGTCAAGATTGTGTCTCCGATTTTGATTGGGACACACATGGGTACAAGGATGTGATTTATTTAGAATTTAAGAAATACATTCGCGACATTTATTGTGCGACTAAAATGTCGTACCAGAAAGCATGATTATAATTTACACAAGGGTCAGAAGGGTAGGCGGGCGCGTCTAGGACAAGGTTGTGAACTTTGCAGATAGGCAATGGCTAACGTAGTGCTCCAATTAACGAAGCATCGGTAAGGTGCGCTACGCGATAAAATAATATACAGTTAAATCAAATGTCGTGTTCTAAATTCTAATTGGGTTCCAACTAGCCCTAATTCCCCTATATAAGCCAAGTAAACCTAATTTCGGGGGAGGGGTTTACATGTTAGACTTTTCTATTGTGTTGTGGTAGATAGTGTAGTGACCCTGATTGAGACTGTGATAACACGACCAGTAGGACCATGATCTTGCATATTTTTAGGTAGAATTTCTTGACTATGATTATTAGGGGTTTGACCTAGAGGGAGTGCGATTGACTTTAAATTTCGAGGACAAAATTTTTTAAGGAGGATAGGCTTGTCACTACCCCATTTTCAGAGCCGGATATTTTTTTTAATTTGGTTAATTGCGTGTGATTTATAATTAATTATATTTATATTTTATTTATGGTTGTATTATTTTTATTTGATTGTTTTAGGATTTTGGCTAGCCTGGACCCATGTCAGACCCTAGTGGACCCATGTCCGACCCAACCCATACCCTTGTGAGACTTATTTTTGGGTTTAGAATATTTATTATATTTTTAGTGGGTTAGTTGGAGAGATTGGGAGTTAGTTTGAGTGCTTTTGGAACCCGAAACCCAAACCCAAGTTAGGAGAAGGCATTTTGGGTATTTTGGACTTTGTAAACCCTTTATGTGTGTGAGACCCGACCCTATTCCCCCATTCCCAGCTGAACACAGCAGCTCCCCCTCCCCATTTCTTCATCTTCACTTCTTTTTCATCTTCTTCTTCTCCATTCTCCATTTCTTCTTATTTCCTTCTCCCAACTTCAAGTAAGCACCCTAATTCTCCTCTTTCTTCTTCTATTCTTCATGGTTGTGAACCCTAACCCTACATTCTTTTCCAACCTAGGTGGGTAGAGCTTAGATTTGGTGTGGAGGCTAGATTTGGAAGCTTGGAAGCTAGTTGTGGTGGATTTGGAGCTTTTTGGAGACTTTGGCTTGGGATTCCAACTTCCAAAAGGTAAACCCTAATTTTACCCCTTGTAATTACTCTTAAATAGTGTAATTAATAGTTTAGAATCTTCCTAGACCCTAAGGCTACCCGTGGGAGGAAGTTGGAACTACATTGGTTGTGTTTGGAGACTTTAACACTAGATTTTGTGTCAATTTCGGATGAAATCCGAGATTGGCCCAATTTTTGGTGATGCCCTAGGTTAGACGGATCTAGGTAGACGTTGTCGGGTGTCTTGAGGGTTAGTGCGTGTCTCTGTTCGGACATGTGAAGTCGTGTCGCGGAGAAACGGGCGTTTTGGGCGTTTTAGGGGTTTTCGTCGTCGCTGATTCTATGTGCATGCGCGTTTTTGCCACGGGCCTAGAATCGATGAGTTAGCATTTTTTCTAGGATCTAGACATCGTTTAGAACTCGTGGATAAATTTTGGGCCAATTTCGAGTTGGTTTGGTGTGCGTTTCAGGAGGTTTTCCGAACCGCACACCGCGTGTTCGTCGAAATAACCGAACGGCTATTTCGGCGTGGTTTTCTAGTTTCGGGCTTGTGCGCGCGTTGGGTTAGCTTCAAGGAGTGTGTGCTAGAGTTCTCGGGTTATATTTTATATATATTTATGTATTTGTACGTGTAGGGGGTGATTGTGCGCGTGTTGGTGTTGTGTTGTGTGTTGTGTGTATATATATATATGTATGTGTGTTTATATATATATATGTGAGTGTGTGTTAGTGAGTGTTTGTGTGAGAGTGTGTGTTGGTGTTGGTGTTAGTGTATGTGTAGGTTAGTGTGTGTGTGAGTGTGAGTGAGTGTGAGTGTATTTATATATATATATATATATATGTATGAGTGTGTGTGTGTGTGTGTGTATATATGTATATATATATATATATGTGTGTGTGTGTGTATGTATATATATATATGGGTTGTGTGTGTGTATATATATGTGTGTAGTTGTGTGTGTGTGTGTATGGTGCGAGCAGCTAGCGAGGCGTGCAGCGAGCGAGGGGGGGCAACTGCCCACATCAGCAACAACAACAGTTTAAGGCAGCAGCAGCAGCCGCTGCAGGCGCGGCAGCGCCGCGGCAGCAGCTCGCTCGAGCGCAGCGCTGCAGCAGCAGCAGCTTCTTGGCATGGAGCGCGCCGCGCAGCGAGGCTAGCAGGGAGCTAGTAGCGGGAGGTTTAGAGAGGGCTATATATATATATATATATATATATATATATTGATTGATAGATATGTATATATATAGATAACGAGATACATAGATAGATAGATAGATATTGAGCTAGAAATAAGATACATAGATAAATACATAAATAGATTGATAGATAGGTATATAGATTGATAGATATATAGGTATATAAATAGATGGATAGATAGATATATAGGTATTAGATATACATATATTTATATGTATAGATATATATATACATATAGCTATATATATGTATAGATACTAGATATAGATATATATATATATTTATGAGTTTGGTTATATATATAAGGTATGTGTATATGTGTGTATGTGAGATAATTATATATATGTAGATACCTAGGTATATGCATATATGTATTAGATATATATATTTTAGCCTAGATTATAGCTAGATAAATATGTTTATGCATAGTTAGTTAGCTAGAGGGGTAGTAGGGTTGAGTTTAGAGAGATATCTCAATACCTTGAGATACCAAGGTATCTCAATACCTAGAGATATCCAAGGTATTGAGTTTCGAGCGAGGTTTTTGAGCAATTGCCTAGGTTTGAGTTTAGAGATAAGTTTTTATGTATATGTGTATATATTTACGCGTGCTAGCATAAGTTTTAGAGGGTATAGACGGTGGGTATAGCCTAGGGTGAGGTATCGGATACCGAGGGTATCCCGGTATCTCAAGGAGGCGAGTTTGAGGGTTTATTAGCTTAATGACCTAGTTTTGACCTAGAATTTTAGGAGCACCCTAGTTTGACCTAGAGTTGACCGTAGTTGACTCGATTGACCGCCAAAGTCAACTTTTGACCTAGATTTGACCCAGGGTTGACTTTTTGGACCCAGAGTTGACTTTTTGACCCAGATTTCACCAGTTTGACCCGTTTGACCTAGAACGATCCTAGAATCCTATTTTAGTTATTTTATATCTGTTTAAGTCATTAAAAACCTATTTAACCTTGCTTTTCGTAATAGGTCCTTGCGACACCAGTTCGGATCGCCAGTTGCTCAGGACGTCAGGCGTGTACATTCTCTGATAGTTTTTATTATCTGATGATTATTATGATTCAGCTTCTAGTATAGTATCATCTGATTTTTCTGGCATAATACGGGACATGGACTGGTATTTCTGGATTCATTTACTTGCGACACGTATATTTCATGTTTTTGGCCTCTATTCTGGAATCACCTACTGGCATCACTCATGTTTCTGGCTGGACTCATCTTGATTTACGTCTCGGGTCTTGGATTCACTTGTACTAGTCGGGACGGGGAAATACTCGAGTAGACATGTAAATATTTCTATCTGAAATCATCAGGAATCACCCCCTCTGGTCTAATCTGGAATGATAGCAGCCGCGCACCCAGTGCACGGTGAGTCGTACTTACCCCTAGCCGTTTACATGTCGAAACAAGTATTTCAAAGATACCGAGTTCATTCTTTATAGTCTGGACTCTCTTGCATTTCTTGTTGGTCTCACTTATATGTTTCTGGACTTGACTTATTTTATGTATCTCATGCTGGACTCACTACACGTTCTTGTGCACAGACTTGATCTTAGTTTAGATTTCTTGTATCTTGTAGTTATTACTATCTTGCTTCTGACATTCATGTATCTTTACCTTTATGCACCAGTGATATATATATTTCTTGTTTATACTATATTTTATACTCCTTGCTACTTGCTATAACTATTTTATAGTTTTTATCATTTAACTGGAACTGCTGTTAGAGGTGTACTTGCTCCAGTCCTGACTGGACATATTTTTTCCAGAGTATCCGGAGGATTGGTGTCCAACGTTTTATGGACCTGAGCCTGTCGATGGTGCATACAGGGACCCTCTAGTTTAGGGGTGATTTCCGGGTTGGTAGCCGGGATCACTAGGACCTTGTTATTGTTTTTATTAGCTTTTAGCACCGGATTTGTCTCCGGTTTTGGATTGAGACCTTATATTGTATATGATTTTGGATGATGTATTATTATTATTGAGGTTGTAGTAGTTGTTGTTGGTTAGATTTTATAGTTGTTAGACTTCTGTGTTATCTTATCGTGCTTAGATTCGTAATTGAGTACATTGTGATTATCATTATGATATTGCTCCTCCGTTTGGAGTTGAGATCTTGACAGGTTTATATATTGATTGCGTAAGATTGTTATCTAGATAGTTGACCTAGAAAGCGTTTTACCGCCGATGCTGCGGCGTAGGCTGGACGTACCCACGACTCATGCTCGATTTTCCGGGTGCGGGTCGTGACAAAGAGTACAATGCAAAGTTCATCCGTTTGAGTCGCTTTGCCCCTACTCTGATCCCGACAGAAGAGGAGAAAACGGAGAAGTTCTTCGACGGACTTAGCTTTGCGCTACAGAGATTAATCATCTCCGTTGCACCTACTTCTTATGCGAACGTCCTTGCTGCAGCCCGACGCATTGAGCGCATCACCAGGAGAGAGTCCAGCCTGAAATAGCCGTTTATATCAGCACTAACCAGAGCATTACACGGGGAGTCTGCAAAGCAACCCCAGATAAAATCATCACAGAGAGCAGTATCACAATCCTTATCCCTTCCTACTTGTCACTACTGTGGCAAGCTAGGTCATATTGAGAGGGAGTGTAGACTCAAATTGGAATTATGTTTAGCTTGCAGATCCAGTCAACATTCAGTAAGGGATTGCCTTGAGCGTCGAGAATGAGCACCAATAGTAAATCGACAAGCTTTACCAACACCGGGAGGATATCAGTCGATGCCACCCTTGGTACCACGGGCAGCACTCTTCCAGCAGGCCCAGTAACAGCAGAGGGCACCACCACAAGGACGTGGACAGGCTTTTACGATGACAGTAGAGGAGGCACGGACTCGAGGCGTAGCGAATATGAGTAAGATTTAAGTTTTATCATAGCTATTTATTCCTAGTAATACTTTAGCATGTGCCTGTTAGTTCTATCCCTAGCCTAAGCCTAGTATTATGCTAGCATAAATTTGTTAGTCTAGATTAGTAATTGGTACCCAAGTTTTCATAAGCTGTAGTTAATCTTCGTTCAAACCAGGCTCCTTTACTTTTTGAGTTACTTATCTCTCATTGCCTAGGGAAAAGTTTTTATTCCTTCCCTACGTGTTTTGCTTGAACAAAATCCTCACCCTTCCTCTCGATTTCTTCTTATTCATGGTTCCTTATCCTTTGTGTCGTGCTTCAACAAACATATCTTGCAACCGCGTCATCTCTTCTGACCGGTTATATTTCATTTTTTTAATTGCCAGAACGTAATTCTTTTAAGGTGGATAGATTGTAAATACCCAGATTTTTAAAAATTAATTTTCAAAATTTTAATTATGTATTTATCAATTTTTGGGGGTTTTTTTTATAATTTTTAATAAATGTTCTTCATGAACTTATATTTTTATAAATTAAATTAAATATTAAAATATTATAAAAAATATATTTTTGAGTGTATAATTAATAATAGATATTATATATTTTTCTGTAATTTATTGGGCTCAAAAAATATTTTTTAAATAACTAAAATACATTATTTTTAAATAAACCAACTTAAACCAACCCAAACCAAACCAAACCAAACCAAATTGAACCAAATCAAATCAAACCCAACCAAACCAACCCAGACCAATTGGATTCGAATCCTACCCAATAACCCATTAACCGAAACCCTACCCTAAACCCAAACCCAAAACCTAATCCTAACTCTAAACAAACTCACCCCCTCCCCACGTACATAGGAGCAAGCCCCGCTTCTTCTCTCCTATATATATATATATATACTACATAACTCAAAACCCTAACCCTAACCTAATCCCACCCTAACCATCACCACCTGCCGCCTCCGGTCGACTTTCGACCGTCGCCCACACCTCCGCTCGCCTCGTCGTCGCGCCCCGCGCCGACCGCACCACCGTCCGTCGGCCCCCGCGCGTACACTCATCACAGTTGTGGCCCCTACTTTACGTACAACTTTCATCCTCCTCACTCGCTCGATTCTTGTTCTGTCTTCGCTGGTATATTCACAACTTAACTCTCTAGGATTTTCTTCAAATGGAACTAATTTAGGCACCCCGGTTTGATCGAAAAATCGACCGAAAGTAGGCCGAAAAACTATTCGGAAACAGTTCAAATTTTTTATCCAAACTCCCATGGTCATGTCTAATTTTCTACCAACTTATTAATTATTTTTAAAATATAATTAAAAGGACTTTTTCATAATATAACCAAGATTTTTACTGTTCTTTTAGTTTTTATTAGTTTGCTATAATGGTTAAATTATTCTTGTTCCAAAAGGACCAAAAACTTATTTCTAAAATACATAAAATTTTGCGATACGGGGTACGTCCTGCCAAACGAGGTAACTTTATCGTGTGCAAGTTATATCAAAAGGCGCTTAACGTAAACACGGACGTGTGGGCTTTCACGAAACTTGATTTGGATGTGCATGCACACCGGAATCAACGTGTATTCGCCAAAAGGTCCCGTATCAGCCTGTTCTGATACTCGTCATAATTTTGTATATGCTCATCGTTTTGCAACAAAACCTGCACCATCGGATTTGTAGCGTTATGTTGATCATGTGATCCAAATTTGGTTCGATTATGAGAACGTGGACGAAATCCTATTTCGTGGGCCCCACAGTTCTATTTGACGGGCAATTTCGTGACTGGCTCATCGGAATCTAGTTTTGGATATTTTGTTGGGTTCGTATCATTGTTCTGGACTTGTAGATACTAAGTTTGATAAATTTGAAGTACTTTATCTCTGGCATATTTTTTGGTGCGAAGTGGGCCATATGTGGACCCCACTTTGACCAGAAACTGTCAATTCTGTCCTGTGTTCAAATTGGACTTATGGGTAGTCAATCATAGCTATTTCAAGTATTCTGAGAACATTTGTGATATTTGTTTCAGCATCCGGAGGTGTACGTACAGACTCCACTTTTCCAGGGGCAGTTGACGGAGTTCAGAACCCATGCAAGTGTACCTTGCCAAACTTGCAGTAGTTTCTTTAATATTATTTGCTTGAGTTATTTATATATATATATATATATATATATATATATATATATATATATATATATATATATATATATATATATATATATATATATATACCTCTGTAATATACCTGTTCAACCTAGGACCGTGAGATGTTGCTTAGCGTCCGAACAAGATTCGGGTGTCGACGCCGTATGCGGAGTCATGCAATGTCACTTAGAGAGTTGATTCCGTGATCCTATATTTTTACATGCTTGCTTTATCAAGTACGTCATACCTTTGGACACTTGACACTATTCATGTGATAGAATCTTTTCTGAGTTATTCATGATAATTTTGTATAGGCTTACATGATTCGTGACATAAGACTTGCATATATAGAGATATCATTATGACTCATTGTACTAGCTAGAGGTCATGATCTTGCGTGTTATGGACATGGGACGTGAGGTTACATTGGGTGGGGAGAGTTTCACCATACTACAGGCTGATTATATTTATATATATACTACATTACTGGTGGTGACACAAACTATGTCTTTGGCACAATTACTGGTCCTTCGAGATATTACATGCTGCTATGGGTTTCCCGACATAGAGCCTATAGTAGTTTCAGCCTGAGTATGATTAATGCTCTCATTTGTATTTCACTTAGCTAGTTACATAGTTTGCCATGAGGATCTGTTTATATGTACTTGATGCATTTTATTTGGCTTGAGTGTTTATTGTACCTTGCTATGCCCCCTGAGGACCTGGATCTGGATTATGTCCCCAGGTGTAGACGAGGAGAGCTATCCCGAGGTTTACGGGACATGTGCTACTATTGAAGACGTACAGGTTATAGAGGACGAGGTTGTTCTGGAGGACTTCTCTTGAGCACACAGTATTCTTACCATTCATTATGTATGCTTAGTGTTCTTGGATATTTGATCTTGTAGTGACTTTTGGATAGTGTACTTGGATTTATTTTTCTTTCCATTTTGATGATGGGTTGTTCCCCGTGACATTATTTATATTGCTTTGATTGGACAGATCATTTTATATTATTGTGACTGGACTTGTCTCTTTGTGATTTCGTTACTTATTGTGGATGAGATTAGATATATAAACTGTGACAGGTATTCGTAGACCATTTTTATGTATTACAGCTTAAATGCACTCTAACGGGTCTATTAAATTGGGTTTGCCCATTGGAGTTGTGTTGCTGGCCATTGCCACGTGGCTAGTCCCTCAATATTTTGGGACTGGGGCATGATAGTGCAACTGTGCCAATCAATCTCTGTAACTCCAAGCTCAAGCCCGTCAAAGAATTTTTTTTCGCATTCTCTTCTTCTGTCGGGATCAGTGCAGGGTCGAATAATTGAAGCAAGCATGATGCAAGTCAAGAAATTAATTCAAATTCGATGTAGAGGTTAAGAACGTATCAATATGTGGATGAGATCCTATAAATTTATTTTTATCCTAATTGCAGGCTTGCTTAGTCCCTTAGTTAAAATAAAAACAATATATTCATAGACTTGCATGGGCCACCACAAAAACTATGTCATATTCCAGTCCCAAAATACTAAGGGACTAACCATGTGGTAATGGCCAGTAGTACAACTCCAATGGGAAAATCCAATTTAATGGACCCGTTAGAGTGCACTTAAGCTGTAATACATATAAATGGTCTACGAATATATGTCACAGTCTATATATCTAATCTCATCCATAATAAGTAATGAAATCACAAAGAGACAAGTCCAGTCACAACAATATAAAATGATCTGTCCAACCAAAGCAATATAAATAATATCACGGGGAATAACCCGTCATCAAAATGGAAAGAAAAATAACTCCAAGTATAATATCCAGAAGTCACTACAAGATCAAATATCTAAGAACACTAAGCATAATAAATGAATGGTGAGAATACTGTGTGCTCAAGAGAAGTCCTCCGGAACAACCTCGTCCTCTGCAACATGTACGTCTCCATTAGTAGCACTTGTCCCGTAAACCTCGGGATAGCTCTCCTCGTCTACACCTGGGGACATAATTCGGATCCAGGTCCTCAGGGGACATAGCAAGGTACAATAAACACTCAAGCCAAATAAAATGTAGCAAGTAAATATAAATCCTCTGGGTAAGCTATGTAACCAGCTAAGTAAAATATAAATGAGAGCATCACTAGTACTCAAGCTGAGACCACTACATGCTCTATGTCGGGGATCCCATAGCAGCAAGTAGTATCACGACTCCAGTATATGTATCAAAGATCTGAGACAGAGTCTATGGCACCTCCAGTAGTATATATATAAATAATTATATAGCCTGTGTGTCTCTCCTCGCCCAATATAATCTCATGTCTCATGTCCACGATGTCTCATGTCCATAACACGCAAGATCATGACCTCTATCTAGTACAATGAGTCATAATGATATCCATATAATATGCAAGTCTCATATCACGAATCTTGTAAGCCTATACAGAATCACCATGAATAACTCAAGAAAGATTATGTCACATAAAATTGTGTCAAGTGTCCTATGGTATGTCATACTTGGTAAAGCGAGAAAGTAAAAATAGGATCATGGAATCAACTCTCTAAGTGACGTTGCATAACTCAGTATATGACGTTGCCACCTGAATCTTGTTCGAACGCTAAGTAACGTCTCATGGTCCTAGGTTAAGCAGGCACATCATAAAAGTATATATATATATAGAAAGAACTTAAGTAAATAATATAATAGGATCTCTGCAAGTTGGCAAGGTACACTTGCCTAGGTTCTAAACTCCGTCAACTACTCTTGAGAAAGTAGAATCTGCACGTACACCTTCGAATGCTGAAACAAATATCACTCATATTTTTAGAATACTTGAAATAGTTAGTATTGACTATCCATAATTTCAATTTGAACACAGGGGCAAAATTGACAGTTTTGGATCAAAGCGGTGTCCACATGTGGTCCACTTCATACCAAAAAATATGTCAGAGATAAAGTTCTCCAAATTTGTCAAACTTAGTATCTACGAGTCCAGAACGATGATACAAATCCAACAGAATATCCAGAACTGGATTCAGATAAGCCGATCACGAAATCGCCCATCATGTGGAGCCGTGTGGCCCACGAAACGGTATTTTGTCAACGTTCTCAGATTTGAACCAAACTTGGATCACAGGATCAGCATAATACTGTGAATCTAATAGCATAAGTTTTGTTGTGAATCGACGAGTACACACAAAGTTATAGTGAGATGTCAGAATAGGTCGATACGGTATTTTTTGGCGGATATGCGTTGATTCCGGTGTGCACGCATATCCAAATCAAGTTCCGCAAAAGCCCACACATCTGCGTTGACATTATGCGCCTTTCGGTGCAACTCGTATATGACGAAGTTGTCTCATTTGGTGGGACGCATCCCGTATCGAAGATTAAAAATAAGTTTTTAGTCATTTTGGAACCAGAATAATTTAACCATTAAAGCAAACTAATAAAAACTAGAACAGTAAAAATCTTGGTTATATTGTGAAGAAGTCATTTTAATTATATTTTGAAAATAATTAACGAGATGGTAAAAAATTGGACATGAACATGGGTACTTGGACTGAATTTCTGAACTGTTGTTGAATAGTTTTCGGCCAACTTTCGGTCGATTTTTCGAGCAAACCCGGGGGCCTAAATTCGTTCTACTTGAAGAAAATCCTAGAGGGTTAGGTTGTGAACATACCAACGAAGACGGAACACGAAACGAACAAGCGAGGAGGGCAGAATCTTCGCGCGAAGGAAGTCCATAAGGTGCTGCTGCTGTCGGCCGCGCGGCTGCTGCGGCACGGCGGTGCTGCGGCGGTCGGGGCTCCGGCGAAGTGATGGTGGAGGTGGTGGAGGCGTAGGATAAGGGTTAGGGTTTTAGTAATATATATAGGGAGAGAGCCAGGGAGAGTGAGCGGGTAGTTTTAGGTTTTGGGTTTTGGGTTTTGGGTTTAGAATTTAGATTTTTTTTTTATTCAATAGTTATATGTATAAAATCTCCAAAAATAGTTAAGCACTTGGAAAAATTCTAAAAAATTTATATTTTCTCCAACAAATAATTTACAACCAAAATTTATATTAATTAAAAAGTTATTTACTAAATATGAATAAATATTAAATTAATTAAATAAATCCATAAATTTATTTTCTATATAATATTAAATTGGTAGCATGCAGGGGGGTTCGAATAACGCAACTCGAGTGTCATGTGCGTAATAGGACCAGTTAGGCTCATAGCATGAATTTAGTTGGAAGCAATGGGTTGGGGTGGCATGTTAAGATCGTATGCCACGACAAAAGGGTTAATTAATCATTACTTCCTCGTAAATGTGTCACAAAAGTTGTGCGACCAAAACAAGACATAGAATTATGAATTTGTGAGTGACAGTCATGGCAGGAGCCTAATTTGACTCGTCTAAGTCGAGAATGCTATGTTGGTTGGAAGGAAAAGGCTAGTGTTGCACTCAAGATCTTAAAATCTTGGTGGTTGATTTTCAAAGTTCAATTAAATTATCGAATAAATATTTAAAATAAAAAATTATTAATTACCGAACTAACCCTATGTAAAAATTAGGATGCTCACAGATACTAGAAATTGTCGACCTTATGACTGACGTCATAACATGCTAGAGTCCACACATTTGTCTTCTAGACAACCTTAGCAAATTACGGCTTACTTCGCTATTCTGCAAGGTGTGGTTGGTCATGTCAGTCCTCGTATTTATCCAGTATTCTTGGAACGGGACGAGACAAGATTTTAGTGGTGGCCTATGTAGGTCTATTTTTTAGACTTGTGGGGGGACTCATCTTGTTAGAATCTCAATCATTTACTTATCTTCGATTGAACTCCACTTGAACCTGCACGTTCCCGTTTTCCTTGAACTAAAAATTTGCTCGACATAATTAAATCATCGCTCCAGTAGTTCAGTAGTAGGCTGGAACCAGACTTTGTTGCTGAGTCATAATCAAGAGCCAACAACCTCTTAGCATCAGGCAGCTCCGCCAGTCATACTAGGCCAGCCACTTCCATTAGTTTCCTTAGCACAACCGGAGCGGTTAAGCTCGTAGGTTATGCTAGAGATGATCAGGACTATAATAGTAATACCGCAGCAGCAACAACAATAATAACTTCTGCTTCAGCAATAAGTATTCCAGCTTTACCAGGAGTCCCAGCTAAAGCATAATCGTACCATCCAACATAGTCTTCAGATGTTGTTAGAACTCAATATGCATAGTTTGTTAGAGAAATTCTAAACCAAAAACTTTCATCCAGATGGAGTAGGGATTGAAGAAGGACAGTACCAGCCGTTCAGTAAGTCGGTATGTCCAGCCCGGTTTACCGTAGAAGCATCGCAAGGACATGAGTATATAGTCAGGGGGACCTCATCAACAACTGAGGGTCGTAAAAGAAATCATGCACCCCCGTTAGGCTCTTTATTTCATCATCCCTCACCAGTGTCAGCTTACAGTCATTCTTATCAGTGCCCGGAGGCTCCAATCGTATGTTCCTTCTGCGGGAAGGTAGGACACACAGGTGTAACATGTCAGAGGGCTAATCATCTATGTCTTCTATGCGGAGCACCCAATCATATGATTGTTTTTTGTCCACGACTATCACCCGGACGACGAGCAGTACCCCAGACCTCGATACCAGAATATCACCTGCAACAGCACTCGGCAGAACCAGAAGAATGTATCTACTATGGAAAGATGGGGCATTTTAGATCATGTTATTGGAAGGCTAATGGGCGATGTTCTCATTATTTTGATATAGGTTTTATAGTTAGAAATTGCCTGTAATTGTCGTATCAAGAATGACCAGCTACGCCCGACATACCATCTCAGATATTTCAGTTACCTCGATTATTAAATCCTATAGTGGTAGACCAAGATGAGCCAATACTAATAATACATCCATTGGCACAATATCCTCCCTCATCTCGAGCTTAGAGGGTCAGGAAACGCAGAGCACGATTATATGCGCAATCTCAGATGCAGTTTCAGTATCCTAGTTAGCCAAAGGGTAGTACCTCGACGGTCGCAAGTACCATCTTCCTGAGTTTGTTCTAGTTTTATCTTTCAATAACAGATCAGGTAGTGGAATTACATCTTGGTTCTTATTGTTGGCCTGTATTCCATTATGTCCGGAGTGCAATGTTAGCTCAACTTATTCGACGAGTGAAGACGAGTTTATCGTCCCGCTCTTCTGCCTCCATATCTCGTGGTATGTGATGTCCATCGTGTGTCCCGATTGTGAAAGCATATCCTGGATTAGAGTCATGTCCTCGATATAGTCGTTGGTACCGACTTAACTCAAGGCTTGGCCCTTGTCCATTTTTGTCAGTATAGGCAAGAGAGGACGAATTTCTATTTGACTTACTTATCCATATGCCTCCATTTTCCCGTATGTTGTTATGTGCAATTATTTACTTTCTGCAGTTGTCTCTTCTATTCTAGTTATTTGCTTGATGTGATTTATTTTTCTGATAAATGATTTATGATTTTCTGAGCCTTCTAGCATATTTTCTAGCTCGACTAGCCTTAGTAAAATTTTGAGGACAAAATTTTTCTAAGGTGGGTAGAGATGTCACACCCGTTTCTAGATTTGCTATTTTTTGAATTTTTGATATTAAAATTTATTTTTTGATAATGTATTTCTGTTGTATTTGTATGATGCTTTCTGTCATTTGTATTTATTCATGTTGTTTAGAGAGACTACCCGAGACTCGTAGAATACCCATTAGGATTGCCATAGACCCATTTTAGGACCCGCATGTAGAATGGATACTTGACTCGGTTCATTTTGGTTGAACCCATGACTAAACCATCTCCATTTTCTCCCTTAGTATAAACATGAGAGTTTTCTCTCTCCTCCCTCATTCTTCTTTATTTTTACTTTCTTTCTCCTTCCTTTATCCTTTCCCTCAAGACCAAACCCTAACCCTAGGGAAAAATTATTGTGACTTAGACCGCGAGAAGTAGAGGCTAGAAGCCACTTCAGGCAAGTACATCTTACTTAATGGTGAAGCCATAGCTTTTTGGATTTTTGCATATATGTGTTATTTAAAAATATGTCTGATAGAAAATGTTCTTCTCAATGTCCTCTTT
This sequence comes from Iris macrosiphon, assembly GCA_036927795.1. Classification (NCBI taxonomy): domain Eukaryota; kingdom Viridiplantae; phylum Streptophyta; class Magnoliopsida; order Asparagales; family Iridaceae; genus Iris; species Iris macrosiphon. The sequence continues at coordinate 27,932,712 of JAYESA010000006.1, forward strand.
AATTTTAGTTCTTGGAGCTTTTGATTTTGATGTCCGATTTTAAGTACATCTGAGTTTCAAGTTGGGGTTTTTCATAGGTTTCATGTGTTTTCTTAGTTTTGATCTATTAAAAGTTGGTATATTCAAAATCTAGTTATTCTATGTGATAATTAGAGTGGGCCAGGAAAAATTTTGATAGAAGATATTGAGGTTTAGAGTAGAAGATATTTACCTGGAATTTTAATCTGATTAATTTAAAACCATTGACACACCCTATCTTTGACTAATTATTCGGAGCCCATTATCAGCCCATAAATTCCGTACAAATATTGTACACTCGACTCAACTCGCCAAATTAGGCACTGGACTTTTCTGACTGTTAAAATCAACTTTTGTGTGCTCTAAATTAATTGCGCAACATTTCTGAAAAATCGTAACCCGTATTTAATTCTGTGTCGGACACCTGTGTCGTTACCCTCGATTTTGGGGTACCAACTTAACCCGTTGAGCCGGACCAACTAAAGGGTCCAAGACCGACTCCAAGCCCCCACCATTTTTGGCCTTTGCGCCGTTTCCAGATTTTGACCCCGCGGGCCCCAATTAAATTAAATTCGCGGGACGCGTTCTCTTTAATTAAATCAGAATTTACCAACCTTGTGAATTCTATTTTAATACTAAAATAATCCCAATGCCCTTCAAATTAGACCCGCGCCTAACGCGCAACACCCCCCTCACCATAACAATTTTAAATATATTTTTCTCCGCAATTTTTGCGTCATTTCATGTGTCCATGCAATTTCCCGAATTTACGGGGGCTAAGTCGCAATTATCAAATTGTGTTGCAACCTCCTATTGGACATGAATATATGAGAGGGTCCCAAAATAGGGTCCCAATCACACCCCTCCTTCATGAAGAAACCCACTTCTCTTCATAATGAATCTCAACCCTACATTTTTGAATGACACCATTCCCACCATCCATCACTTCACAAACTCATATAAAACAACACTTCACCCCTTCACACCTCCCAAGCCGGCCCTAATCCCAATGCTTGGGAAATCCCACCCCCTCTCTCTCTCCTCCCTCACCTCTAAACTAAACCCACAGCCATATTTTCTTTTCCTCTTCTTCTTCTTCTTCTTCTTCTTATTCTTTTCCTTCTTCCTTGAAGAAACCCAACCTCGACCAAGCCAAGCCAACCTTCGGCCAAGCTTAGCCAAGTCCGGCCGACCCTCACCCCACGGGCTGCTCCTCCACGAGCTACTGCTCAACGTGGCTGACTTCACTCCAGTCCGGCCGGCCTGTTGATCTGCTCCGGCCAAGGGCTGCTCAACGTGGCTGTACACAGTCTGCTCCGGCCAAGTGCGGCTCGACGCGGCTGTACACTGACACTCCGGTCGACTGTGCTGCATCCCAACTCCGGCCTGATTCCACCCTCACCCCGGTTCGCTGCTGACCCGCAGCGACTCGAGCACCCCGCGGAGGCTCCGGTCGACTGTACAGTCCCCCTCTACCCGACTGTACAGCTCCCCCGCCCCGGCTGTGCAACTCCCCCACCTCCATTCCTCCGCCACCGCTCCGGCAAGCGCGAGATCCATCTGCCATGGCTCCCACCACCATCTGATATCCGTTCAACCACCCCGCGTCTCCGACATTGCCACCCCGACGAACCCGCACCGAAGCTCCTCCGGCCTGTTGCACCCACCATGAACCACCTCGACCTCACCTCCTCCACCACCGGTCTTCCCCAGTCGACCACCCCGCTGTCCTTCACTCCTTCTTCTCGACCACCACTGCCACCATTACACACCCACCCGATCCACCCTACCACCTCCATTTTCCGGCCACTCTACACCAGTAGCACCACCATTGCTCCGGGAAGGAGATGGCATGTCGACGAGCCCTACCAGTGGCTGCCCTGGCCGAGCACATCACCACCACCATATATTGAAGACTTCGTCCTTCCATCAACGCCACCATGGTGAGCTCTCCCCCTTCCCCTTCATTGAATATTTTTATTTGCTAGTCTAATTCTTTTGTGTTGTTACATCTAGCTTAGGGTTTATTACATGAAATTGAGGGTAAGTGAATGCATCGAGATTTAGGTTTTCTTTTACATCATTTTGTGTGCATATTAATTATTACTGATGAGCAGGTGATTTATGGAGAAGAGGTGGTGATAACTTTAAGCTGCTAATTATTTCGAGGATTTGATTTCTAGTGACAAAGTCAGTCGAGGAATACAATTATATATATTTGTGTACTGTACATATATGAGATCTTAGGATTTATTTTGTAAGTTTAATGGGAAATTAGTGGTTAAATGCTGAGAAGAGATTTTAATGATGTTGTATGCAAGTGATGGAAGATGCTAAATCAATTAATGAAGATTAATCTGATGAGAAATGAGATGATGATATTTTGAGCACTGATGAACATTGAGGAGCAGATATTGGCGGTGAACTAGGGTGTAACATCAAACCCTTAGTCATTCTTTGAGGATTGAAATAATGTCTAATTTAATTGAATAGTAGTTATTCTGTAATGATAAATGTTGTATATAACTGAGGGTTTAATAAACAACTATTTATTTATTTCGAGGATGATAGAAACCGTGCTTGTTAACATCTGTAAACACTGAGGTAAAACTGAGGATTGGATCATGTGTCGGACCACGAAATATTGTGATGAACATAATAAGATGGAGGTTTGGATTGATGATATGGTACTGATGATTAGCTGATTTGACCATCATACCGACAATCAACTGTGGTCAACCCCCTAGAGACTTGTCCCTGTGAGTCGTAGCTGAGACTGAGTTTAGTTGTAGATGTGTGTAGCATCCCTGTCTATCGTAGAATAGATTATTGATTCGGGTTGTATCTCTTCTCTAGGTATTGCGGGACCTGAGGACTTGGACGCAGTACCCGATCTCCGTCATCAGCAGCCGCACGCAGGCAAGTGTACCTTGCCACCCTGTATTTCAGTTTACAGATATTTATTGTTCCATTATGTACATTGTGCACATAGTTATGTTGACGTTCGATACTCCACGTCCGGATCGCAACCGGGTGTTGACATTCGACTTAACGTCTTAGAATAAATACTAGATGCTTCATAGCACCTCGATGCACGTACCAGAGTACATCGATACCCCAGGACACACTCATACACTGTGATCGTGCCAGATTCCTGTATCCTGATACTGACATCATGACCAGAGACTGGGACGACCTTAGGGTCGCGTCTGTTGAGTTATTCCTTGTGTCGAGACTGTAGTTAGAGGTTCAGGTTCAACGCACAATCGTTGACCGCTTGGGAAGGGGAAGACAGTTACTAGACGTTTGGGCTACTCTGCACGCGCTTATATATATGTAGTATTTTCTAGTGATACCTGTTTCTAGTGATACCTGTTTCTAGTGTAGCTGTTTTACCCGTGTGACTCTTTGCCCGGAGCTGCGGTACGTGCCGTGTGTTTCCGTGTCCGGAGCTACGGTTTTATTTTAGAAAGCCCACGCGTCGAACGTTGTCTTTAAACTGTGTCACACTAGTTGGTTATGATAGAGTACCCTGTCGTGCACTTGTACTTTCTGTTTACTTGGCATGCTATATTTCTGTACCTTGTTACGTCCCTCTGAGGACCTGGTTCCCTGCCAGTTTTGTAGCATAGACGATTACGGAGCACTTGGAGATACTGATGGAGTGGCATATCTTGCGAGCATGGTACCAGGTACTCACATTATGTCTACCGGCATTATGGTTATTTTACATTGATTATTCATCCGCTGTTGTAGCCTAGTTTTGTAGACTCATACTTCTTCTCGAGTCTATTCGAGTTAGTGTGTTATTGGGCGGCCGACCTTATCACATTTAACTCATTCTTGTATACTGTTTTACATTGTGGATTGAGACATAGAGGTTTACATTTATGGAAAATTCTAGATAGTGCCCTTTTATATTACAGCTTATACGTATTCGAGTCAGACCAGAGTCTGGTCGAATGCGTAGCTGGCGTGTCACGTATTCCTGGTCCTACGTATTTTGGGACTGGGGCGTGACAGGACCAGCGTATCGCTACGAGTCCGATGGCGCAAGTTTCGTCTCGATCCGACGTGTGTACACAAAGTTAGGGCGCGTTCCAGAAAGTACGGATACGGGGCGATGTCCGCGGATACGCGTTGATTCCGGTGTGCACGCACACCCGAATCAGCTTCCGCAAAATCCCACACGTCCGTATCGACGAGGCGCACGTATCTATGAAGACTGCGCACGACCAAGTCGTCCCGTTTGGCGGGGCATACTCGGTTCCGGGGTGAATCGGGGTCTGGTTTTTCCTGTTTTTGGATCGCGGTGTGCGATCACCACAGGACGCGATGCCCCGAACGGTTTGTCCGGGCACCGAGAGGGTCATACAGGCTTCGCAACGCAAAAGACGAAATTGAAAACGGGGTTACGAGCAGTGAGTTAGGAGTACCTGAACAGGGCTAAAAAAACCCGAATTCCGCGTGTCCGAATGTCGAGTCGGTGTCCTGTGTCGTGTCCGTGTCCGGTACTGTAGCTCGTCCTAGGGTTAGGTTTAGGGATTGACCCTGCGGCGGTGGCTGGCGGCTCTGCGGCGGGGGAGGGAAGCCGGAGGCGGCGCTGGCGGAGACGGCAGCGACGCGCGGGAGGCGGCCGGAGCTCTGGCGAGGGGCGGCTGAACCGAGCGGGGAGGAGGAGGAGGAGAAGAGGAGAGGGGGCTGGGGGTGCTGGTTGCGGGGAAGGAGGAGAAGGGGGTGGCGCGTCGGCGGGACGAGGCCACGGCGGGTGGCGGCTGCGGTGGGGCACGGCGAGCGGGACGGTGGCGGCGAGCTGGGATGGCGGTGGGGGTAGCCGGAGGGGCTGGGTCGGGGGCTTTATAGGGTTGGAGAGGGGGAGCTGACGCCGGGCGAGGCGGAGGAGGGGGCGTCGTGGCCCGAGCGGAGCGGAGGGGAGGCCGGGAGACACGGGCGGGCGGCCGGGAAGCGTGGGCGGGGCGGTTGCGGGCCGAGCGGGGCGCGGGGGAGAGGGATCGTGGGGGAGACGGGCGCCGGGTCGGGTCGGGTCGGGTTCGGGCGGCGGCGGATCCGACCCGACCCGCTAGGCAGGGTCTGGGCCGGGCGGGGCTGGGCCCGGTTTGGCCCAATGGGCCGGGCCGGGCTCGGGTTTATTTAAAAAAATATAATAATAATAATAATAATAAAACAATTAATAAATAAATAAATAATTAAATAATTAAATAAATAGTTTTAGATGTTTAAAAAATAGGTCCGGGGTCCGATAAATTCCAGAAAAATTGTCCTAAGTCCAGTTTTCCATTTTACACCCAAAAATATTATTTTCATAATTTTTTAATATTGTTTAATATCAATTAAAAATCATTTAAAAATTAAAATCTTGTTTTTAAATTACAGAAAAATCCCAGAAAATTCCAGAAAATTGTGAAAAATCCAGTTTTTTAAAATTTTAAAAATTCAGGGGGTTTACAGGTTATCAGTGCACCAGTCCTTGTAGTTATTTTATCGAGATAAGTATATTAGTACCGTACAAAGCTCGACCCATATTTATTTAGTTATTTGTTTGTCTCTTATTTCTGTTAATTGTGGTTTTGCTTGACACCTTGAGCTCCTTTGTGGTACTTGTTGCTTGGGGTTCTGACCCCACTAATTTTGTTTGGCCAGATTACCCTGAGAAGACACATGATCCACCGTAATTCCAGCAAGATGGCTTGCACTCGTAGGACTACAGCCGAAGCTTGCATTGGGTTTCCTTTTTCCACCCCCCGTAGTGTTATCTCGTTTTGTGGTATTTAGTAAGGGCTAGTATTAGCCCTTTTGTTCTGAGATTACTCCTTTGACTTCGGTCAACATGATAAATATATTAGACCATGGTTGGTATATTTGATCATGTATAATTATACTCTATTAATGCAACATTTTATATTCACTAGCTTCATGATCATATGTGACATGTAATTTGGGATGCCTCTTTACTTTTATGTATGATATACTCTTAAAATTATTGTTGATGGATTGAGATACTAGAAATTGTTGGCCTTAGGACTGACGTCATAGCATGCTAGAGTCCACTCATTTGTCTTCTAGACAACCTTAGGACATTGCGGCTTACTTCGGTATTCTGCAAGGTATGGTTGGTCATGTCAGTCCTTGTATTTATCCAGTATTCTAATAGCGAGGTGTGATATGGCCCGACCCAATACACACCATGAGATTGTAGGATTGTGTCACAAATCGTGTCCTGATGATCGGATACGAGTGCGCGCGCATGCCCATCCCACGTCGTAGTATCGACAATAGAACACTGTCTAGACCTCAATATGAATTATCTCAAATAACACAAGTCCAACAATATCGATGTGTACTTAAATCACAGGATGCTAAGGAGGAAATAAATAATGAAGGATAACTCCTAATATAATATTACCAATCATCCAAAGTCACAAGTTATAATCTAGAAAAGTTTATACAAGCCAAGTAATATTCCGGAGACAAATTTGGTCAATAACTAAATAAATGAAACTAGTGAAAGGTACTAAAAATGGAGAAATGCTATTCTATAACTCTCCAGAAGTCACCTCATGGTCCAAGGTGAAGAAACGATCTCAACATTATTATGTCCAGAAGTTTGAAAGTGTAGGGCGCAACATCCTAATATTTTTAACATATCCAGTCAGGATTGGAGCAAGTACTGTTATGGCTACGAAAGTACACAATACATGTATAAATCTATTATGATGAGTAATTTATAATAAGTAAACTAAACTAGCAGGTAATATACATCATGTAATGAAATAAGTAATAAATTAAACTGGAAACATGAACTGGGAACAAGTAAGCAAGTAAACTAGATCACGAAAATCAAGATATGACAAGAACAATAAACGTGTAACTAGAATACAAAACTAATATGACACGTCGTACGTGAGGTGTATGACTGCTAGTAGTCGGATCGAATAACGAATCACAAAAAGGGATAATCACGGATCACGAAAAACACGAGTAATCACGAAACCGAAAAACACATGTCACGAATACAATAGTCACGAAATTTGGTACAGATGCTCACAAAATCACGACACGAATTCACGTGTCACAAATTGGACGCTCACGCATCAAACTCGGATAATCAATAGTCACGACACATATATAGCTCAATCATGAATCAGGACAAACCGTTCAAGCATGAATCAAGACAACCCGTCTATGTGCACTAATCATAGTGTCAAAACAATAGCAAGAAATAAAATGGTACATACATAATAGCATTTATAATTTAAGGGTAAATCCATAGTTGTAATGTACTTGCCTCAGTTTAGTTGAAGTCGACATGCGCGACACGAACACGTCGACACAGAATAGGTACAAATGTCACACTACTCTAGATGATCCCAAATGATATAACAGTCAGTCCCGATGAGTCCAGAGAAGTCCAAATAGCTAGAAATTATATAAAGAAGTTAAGAATCAAAATTTGGCACGATTTTTGTAATGTAGATATGGAGGTCCATAATCCCGCAAGGAGACAAGAAGAAACACGAATTAACTAAGCTCAAAATTAAATAAGTTATACTGAATGAAATGTGGTTGATTATTAAGCTAAGCCCGTTATATTATGATATCCATTTAGAAATTATTTTGAATAAAACATTTTGAAAACTTTTCTCATTGAATATATTATAAATATAAAGTTTATTTACCAAATCTATAATTTATCTAAAAGCCCAAATATATATAATATAGAAACCCAAGAATTATATTTTCAAACCCCAAATGATTCTTGATTAAAGCCCAAATGATGCAAACCCCAACTTCATATAATATACAAATATATTTATATATAGACTCAGCCCAAATAAGGATTTTATTACCATAATTCCTTTTAGAATATGGAGCCCAAATTATTTGCCCAAAACTCATTTAAGTATCAACCCAACTATTATTTCTGAAATTTAAAACCCATTTATAAGCCCACCATTTACTCACAGCCCATATATTAATTGTTACTCTACATTAGAACATACCCATAACAATTTCTTTCTAAATAAGCCAATAAATATTTATCCGGCCCATATACTAAAACCCTATCAATTAAGCCCATACATTCTATTTGACGTCAGCCAAAGAATTAATTCTCTTCCCACCTCCTGAAGGAGAGAAACATTCACTGAACTAAAACGAAAGAAGAAAGAAAGAAAAAAATGTCCGGATGATGAGGTTAGGGTTAGGATTAGGGTTAGGATTAGGGTTTGGGTTTGGGTTTCTGTTGATTCTCGTTCTAGAGACGTCGGCTGATGAGGTTAGGGTTAGGATTAGGGTTTCTGTTGATTCTCGTTCTAGTGTCTGTGGTATCGGACACGGGAGGCTTGGGGTTGGTGTGTGTCGATTGTGGATTTTGATGGTTCTGGATCATGTCCGGATGGGTCGGACACGAAATGGTGTTTTTTGTGTATTGATGGGCTGTGTCCAGTGTGTCAGACACAGGGATGGACTGTGGATGTACTGAATGGATACGAAGAATAAATTTGGACACCCGGGATAGGACCCAAAGCCGGACACGCGCCTGACACGAAGATGGTGATGGTGGACACGGCCACAGACACAAGGCTGGACACGGAGATGTTGACTGCTGTGGAATGGTTTGGAAATTTGAATTGAAAAAAATTTAGAATTGGTTGGTTTAAAATTTGGAAATAAACAAAGGAGAGGCTCTCTTTAGGGCTATTTGGTAAGCATGAAATGAATTTTGATTTGGATTTAGACTTTCAATGATGAAAGAAGAATATAAATCCATTTGTTTTCTTGTCTTTTAGTAGGGAACAAATGTGTTTGGTTGTGATAGAAAAATGAAAAGTAGGAATTGAAAAAGTAGACGTGTTTGGTTGAGATAGAAAATAAAAAGTAAAATAGTATAATTAATTCACATAATAATTTAATAAATTAATAATTAGTTTGGTAAAATAAGATAATTAATTACTAATTAATTAAAATTTTAAAAAAATTATCAACTCAAATTTAATTAGGAGTTAAACTTTTAATTACTATTCACAAATTACTAATTACTATTCACAAATAACTCGTCTTACAATCTAATACATACATTAATATATAATTAAATAATACATTAATTAATATAAAATAGCATAGCAGTAACTAATGAATAGAGTAGAAACAAATCTCTCTCAACAATTTTCTCTTTGCTGTCGACTCCAAATTTTCTCTATACACAATAAAATAAAATAAAAATAAACCACTCCTCTCCTCCTCCTCCTCTACATACCCTGCCAAACAGCTCCCCCCCCCACCCCCCACCCTAACCCTCTAAACTTTTCCAAGTCGGACATACGACAAGCGTCGCTGCTGTTGCTGAAGGAATACGTGACGGAGGAGATGACGACTAGGGCTGGAGGGTGTCACGACCCGATCCCAATAATCTGGGTCAAGTCGGATCATGCCCAGCCTGCACCGTTGTGAGACGGCGGCAGTAAGCTGTATCAATCCGTAGTAACACACAGACATCCAGAATACATGAAGGAAATTCAATATTTTATTGCTAAGTCAGGAAGAGAAATATTCATTTACAATCAAAGATCAAACAAAACATGGTCCAGGGTTATTACTTCAACCCTGATTATTACAATTTGGAAATAAAAGGGGAACAACTAAACATCGGCCTCCTGGCTAGGTTCCGCTAGGGCTTCAGTACTCTGGTCCGGACCATAAAAGGTATCATACTCATCATCGTCACCGCAATCACCTAAAATTGTTAATCTCCAGTCAGGAGGGAGCAAGAACATATATCCAATTCCAGCATCTTAATAATAATTAAAATGATGCAATGAAATAGTTTTGAACAATATTTATATTTTTGTATGCAACAAATATGAGACAAGAACAGTAAATGTCGATGAAGCAATGATGACAAACTACAATCACTAAAGTGTTTTGAGAAAGGTAGCATCCCGTGGCCGGCTGGGGTTGGAGGCAATCTGTGTTCGCGTGAACACGGTGCGGCGTCAGTCCAGTGAGGTTGGACTTCAGCTATCCACAATGAGGCAATAAGGGGGCTTTGACCACGGGTGCTAACTTTTCTCCCCAGTTCCCAAGGCAATAGTCAATGAGTCAATGAGTCAATCAATCAGTCAATCAGTCGGTTCCGTGAAGTCAAGTGTCGTCCCAATATATCTATATGACATGCAACGTATTTAATTACAACCAAAATACCGGTTTTGAATTATATGAAACTTGCCTGGAGTTGGTTGGTGACGCGGGTGAGATGTCGCGACGGTCTCAACCTTAGTTACAGGGACCTACAATTATTAATAATCTGATTTTAGAATTAAACAAAGGGTTTTAATCTGTCTTGATTAGTTAACTAAGTTAATGATTTAAATCCAACGATCGATTAAAATAATAATAATAATTATTATTAGTGATTTAGTAAAACAAAACCCTTTTTAATAATAATAAAACTTTATTTATTTTATCGTAGAAAAATATTTTATGGTAAAATGTCGTTTTGTTTCTGATAGGATAATAGGAAAGAACGATTTTAATAAAAATAATATCGTTTGTTTTTAGCAATTAATTTATAAGAGAAATAATATTTGGAAAACCTATTTAAATACTAACATATTATATTTTGAATACTGAAAATCATTTCAGAATTATATATTAAATGGTTACTAATTAGTATTTAAATACTAAAAATCCTTTCGGAAATTATCTATTAAATAATTACTAATTAGCATTTAAATACTAAAATCATTTCAGAAATTATCTATTAAATAATTACTAATTTACGTAATATTTTAATAAGGTTTTTATTTTATTATATATATAAGATTAATATACGTAGTGAGGATCGTTGTATTAAATCGTAAATTAGTTAACAATCAAGACTAAAATCCTTAATCTACTAATTAACTATAAACTACCAAATTCTAAGCTATCCCGGGATTGACAGAGCTTTATTCTGTCAGTCCCGGTCGGACAGGGTAGCGGTTTTGGAAGGGACAGTGCGTTCAGAAAGGGGCACCTACCGGGAAACTGATGGAGGAGCACCGAGGGGAGGCCTCGGACTCGGGATCGGGGTATTTGAGTCCGATATGCGATTCTGTGTCCGTACCGTGTCCTGGACGCGTGTCCAGGGCGTTCGGGCTGCGTCCCGCGTCCTGCCGCCGTGTCCGGGGCTCGGGGAAGCTGGCCGTCGGTCGAAGCGTCGCTGGGTGGACTCGCCGGAGGCCGGCGAGGTCGGGCCGGGGCTGCGGCGGCTCAGGCGAGGGGCGGCGAGGTCACCGGTGGCGTCGACGGAGGGGAAAGCAGCCGCGGAAGGAGATCTCGGGGGTCTGGCCGCCTGGGGAGGAGAAGGAAAGGGGAGAGGAGGAGGTCGACGGCGGGTCTGGGGGCCTCGCGCGGTGCAGGAGGCGGTCGGGATCGGTGGACGGGGCTCGCCGGAGGTCGGCCTCGCCGGAGAAGTGGATCTAGGGTTAGGGTTTTTCTCGGGGGAAAGGAAGAGGCGGAGGGGGCGGTCCATAAATAGGGTCGAGGGAGCTCAGCCGGGGTAGACGTGGCCGTCGAAGGAGGAGGCGGACGTGGGGAGCGTGGACGCGCGCGTTTTCCGGCGCCGGCGGCGGGATCGCAGAGTCGTGGGGGAGACCGGGTGACAGGGGCGGGCTAGCGGGTGCGGGTCGGGCGGCGGGCCGACCCGACCCGACCCGGGGGAGCGGGCTGGGCTCGCAGCAACTGGGCTCGGCCCACTGGGCCGGGCCCAAACCAAAAATCGATAATAATAAAACAATAATAATAATAATAATAATAATTATAATAATAATAATAAATATATAATAACAGAAATAATTAAGTAATTATAAAAATAGTTTTTAGGCTTTTAAAATAGGTCTGAGGCCCAATAAAATCCCAGAAAATTACCCTAAGTCCAGTTTTCTACTTTACACCCAAAAATGTTATTTTCATGATATTTTAATATTATTTATTAATTAATAAAAATCCTTTATTAATTGAAAACCTTGAATTTAATTACAGAAAATTCCCAAAAAAATTCCAGAAAATTGGAAAAAATCCCAGATTTAATAATTAGGAAAAATCAGGGGTTTACAACCTACCCAACTTATAGAAATTTCGTCCTCGAAATTTACTACAATTGAAGGGAGAAACAAGGGTAAACATGCCTTAAAACAGATGAGGGTACTTCTGCCTCATCTCAGCCTCTCGTTCCCAGGTGGATTCGCCTGGGGAGTGGTGGAGCCACTGAACCTTGACCAGTGGAATCACGGTGTTCCGCAACTGCTTTTCCATACGGTCTATGATCCTTACTGGCTGCTCTGGTACTGTAAGACTTGGCCCAATCTCCAACTCTGAATGATCCAGGATGTGGCTCGGGTCCGGAATGTAACGCCTCAGCTGCGATACATGGAAAACATTGTGCACGCCTTCAAGATTAGGTGGTAACGCCACTCGGTATGCCACCTCTCCAACTCTGCTCAATATCTCGAATGGGCCGATATACCTGGGACTCAGTTTTCCAGCTCTGCCAAAACGGATAGTTCCTCTGGTGGGGGAGATCTTGACGAAGACACTATCACCTGCTTCGAACTCCACAAGTCGGCGACGGCTGTCCGCCCAATGTTTCTGACGATCTTGAGCCACCCGAAGTCTGTCTCTGATCACCTTGACTTTTTCAGCCGCATCTGTAATCATCTCAGGTCCCAGCATGACTCGTTCTCCTACGTCGTCCCAAGCCAAGGGAGTGCGGCAACGACGTCCATACAGAGCCTCAAAAGGAGTCATGCCGATGCTGGCCTGGTAGCTGTTGTTGTAAGCAAACTCTACCAAGTGTAGGTGGTCCTCCCATGATCCTCCAAAATCCAGGACGCAAGATCTTAGCATATCCTCTAACGTCTGGATGGTTCTCTCTGACTGTCCGTCGGTCTGTGGGTGATAGGCAGTGCTGAACTTCAGTTGGGTCCCCAGACTCTCTTGCAAGCTCTTCCAGAAGTGAGAAGTAAAGCGGCTGTCTCGGTCTGATACAATGCTCACAGGAACTCCATGTATCCGGACGATTTGCCTCATGTATAGGGCAGCTAGCTTCTCGGTGGATAAACCAACCTTGAAGGGAATGAAGTGGGCAGACTTAGTCAATCTGTCTACGATCACCCAAATAGCGTCCTTCCCTCCTTGGGATCGAGGCAATCCTGACACAAAATCCATAGTGATGTGCTCCCATTTCCATTCTGGAATGGGCAGCGGCTGAAGAAGTCCTGCTGGTCTTTGTCTATCTGCTTTCACCTGCTGGCAGATCAAGCATTTGGCAACGAATTTTGAGACATCCTTCTTCATTCCATACCACCATACGTGCTCCCGTATATCTCGGTACATCTTATTTGCTCCAGGGTGGATGGAATACTGTGAGCGATGCGCTTCCTGCATCAGCTGTTCCCTCAATTCACCAGCAGGTACACAAAGTCTGGTGCCATTCCTCAGTGTTCCGTCGTCTGAAATAGAGAATCCCTCCAGTGTGCCAGCTAACACTTGGTCCCTGAGCTTGCACAATGCTCCGTCCTCGAATTGAGTCGCCTTGATTTTGTCTATCAAGCTAGACTGCACTTGCAAATGCATCATGGGGAAGTCAACGCCGGGTACTATTGCTTCCCGTCCAAGCTTCTTCATTTCCTCTGCAGGCAATACGAGTTCTAAACCCAGCTTCTCCATGTCCTCCAGTAGGTACCGATCGGTTGTCAAGAACATCGCCATCGGATATCGACTAAGTGCGTCGGCGACCACATTAGCCTTTCCGGGATGGTACTGTAGGCTGATATCAAAGTCCTTCATGAGCTCCAACCATCGTCTCTGACGCATGTTGAGCTCCTTCTGTGTAAAGACATACTTGAGACTTTTGTGGTCCGTGTATATCTCTACTCTTTCGCCGTACAGGTAGTGCTTCCACAGCTTCAAGGCGAAGATGACTGCTGCTAGCTCCAGGTCATGCGTCGGGTAGTTCTTCTCATGAGTCCGTAATTGCCGGGAAGCATAAGCAATTACCTTTCCATGTTGCTGGAGCACACATCCTAATCCTTTGCCGGACGCGTCGCTATAAATTGAGAATCCTCCTGATCCTGAGGGTAGCGACAAAATTGGTGCTGTTGTTAGCCTTCTCTTCAGCTCTTCAAATGACGCCTGGCACGCTTCGGTCCAGACGAACTCTTCATTCTTCCTGGTTAGCTTGGTCATGGGCTCAGCAATCTTTGCAAAGTCCTTCACGAATTTTCTGTAATATCCAGCTAAGCCCAAGAAGCTTCTGATCTCTGCAACTGACCTGGGAGTATTCCATGTTTCCACGGCAGCTATCTTCTTGGGGTCCACTGATATGCCTTCTCCTGTGACAACGTGGCCGAGAAAGTCCACCTTGTCTAAGAAGAATTCACACTTGGACAATTTTCCATATAGCTTCTCCTTTCTGAGGGTTTCCAAAACTATCCTCAAATGCTGCTCGTGTTCTTCCTTGGTCTTCGAATAGATCAGAATGTCGTCAATGAAGACAACGACAAACTGGTCCAGGTATTTGTGGAAGACCTTGTTCATGAGATTCATGAACACTGCTGGGGCATTGGTAAGACCAAAGGGCATGACCAAGAATTCAAATTGTCCATACTTGGTGTTGAATGCCGTCTTTGGAATATCTTCCTTCCTCACCTTGATTTGATGGTAACCCGATCTGAGGTCTATCTTCGAGAAAACCTTAGCTCCACTCAGCTGGTCGAAGAGATCGTCGATCCGGGGCAGCGGGTACTTGTTCTTGATAGTGATGTTGTTCAATGCCCGGTAGTCTATGCACATTCTGACTGTCCCATCCTTCTTGGGTACAAACAAGACTGGTGCACCCCAGGGTGAGGCACCGGTCCTGATGAATCCTTGCGCCTGAAGCTCGTCAATCTGGTCTTTCATTTCCTTGGACTCCTTGGGATTCACTCGGTAGCAGCGTTGGGAGATTGGTGCTGCGCCAGGTATAAGATCGATCGAGAATTCCACATCTCGATCAGGGGGTAGCCCTGGAAGATTGTCTGGGAAGACGTCTATAAACTCCGCTATGAGAGGATGAGGGGGTCCGGTTTCTTCAGTGATGGATGTGTAGGACACACATTCCACGCCTTCAGGTGCTCGAATCACTTTGAGTTTAGGTCCTCCAGGTGGATCTAGAGTTACGCAGCCTTCTCGACAGTCTATCAGAGCATGATGTTGACTAAGCCAATCCATGCCCAAGACTACGTCATAGTTTGGCAGAGGCATTATTAGGAACTGAGTCTGAAACTCATGTCCTGAGATAGTGACTGGGCAGCTACAAGTCTCACTAATGGGTATTGGTCCTCCACCAGTCATAACCCTACAGATTATCTTACTTATGCCAGTAACTAGATGGTGTGCAGAAATGAAGTTTGCAGATATAAAACTGTGTGATGCTCCAGAATCAAATAATGCTAAGGCAGGGTGCGAATGAAGTAGAATGGAACCTGCGATGACATCTCCTTCCGTCTCGGGTTCAGCTTCTGGCTCTTCCACAGTCAAGGCAAAAGCTTGCCCGGCTCTGTGCTGGTTGTAGCGCTGCTGCTGGGTAGGCAGTGGACCTCTCTGCTGTCCAGCTCCAGTTTTGTTGTATGCTGTGGGGCAGTCCTTTACTTGATGGGTGGCAGATCCACAAGCAAGGCAGTGTCCCAATTTCTTCCGGCAGATCTCGGCGGTATGACCTGGCCTTTTGCAGTAGACGCAGTTGACCGCCTTTGGTTGGTTGTACTGATGCGCTTTGTTGGCCGCTGCTGGCTGTTGTTGCTGGGACTGCTGGGGATAGGAGGGCCTATTGTTGTTGTTGCTGTGCCTCTTGTTGTTGCCCTGATAGCTGTTGCTTGACCCTGGATGCTCCCTCTTGGGTCGAGCAGGTGCACTGGCCTCTACATCTTGGGCCACCTTCAACATCTTGTCATAAGTCTTCGCACCGTTAGCAGCTACTAAGGTGCGGATCTCTTCACGTAGTCCATGCCGGAACTTCTTAGCACGTTCTACAGGGTTGTCCACCAGGTGGCTTGCAAACCTGCCAAGCCTGTTGAACTCAGCCGCATATTCTTCAATTGTGCGGTCTCCTTGCTTCAGATCTTGAAACTGCCTTCCCATAGCTTCGAGGGCAGCCTCTGGAAAGAACTTCCGCTTGAACTGCTTCTTGAATAGCCGCCAGGAAATCCCTCCAGCTCGAAATCTTGGCTCGTTGCGGTACCAAATGTTGGCCAAGTCTCTCAGCTGGAGTGCTACGGCCTCAACCATGAGGTCGTCTGGGAGTCGAGCGACGCTGAGGAGTCGCTCCATATCATCTAGCCACTCGTCTGCATAGATGATGCCTTCGGTCCCCTTGAAGGGACGCGGGTCCAACTTCTTAAAGTTTTCTACAGTTCCAACCTTTACCTGGATAACAGGTTTGTGGTTAGACTAGAAATTCATTAGTGGAATCCAAGCTTTTAAATCCTTAATTACCTTGGCAGGCTCCTGTTCTGACCGGGATGTTCCTAGCGCTGCCATGGCTACATTATGGGCGTTCTCCATGCCCTCTCTCATAATCGCGGTCTGCTCGCGATTTGCTTCAGCTTGGGCCCTCTGGGCTTCAAGAACTCCTCGTAGCAGGCCTACGAGTTCAGCGGGGTCCACTGGCACAGGTGGTGCAACAGGAGGAGTCACATCGGCTGGAATCGATGTGGTCCTGGGAGGAATGGGTGGAGCTGCATGCACTACTGAAGTGTAGGCAGCTCGGGGAGCTCTTGCAGCATGGGGGCGATCTGTGAGCTGCAACGGAGAGGGGTCGGACTGAGTTTGATTCGGGGTGTGCTCAGAAGACGAAGCCTCTTCTTCGGCTGGGCCGGAACGGGTTGTCTTCCCTCGTGCCATCTTCTGGAAGGTTTAGGAAGCAAGCATAAGCAATGTAACCTATGTTCTATAAGCAAGCAAAAATAATTGTACATATGTATAGATAGAAGAATTTGGTCCTATGATGTGACAGATTGAAATTTTCTCAAGAATTCTAAGTGTTCTAATTGTTTCTAGAGTCTGTTTTCTTAAAGTCATACTAACCTAAAGTCAAAGGCAAGTCGGTTTGTTTGGCTAGCCTAAGTTGACTAGACCAAAGGTTGTAAACTAGGACCTGCATGGGCCACCACTGAAAACATGTCACGACCCGATCCCAATAATCTGGGTCCAGTCGGATCATGCCCAGCCTGCACCGTTGTGAGACGGCGGCAGTAAGCTGTATCAATCCGTAGTAACACACAGACATCCAGAATACATGAAGGAAATTCAATATTTTATTGCTAAGTCAGGAAGAGAAATATTCATTTACAATCAAAGATCAAACAAAACATGGTCCAGGGTTATTACTTCAACCCTGATTATTACAATTTGGAAATAAAAGGGGAACAACTAAACATCGGCCTCCTGGCTAGGTTCCGCTAGGGCTTCAGTACTCTGGTCCGGACCATAAAAGGTATCATACTCATCATCGTCACCGCAATCACCTAAAATTGTTAATCTCCAGTCAGGAGGGAGCAAGAACATATATCCAATTCCAGCATCTTAATAATAATTAAAATGATGCAATGAAATAGTTTTGAACAATATTTATATTTTTGTATGCAACAAATATGAGACAAGAACAGTAAATGTCGATGAAGCAATGATGACAAACTACAATCACTAAAGTGTTTTGAGAAAGGTAGCATCCCGTGGCCGGCTGGGGTTGGAGGCAATCTGTGTTCGCGTGAACACGGTGCGGCGTCAGTCCAGTGAGGTTGGACTTCAGCTATCCACAATGAGGCAATAAGGGGGCTTTGACCACGGGTGCTAACTTTTCTCCCCAGTTCCCAAGGCAATAGTCAATGAGTCAATGAGTCAATCAATCAGTCAATCAGTCGGTTCCGTGAAGTCAAGTGTCGTCCCAATATATCTATATGACATGCAACGTATTTAATTACAACCAAAATACCGGTTTTGAATTATATGAAACTTGCCTGGAGTTGGTTGGTGACGCGGGTGAGATGTCGCGACGGTCTCAACCTTAGTTACAGGGACCTACAATTATTAATAATCTGATTTTAGAATTAAACAAAGGGTTTTAATCTGTCTTGATTAGTTAACTAAGTTAATGATTTAAATCCAACGATCGATTAAAATAATAATAATAATTATTATTAGTGATTTAGTAAAACAAAACCCTTTTTAATAATAATAAAACTTTATTTATTTTATCGTAGAAAAATATTTTATGGTAAAATGTCGTTTTGTTTCTGATAGGATAATAGGAAAGAACGATTTTAATAAAAATAATATCGTTTGTTTTTAGCAATTAATTTATAAGAGAAATAATATTTGGAAAACCTATTTAAATACTAACATATTATATTTTGAATACTGAAAATCATTTCAGAATTATATATTAAATGGTTACTAATTAGTATTTAAATACTAAAAATCCTTTCGGAAATTATCTATTAAATAATTACTAATTAGCATTTAAATACTAAAATCATTTCAGAAATTATCTATTAAATAATTACTAATTTACGTAATATTTTAATAAGGTTTTTATTTTATTATATATATAAGATTAATATACGTAGTGAGGATCGTTGTATTAAATCGTAAATTAGTTAACAATCAAGACTAAAATCCTTAATCTACTAATTAACTATAAACTACCAAATTCTAAGCTATCCCGGGATTGACAGAGCTTTATTCTGTCAGTCCCGGTCGGACAGGGTAGCGGTTTTGGAAGGGACAGTGCGTTCAGAAAGGGGCACCTACCGGGAAACTGATGGAGGAGCACCGAGGGGAGGCCTCGGACTCGGGATCGGGGTATTTGAGTCCGATATGCGATTCTGTGTCCGTACCGTGTCCTGGACGCGTGTCCAGGGCGTTCGGGCTGCGTCCCGCGTCCTGCCGCCGTGTCCGGGGCTCGGGGAAGCTGGCCGTCGGTCGAAGCGTCGCTGGGTGGACTCGCCGGAGGCCGGCGAGGTCGGGCCGGGGCTGCGGCGGCTCAGGCGAGGGGCGGCGAGGTCACCGGCGGCGTCGACGGAGGGGAAAGCAGCCGCGGAAGGAGATCTCGGGGGTCTGGCCGCCTGGGGAGGAGAAGGAAAGGGGAGAGGAGGAGGTCGACGGCGGGTCTGGGGGCCTCGCGCGGTGCAGGAGGCGGTCGGGATCGGTGGACGGGGCTCGCCGGAGGTCGGCCTCGCCGGAGAAGTGGATCTAGGGTTAGGGTTTTTCTCGGGGGAAAGGAAGAGGCGGAGGGGGCGGTCCATAAATAGGGTCGAGGGAGCTCAGCCGGGGTAGACGTGGCCGTCGAAGGAGGAGGCGGACGTGGGGAGCGTGGACGCGCGCATTTTCCGGCGCCGGCGGCGGGATCGCAGAGTCGTGGGGGAGACCGGGTGACAGGGGCGGGCTAGCGGGTGCGGGTCGGGCGGCGGGCCGACCCGACCCGACCCGGGGGAGCGGGCTGGGCTCGCAGCAACTGGGCTCGGCCCACTGGGCCGGGCCCAAACCAAAAATCGATAATAATAAAACAATAATAATAATAATAATAATAATTATAATAATAATAATAAATATATAATAACAGAAATAATTAAGTAATTATAAAAATAGTTTTTAGGCTTTTAAAATAGGTCTGAGGCCCAATAAAATCCCAGAAAATTACCCTAAGTCCAGTTTTCTACTTTACACCCAAAAATGTTATTTTCATGATATTTTAATATTATTTATTAATTAATAAAAATCCTTTATTAATTGAAAACCTTGAATTTAATTACAGAAAATTCCCGAAAAAAATTCCAGAAAATTGGGAAAAATCCCAGATTTAATAATTAGGAAAAATCAGGGGTTTACAGAGGGAGCGACGGAAGAGAATGTAGTCGTCCCTCTCATTTTTTTTTTACATCCCAAGTTCCCAACCCACATCCTAAAGATTAAAGAGGAAGTCGATAGCTGGAATTGGGGTTGAGGGGGGGTGGGGGGGGGGGGGGGGGAGAGTGGGACAGGAACTGTAAGTTCCTCTCTTCGTTACCTTTCCAAATTTTTGTCCCATGAACCAAACAAGATAAGCCATGAATTTTGCTTCACTTTCAACCTAAACATGAAATCCATCCCCACTTCAAGGTTACCAAACAGGTCCTTAAAGAAGTGGAGTTTGCTTTCCGTCGTAGAGGGCAAAAAATGTAAATTGCCAAAAGGATATTGGATGAGAATTAAAAGGACATTCCATGGAAGTATCCAATGGATAAATATCTTCCAACAGTTAAAACACAATAATTTCCAAACTAATCAATCACTCATAATCCAAATTAGTTTAGAACAATAATGAATCTAAATTCTTCTTAAAAAAAGAAAAAGAAATAAATTCTTTTAGTAAAAATATATTTATGAATTCCAATCCAATTTCTCAAAGTTCGCACCTTGGCTTCATTTTTGAAAACTCAAATATTATCTTGGCAACATTTACAAAATTCAAAAGAGAATTATTTTCCAAACAGTTTATTTGAAATTAAATTTAAAATCTAACAAAAATTGAAAACTTTAGAAAATAGGGATTACAAATCTACCCATCTTAGAAAAATTTTGTCCCCAAAATTTAAGAAATGACTAGGATAGATGGACGAGTTTGGTTGGTTAGGTGAAAGGACTGTTAACAAAATTATTGCATATTTTTCAATAAGGAAATGTTATCAAGACGAAGGAAAACATGAGAGAAATATATATATATATATATATATATATATATATATATATATATATATATATATATATATATATATATATATATATATATATATATATATATATATATATAGCTTGAGATCAAATAACATGTAGAAATCATGACCGCTGCTCTTGAATTCTCTAGAAGATTTTCAAAATTCAAGATAGGTGCCAGTACATAAAAGATGGAAAGCGAGAGGTTATATGTTACCTTTCCATGGTAACTGAACCAAAGAAAACCTTCACACCATGAAGGGTATCACGAAGACATGAGGTTATATAAATTAAAAAGATACGGTCGACTAAATACATTAGAAAGTTCGG
The DNA here is from genome assembly GCA_036927795.1 of Iris macrosiphon. Taxonomy (NCBI): domain Eukaryota; kingdom Viridiplantae; phylum Streptophyta; class Magnoliopsida; order Asparagales; family Iridaceae; genus Iris; species Iris macrosiphon. The sequence continues at coordinate 27,953,850 of JAYESA010000006.1, forward strand.
ATACATTCTCCAGAATGTAAACAAGATGTCTATAAAAATTTCTATTTCAAGTTCTAGGAAAAGTTCATGAAATACTACTATAGATAAAATCTTCTAGGGCATAACTTATTTACTAGAAAAGGGTAAAAGAAATGATCAGTGTTGCATAGTTAAGACATAACTTTTAGTAATCAATACTGATATCGAAAGGACAACTTATAGATCAAAAGAAATCTTCACCATTTAAAAACAATGATGAGAAGGATTTAATAGTGAGGTAGACAGAATAGTATAAAAGATAGATAGGACGGTTCAAGATTTGACACAACCTAGATATCATTCTAAATGCACTTAAGAAAATTGTGCTAGAATGGAAATATGTCTTCAATAAGGACGTATTTTTGATTAAATAAGTTGACAAATAGAATTACTAAACCTTGTCACGATTTGAAATGAAGGTTAGATATGTAATCTAAGATAAGGAAAGTTGATAAGATGCCAATTTGCAGCTCCTAAATACTGGTTTAATCTCAAACTCTGGTTGATCCAACCATATAAAGGTAATGTTTCCGTACCCTCTATTGAATTCAAATACTAATTTTTTTTGATCCCGTGATCCATTATCAAACTTATATCATCTATAAAAGTTTCAAATTTCACAACCTTTGTTTTTAACTAGATCTAAAATTTCCAAATCAAAATTTTTATATCCATATAAACCTTTACCATGGTTCAAACTCAAGCTTCTTCATCCCAACGTCGAATTACACTTCAATTTGCTTTTCTTCAAATCTAAATGTCATTGCTATGATCAAAGCTTTATTCCCTCTATTAGTAGACAATATTGCTAAATTAAAATTTTAACCTCAACATATCCATAAATCAATTTTGTATTTCAAACTTGTATTCTCCTTGGATTTTTTTTTTTAAATTTTGTAATCTTGGTTCTCAAAATTTGTACTCCAAAATTTCAAAAAAATTCGTGTTCTAGTATCTCTTAGTCATTCATTGTTTACTCTTACCAATCCTTTGTTCAATTTCGTATTATCATCGCGTAATTTGATAACCTCCAATTCATATAGCTAAATTCTTCAAGTCAGTGTCTTAAATCTATTTCATCATTTAATTACTTTTATCAACCAAGAAAATTGTAACCTCAAAAATATTTAAAGTTAGCTAAAAATCAATCGATATTTATTTTGAAGCTTTTAGTTTCAAACTCCTCAATCGTCATCGAATACTCCCATTAGTCTTAAAAATACAACTCCAAAATATTTTATAATTCCTCAAATTATAATTGTTTCCAAAAAAATTGATATGTTATCATTTTCTTGATTTTGCTTCCTTAGTTCCACTATTCTCATAATGTTTCAAATTTTTTATCTCATTGTCCAAGGTATCATTTTTAGACAAAATTTATCATTACCATGTGATAACCAAATCTTTTATTCTAGAGTTATATGGCTAAGGCACTTCTCTTGTCCATTCCGAAAGGTAAGGAGGATAATAAGATTCAAAGAAAAAACAAGATCTTGAGTAACATGTTTCTAGGGGGAGCCAAATTGATGGATGCAAATAGGACAGAGGTAGCAAAAGGAAGTAAAATGATTACATAGGATAAGAATCCTACTCTTACTCACTAGATGTCGTTGTCCTACCTTTTCTTGCATTTGTTAATAGTCAATAAATTTCTAAAATTCTAACCTCCAAGGTGTTCACCTATATTTTAATATCCAATTCTCTTACTCATTATGACTCCACATTATCAACTATCAAGAATTTGATGATTTAGATTTCGTCCTTCAAAAGTTCTTTATCAAATTGGTATTTTCATCCACAATATCATCATTTATGAGTTTCTACCAATCCATGTAACTCTTTTAGATTTTTAAGCTTATTTATGACTTCATCCAATAAATTAGTCAGGGACTTCTAGTATCATAATTTTCTATCTCTCTTCAATTTTATTATCCTCGAAATCAAGAATGAAATTATAAAACCATCGATTACGAAATTATCGTTTGTTTTGTTTTAGCAGTTTTCACCCTGGCAGGTGAACTAGGTTTCGCTCTTCATGAGATGCATGAAGTTTTCTAGCCTCCTTATGGAGAGGAAGCTTACGAAAAGTATGTTCCCTGTGATGAGGAATTGAGTAAGTGGGGAAGGGAAAACCCTGAGCTCTATGAGGTTTATCGAGAGCTCATGTGTCATTTTTATACCCGCGCCAACTCTATTCTTCGAAGGGGAGTTCTGTTATGAGGATCGCGAAGTGACTCGAATATTTGTTCGAACAACCTTCGTCTTCCCGCAAGGTGGATTATCGTCTACTCCCGGGTATGGGTCCCGATGTTGTGGAAGAGAGGATCAGGCGTTGCATGTTGACACTGATCAACATGCAATTATGAGCAGAGGTAAGGGTACAGTCGACTCTAAGGGGGTTTGACTTCTCTGTGTTCGATCAAGATTCCTCGACCCAGGCCAAGGAAGATATCGAGGGTGAGCCAGAACCTCTCGTGACCCAGCTCGTCTTGATACTTTAGAAGATGAGATCTTCCCTACTATCAGGATTGAATTAAGGAAGAAGAAAAATGTCTCCTCTTTAATTACCACAAAGAAGAAGAGGAAAACTTCTTCTGTTAACTCTACAGCCCCTTTGGTGAACCAAGACAGAAATAAGTCTCGGAAGATTTGCACGTATAAACCACCCCTCAGTTCTAGTGCGAGGCCTTTATCTATTGCTTCTGAAAATAGATAGGGTTGATTCTTCGTCCCCCGTTGCTCCTGTAAACTTTGATAGGCCAATTTTGGAGATAGAAATATCTTCCGAGATAAGATCACCACCCCGACCATTTAATTGGAGAAGGACTGAGAATCCACTCAACGCGTCGGTCCCCTTAGCCTTTTTTATGGGAAGCAGGATTTAGGACCATTCCTTGCATGATCCTTACATTTCTGAATACGTATCTGGCACTGCACTTGTTGATGTCAAACCTTCTCACTCTGGATATGCCTCGCTACCACCCTTGGGACTTTTACTTTCCATACAAAAAGACAGTTCCGACCACCTAGTCGTTCCAGGCTGATCGTCTTTTTTCTACAACCAACCTACAATTGATGTCAAGCTCCAGTCTCATGAAACCGATAATTGCTACTAGGCATGACGTAGTATAAGTCTAGGTTACACTTGTACTAGACAATAATGTGCATAATTAATAAGCTTTTGAAAATAACTCAGCAATACAACAGCTAAAATATTGAATACAAAGTATAGGAATAAAATAGCTCTTTTTATTAATTCATTGCAACGAAGTACAACTTTCTCAATAATGAATAAAAATGCATGTTCGACTTACATAGCTTTGCAAAAAGTAAAACAACTTATACGTTGACATGAAATAATGTTTTATTTCATACATTATGTTCCTTTACTACAACTTGAACTAGGAAACATCAAGTGAAATATCCAAAAATACATTAAAATAGGAAGAAGCTTAAAAACTGTAGCAAAAACTTTATCTTCCTTGAGCGCCCGCATAGTCTCTAACACCTGGGATGCCCACAGAGATGTGGGTCAGTACTTAACATATACTGGTGAGCAGAACTGGCCTACTCACCTAAACCAACACTTTAAATTATATGACAAGCATTTTAATAGGCAACAGTAAAAGCAGTGAAACACATAATCTCATTAAAATATAAGTTTTTACCATCCTTGTATAAGACAGTCGTTAGTGTAACGCCCTGCTCCGTATGATGTATTACACTGAGTCAAATTGGGAATAGGCATTGAGTTGGTTGCATTACGATGAATCAAAATTGGGAACACGTATTAATTCAAGTTTGGTTTCAAGTAGGTTTTACGTAAAAATTTTTGAGGACGATAATTCACCCTGATATGGGCAGAAGCACGGAGTCATGCATCGTGCAATGAAATCGGTAGATTAGTTCAGAGCAGTATAGAAATAACGGGACTTAAGCGATGGTACAGTCTTTCTTAATCCGCTCAGGTCGGATGATTGAGAAGCACGACCTACTCGCATGGTTATACCAGTTAAGTGAATCGTGCTTCGCATCAGACCACAAAACTTGGAGATAGGCTTTATCGACTCAGGCAAAGTGATAGACTGTGTCGACTCAGCATAACGGCGAAGCAGATGAGTATAAGGTGGACGGGTCCTGACCCTTCTCCTCTAATCCTTCATGCTTAACAAAATAAATTAGTTGCGTGCTAGCAATATCGTAAATTTAACGTGCGTGGTTCGGAGAAACATAAGTCATAACATATATCGAACACTAAGATAGAATATTGAAACAAAGTATATCGAGGCGTGCATTAAGCGCACGAGTATCGAACGAAAATGCTTCGTCAAGCGAGGTGAGCAGTTGTGGTACAATGCCACGAAACTGTCAATAGGAGAGAGAAGAAAACGTGCATCCGTGCACGAGAATCATAAGAACGCATTGTCAAGCGAAGCATGCAGTTGCGGTTTGAAACCATGCAACTGTGTCGGAAGGAGAATGGTGCCACAGAACTATTGATAAGGGAAAGGGCACCGTGGAACACTGTATCGAAAAGCGACAAGGTGACTTAGTTGTTGGGACCTACGAGTAGCCAAGCGAAATACTGTAAGGAAAGGGTATTGCGCCCACGGAACGATCGGAGGATGGAAGAGAAACGATACTGGGATTTAGTAGGGCGAGTACATTTGTTCCTCGTTGTACTTACAAAATAGAGAGGTACTGGGAGTTTAGTGGGGCGAGTAGACTTGTTCCTCGCCGTACTTATATTTGGAAATGTTGCATGAGTATGTCAATAATACTGCTTAATTCTGGTCTATGTCATGCAAGTGTGTCATAGATAACTGTTCATGCATTTTCATGGTCATGGACAACTTGTGCACAAGTTTACTATTTCCTTGATCGGTTTTTGGTCTCACCGAAACCAAGTCTACCTAAGGGGGAAATAAATAGGTGCTTTGGCGTGGGGCATTGCAGGACCTCCAGCGGGGCTTGCTACCCGGGCTGATAGGGCACGCCGTAATGTCAAGTATAAGTTCTTCATGTGTCGACAATATCACTAGTGACCTTCATATAGATAAGAGTTTGTATGCTATCGAGAATATTTCAAGCAGGAAGAAGAGTGTGCACTTTACCGTATGTAAGGGTGGGTGCATCGTTTAGCGTCTACCTTGCCTCGAGCAAGAGTGTATAGATCGACTATGGTAAGAGCCATGAATAAAGTGATGCGGTTCGACGTATTTCATGTATTACTTACGCGATACAAGTGTGGCACGCTTAGTTACCTACGCGACCGAGATTAACTTGCTCAATTATCGATGCGATCGAGTATAACATGCTTATCTGCTTAAGGGATTAAATGTTTACATGCGTACATGCTTCCATAACTTCAATATTTACCAGGCGTACATGATTTACTGCTTTAGATGCATGCCTCAACCATGAACTAAAATTCATTTAAGTTCTAATAGAAAGATTACTATAAAATCTGCATGTTTTATAAGATTACTTAGTGCCGGTTTAGGCGAGTGGGTTATCCTGCTCATCAGTACAAGATGCGTACTGATCCCCTAACCCCCCAGGTACGAAAGATTGCTCGGACATACCATAGGCGTTGGAAGCTCAGAATGACAACATGCAGGTGTTCGGTCGGGATTGCGTGCTTAATATACGAAGACATGATGTATGGAATAGTAGAATCCTTTGTGAGCAAGAGAGATCAATTATGAGCAAGAGAGATCATTGAGTGTTAAAATCCAACTTGGCATTGGGGATATTCAAAGCCTTTGTAACCGCTGCAATTATCTATAAAAAGAGCTTCGCTTCGCATACTTGTGTTTTCATTATGACTATATAAATCTTCCGTTGTAACTCGGTATTTTCCATGAAAAGTATTATATTTTATCTTCTTTTATTATGCGAGTGCAATCCAGACTCGGACGACATCACGACCGGGAGACGATTATTGACTCTACGAAGTCAGGGCGTGACAGTTAGCATGCAACTCTTATTTGGCTCATTGGTAATGTTACACCATTTTGGACTTTATTTTAGAGGGCGTGCGATGTGCAATTCAAAGCAGGTTGCAAGCCTCAATGAATGTCTCACTTATACCCCACGCCACCAAAGTTCTTCGATTATTTTCTCTAGGCCAAATTGGTCCCAGTGTCCAAGGTACCGTTCGAGAAAATTTACTAAACCTTGTACACAAGTTGTCCATGACAATACAATGTATCTACGACTCGATGATAAGCATAAATTGCAGTATATGGTATTGAAAGTAAATAGAGCAACATATATAATCTTTTATTTTTGTTTTAGCATACTTATTCATTATGTCTATTGGTAACCCGTAGGCTCCAATTTATCGCCATCCTGTGGTGCCAAACCATAACTTGATAGTTATGTTCAATTATGTGTTATGCATATTATAAGTCTATAACATTTCCCCTATAAATGTATCTCATTAATTTACAACAATGGTATTAACTTGTGGCATTACTAGGCTTCATCGATCATTAGATATAGCAAGGTAAACATGAGAATTATTTCTTGTGAGACATGAAGTAGTAGAGAAGAAGGGATAGATCTACTCACCGAATAAAGAATGCCGAGAGAAGGAGAACGCTTATAGGCTCCAGTCATGCGTCTACCTATATTGGCACCAACATCGGATCAGAATACCATGTTTATCTTCGTTTCTCTCAGAATTCTCAATAAAGAATGCAAGAAATCGATAAAAATGGGCAAGAAATTCAATTATCAAAAACCATCAAAAAAATATATTTATTCAAAACCAAGCAGCAAAAATATCCAACGAAAACTCTTGGACTCATTCCAATAGAAGCCGATCCATGAGTTGGAAAGGTTTATTACATTCGTCCATGATCAATTATGTCGAAAGGATTCTCTAATACTCAGTTTCGACTTAGTCTATCCAGCGACAAGCATCATGTAGTGAACCGCTAAGTGCGGGTTACTACATAATACACCACTAAAATTATTTTATCCTCGAAACTTGAAACAAAGGTCCTACATCTAGGTTATCGAATAAGGGTATTGTTTCCTCATCTCCTCCTTGAGTTCCCAAGTTGATTTCTCGACTACATGATTTTGCCACAACATACGAACAAAAGACACTGACCGATTCCATAAGATTTTCTTCTTGTCCAGAATCTGAATAGGTTCTTCCGCATACGGTAGGTCGACACTCAGCTCAAGCTGAGCGAAGTTCACCACATGACTTGGATATGCACATATCTTCGTAGTTGAGAAACATGAAAGACATCGTGCACTCCAGCCAAAGTCGAAGGTAGTGCAAGTCAATAAGCCACTGGCGCCACCCTCTCCAGAATCTCAAAGGGTCCAACAAATCTAGGGTTCAGCTTCCCCTTAATGCCGAACCGTATTACTCCTCACATGGTTGTTACCTTCAAGAATACATAATCTTCCACTATAAATTCCAAGGGTCGTCGATGCACATCAGCATAACTCTTTTGACCGCTTTGATCAACTCGAAGCCTCTCATGAATCATACAAATCTTCTGGACGTCATACTCCATAAGTTCTGGTTTGAGCACTTGATGTTCACTGACTTCCTCCTAACATATCAGTGATCGATACTTTTGTCCATAAAGTGCTTCGTACGGGGCCATCTGGATACTCTCTTGATAACTATTGTTATAAGCAAACTTTACCAGCGACATATGAGTATCCCAGTTTGTCTTCAAATGTAACACACACAGCCGCAACATGTCTTCAAGGATCTGGTTCATTCCTTCTGTATGTCCGTCAGTCTGCGGATGGTATACCGAGCTGAAATATAGCTTAGTGTCCATCACTGATTGAAGACTATTCTAGAAATGAGATAAGAACTGTCCGTCTCTATCCGGCACAATTGAGACTGGCACCCCATGTAAATGGACAATCTGATCTATATAAATCTGAGTCAACCGATCGATGCTCCATGAAACTTTAATCACGATAAAATGAGGCAATTTGGTCAGTCTATCAATAATAACCCAAATTGAATCATTCCCTCACCGCGTCTTCGGTAAACCTACTATCAAAATCTATGGAAATATCCTGCTACTTCCACTGCGGAATGGCGAGGTTCTGTAGTTCTCTGCCTGGCCTCTAGTATTCTGCTTTCACTCGCTGACAAGCCAAATACTGTGATACAAGCAATGCCACATCCTTCTTCATGTCATGCCACCAAAATATTGAGCGTAAATCCTTGAACATCTTAGGGCTTCCCGGGTACATGTAATACTTGGCATAATGAGCCTCAGTTAGTATTTCCATCCTAAGACCATCATCATTAGGTAAAACAGTCTTCTTTTAACTCGTAGTATTCCATCTTCGTGCTTTGCAAAATTGGTTGCCTTTTCTGCTAAAATTAACTCATGTATCTTCTGCACGAATATGTCATCCTTTTGCATGAACTTAATCTTTCTCACAAGCTCAGCTCTAGCAGCAATTAAGCCAGCTGCGCTCCCTGAGTCTGAACTCTATATTCGATACCCATATCTTCCAAATCTTGAGGCATCATACTCGATACTGATAATGATCCGACAAACTTTAAACTCAAGGCATCAGCCACAATATTCCTTTTCCCTGGTATATAAGCAATCGACAAGTAGTAATCCTTTATCAGTTCCAGCTAGCGCCTTTGCCTCAAATTTAATTCCTTTTATGTGAAGATGTACTTAAGGCTCTTATGATCCGTGAATATCTTACATGATACTCCAAAGAGATAGTGTCGCCATAATTTTAATACATACACAATCGCCACTTCCAGGTCATGCGTCAGATAATACTTTTTATGCTGCTTATGTTGTCTCGAGGCGAAAGCTATCACGTTTCTATCTTGCATAAGAACATACCCCAATTCGAGTCCTGATGCATCATTGTAGGTCTAAAATTCCTTATTTCCTTCTAGGAGAGAAATAATTAGAGCCAAGATGAGCTGCTACTTCAGTTCTTGAAAACTAACCTCACAGTCATCTGTCCATTTAAATGCTACTCCCTTCTCGGTGAGGCGAGTCAGAGGCAACGCGATCTTCAAAAATTCTTTTACGAATCTTCGTAGTATCCAGATAGGCCAAGGAAACTCTGAATCTCACTAACCGATGTGGGTTGTTTCTAGTCCACCATCGCCTCAATTTTCTTCGGGTCAACTGAAATACCTTTCGCTGAGATAACATGTCCAAGGAATGACACGCTACTCATCCAAACCTCGCACTTACTTAACTTCGCATACAACTGATGTTTGAAAAATATTTGCAGTACGTTCCTTAAATGTTCGGTATGAGTTTCCTTATCCCTCGAGTAAATCATAATATCGTCGATGAACACGACCACGAACTTGTCTATGAAGGGTCAAAATACTCTGTTCATCATGTCCATAAAGGTTGCCGGAGCATTGGTCAAACCAAAAGGCATAACCAAAAAATCATAGTGTCAATATCGTATAGGGAATATGGACTTTTGGACGTCTTCGGGCTTGATCTTCAATTGGTGATAATCTGAGCGAAGATCAATATTTGAAAATACTGTCGTACCTTGTATCTAGTCGAATAGATAATCTATTCTTGGCAGAGGATACTTGTTCGGTACTGTTACCTTATTCTTCTCTCGGTAGTCAATACACAGCTATTTTGGCCCATTTTTCTTCTTAACAAATAATACCAGAGCTTCCCAAGGTGAAAAACTTGGGCGAACTTATCCGCAGTCTAACAATTCTTGTAACCGCGCTTTCAATTCCTTCAGTTACAGGTGACATCATATACAGTGCTTTGGATATCTGGCGAGTGTCTAAAAAGATGTTGATTGTAAACTCAATCTCTCAATCCGGAGGTATTTCAGGTATCTCTTTTCGGAACATGTCGGAGAATTCTTTCATGACTTCGGTATGACCCAAGTCTGTACCCTTCTTTTGAGTGTCCCAAATAGAAGCAAGGTACCCTTCATATCCCGAATTTAGCATGCGCCTTGCTGTTACTGCCGATAAAACCATCACCGCCTTAGAGTAAGAGAACTCTGTTTCCCAGGAAGGCAAAAACATAATTCTTTTCTCAGCACAGTCGATCGTCGCATTGTAAGCTCCGAGCCAATCCATGCCCAGGATGACGTCATACTCTTTGATGTCCAGGACTATTTCATCCAAAGACACATTCCTTCCCCCAATAAAAATGTAACCATCCCTATAAATCAGACTAGCAGAAAAGTCTACTCCGGACGGAGTGTTGACACAAAGATTCATATCTAGAATAGTCATATAAAATTTATTTTCTTCAACAAATTCAGATGATATGAAACTATGGGTAGCACCCGAATCAAAAAATACTCGAGCATGTGTTCCTTTATATAGCATTATACCTGTGATGACAGTGTCAGAGGACAACAGTTCCTCTTGAGTCAGAGAATAGACTCTTTCCTATACTTTGGGCCAAGGATTTTGCGCGTTCATAGGTGTTGTTTGTAGATCTCGTGGAGCTTGCCCACGATTCTAATTGTAATATTGGCCTCATGGAGGATTCTAATTAATTTCTTTCTCCATTGTTGTACTAAGCAGCCTTGTGATCTACGACATCATACTGAAAGCATATAGCACGATATTCTTCTTGACAATATCCCACCCACTTACGCTTATTGCAATACGGTCGCTGATAGGGTCTTTGATTTTTGCCTGTGTTTTATTACTTTGGAGCATCATATACTGTTGTAGCCATGGGTTACTTTTGGTGGTTACTATGACCGCCCTGTATCATCCCTCGAGGATGGAACTTCTCCATCTTGAGAGCTGCTGTTTGCCATTTAAATCAAAAGGAGAAATAAAATAACTTGATTTGATTAACAAACTAAGAAAAAGTACAGAGAATTCCTAGAAGACAATATAAGTACAAATTTGTTTTCTGGGGGTGACGATAGAGGGTTAGGAGTGTAGCAACTCTCTTTACTCCATGGACGATCCGATGTAGAAGCTTCTCTCTCTTGCTCGAGTGTAGATCTGCAGATAGACAGCCCAGTCCTTGTATAGGGGTAGTACTCTTTTATTTATAGATGTTCTGTGGTCGCATGGATTTTGGGCCGTATGGACGTTGGGAGTTGTCACGTGTCTTCCCCTAACAAAAAGGAGTTACAACTGTGCACAAAAATCCGGGCTTCAGCTGTCATATGGACATTTGTTAAGATTTTCTTATTGCTGAGTATTTGGATGATTTTTCGTCTTTTATGGGCACGACTTGGTCAATTGGACACGTGTCCTGCCACTTGGTTGGAGAGGATCACCTTGTTACAACAACACGATTTAGTTTATTGGAGAATCTGGGGCATACGAAGCCAAGAATCGCAGAAACCACATGGGGTCTAGGATGCATGGGCCAGAGCCACACGGGACGCATGGAGTCTAAAACATATGGCCAGAGCCGCATAGGACACATGGAGTCTGAGATGCATGGTCCAGAGCCGCGTGGGACACATGTACCAGATCCGCATGGAACGCATGGGTCAGAGCCGCTTAGGACGCATGGAGTCTGGGACGCATGGGTCAGAGCTACATGGGACGCATGGAGTCTGGGACGCATGGGCCACAGCCGCATGGGAGTCTTTTTTCGTGTTGTACACGTAGTGCTGCACAGTTTCTGAGACTTCTATCTTTTAACGAGTTTACATCTTTTGAGATGTTCAGAAAATCCTACTATGTCAAGATTCTGTGTCAGATGTAATCTTGTTGTCAGAGCATGATGTCAGATCTATCTGCGACTAAAACTGCCTTCGGTCGTTTGGTCTATATAACTCTCGCCTAATTGGGCCGCATGGTGATCATGCGGTCCATTTCCTGCTGAACTTTTTCCTGGGATGCTTGATTGCTGAATGTATGGATCCAACTTTTCCATGCTTCTACAAGACCCCGTTCAAAGTTTTCAAATTGGTAAGTTTGAAATAATTTGAATAAGAAGCATGGATGGGGAATACTTTGGGTTGCATAGATATTAGGTCGCATGAACGCATGTATGGGCGCTGCCAGGCTTCTACCCCTTTATAAAATACCTTGATTTGATTAGATCTTTCTAGGATTCTGGACTATCTCATCTCATGGACCCTGTAGTGACAGTTTTGAGAAGATAAGACCCAAGGGCTACCGTCATCATTACTGCTGGCAGCGGGGAACTGGAACCAAATGGTCACTAGTATCCCCCTTTAGCCTATAAATAGGGGTTTTGCTGAATAAAGAAAACTTTCTTTCTCGGCCTGAGTCTCCCTTTCACCGTTGTCACTGTCTCTTCCTCTGCTTTCGATCATCATCTCCGATCTTCTGCAATGGCCCCCAAGGCTTCGTCTTCCTCGTCCAAGGCCAAGAAGGCTGTTGACAAGGGAAAGCGCCCTACTTCTTCGACTAGGGAGGAGGATGAAACCCCCTCTTTCATCCGGATGTTCAGGCACCTATCCATGGTAATGATCGATGGAGGCAGACTCTGGACACACATACACTTTATACACAGTCCACTGCACTGGTTTCCATATAACCATGCTGCATGCTTTATGTGCGGGTCTCGCTTCGGCCGCATGCGCCAGTCTTTACCCGGCCATATGCTTCCTTCATGACCTGACCACATATACCGTGTGTTACTGGGCCACATGTACTCTTCATGACTTGGCCGCATGGACTCTGCATAATTAAGCCGCATGTACTCTTCATGATTTGGCCGCATGTAGTCTTCATGACTTGGCCGCATGCACCTTGTATAACTTGGTCGCATGGTGTCTCGGTGTTTCTAACTGACCTTCTATCTTTGATTTTTGCTGTGATTCTACCCGTGGCTTCGTTAGGTGTGGTACTGGTTGGGCGTGGCCAGGCTGCCCTGGGTGTCAGGCTTGATCAGATAGTGGACAATGTCCACGCCCAGATCAACAAGGATCAGTCTGAGGTGAGGCTAAAAGTAATAGTTGGCCATTCCTGGTTCTACCTGCTTAGCCAACTGAACTCTGGGAGGATCGACGTCTTTTACTTGAAGTCAATCTTCCTGTTTAGGGATGCCCTCATGTAAATCCCCTCACCCAAAATTAGGATTTCTTGGCTTATATAGTAGAATTAGGGCTAGATTGAACCAATTAGAATTAGAACACGGCATTTAATTTAATTATGAAATAATTATGACGCGTAGCGCACCTTACCGTGTTTCGATAATTGGAGTACCTCACTAGCCATTGCCTATCTAAAAACTTCACAACCTCAACCTAGGCATGCCCGCCTACTATTCTGACCCTTGTACATTGCTCCATTGTGCTACATTTTAGTCGCACAATAAACGTCGCGGACGTTATTTCGTAATTCGAAATAACTTCCAACTCAGTACCCTTGTGTGTTCCAATCGAAATTGGGGACACCATCTTGACCATTTTGTATAAACCGAATTTTATTAATATTCTGCACTGTCCCCTCTACGCCCTGACACTTGTGCCCCGCCTAAATCTAATTCCATGTACTCCTAATTGATTCTAGAACATCATGCGCATTCTGATAAAATTAATTAAATCCAATTTCCGCCCTTGTACAATTTTTCAATTGTTGGGGGCTTTTATGCAAAAATGCACTGAGGTGTCCCCACCATTGGACAATTCACAAAGGAATCGATTTTTCCCTTCACGTAGATTTTTCTCATAATTTTCTGGAATTTCAAACGCGCAACATCGTCCTCCTATTTTAACCCCATCCTTGCATTTTAAATCATGTAATTTCTAGCCCAACACCCTCATGCAAGCCCGAGGCCCAACCCCAAGGATAGATGACCAAGCCCACAAATTCCTAGGTCAACCCAAACCAAAAGTTCCCATGTATAAATATTCCTTTCATTAATTTTCCTTTTTTTTCTATTAAACCTAAACCAACTCCTTAGCCGACCTCTTTCCCCCTCCATGTTCTTCTTCCTTCTCTCCTCGGCGCAGGAGCCGGAGCAGCTCGCCGGAGTCCGACGATACGACCTTCCCTTTCCCTATGCCTACACTTCATCTTCCTCGACCACTGCCTCACCTCTGCCGCCTGCCTCCCTCGCCGGATCCATCACAAACACCACCATCACAGCCAATGACTACCTCCCTCCGGTGATCTTCATCGACAACTCGCTGCCAAGTTCTCCACCACCGCCATTAAGCCACCATCATCAACTCGGCCTACCCCTCTCTTCTTCGACTGTCGTCTTCCTCGCCTGAGCGACAGTTCAGAGCAGCCGGACAGATCTCCGACTCGCTGGCCTTCCCAAGCCATTGCTCCCCACTGAACTGCTTCGTCGGAGCCGCCTACATCCCGACCACGATCTCCCCGGCCATCCGCCATTACCAAACACCACTCTGTCCTCCTTGCCGGATCCCCCAGAGCTCCTCCTCTCCCTCCAGTCCTCCTCCTCCTCGACAAAATCATCACAGCAGCCACAACCCCGCCTGCAGACACCCCGACCTCGCCGGAGCTGCACGAACTCCCCTACAACTTCCTCTCCCTCGACCTGAACTCCTCCCCGAGCCGCTGTGCTTCGCCGGGTTCGACCACCACTGCCACCATTCCCTGTCAGCCTCCGCATTCCTGTCTTCCGCCACCTCGCCGGAATAGCCCCCTGGCCGGACTTCAGCAGGCCACAATCATCATCCTCATATTCATCATCATCACCATTAGTATCACCATCTCACCATCACCAAAACTCCTCATTGTCATCCCCTCTTCGTCACCCATCATCGACATCGTACCATCGTCATCTCACCATCAATCCATCACCATCGCATCATCACCCCATCGTCATCATCGCCATCGTCGTCAAGTTTCCTCGTCATCATCCCACCTTTAATCATTATCATCATACCAACACCACCACCATCAATATAAACACATCCCCATTAACATCACCACCATGCATCATCATCATCCATATCATCCTAGTCTCCATCCTCGTCATCGTCTTCGTCAAACACCATCGTCCTCGTCATCATCATCATCAGCATCGCATCCTCGTTCTCTCACCATCATCAGCATTGTCACCCTCATCATCATCGTCGTCAACCCCACTATCGTACCGTGCACGTATTCCGAGGTATGAACCTGTCCACCTTCTTCTTTTATGTGTGCTTGTGTGTATGCCAGTAGGATATTAGTATTATTTATTGACGGTTGGTTTACATCGGACCCTAATTCGGTGAACCCAGTGCTGCGTACACAAACTCGTACTCGCACGCGTATAATATTCAGTTTGATATATCTATAAATATATTAAGTGTAGGCATACCATTCAACTTAGTATACGTATAATTATTGGATGATATATATGTATATATATATATATATATATGGTATATGGTATATATATTGTAATTAATTATAAGCTAATTATAATTAGGAGTATGTGTATTCAGAATGTACGACCCTAGGACACCGTGGATTGTCCCGTACTTACCTTGACCATGTTGACCCTAAGAACTTATGAAACTCCTGCCTTGCGTACCTTAACGTACTGGCTTAGACACCTGTCAATCGACTGTCTGACTGTGTACAGCACTTAAAGACCGACGCCCGCGTAATTCAACGCGTAATTGACCGTATTAGATGACTAGTGCCACCCCTAGTGTACCCCTTGAGTCCAGTGTAAATATTGTTGTGTGTGCACTAGTGTAATGACTAATGATTATATTTGCATTATATTATATGTGCATAGGATGTTGGATTTGTTCTGCGCAATTTCTGGAGCAGGTTATTGGTATATTGCAGCTTCCTTGCCAGGCAAGTATACCTTGCCATTGTACTGTTATTCATATTCCATATGTTGTATGCATCTTTATTTTCTGTCTTTAGTTTATATATTTTAACTGTATATAAATGTGCGTGACGGTATCGTCGTAATATGTTTATTTATGTATTGCATTAACCTTGTTCATGAGACTACCCCATTATCATGTAGCATCATTAGGTTTATTTGACTGTGACACATTTTTACACGAGTTGTGAGTCTCATATAGATCACGGACGCACGTATTAACTGATCATCGGTACGTGTGGGACGTGCGTTAGGAATAACTGCTGTTAGAAACTTTGCATGCTAGTAGACTTGGCAGTTATTAGAGGTCCATGGACATAGCCTATTGTAGTACGGTGGTCCCATCCTTGTCCTTGTTTGGTTGCAGGATTGGGCTAGGGTACTAAGAATAGGCTATGGACCGAATCGTATCATGGATGTGACATGCTTAGAGCATGGGGTGGGGAGAACAACAAGTACCGCATTTGAGCTCCTTTATACTTTATCTATTGTGCGCCCGGATTCTCCGCCGGAGATACGGGTGGTGATGACCACTATATATTATATTATTATTAGGCGGGCCTCTGGCGTTCGAAAGTTGTCGTGCCTTTTTAGGCCCCTGGATCTCCAATAGAGAACTATGCCAAATCCCAGTTTTTCAGCCAGATAGCTCACTTGTGGGGAAAGGTGTTCTTAAACTGCATTCACTTTAGCCGGTTAGGCGACCCAATGGATGTTTATTTTCAGTACTTTATTGGCATGTGCTTTTTGTATCTTGTTACGTCCCTCTGAGGACCTGGTCCCTTCTAGATATAGGTGAGCAGGAGTACCCGCAGGAGTATGGACCTGGACCTGACGCTACCTATCAGTCGGAGGCGATCTTACCTTCTGATTATATGTGATTCATTGCAGCTGTTTAGAGATTTTAGTTGCTATTCTTTTCGAGACATTTATTCTTATATTAGAGTTTATTCTCTTCTCTCTTTAGTATTTTATTATAGTCGATTTGCAGTGGATTTGTTTCCACCCGACTATCACACTTTAAGATTACTATTTGAGACTGCTTCTTTGATATTCAGTTATTGATTTCTATTATTCTATTATTTGTGCTGTGGATGAGATATAGAACTGCGTGTGACTTGTTGTGACATATATTACTACAGTGGATTGGATATTCATGTACAGCGTATGTGTGTATATGGTTTCCATATATTGGAGTTCGTATACATACGACTGGCGTGTTACGTATTCCTAGTCCTACGTATTTTGGGACTGGGGCGTGACATATTTTTGTGGTGGCCCATGCAGGTCGAGAGAATATTGTCTCGGTTACGTTACTGTACCGAACAAGCCCGCACCTAGGACTAGAGTATAGGATCTCATCCATAATTGACTATGATTCATCTTTCTCCTATCTGTTCTATTTGAACTATCATATCCTGCTTGATTCCTGTACCTCCATAATAGTTCTTTGAGTATAGACTTCTGCTAGAATATAGGAACCCCTGTTATTTGGATGATAATTAGGGTAGCACACCTGTTAAGAATACAACGAGAATATAGACACACCACTAAGTTTAGGATGTCTAGTGAACCCTAGAATTCCTTCTCTCTAGAATTGGTTTACCATTATCCCCTGTTGTATTATGAGGACTTGAGAGTAGTATAGACACTACTAGAGTAGTTAGAAGTTTACCATAATGTTTGACCCTAGTATAGAGGAACCAATGGAGAACCAATATTGAACATTAGGACTGAACCTAACCGACACAGTTAGACAAGTATTGGAAAACTACAAATTTAGATCATTGTCTTATTATTAGTAGACAGCACCCTAGGAAGCCTAGAGGAATGTGATTAATCTTTTCCTTAATCAAGCCTCGAACATAGCAACTAGTACCTCTTTCCCTAGAGAACCATGATACTATATAGAGTCCCCTATTTTAAATTTCATATTGATCCTCTGCGACCTTAAGGTTCGTTAATTGCGCGACGAGTAAATTATGTTCTTCTTCTCTTCATCTTTCAATTCGTGCCACCTGACACTTTTGATAGTAGGCCAAGTAATTTTTTTATTCTTTGTTAAGGACACATAGCTTGCTAGGATTATAGTGTAGTATTGAATTTGAACATTTTGTGCCTGGTAGTTAGAGTTTGATAAGTTTGAGTCATTCTTGCAGACTGCGACCCGATGATTATCCCTTAGTGTTAAATTGCATAATTTGTACCCTCACCTCGATACGAGTTATATTCCCTTCCCTTAAGACTAGTAACCTTTCTATTCTTGCTATTGACACTTGTTCTATAAGCACTATGACTAAGGCTTAAGATGACCATGACCTATGTAATATAGGAGGATATCCTAATAGGTACTAAGACCCCTTCTCGTAGACCTTAACAGGAGCTTCTATGGTATCCTTAAGACAATACAATAGTAGTTAAATTATTTTAAGTTGGATAGTATACCTCACCACCTAGTATCACGTAGTCCCTGTGATCCATTGATGAAGTGTAACTGAATGACATTAATCACATGCTAGCAAAAGACGACAGAGTTTATTCAGACAATAGAATTTAGAGGTCCTTGCCCCTACTTGGTCGACTAGCAACTTAGACAAGGAGGTTGTATGATAACTGTAGGGATTGTAGAGTTTTATTATTATTGTTGCTTAGTTGTTTTTGTTTTGTGAACTTGAATTAATTTGTACATTCTTTCATCATCATCTAGCGTACTTATATTTGTTGTACTGCCTTGACTTATGCTGCTATTATAGCCTAGTTTTGCAAGCTTACTCTTCTATCGAGCTTGATCATGATATATGTATTAATGGGTTAACACACTAACACATTTCAGAATCAGTGTATTAAGGCCTAGCTAACCTTAGTGCGCTTGGTTCGCCCTTCGCATAACTACTTTACGTGGATTGAGATATGTAGTGATTAGTAGACGAATATACTTGCCCTAAACATGTCTAAGCGTATCGTATCGGTTATGTAACTGTACTAATACGAGCATGCGAATACGGATGTACCAAATAGGATTTCAGTCCACAACTGCCTTGACAATTCCCATTGAATTCCCTGAAACGCCTTGATCCCTATACTTGCATTCTATTACTTCTCCCTTGAACTCTTATTTATTAATCTACGTCTTTCCTTATTTCGAAAAGATGAAACATCTTGCATGGTATAAGTTTGATATATAGATAGTACTAGATATACCCCGCAGGCTAATCGCTTTGTTTGGTGATTATATTTTATAAATGATCAAGGGCGTATCATAGATGTTTGGTGTTAAAACCTTTGAGGATTCAATGACATGATTAAATAATTTAGGGCATAGCCTTCTTAGATGTATAGCCTTAGATGATAGATGAGTAAATTCTAAGTTGGGTAGAAACTGTAATATTAACTTAAGGAGAATTTTTTTGACTGTAATCAAGTGAGATTAGATAGAGGAACCCTACCCTAGTTTAATTTCGAGGACGAAATTATTTTAAGTTGGGTAGATTGTAAATTCCCTCACCCAAAATTAGGATTTCTTGGCTTATATAGTAGAATTAGGGCTAGATTGAACCAATTAGAATTAGAACACGGCATTTAATTTAATTACAAAATAAATATGACGCATAGCACACCTTATCGTATTTCGATAATTGGAGTACCTCACTAGCCATTGCCTATCTAGAAACTTCACAACCTCAACCTAGGCATGCCCGCCTACTATTCTGACCCTTGTACATTGCTCCCTTGTGCTACATTTTAGTCGCACAATAAACGTCGCGGACGTTATTTCGTAATTCAAAATAACTTCTAACTCAGTACCCTTGTGTGTTCCAATCGAAATTGGGGACACCATCTTGACCGTTTTGTATAAACCGAATTTTATTAATATTCTGCACAGTCCCCTCTACGCCCTGACACTTGTGCCCCGCCTAAATCTAATTCCATATACTCCTAATTAATTCTAGAACATCGTGCGTATTCTGATTAAATTAATTAAATCCAATTTCCGCCCTTGTGCAATTTTCCAATTGTTGGGGGCTTTTATGAAAAAATGCACTGAGGTGTCCCCACCATTGGACAATTCACAAAGGAATCGATTTTTCCCTTCACGTGGATTTTTCTCATAATTTTCTGGAATTTCAAACGCGCAACATCGTCCTCCTATTTTAACCCCATCCTTGCATTTTAAATCATGTAATTTCTAGCCCAACACCCTCATGCAAGCCCGAGGCCCAGCCCCAAGGATAGATGACCAAGCCCACAAATTTCTAGGTCAACCCAAACCAAAAGTTCCCATGTATAAATATTCCTTTCATTAATTTTCCTTTTTTTTTCTATTAAACCTAAACCAACTCCTTAGCCGACCTCTTTCCCCCTCCATGTTCTTCTTCCTTCTCTCCTCGGCGCAGGAGCCGGAGCAGCTCGCCGGAGTCCGACGAGACGACCTTCCCTTTCCCTATGCCTACACTTCATCTTCCTCGATCACTGCCTCACCTCCGCCGCCTGCCTCCCTCGTCGGATCCATCACAAACACCACCATCACAGCCAATGACTACCTCCCTCCGGTGATCTTCATCGACAACTCGCCGCCAAGTTCTCTACCACCGCCATTAAGCCACCATCATCACCCCGGCCTACCCCTCTCTTCTCCGACTGTCTTCTTCCTCGCCTGAGCGGCAGTTCGGAGCAGCCGGACAGATCTTCGACTCGCTGGCCTTCCCAAGCCATTGCTCCCCACTGAACCGCTTCGTCGGAGCCGCCTACATCCCGACCACGATCTCCCCGGCCATCCGCCATTACCAAACACCACTCTGTCCTCCTTGTTGGATCCCCCAGAGCTCCTCCTCTCCCTCCAATCCTCCTCCTCCTCGACAAAATCATCACAGCAGCCACAACCCCGCCTGCAGACACCCCGACCTTGCCGGAGCTGTATGAACTCCCCTACAACTTCCTCTCCCTCGACCTGAACTCCTCCCCGAGCCGCTGTGCTTCGCCGGGTTCGACCACCACTGCCACCATTCCCTGTCAGCCTCCGCATTCCTGTCCTCCGCCACCTCGCCGGAATAGCCCCCTGGCCGGACTTCAGCAGGCCACAATCATCATCCTCATATTCATCATCATCACTATTAGTATCACCATCTCACCATCACCACAACTCCTCATTGTCATCCCCTCTTCGTCACCCCATCATCGATATTGTACCATCGTCATCTCACCATCAATCCATCACCATCGTATCATCACCCCATCGTCATCATCGCCATCGTCGTCAAGTTTCCTCGTCATCATCCCACCTTTAATCATTATCATCATACCAACACCACCACCATCAATATAAACACATCCCCATTAACATCACCACCATGCATCATCATCATCCATATCATCCTAGTCTCCATCCTCGTCATCGTCTTCGTCAAACACCATCGTCCTCGTCATCATCATCATCAGCATCACATCCTCGTTCTCTCACCATCATCAGCATTGTCACCCTCATCATCATCGTCGTCAACCCCACTATCGTACCGTGCACGTATTCCGAGGTATGAACCTGTCCACCTTCTTCTTTTATGTGTGCTTGTGTGTATGCCAGTAGGATATTAGTATTATTTATTGACGGTTGGTTTACATCGGACCCTAATTCGGTGAACCCAGTGCTGCGTACACAAACTCGTACTCGCACGCGTATAATATTCAGTTTGATATATCTATAAATATATTAAGTATAGGCATACCATTCAACTTAGTATACGTATAATTATTGGATGATATATATGTATATATATATATATATATGGTATATATGGTATATGGTATATATGTATATTGTAATTAATTATAAGCTAATTATAATTAGGAGTATGTGTATTCAGAATGTACGACCCTAGGACACCGTGGACTGTCCCGTACTTACCTTGACCATGTTGACCCTAAGAACTTATGAAACTCCTGCCTTGCGTACCTTAACGTACTGGCTTAGACACCTGTCAATCGACTGTCTGACTGTGTACAACACTTAAAGACCGACGCCCGCGTAATTCAACGCATAATTGACCGTGTTAGATGACTAGTGCCACCCCTAGTGTACCCCTTGAGTCCAGTGTAAATATTGTTGTGTGTGCACTAGTGTAATGACTAATGATTATATTTGCATTATATTATATGTGCATAGGATGTTGGATTTGTTCTACGGAATTTCTGGAGCAGGTTATTGGTACATTGCAGCTTCCTTGCCAGGCAAGTATACCTTGCCATTGTACTGTTATTCATATTCCATATGTTGCATGCATCTTTATTTTCTGTCTTTAGTTTATATATTTTAACTGTATATAAATGTGCGCGACGGTATCGTCGTAATATATTTATTTATGTATTGCATTAACCTTGTTCATGAGACTACCCCATTATCATGTAGCATCATTAGGTTCATTTGACTGTGACACATTTTTACACGAGTTGTGAGTCTCATATAGATCACGGACGCACGTATTGACTGATCATCGGTACGTGTGGGACGTGCGTTAGGAATAACTGCTGTTAGAAACTTTGCATGCTAGTAGACTTGGCAGTTATTAGAGGTCCATGGACATAGCCTATTGTAGTACGGTGGTCCCATCCTTGTCCTTGTTTGGTTGCAGGATTGGGCTAGGGTACTAAGAATAGGCTATGGACCGAATCGTGTCATGGATGTGACATGCTTAGAGCATGGGGTGGGGAGAACAACAAGTACCGCATTTGAGCTCCTTTACACTTTATCTATTGTGCGCCCGGATTCTCCGCCGGAGATACGGGTGGTGATGACCACTATATGTTATATTATTATCAGGCGGGCCTCCGACGTTCGAAAGTCGTCGTACCTTTTTAGGCCCCTGGATCTCCAATAGAGAACCATGCCAAATCCCAGTTTTTCAGCCAGATAGCTCACTTGTGGGGAAAGGTGTTCTTAAACTGCATTCACTTTAGCCGGTTAGGCGACCCAATGGATGTTTATTTTCAGTACTTTATTGGCATGTGCTTTTTGTATCTTGTTACGTCCCTCTGAGGACCTGGTCCCTTCCAGATATAGGTGAGCAGGAGTACCCGCAGGAGTATGGACCTGGACCTGACGCTACCTATCAGTCGGAGGCGATCTTATACCTTCTGATTATATGTGATTCATTGCAGCTGTTTAGAGATTTTAGTTGCTATTCTTTTCAAGATATTTATTCTTATATTAGAGTTTATTCTCTTCTCTCTTTAGTATTTTATTATAGTTGATTTGCAGTGGATTTGTTTCCACCCGACTATCACACTTTGAGATTACTATTTGAGACTGCTTCTTTGATATTCAGTTATTGATTTTCATTATTCTATTATTTGTGCTGTGGATGAGATATAGAACTGCGTGTGACTTGTTGTGACATATATTACCACAGTGGATTGGATATTCATGTACAGCGTATGTGTATATGGTTTCCATATATTGGAGTTCGTATACATACGGCTGGCGTGTTACGTATTCCTAGTCCTACGTATTTTGGGACTGGGGCATGACACCTCACTATCTCGGACCAAAAGGTAGTGAAGATTAAGGAGACCTGGGATTTCTTCTCTGGTGGGACGAGGGTGCATACACCCACGATGGAGCATCATTTCCCCTTATTGGCTTTCAATATGGTACCCCTTCAAAGGAAGATGTCGGGAGATCTAACCCCGGACCAGGATGGAGTCCAGGTCGGTCGCATTCGTTTTAATTCTGAACTGAAGAGAGCCGTGGCGAACATGGAATCATTTTCATATTCCATTCGCAGATTGGTACCTGACACCTTCTCGAGTGAGACGGGGTCGAATGTCCATTACTACGAGACTGACACGTTCTTGAACCAGCTTGCAGCCAAGGGATCATACCCTCAGGAAAAAGTGGGCTTGCTCAACTAGGTGTCTCATTCGTCGCCTCGGATCAACTTAACAGTGTGGGAGTTAAGGAAGTATGAGAAGACTTTGAAGGGGTTCCTATTATGGTTTGGAGAAGAGCTTGACGTTGTTCGTGGCTTTGGCCGAGATGTACAACTGTCGTACCGGGACCTTCTTTACTCCCGGTGGAGAGATGGGTCTTGCCCTTCATGAGATGTACGATGTCTTGCGGTTACCCTGGGGTGAGGAACCGTATGTGGAGTACACCCCGACAAATGATGAGTTTGAGGATTTGGAGCAGCAACATCCGTGATTTCTTATCGTGTACCAGGAAGTGTTGTGCCAACACAGCACTTGCCAGCATATCTCGAAGAAGAAGGACAAAAGCTCGGAGGAGAATTTATCCCACATCAAGGCCTGGACCAGTTATCTCTTTAATATTGGGGCTTCAGGTCGGGTCGCTGTTCGGAGCCCCCAGTCCCGGAGGGGTGTTGACGACCAGGTGCATGGCACCAAGAGAACCGCCATAACCGGTGAAGGGTTTGGTAGTTCTGGTGACACCTTTATCTATTTCTACCAGGATACTCAACCATTGTCCGACAAATCTGCCTTGGCTGGCTTCTTGATGATATGGATACGAACTTGTGTAGTCTCGGGAGGCTTTGGGGCAATTGAGAGGATTAGCTGTAACCTCATCCTTCCTGCTGTAAAGTTGGTCTTCAAGGGCGAGCATGCTTTGCTCCCTGCGATGGTCTGCAGCATCCACTGCGGACTTTGTGCCTTTACAAGCAAAGTGATTGCCCACGATATCTCGAAAGATTTCAACCGGGTTGAAATGCCTTACAATTATCTAATGGGTTGGCTATTGATGCATTACCCGTCTTTGATGCTCCCTGGTGCTGAGGGGTCGACGACGAAGGCTGACATTTTTATCTGCCAATATGGCGTAATGCCCTAGGCTCATACTGGGGTTCCCATCTGTCGGCATGCTCTTACTCACATGGAAGACTAATCCTTCTTCGTTTTGGTCCCAAGGTTCACTGAGGATGAAGTAAGCATGGTTCATTACGATGGGGGCGCCGATCATCAAGTTTTATCCCCGAATCTTTTCTGCCGGTTACTTTCCATCCGGCCCTCGTATTTGGTGTACTGGAATTGGAATCTTGTCTTTTTAGAACCCTACCTGCCGAGTAGGTATTCCCGACAGTTCGGCTATAGTCAGCTCTTTTTGGGTAACCCCAGCCCGTATCTCGACTTTGAAGGCAGCATTCTGGATGGAGTCCGAGCCTGGAATTATTTCTCTATGATTAGTACCCAGGTCCGGTTTACTCTGCCCGATGCTAGAGTTCCGGGTTGCATCAGCCATATAGCGGCTATTTTCTTTGTGACCGCGAATATACCTCCATCTGACTTCGATCAGGAAACTAGCTTCATCGCAGGCACAAAGTTGGATAACAGGCGCAGGGAGCCACAAAAAGGTCGGGCGAACGGTAAGTCAAAGATCGTCGCTGCCGGCTCTGACTCTGTTACAGGGGAAGATGACACTTCTGACAACCCTTCACCTCCCGTTAATTATCCGACGAAGCGCGGGGCTTCCCCAATAGGGAGCCCTCCGCCTAAGAGAAGACGACATAATTCATCCGCGGCTGCGAGGCCATGTTATAGGAAACAGGTTGCTGTCAAGGCCCCTATATGAGCAGTGAGGAAGACGAAGAAGGCCAAGAAGAAGAGAAAACTAAAGGATGGAAGGAGGTCACGGTGGATTCTGAAACAGACCATATTTTGGAAGCTGAGGTGGTATTTGTGGACCCTCTTAGTTTAATTCTTCCTGGTCCTTTATATAAATATCTTGGTCCTGGTATTTTTGATAATTTACAGACGCAAGAGGAAAGTGACCATTTGCGGCGGACGGTTGCCCCGACAGTCTCTAACCAGGAGCCGGAGGAGGAGACTTCCCCGGGGTATGATGCTGGCACCTCGTAGCCTGCACCTGAGACCTCGGGGTTCTAGGATGTGAGTGCAGGCGTGTCAGAGCCTGCTTTTGAACCGTTGGGGGCCCAATAGATTGGTGCAGGCATGCCAGAGCCGGCTTTAGAAACTCAGGGGGCCCATGAGATGGGTGGAGCAGTGGCAGAGCCCTTCACGCCCTTTGAGAATGTTTCTGTGGATGATGTGGAAGCTGTGGGGAGGGCTATGACTGTATTGTGCGAGCCAGAATCCTTGCTACCTTCTTTTGGTACATTTTCTCGTATATTTACCAATGAAGGGGTATTCTGGCTTCAGCTTCACATTCTTTAGGAGAAGCTAATCACTGGTTGCTCTGGATTTATAGGACCAGTCTCTCCCCTGATAAGGGTGAACGTGGCGGCTGAGGAGGACGTGGAAGAAGAAGTCGGCAGACTTGTCGTGAAGACGCCTAGGCCTTTATCTAGCATATCTGGGGGAACAACCAATCTGTGGAGCCTACTGCTGACTCCTCTCAGGTGGTAGCCACTTCTCCTGCGGTGGTTGTGGGTTCTTCTGGTGCGATGACCGTTCTCCCAACTGTTGACACTGGAGATTCCGTAGCTGTGGCCTCTCTGGCTAGCGGGTTAACAAGCGGTCCTGGGGAGACCATTCCCGACGTTTCCAGCATAGTAACGTTTGGATCGTCATCTAGGACTGGTGCATCACAATCTGGGGATGGTGTGCAGGCGGGTGTTGAAGCAGCAGGGTGCTCTGGTACTTCTGCCCATGGTCACTCCCTCAGCCAACTATCCCTGGCTCAACTGCCAGGTGTCCGGGCATTTGAGAAGGCTATGAAGGATTAGAACGTGATTCATACAATTGGTCGCTCCTCCACTACCGCTTCACCTTCAAGATCGTTCGGCATTATTATTGTGCAACCTGCTGCACCCGTTGCTTCTTCCTCCTACCAGCCGCCTTGGATTTCGACAACATCGAAGGAGATTAATGAACATGTCCAGATATCCCTTCGGAGTTTCTACATATTTTTGAAGCAAGGGGTCCAAGGCGTATTAGAGCAGAATAGATCCTTTGAATAGGCAAAATGCTTTGTCGAATGCCAGGCAAACTTCCTCAGGGGTATTCCCGGTTTGGAAGAGACATCGGACCTTTTGGACCTGAAACTGGCGAAGGTGGAGTGATGCCTGATGGGGTTACGACAGAACCATCAGGCAGATCTGGGGTTACTGATAGCCCATGAATATGAGGAGTTCTCGGCTGGGCTGGGTACAGAGAAGGCCCTCGTTGCTTCGTTTATGTAAGGCTTGCTACATGACCTCCAGAGGCTGCAAGAGGAGCATAATCGGCTGGATAACCTTAGGGAGGATTGACTCACCCGACAAAATTACTTGACCGAGGAGATAAGACAGCTCCATGCCAAGCTTGATATGCTAGGGAATAACCTTCGTGAGGCTCAACAGGAAGATGAGGCTATCCGGATCAAGGCGAGCCGGGCTACGAAAAATATATCTGCCGTTGAGGTCATGGTGCAGAAGCTGGATGACCCGTATGAGGCCTACGTCCGCTTCGAGGATCCCGAGGTCTTGGCAAAAACTGGATGCCTAGATGGTCATATTGCCCGTCTCCATGGGCGGATAACGAAACTATGCTCCCACGATAAGCAATAGTAGTTTGTGTTTCCTTTTCTGAAACTATCTTTTGTTGTTTTGCTCTAGTTGATTTTGATTTTGTGGTTGGGGCGCTAGTAGCCCCTTAAGTGTAGTTTACCTTTGGCAAGAAGAAATAAACTCCTTTTTTTCTGTTACGATTGTCTGGTTGGTTTAATTTGCATCCTAAGAGAGAAATGGCTACTTCTTGTGCCTTATGTGCTTGGCGTGCGCCTGATGTGTTTACACCGCTGTGTCAGTCCGGGTCTCTGATAGGATTACACCAAATCTTGGCAATCACATCTTGGGTTGTGCAGGAGTGAATCATCGTGTCTTGTAGAGTGAATAGTCATGACTCAGGAAGTAAGCCGTCGATTTCTCGCTTATAAGTGGCAAACGATCTCGAACTCCTTACACAAATTCACTTTTAGTGCGATGGATTCTGGAGGTTCTCCAAAGGAAACCAACATGTCTGTTTTTGCGGCGTCAGTTACCCCTGAGTTGCTTCCTGCTGAGAGGACGGAAGAAACGTCCACTGTTCGAGTACGCGAGGCGGACATCTTCCGAAAACTCTTCGAAACCCTTGCTGATTCGGGGGAGCCAAGTGTTGGAGATGCCCCATGTCAATTGCTTGCGTCCTTAGACGCTTGCATTTTTTATTTTCTTGCTATGTACATCAGTAATTCAGACGATTCTGATTCATCTTCTTCTTGTTGTTTTTAATCTCTCCTTCCTTCTTTTTATTTTAATAAAAGAAGAAACTATTTTCTTTGCACATTATGACATTTGGGATGATTGTACTAGAGGTGAGATGGTCGTAGCATAATATTTTGTAGTTAGTGTGGACATCCCACTGGAGGATTTTAGTGGACCTATTACCCTTTTGCGCATATGTGGTGCAAGTAATAGATTCGAAACAAACCCTATCAAAGGTAATATGGACGTGATATGTTTTATGGATAGTAAGAACATTTCGCCGGAGGATCTTTGGTGGACCTATTATCCTTTGGCGCACTTGTGGTGCAAGTAATAGATTTGAAATAAACCCTATCAGAGGTAATATGAATGTGATAGGTTTTGTGGACCCATTACTTTTTGGCGCATGTTAGTGCAAGTAATAGGTTTGAGATAAGCCTTTCTAGAGGTAATATGAACGTGGTAGTTTTTGTGGACTTAACACCGCTGGTGTACCTTGGTGAGTAAGTGGGGATGACAACCAATATCAGAGGTAATATGGACGTAATGATCGATAGCCAAAACCCAGAAGGTTTGCTCAGAGGTAATATGGATATGGAAAACTCAGTCGGGAAAAAATATTTAGGACAGTAGTTCAGAGGTAATATAGACGTGAACCAATATCCGAGCAACTCGCTGAGGAGTGATTTGCTGAGTGTGGTCTATCCGAAAATGAAGATAGACCTAAAGGTTGCTCCGCTGGGGAGGTTGGTAGGACGACAGCTCAGAGATAAAATGGACATGGCTAGCGTCTAACAAGATTGGTTTTTGAGTGGTCACTGCGGGAGTGTGTGAGTGGACCTGAGGACTACTCCGCTGGGAAGACTTTAGGGATCCATCATCCATTGCGTATCGAGGACTCCTGGATATAGATGATGGTTTTTACAAGAATTTGTAATGAAGGGAAAAATATTGCACATAGGCACTTGCTGGGGATGAAGAACCAAGTGTTGGTTTGTACATATGGGTTATCCCGCTGGGGATGAGGGGAGTTGTCACGACCCGCACCCGGTTATTCGGGCACGAGTGCGTGGGCACGTCCAGCCTACGCCGCAGAGTCGGCGGTAGTACGCTGTCTAGGTCTTACTCACAGGTAATTTAAATCTATCTCATCCACAATAAAGTAAATAGACAAGGAAATTAACAGGAAATAGGAATGCTGATTTATAAAATAAATGGTGATAACAGATCCATAGTTTATATATGAACAGAAGATAAATCGGGGACAAACCCGATTACTGAGCTGAAAAGGGAAAACTAGCTAACTGGCTACTACTCCTCAGAGATGATCTCCTGAGTGGGAACCGGCCTCTCAACTGTGTCACCTGCTACGTCATAGGGATCAGAATAGGTAGGACAAAGTCCTCATCATCGCCTAAAACAACGGATCCAGTCAGGAAAGGAGCAAAGTACACAATGCACAACAAGATTAAACTAAATATTTATGACAATTAAGTATTGAATATCATATTGAGAAAATTGCATAGAGGGACATCATTATCTCATAGTTAATGCTGTAAACAGGAATATGAGAAAAGCAGGAAATAAATGAGACAGGAATGAAACTACAACAATCAACAAGAGCCATAACTAGACAAAAAACTATGTGTGTGAACTTGTGTTTTTAGAATACCTAGTTGGCATGCAGGGGTCTATAAAGTTAAACCGGCCGCCATGGACGGCTATTATTCACGAATAATCGAGATCCGGCTGATGGACAGTCGTGTACCAACAGCTATTATTCACGACACGGGTCAGGGTAAACTACATGCCTTTCAGTATTCTCCCTCCCGACACGAAAAACAAGACATGAATTCCAATATTCAAGACATGAGATACAGTATTCTGACACTACGTGTAATCAGCAAGGGTACTAGTAGAGCAGGGAATTAATTATCACAATATAAAGATTAACTTGAGGTGCAGGTACTTGCCTGTTGTTTGGATCCGATTAATAGGTCTTCGGGGAAAATATCCAGAGATGAGTCCAAAAGCTGAAATAAACATCACCATCACGCTCAGAAGATGTCAAATAGCTAGAAATGCCTGTCCTTGGGTCCAATTTGGAGACAAGGACAAAAACGACAGTTTCGGGTCAAAACGGGGTCCGCCGTTGGGCCCGCTTTGCACCAAAAAACGTGTCCGGGTCAAAAGTCTCCAAATTCACCAAACTTAGTGTCAACAGGTCAGGAACGCTGATACGAACCCAACGGAACTTCCAGATTTGGATTCCGATAAGCCGAACACAAAATCGCCCGTCGAGCGGGGCCTGTGGGGCCCACGACACGCGATTTTGTCAACGTTCTCAGAATCGAACCAAACTTGACCCACAGGACCAACGTATCGCTACGAGTCCGATGGCGCAAGTTTTGTCTCGATCTGACGAGTGTGCACGAAGTTAGGGTGAATTGCAGAAAAGGCGGATACGGAGCGATGTCCGCGGATACGCGTTGATTTCGGTGTGCACGCACACCCAAATCAGCTTCCGCGAAATCCCACACGTCCGTATCGACGCTGCGCACGTATCTGTGAAGACCGTGCGCGACCAAGTCGTCCCGTTTGGCGGGGCGTACTCAGTTCCGGGGTAAAACAGGGTCTGGTTTTTCCTGTTTTTGGATCGCGGTGTGCGATCACCACAGGACGCGATGCCCCGAACAGTTTGTCCGGACACCGAGAGGGTCATACAGGCTTCACAACGCAATTTGCGGAATTAAAAACGGAGCTACGAGGCGAAAGTTACACGTACCTAAAGGGGACCTGAAAATTCAGGGTCGAGTCGTGTCCGACTCGTGTCGGACACGGAAATTGGGAATTAGGGCTAGGGTTAGGGTTTCGGTGGTTTTCCGGCGGCACGCGGCGGAGGGTGGCCGGAGGGACGTCGGCGAGGGCGGGGAACGGCTCGCCGAGGGACGGCGCGGCGTCTGGCGGTCGGCGGTGGCTCCGGGCGGCCGGCAGTGGCGGCTGCGGCTGCTGCTGCTGCTGTTTCTGCCTTCGACGGACGGTGGTCGGCGGAGCGGGGCGCCGGAGGGGAGGAGCAGGGCGGGCTGGGCGTGGCGGTGCACGGCGCGGTGGACGACGGCGTCTCCGGCGGTGGGCGGCGAGGCGAGTGGGTCGAAGGGCGGCCGGGGTCGGGGTTTTATAGAGAGAGGGTGGCCGGGTGAGGCCGAGGAAGCGGCGGCCGGTGCGGGGTTGCGCGGAGCGGGCGGGGGAGCGTGGCCGGCGTGGCACGGCGGCCGCGGGAGGCGGCGGCGGACGCGGGGGCGGTTGCGCGGGTCGTGCGGGGCTGGGGCCGGGGAGCGGGTCGGATGCGGGCGGCGGGTCGGGTCGGGTCGGTTGGGCGGACCCGACCCGTTAAGCCAATGGGCCGGGGTCAAAGGGCTGGGCCGGGCTCGGTTGGGCCGGGCCGAAAACGAAATAATAATAATAATAAATAAATAAATAAATAAATAAATAAATAAATAAATAAATAAATAATAATAATTGTTTTCAGGGGTTTTAAATTAGGTCCGAGGCCCGATAAATTCCAGAAAAATTGCCCTAAGTCCAGTTTTCCATTTTACACCCAAAAATATTATTTTCATAATATTTTAATATTATTTATTATCAATTAAAAATCATTTAATAATTAGAAACCCTGATTTTAATTACAGAAAATTCCCAGAAAATTCCAGAAAATTGTGAAAAATCCCAATTTGAAATTCTTGCAAAATCTGGGGGTTTACAGGAGTACAAATCTAGTTTAGACGTAGTACTTTTTTTAGGAACTTGCCGTTAATAGGAATTATGAGCAAGTCGTCGTTGGGTTTCACTAGCCGGTATGTGCCGTTGAAAAATATAGTTTCCACAATAATCGGGCCCTCCCATTTAGGTTAGAATTTATCAGCTGTCTTGTGAGTCATGGCGTGTACAAGATCTCCATATCCTAGCCCTCTGCGAGTGTTGTTGTAATAACTGTCAGATTGTAAAGGGATACACCATCCTTTACCAAAGTTCAGACCTTTAGCTTTTTGGAGGTCATATCACATCTTCGACATAAGATGGAGTGATTATTGGCTATAATAATGGAACTGAGGTAGCTTATCATTTGTTGCATTAAATACTGTCGATAATTTAGCTTGGGTAGAATGAGAAGCTTTGTGCACAGGAACAATGCGACGTATACAAGAGAGATTTGGCTGAGTTGTGCGCGTAGAATCACTGTCATGTGTGCACGATTGTCTACCACGTCGAGGACCACCGCTTGCTGCACGTTTTTGTATATCGCATAGGGGAACACTGCCTGTTGCCCATAAGGATTTGTTATGACGAGAAGTAATATCATATCCCATGAAGTGTGATACATTCTTGCGCTAAAGACTTGCTCGGATGTATAATGGAACACTGTCTATCATGCGCCATTGCTGATGAGTTATGCAAGACTTACCATTTGTGCACAGGGAGACTTGTTGAGCCGCGCTGAGCATCCGAAGTCTAAAATTTATATTTTCTGAGGAAAGGATCATGCGGCCTGGCATGCATTGCTCTTCCTTTGACCTGGTCATTGAAGGCACTTTCACATTAGATGCCTCATAAATCCTGCTAGTAGGCAAGGTCTGACCTGGTTGCCCCTTCCCAGGCTTACTCAGTGGTGGAAGAAACCATGCTACAAGACTTGGTTTTTCGTATTTTTGGCCTGACGGCGGAAGGCGCTGATTGCTGCATCAAGTCTGGCACGAGGTCGGGATGGACCCACATGACTTCCCCACTTGGTGTGGGAAGAGGTATTAGCCCGGCCTCCTGGTCATGAGCTGATGGAAGGTTGACCACCTCCATAGTTGCCTTTGGGACTGGGACCACTCTGTCTTGGACTTCCATCGGTGCAAAGTTGCCAAATTGGAGGGACACCATATTGGCGACGACCGTCACATCGTCAAAGTCCAGGAAAAGGGCCTTGGTATTGATCAGACGTTGGATGTACCACTTCAGGATATAGCACTCCTGCGTTGGGTGGTGGACGTATCGGTGGAAGTGATAATACTTTGTGTTATCGATTTCTGCCGCTTCAGGCTGACGTCTGATGTAGGAGAGTCAAATTTTGCCTCCCTGCATTAGCATATCAAAGATTAGTTTGACATCCCGATCTTCAAAAGAGTAAGTCTCCTTTGGTTTTGGAGGCTCTGTCTACTTTTGCTCAGGCTTCTTGGTCAAGGTAGCGACCATAGCCTGTTTCTCCTTTCCATCGCGGCTGCTATTGCCGCTGTTACTGCTGTTGTTATTGTTTTATTTGTTGTTGTTGGAGTTGGGACGTTTTTCCTTGTTCTCAGTGGTAGGGATATAGATTCCCAAGTTTCGGGCGTTCTTCAGCTTCTTCTCAGCGTTGACGGCGCTTATGATTAATGTTGTCCAGTCTTTAAACTGGACATCGTCCATCCAGAGGTTGACTGCCAGAAGTAGATTCCTCTAGAACATCTCCATTAGCATCGCTTCGGGATTGCCGGGGGCAGTCTTAGCGCTGTCTGTCGAAATCGTTCGATATAGTTACGAGCGAGCTCATTTTCTCCCTGGACGACATCCATCAGGGAAGACATCGTCATATCATGTCCTGTCTCATAGAATCTTTTAAAGAAAAGACTCTTGAGATCGTCGAATGATGAGATATTGTCCGACAGGCTACAGAACCAGTCGTAGGCTACTCCCGCCAATGCCCCGACAAATAGCCTGGTAAGGATGGAATCATTGTGGGGTATGTGCCCTAATTTTGTCTCAAAGTAGCTCATGTACCGACGAGGGGAGGACTTCCCATCAAACATGTCTATATTGAAGGGCTTGTACCTGGGCGGGTACTGTACGTCCCTATATTCCAGCGGGCATGGTTGGCGTAATCCCAGATCGCAAAGTGAGTTTCAATTACCCATGGAGTCCAGTCGAGCTTGGAGTTCTCGAACCTCTTTTATTGCTTTCTTAGCCTCGTTTGCTACCGAAGGGGCTGAGGAACCAGGTTGGGGAGGATTGTCGCTCGCGGGTGGAGCGGTTGTGATTGAATTCACGTTGGTCCTAGGATCCAAGTTAGCTGGCGTAGAGGTCCTTGCCGATTGAGAGGCCAAGTTTGCCTTAATTTCTAATATTGTTTGGGTCAAGGCTTGCATTGATGCATTAATGGTCTACATCATGTTCTCGAAAGCCTCCAGGTGCTGTCGGTCACTGGGGGCGTCATAGTCATCCCCGACCATGTATATTGTCCTCACGTAGGGAGAGATGGACGGGGCCGTGGATGCCGCACTCTCCGTCTCAGACCCTTGCAATCTTCAAGGAAGACTGGGAGCGTTGTGTCCTCCTCATATTTGTATGAGGCTATGTCATCTCTGTGAGAGTAACCACTCCCAGGGGTTTCAGAATATGTTCTTTGAGAGTCATCATCTTTGTGAAATCCTGGATTATTGTGTAGGTCCAGGGGT
Organism: Iris macrosiphon; assembly: GCA_036927795.1. Lineage (NCBI taxonomy): Eukaryota > Viridiplantae > Streptophyta > Magnoliopsida > Asparagales > Iridaceae > Iris > Iris macrosiphon. The sequence continues at coordinate 27,988,305 of JAYESA010000006.1, forward strand.
TTACTACCCCCAGCTTGGGGAGCCCCTAGGGGTTCTGAGGAAGAACTACCCCCAGCGGCTGACAGCTTCTTCCTCGAGTAAGTGCCTTGGAAAATGCCTTCCATGGGTCGTGTTGTCGGTCCTTCTAGTAGTCTTTCTCTCAACGCGCTGGTCGAGAGTAATGGACCGGAGGTGCTAGCCTTCTTTCCTCCTTTGGTAGAGGGGAACTTCCTAGCCGAGTAACATGCGACGAAGGGCAGCTCCTCCTCGTATGGCGCTTGCGCCTGACCTCCGGGTTGTTGCCGGGCAGGTGTCTTCTGGTGCAGTCGTTAGAAGGCTGACTCCCTATTTGTGGGCACTGCTACTCCGTTGCAGCAGCAGTTGATAATAATCTTGGCATAATGACGTCCTGGAGAGGATATTTCATCAGCCGTAATTATTTTCCTCGTGCTTTGCGCTTGTGATTGATCACGTTGCGCAAGTCGAACGAGGGTTGTTCTACCTTTGCACCCTTTTTGTGGGCCCTGGTAGCCCGAGCGTACGGGTGTGTTGGTGTTGTGTTGGTTCCCGGATTGGAGGTTCGTACAAGAACTTGCCTCAGATCATTGGCGGGAGACTTTCGAGACCTGCCCTGTCCATTTGTCGCTGGGGGCTGGACGCATGGGGCAGTCTTATATAATTTTCCATCAGGGGCCCGCGTAATGATTAGCGGTGCCCTCTGACGATCAGTTGACTAGACAGTTGTCTGATCTTAGCGAGCTCGCACTGTCCTGGACCTCTTTGACTTTGCCCCTGCGGGCGCATAGTACGCAGAGTCCAAGTTTGGGTCTTCGTCGTTCTCATTGGGCCGCATAGAATCTGGGCCGCATGAGATACGATCGGAGACAAAAATTCTGCTGCTGTCTGGGCCGCTTGGGGATGTCTGCCTGCAGTTGTAAGCTGAGGCCGCATGAGGCCGTCTGCTAGTCTTATGCGGCCTCCTTCTTGGTCGCATGGAACTTGCTTCAGCCCCAGAATGTCTGGTATCGTAGTATTTTTCTTTAGTAGAGTCTGGGCACTGAGTAGTTTTTACGTGGACTTCTTGGGTGCACGCCTGGCTGTCAGCAACAAGGTGAGCGGTTGGAAGTGCCCCCTCCGCAGTTGGGCGAGACGCATCAGCCATCGCTACCCATTGCCCGCGGGTCGCCTAGGGCATGGCTAGCCTTGAGGAAGGACTGACGATTCCTTTCGAGAGCAAGTCCTAGAACGCTTGCTGGTCGAAGCAAACCACCAGCATCTTTTGTGTCGACCCATACTTGGAAGCATCGGACTACGTCACTGACTTCTCAACAGAGGAGAAGTTGGTCCCCAGCAGAGTCGGTACCGTATTTGCCATTAAAATCAAAAGGAGAACTAAAAGAACTTGATTTGATTAACAAACTAAGAAAAAGTACAGAGAAGTCCTAGAAGACAATCTAAGTACAAATTTGTCTTCTAGGGGCGATGATGGAGGGTTAGGAGTGTAGCAACTCTCTGTACTCCGTGGATGATCTGATACAGAAGCTCTTCTCTCTTTCTCGAGTGTAGATCCGCAGATAGCCATCTCGGTCCTTGTATAGGGGTAGTACTCTGTTATTTATAGTTGTTCTGTGGCCGCATAAATTTTGGGCCGCATGGACATTGGGAGTTTCCACGTGTCTTCCCTTAACAGAAATGAGTTACAACTGTACACAAGAATCCGGGCTTCAGCTGTTATATAGAAATTTGTTAAGATTTTCTTGTTGCTGAATATTTGAATAGTTTTTCGTCCTTTGTCAGCGCGATTTGGTCAATTGGACATGTGGCCTTCCACATGGTTGGAGATGATCACCTTGTTACAATAACATAATTTGCTTTATTAGGGAATTTGGGGCATACGAAGCCAAGAATCGTAGAAATTTCATGGGGTCTGGGATGCATAGGCCAGAGCCGCACGAGATACATGGAGTCTGAAAAGCATGGGCCAGAGTCGCATGTGACACATGGAGTCTGGGACGCATGGTCCAGAGCCGCATGGGACGCATAGAGTCTGGGACACATGGGGCCAGAGATGCATGAGACGCATGGAGTCTGGGACGCATAGGCCAGAGTCGCATAGGATGCATAGGGTCTGGGACGCATGGGTCAGGGCCGCTTGGGACGCATGAGCCAGAGCCGCATGGGATGGATAGGCCAGAGCCGCATGAGAGTCTTTTGTCGTGCTGTACACGTAGTACTGCACAATTTCTGAGACTTCTGTCTTTTCGCGAGTTCACATCTTTTGAGACGTTCAGAAAATCCTTCTCTGTTAGAATTCTGTGTTAGATATAATCTTATTGTCAGAGCGTGATGTCAGATCCATCTGCGGCCAAAAATGCCTTCGGTCGTTTGGTCTGCATAGCTCTCTCCTAATTGGGTCGTATGATAATCATGTGATCCATTTCCTGCTGAATTTTTCCCTGGGTCGCATGATTGCTGAACGTATGGATCCAACTTTTCCATGCTTCTACAGCTGCTTCATAGGCTTTCCTTTAGGTTGTACACATCCAATTGAGAATATCATGATGTTAGCCTTTATTCAAGCCATAAGTAAACCGTAGTCGTTTTGCTTCGTCATTCGGTACCATATACTCAACGAATTTGGCCTTGTTTAAGAACATAGTTTCGTATTCGTCGATTGACATATTACCTTGTTCGAGCACTACGAACTCGTTCGCTTTCCTCTGTCAGACAACTGGTGAGATGAATTAGGTAATGAAAGCTAGTTTGAATGTCTCCCAAGAGATCTTGGCATCTTGGTTGGCACCACAGAATGCCTGCCTCTTGGATTCCTACCAGTCTTCTACTTTGAGACAAAGTTGCATAGTTGCACACTCCACTCTCTTGCTGCCCTGAATATCCATCATTTGAAAGTATCCTTCCAAGGTCTTCAAAAAACACATAACTTTCTCAGGTTTCGCCCTACCATTGAATTTTGGCCGATTGCAGCTCTTAAACTCAGAAAACTTGAAAGTCGACTTCTTCTTCGTTGGCTATTCAGTTTCCTCTACCTCTGTCACCACTGTCTCCTGGGCTGCGTCCACTGCGGCAACATTGTGGTTGTCTGACATCGTAGTAACAATTTGTGTCAAGTTATTCACTTGTTGCTGTTGTGCATCAATTTTTGCCTAAAACTGAGTCGTAAGATGTGCTTGCGGTTCACGATGGTGCGCCTCCATTGACTTTTGTTAGGCGTCACTCTATTTTTCTGTGCCTCCAACATTCGCAACATCTTATCCATTGGGTCAGACAACGATGTTGTCTTTGAACTATCATCCTTAGTCATCCTGCAGCAGAAATAACTTTTATTAGCACTCATAAAATATTTATGAGTTTATTGTATGGAACATTATTTCATGCAACGCTATCGAAAATTAATTCGCCTGAGAAAAATCATTTTGAAAACTTTCAATTGAAAACTAATTTTAAAATTCGAAGAAATATAACTGTGCTTTGATACCATATGTCATAACCCAATTCTATGGAATCGATAATCACCACTGGACGTGATGCCTTAAAAGTCTAGGTTTCACTTGTACTAGGCAATAGTATGCACAATTAATAAGCTTTTGAAAATAACTCAGCACAACAGCAAAAATATTGAATACACAGTATATGAAGAAAATATATCTTTTTATTAATTCATTGCGACGAAGTACAACTTTCTTAGTACTGAATTGAAATGCCTAATCGGTTTACATAGCTTTACAAAAAGTAAAACAACTGATAGGCTGACATAAAGTAATATTCTATTCGATAAATTATGCTCCTTTATTATAACTTGAACTAGGAAACAACAACTGAAATATCCAAAATAGTTTGAAATAGGTAGAAGCTTGAAAATTATAGCAAAAACTTTATCTCCCTTGAGCGCCCGCATAGTCTCTAACACCTGGGATCTCCACAAAGACGTGGGTCAGTACTTAACATGTACTGGTGTGCAGAACTGTCCCAGTCACCTAAACCAACACTTTGAATTATATGACAAGCATTTTAATATGCAACAATAAAAGCAGTAAAATACATAATCTTATTGAAATATAAGTTCTTACCGCCTCTTCATAAGACAATCGTTAGCATGCAACTCTCATTTGGGTCATTTGTGATATTACACTATTTAGGACTTTATTTTAGAGGGAGTGCGATGCGCCATTCAAAGCGGGTTTCAAGCCTCAATGAATGTCCCGCTTATACCTCGTACCATCAAAGTGCTTTGATTATTTTCTCTGGGCCGAATTGGTCCCATTGTCCTAGGTACCGTTCGAGAAAATTTACTAAACCCTGTGCACAAATTGGACCATACAATGCATCTACAACTTGATGCTACGCGTAAATTGTAATATATGGTATTGAAAGTAAATAGAGCAACATGTACAATCTTTTAATTTTGTTTTAACATACATATTCATTGTATCGATTAGTAGCCCATAGGCTCCAATTTAAAGCCATCCCGTGGTGCCAAACCAAAACTTGATAGTTTTGTTTATTTTTGTGTTATGCATATTGTAAGTCTATAACATTTCCCCCTACCAATGTATCTCATTGATTTACAGCAGTGGTATTAACTTGTGGCATTACTAGGCTTCATCGATCATTGGACGTAACAAGGTAAACATGAGAATCCTTTCTTATGAGGCGTGAAAGAGTAGAGAAGAAGGGACCCGACTAGAGAATGAAAGAAAAGGAAAATGCTTGTACGGTCATGCTTCGGTTATGCATCTACCAACATTGGCACCAACATCGGATCAAAATATCATCTTTATCTCCCTTTCTCTTAGAATTTTCAAGAGTGAATGCAAAAAATCGATAAAAACAAGCAAAGAAATCAATAATAAAAAACCATCGCGAAAACGTATTTAATCAAAATCAAGTAACAAAAACTCTTGGACTCATTCCAACAGAAACCGATCCATGAGTTGCAAAGGTTCATTGCATTTGTCCATGATCGATTATGCCGAAAGGTCTTTCCGATTCTCAGTTTTGACTGAGTCTATCGAGCCACAAACATCACGTAGTAAATAGCTAGGAGCGGGGTACTACTATTGAGAAGTGTCGAGCCACCTATTATAAACTTGAACCTCATACCCCTTCATTGGTTCAAGAGGGCAGGGGGTTGGACAAACCTAATGTAGATGAGAATGCTCATCGACATATGTCTTCCGTAGGTATTAGCCATTTACCCCTTATTGAAGGAGGGAAAGAAAAGCCCTTCTTGGCAGGTAAACTTTGATTCTTATTTTATTCCCTCCCCTTTTTTTGGTATTTGGTCTCAGGTATTTGCTTCTTTTATCAGGTCATCATGGGACGGGGATGGCCATGGATGAGACTTCAATGGTTGTTGTGGATAGCTCCGCTCCGCTCCGCTCCCGATCGATCTATATCTTCCAGACCCGTGAGTGTGGATCAATCCCCAAATCAATCTCTGATGAGGGGCCACTTTGTTTGAGATACTTTTACCGGGGGAACCCGAGATACTAGGAGAGCGACTGTCGAGGAGAAAGTGGGGACTGACGGCTTCAAGTTTCTGGATATTCCAGCCTCTCATGGGCAGGATACTGATGAAGAACTCATAGATTACAACATGTTCGGGGGACCAACGAATGTGAATATGGAGGACGAGAATCCTGATGCAATCGAGTCCGCCAACCCCAGTATTCAAATTAACGGGGTTGATTTTGACATGAGGCCACTTGTATCAAGGGATCTTTCCTCTGTCAACATTGAGGATAATGCTCCTTCTAACCTTATGGGGTAAGAACCGGGGCCATGCTCGCACATGTTTTTATTGTCGCTTTGACTTCACTGAAGACTTCCTCTTCAATCACATATGTTCCGTCTACGGTTATTGATGTTGCCTCTGTGACTTTTCCGGTATCAACTTCAGTTCTGAAGACTCACATGTTGCCTGCTCCATCTTCGTAGACCCCTGCCGTTGAAATTGTATCCCACAAATAGAGATCAATGTGGATAAGATTATGACTGGCACATCAGGGGTTTTCATGATGCCCTTCAGGTGGGTTTGGATTTTTTTTTTTTCCGAAAAAATGGCCTTCCTCCAACTTTGGAGAAATTCATCCAATCCATGAAGGATTGGAATGCGCTGGAGAAAGCTTGTGAATTTTGGAAAAAGATGAACCAGTTTTTCGATCGGTAGACAACTTTATGTTCAGCCGAGACTGATGCTTTAATCGTCGATGAACTTCATAAGCTTTCGGCTCAATTCGAATCTTGTCATAACATACGGCCGCTGCCTCTTCTCGTGAAACCAGTGCTTCTCGAATACTTGACATCAATGGGGAGTTGGCTCAGATTGCTGAGGAGATGCGCGTTTGGTAATTCAACAGTCCTATCTTGAAGCTCGTTGGGTGGAGGAGGTGGATAAAAAAAAATCCATCTGTAGATGTCGGCTTACTGACCTTGAGCTAGCTCAAGATGAAGAGGATAGTTGGTCAGCCATTGTGCGTGCTATGGCTCCTTTCCTTTCTCTGTGCAACAGAGAAAATATACATCGGGAAGCTGTAGGCCATGCAGAAGAACGTCACGTGGCTGCCTTGGACTCTCTCATACGCTAGTTGGAAGAAATGGCTCGCCATCCTTGTTAATGTATTGCTCCCGCACCTTGTACCTAGGTTTTGTGTAAGGTTTCGATTGGTTGGTACCATTTTGTTCAAGTAATAGGATAACATGTTTTGTTGGCCTTTTATTTATCGCATATTCTGCCAAACATATAAGTAGTAAGAAAGAATTAATGTTTGGGTTATCAAAGGCAATATGGTCATGATACCCTAGTTCTAGGGCTGGCAAGTAATTTGTTGATTTGAGTGCTAGAGAAAAGGACCAAGATCTACTAAAGGTAATATGGACGTAGTAGTCTTTAGCGTCCTTTATTGTTGGTCGTTCAGAGAGTATAGTCATGACAACAAGTGAAAAAAGAGGGCTTAAGAATGCCCATATAAGAAAGGAGGGAAGCCCCATTAGAGGTAATATGGACGTAATGGCTTAACCCTTCATGTGTTGTTCAGAGGTAGTATGGACATAACAACAAGTAGATTTGATAAAAGTCGGGATATACATCCGTTCAAAGATTAGGTGGACATGATGGTGAGAACACTGTTGCTTTTTTTTTTTTTTTTCTTTTTTTTTTTCGATTGGTACTTGATAGCAGAAAGTTAGATAATTCACTGATCACTTCAGAGGTATCGGCGGACATGAGGATCAGAATAGGAAAAGGTTTGTCACTAAGCCAAGATATTGGCAGACTGTGTTAAGATATCAAATGAGTATGGTTCTGCGAGACCCGGAGATGCCTCTTTTCGCAAGGCTCTATCAAACCTTGTTTGTTTAGTTTTTTTTATGCGATTGGGGACTTTGATGAGTCTTTTGCTAGACTTGCTGTTGAGGTAGATGGTGTCACGCCCCGATCTCCCGCAGGCAATCGGTTGTTCCCGCTAGGCGGGAATCACCCTCGCCAGCACTCCCGCGGAACGATCGCTTGACCCATCAGGGCGTGATGCCGCACGAGCGTGAACCGTGCCCGTGCAAGGCCGTGATTCATTGGCTGGCGGTAAGAGTTCTAAGCTACAGAGTCGCACAGATTGTCCGAGTGCAGCGGAGTCATGAACGCATAGCGATTTGGTAACAGGTTCACTGAGTCGACAATATAGCGGAAGCAATGAAACACAAGTTGAAGTAAAGCAAGCTCTTTATTGATATGAACAAGTGTTACAGGCGGCGTATAGCCGTGATTACAAGTCGCTCAAGCCTCTCTCTCTGAAACAGTAAAAGCGTGCCAAGTGGCTACAACTGTGGAATGATTGTACAGGCGATGTTCAGGCGAGTTCGGGCTATGTTCCAACATTATGTCTTGTATATGTGCTTCTGTTCCGGACGCACCGTTGCAAGGCTTCAGAACTCCTGGCCTTAGCACGTACGAAGGAGGCATCCGCATCGAACGAGGTTCATTCAGGCACGGGATGACTACGTAGTAGTCTTTCGGGGTTTGGATGAAAATATGGCAACGTACAAGCAGACAAGCATGCGTTTCTAAGGAACATAAGTAAACACGTTTGCTCGGGCCCGAAGGTAAGCCGAGAGATGGAACCGTTAGGGGACTTAGCATGCGAGGGTCCGAATACGAGCAGTATTTCAATTTCCATGTTCTAACATAACAATACAAGTTGGGATTAGTCACTTAGCTAGGTGCGTTGGATTTATAGCATACAGGGGGTGATTCACCTAGCGACTAGCATAAAAATTCTAGATTTTATGTGTGCTGGCTAAGCAAAGACAAGTTCACCGTAGCCACCCACCTTAGCGATGATTCGCCTCGGTAGAGCGATACGTCAAGCGAGCCTCTGAAAGCCGAAGTTGATTTCCTGTAGGGACAAGTCTGGATATCCTTTGCTTCTCGTTTGAGGCAAGGCGGGTCGGGACAGTTGCACTTTTGCCGTTTGAGACGGCAGTCCGCTAGAGCGGAACGGGATGTTACATCCTACCCAACTCAGAAAAAGTCTCATCCTCGAGACAAGGACAAGCAGTAATCTAGGGTTGAGGCAATCCTAGACAAGTCGTTGTACTTGTTCATTTGGATATTCACTTACACAGGCTTCGAAATCAGCATATCGCTTAGACTGGATCGTGCGCACTTTCGAAGTGCACTTCTAGCGTGAACACGTCAACCAGCTCAGTGATAGCGAAGTCTTAGCACTCAAATTTTACCTTTTCTTAAGTCTTGGATGGTGCACTAGTTCAAGGCGTCCCTCAAATAGATGCATTCAACCAAACTTAGAGTTAGTAAAAATCGGACAAGCTACTAGTGATACTCTCTAGGGTCCGCACAGGTTGGCACAAAGGCCACTCGCAGCATACAACCAGACAAGCAATCATATCATTCAAAACGCATTTTAAAAGTATTTAGACTTATTGTTGGAATATCCCATTGAGGCATTGAGAGAGAGCGTGCACATAACCCACGAACGAGTTTTCGAAACAGAGATATCGAATTGAAGTCCAAAGGCGTAAAAGCCAGGCTCTGATACTAACATGTCACGCCCCGATCTCCCGCAGGCAATCGGCCGTTCCCGCTAGGCAGGAATCACCCTCGCCAGCGCTCCCGCGGAACGATCGCTTGACCCATCCGGGCGTGATGCCGCACGAGCGTGAACCGCGCCCGTGCAAGGCCGTGATTCATTAGCTGGCGGTAAGAGTTCTAAGCCACAGAGTCGCACAGATTGTCCGAGTGCAGCGGAGTCATGAACGCATAGCGATTTGGTAACCGGTTCACTGAGTCGACAATATAGCGGAAGCAATGAAACACAAGTTAAAGTAAAGCAAGCTCTTTATTGATATGAACAAGTGTTACAGGCGGCGCATAGTCGTGATTACAAGTCGCTCAAGCCTCTCTCTCTGAAACAGTAAAAGCGTGCCAAGTGGCTACAACTGTGGAATGATTGTACAGGCGATGTTCAGGCGAGTTCGGGCTATGTTTCAACATTATGTCTTGTATATGTGCTTCTGTTTCGGACGCACCATTGCAAGGCTTCAGAGGGAACTCCTAGCCTTAGCACGTACGAAGGAGGCATCCGCACCGAACGAGGTTCATTCAGGCACGGGATGACTACATAGTAGTCTTCCGGGGTTTGGATGAAAACATGGCAACGTACAAGCAGACAAGCATACGTTTTTAAGGAACATAAGTAAACACGTTTGCTCGGGCCCGAAGGTAAGCCGAAAGATGGAACCATTAGGGGACTTAGCATGCGAGGGTCCGAATACGAGCAGTATTTCAATTTCCATGTTCTAGCATAACAATACAAGTTGGGATTATTCCCTTAGCTAGGTGCGTTGGATTTATAGCATACATGGGGTGATTCACCTAGCGACTAGCATAAATATTCCAGATTTTATGTGTGCTGGCTAAGCAAAGACAAGTTCACCGTAGCCACCCACCTTAGCGATGATTCGCCTCGGTAGAGCGATACGTCAAGAGAGCCTCTGAAAGCCGAAGTTGATTTCCTGTAGGGACAAGTCTGGATATTCTTTGCTTCTCGTTTGAGGCAAGGCGGGTCGGGACAGTTGCACTTTTGCCGTTTGAGACGGCAGTCCGCTAGAGCGGAACGGGGTGTTACAGATGACAGGTTTTTGCTTGAAACTTTCTCATAGATTTTTACATATGGCCTGTCTATCCTCATGGTCCATGGTTGGGTAGTACCCATATCAGCAGTGTAGACGTCTTCCTCCGAATCTGACATGGTATCAATAGGGAGGGGATTTTCTTGTTCTAGGATGATATCATTGCAGGACCTGCATTCTTCTGGGGATGAAGTCCACTGCTCATCGTCGGATTGTGTTGGATTTGTGACCAACGTTGGAGGTTGGTTAGCTTATTTCGTCCTTCTTGGCTTCTTTTGGCTAGACTCGTGCCCTACCATATTAGCAGAGGCGTATGAGGATTCTCCGTTAGTAGCCTATTGTGGCCGCTATCTTCGAGTTCGCGATGGAACCGTTTAAATCCTACCAAAGACAGAAGGCCGTACGGCCATTACACGATGTTTGGAACAATGATACCAAATCAAAATTTGATGAAAGCAAGTTAAGTTGGGGCACGTAGCCCCTGGATCATGAAGGACCTCCTTCATATGGTTGAGATGCTTTCATAAGTCCGGATTAGCTTGATTTGACATTAAAACTTTCACTAGTTGCGGGGTAAGTAGGCTATCTTCTCAACGCCTTGCCATCGATAAATATACTTTAGTGGCACGGCTACCCCCAAGGATGCTTCAACTTTTGGTAGGTCACAGGTTGGCGTGGATCGTCTACCCTTATAGGATTGATTATCCTCCATGGGCTGGATGTCTTTGGGAGAATGGCTATCCCAATATTTTTTTACATAATGCTTCATATTCTAGTGGAATATACCTTGTTCGCATTCATGTGCTATGCTGGAAAGATGTCACGCCCCAGTCCCAAAATAACGAGGGACTGGCCACGTGGCAATGGCCAGCAGCACGCACCGATAGACAAACCCAATTTAATGGATCCATCGGGGCATACTTAAGCTGTAATACAACTATCAGGGTCTACTAATCTCATCCACAGAATGAATATATCAAATATCAACAAAAGGAAACATAAACAATAAACATCAGGTCATAGTAATTTAAATCGGGGAACAACCCGATTAATCAAGTCTGATACAATTGTTCTTTAAACAAGAAAGTAAATAACATCACTGACTGAGTATGAAAGAAACATATACTCAGAAAAATCTATGGCAATCACCTAGTCCTCAGTTCCTGGTTCTGCTCCAGTGCCTGCTCCTGAACCTGCTTCTGTTCCTGCTAATGCACCTGTCCTGTAAACCTCAGAGTAGATCTCCTCTGCTAAACCTGGGGACATAATCCGGATCCAGGTCCTCAGGGGACATAGCAAGGTACAGATAATACAAGCCAAAATAAATGCAGTGCAACAATAAATAGAATAATAGGGTGAACTAGATAACCAGCTAAGTGATATGCAAGTTGAGAGCATCACTAAAACTCAGGCTGAAACCACTACAAGCTCTGTGTCGGGGAGCCGGTAGCAGTAATAACACGTAGTGGGCCAAGCTCGGGTTTAGAGTCTTGAGCACCGCAATAATAGGGGTTTTATATATATATGATCAGCCTGTAGCCTGTGTGTCTCTCCCCACCCAATGTAATCACTAGTCTCATGTCCATGACACGCAAGATCAAAACTAATGCAGCAAGTCATAATATGAACTAAGAATATAATGTCTATGTCAATCCTGCATCCTACACAGAATCACCATGAATATCTCAGGAAGATTCTGTCTCATGTATAGTGTCAAGTGTCCTGGATATAACGTACTTAATAAAGCAAGTACGAGAATGTAAAGGGTCACGACATCCATCTCTAGGTGACTTTACACAACTCTGCGTACGATGTTGGCACCCGACTATTAATCGGACGCTAAGTAGGTCACACGGTCCTAGGTTTAAGCATATACAACAATTATATGTCAAGGAAATAAGTAGCAAAAACTGCAGGATTTGGCAAGGTACACTTGCCTGAGGTTCTGACTCCAACTGTAGCTTTGACTTCAGTGGGAATTGCAGGTACTGCTCGGTTGCTGAAATAAATATCACCATCAGATTCAAAAAATATCAATCAGCTAGAAATGCCTGTCCTTGAGTCCAATTTGGACACAAGGGCAAAAATGACAGTTTCTGGTCAAAGCGGGGTCCACATGTGGGCCACTTTGCACCGATAAACGTGTCAGGAACAAAGATCTCCAAATCTGTCAAACTTAGTGTCCAAAGGTCAGGAACGATAATACGAATCCAACGGAACTTTCAGAATTGGATTCCGATGAGCCGATCACAAAATCGCCCGTCAAGTGGAGCCTATGGGGCCCACGACACGCGATTTTGTCAACATTCTCAGTATCGAACCAAACTTGGGTCACAGGACCAGCATATTGCTACGAGTCCGATGGCGCAAGTTTTGTTTCAATCCGACGTGTATACACTAAGTTATAGCGAGATCCAGAAAGGATGAATACGGGGCATTGTCGGCGGATACGCGTTGATTCCGGTGTGCACGCACATCCAAATCAACTTCTGCGAAATCCCGTACGTCCGTATCAACGACGCGCATTTATCGGTGAAGACCGCACGCGACCAAGTCGTCCCGTTTGGCAGGGCGTACTCAGTTCCGAGATAAAACAGGGCATTGATTTTCCCGTTTTTGGATCGCGGTTCGCGATCGCCACAGGACGCGATGCACCGAGCGATTTGTACGGGCACCGAGGGGGTCACGCAGGGTTTGTGTCACAACTGACGAAATCAAAAACGGGGCTACAAGGAGAGAGAAATGAGTACCTGAACAGGGCTCCATAAACCTGAATTCTTCGTGTCCGACACGACATAAGGGACACTGTGTCCTGTGTCCGGCCGTGTCCAAACTAGGGTTAGGGCTCTGGTTCGCCGGAGATTCGCTGGAGGGACTCGTCGGGGAGGTGCTGGGCTCGCCGAGGCTTCACCGTGGTGGCTCGGACTACGCCGGAGGAGACGGCTTCGACGGAGGCGGCTAGGGCATCAAGACGGAGGAGATGCCGAGGTCGGGGGCGAATGCTGGAGGGAGACGGTGGGTCAGGGGAGGCCGGCGAGGGTGAGGGCTGGGAGTGAGGCGATGGAGGGTTCGGGTGCTCGGGGGAGGAAAACGACCAGGGCGGAGTTCTCGCGAGGGGCAGCTGCTGGAGGAGAGAAATCCAGCGGGCGGCGGCGGAGCGGGGTCGCAGTGGCGCTGGGGTGCTGAGGCAGAGGGGAGAATAGCAGTGGCGTCGTCGGGGGCCGGAGGCGGGAGGCAGAGCCGGAGTAGAGGATTCGAGGGGGACGGCTAGGGTTCAGGGAGGGAGGCGGCTGAGAGTTCGTCGGGGGCGAGCTCTGGGCAGCGGGCTCGGGGAGGCGGAGAAGGGGATCGATTGGGGAGGGTTTGGCTGCTGAGGAGGGGATTAAATAGAGGGGAAGAGGGAGGTCGCCGGTCAGCGGTTACGGTAGGGGAGGAGGCAGCTACGGTTACGCGGAAGAGGAAGAGGGAGGGACGGTCGGCGGCGGGTCAGCCGACGGCGAGCTGAAGGGGCATCTTGTGAGTAGCCGAGGGAAGGGAAGAGATGGCGGGCCAGGTCGGGTCCTAAGCGGGTCGGGTCTGACGAATCCGGCCCGATCCGTTTAGGTTTGAAAGCGGGTCGGGTAGAAACGGGTTTCGGGTCACGGGTTAGACCCGGATCCGACCCGCTAGGTTTAAGTTGGGTTCGGTTCGGTTCGGGTTAAAATGGGTTGGTTTATTTAAAATAAACCCGGTTTAATTATGGTTTAAAATTGGTTTAATTATAAAATAGTTTTTAGGGCTTTAAAAATACTTCCGGGGTCCAATAAATTCTCGGAAAATTACCCTATGTCTAGTTTTCATTTTCCACCATAAAATATTATTTTCATAATATTTTAATATTAATTAATAATATTTAAAAATCCTTTAATTACAAAATACCTTGATTTTAATTCCAGAAAAATCTCAGAAAATTACAGTAAATTGGGGAAAATTTCAAATTATCAATTTTTGAAAATCAGGGGGATTACAAAAGATACCACCAACTGTTGGAGTCGCAAGCTAATTTTGACATTGTTGATGTCACCTTCATTTCGCAGGAAGAAGCTTCCGTAGTAACGACTCTAGTAATTTTCTCATGGTTGTTGCCTTGTTGTAACCCATTGACGGCGTGGGATTCGATTATGGCTTTGCTCTGGATATCATCCACGAATTCATAGATATCGAGGGCCTCGACATGCCCGATAATCTTCTTGTAGGAGTGAGTCATGCATCTTCGTTAGGCAGGATCAACACTATTGTTAACAATTCTAGTTCAGTAGGAGAGCTCGTTATGGCGAGGTGTATTGTGCGGGCTGACATAGACCTCGGATATCGTCTCTTCGAACTTCTGTTGGTCAAAATTTACGATAAATACATCGGTATTATTTTTCATTGATAGTGTATCAGATTGTGTCACTGCTTTCTCGTTGGAGGATAAAGATTTCCCTAGCAGAGTCGCCATCTTGTTTTCGTGATCGAGAGAGAGAGATAGAGTGAAAACAAATTTTTATTGAACTTGTTAACAGACTGGATTACACAGGGAATGTAAATATAATAACGTGAGAACAAGTCTGATATTCGGGGGAAGTAGGATGATGAAGATCGGATTAGATCCCTTTACTTCGTTGATTATCAAACATAGTTATGGGATGGGAGATATGGGGGCGAGCATGAGCTTAGTGTTAAGGCTAATATCTGATGTCGCATTGGCCATCCTTTAAAAATTGTAAAGTATCAGGTATTTATAGAAGGATGATCATCCAACCGTTGCATTTAACTTATTTGTAGCGTCGAGCTATATGCGAGAAGAATCTACTGAGTTGGGAGCTTCCATAGGCGATCATAGCCTATAATAGAAAATACATGATCCACGTAGCAGTATGACCGGTAAGGATCGTAGCCAGTGAAAGGTGAGATTCCTTCAGGAGATGCCAGTGGCTTTGTTGTTGTATCAGTTAATCCCCACGATAGGATCATGGAGGAACGAGAGTAGCCGATGGGGTACAAAAAGTTATCCATGTATGCACTGGGCAGGAGCTTCTATTGAAGAGGTAGAAATCATGGTATGAGTAGATGGAGCTTATCCCCCACGCAATTAGCTGATAAATATAATTGTGGAGTGATGGTTTTGCTTCAGTTGTTCTGCTGGAAGAAAATAGGGTGCTGCGACCACTTTCTACGGGTGTAAGGCCCGTGGGAGCGATCTTCTTATGTGGGCCTAGAGGAGATCCCACTATGTATGGGATCTGATTTGACATGGATGACATATTGGTGGCTGTCAACAGTTGATGGATGCACTGCATGTTGTCACACCCGATTCCAGATTAGGTATTTTTTGTATTTCTAGAATTTAATTTTTTTAGATAATGTATTCTTGTTGTATTTCTCAGTGTTGATTTCTGTCATTTTATTTATTATTATTATTTTGTTGTTGAGAGAGACTACCCGAGACCAGTAGAATATCCATTGGTATTGCCATAGACCCGGTTTAGGATCTACATGTAGAATGCATACCTGGTTCAGTTCACTTGATTGAACCCATGACTAAACCATTTTTTCTCTTATTAGTATATATATATAAGTATTTTCTCTTTTCTCACTCATTCTTCTTATTTTATTCCTCCTTCTTCCCTCTTCTCCTTCCCTAGGCCGAACCCTAACCCTAACCCTAGAGGACTTGGAAGCAGTTAAGGTGATTACTTGGACCGTGAGAGGAGAGGCTAGGAGCCACTCGAGGCAAGTACATCTTGCTCAATGGTAAATTCATGGATTTTTGGATTTCTTCTTATTTGTGTTAATTAAAAATGTGTTTGATAGAAAATATTCTCCTTGATGTTCTTATCTACTTTAGTTCTTGGAGTTTTATATTTTGACGTATAAATTTGTGTAGATCTGAGTTTCAACTTATGATTTTATATGGGTTCTATGAGTTTCTCCTTAGTTTTATCTATTAAAACTTGTTATTTTTTAAAATTAGTTGCTCTATTTGATGGAGCTTTCCATTTTGAGCATTTTGGCTTTTGAATCACTTAATTTGGAGTTCGATTAAAGTTTTTATGGCCAAAATAAGTTCTATATTCCTGTTCTCGGACCTGTCTGGCAGGGATGATAAATAGTTCCCACGCGCAGTGCACTATGCATGGAATTTTTAATGTATAGAAGTGCACCACATATGGATTTGCTTGCCATAGCAATACGTCGTGTATCACTTTCTGGCCCCGCAGCAAGGCACCGCACACAAAATTTCTGCCAAGCACAGTGCGCCGCACATGAAGTTTCTGCCGCAGCATTATGCCGCGCTTATCACATCCTTACCGCATTCATCGATGCATCACGTGCATCAATCCTTGCCGCGCAGTGAAATGCAGATGGAATTCTCGCTGCGCATTAGTGCGTGCTATGCATAGAATTTATGCCGCACGCTATGTGCTGCGCGCATGGTGACCCAAATGCATGTTTTTGTCTATTTAAGTTAGTTTCTAGCTAGAATGTTGCAAAACTCAAAACATAAAAGTTGTATATCTCTTTCTTGCCTTTCCAAATATTTTTGAATTACCTCATTTGGAGTTCTTATATGAGAGTTATCCTTAATTTACTATAATATATCCTTTTTTAAATGCATAAACTGTTTTAGCCCAGTTGAGTATTGGAGCATAGTTGGATGTTGTGCTTTCCTTTATTAACATATAATTTTCATCCTCAAGATATCGTAGAAATGTTTGTATATGATAATTCATTGCATTTTGGCATCGATCAATCGAGTGTGAGTATTGCCCCATGTATCGTGTGCCACGGATACGATAACTCATAAAAAGCTCGTACTCGTGACTCGTCATTCTAGGAAGTTTTCAAGTGTCCATGACTCGAGAACTTGAATAATTTAAAATAATTAAACAAAATAAGATTCACCTAGATTATTGGAAAGGAAGAATATTGCACTATCGGCTACCCCGATCTTCAAGGGCCCCATGCAGCATGGAATCACCCTGCTAGGCAAGGGATCCATGACTGACCAAGTTTAAGCATGCTGCAGCACATTACAAGACAACTTTATGTTTATAAGATAAGTTTATGATTCACAAGTTTAAGTTCATGTTCATAAGCTTTAGTTTATGCTTACAAGCTCGAATTTCTCTTTATGATAAATAACTAGTTATGTTGTAGTATTGTTGGATGTATATTTAAGTTTACTCGATAAGCGTATCCTTGGCTATCCGGGTTGATTGCAGTATCGGTGGTAGCAATATTCTTAAAATATACATTTAGTAATTAAGGCCTGTGATAACCCTAACTAGTTAATCGTAGCAAGCCGTAGAGCTGTTTGGTGGTGCAATGAATGATGTTACTTTCATTATAGTTTGCTCTTCTAGTTTTTTTTTCTCTCAACATGTTGTTAGAGTACAAAGTCCTGCTCGGGTGAGGGACTACAACCCCGGTCCTTGTTTGGTGTATGAGTTGCGATCCAGAGTAGTTCCTGTGCCCTCTTGCCGCTCGTCGCCTTACTTTCATCTTAGCACTTTTTATCAGTTCTATCATTATATTTTGAGACAAGTACATTGGTACCGTACAAGTCTCGACCTTCATTTATTCTTATGTCTCTTTTCTTCTATTGTTGTGATATGTTTGGTCTATCATCTTAAGCTCCTTTGTGGTGCTTGTTGCTTGGGGTTCTGACCCCACTGGTTTTGTATGGCCAGATTATCCAAAGGAGAACTAGGATCTACCGTACTTTTAGCAAGATGGCTCGCACTCGTAGGATTGCAGCCGAAGCTCGCGAGTGGGTTTCCTTCCTCCACCCCTCGTAGTGTTATCTTATTTTGTGGTATTTTAGTAAGAGACAATATTAGCCCCTTATTTTGAGATCACTTTTCTGACTTCGATCAACATGATGTATATATTAGACCATGGGCGGTATATTTGATCATGTATAATTATAGTCTGCTAGTACAATATTTTGTATTCACTAGCTTCATGATCATATGTGGTATATAATTTTGGACGCCTTTTTTTTACTTTTATATATGATATACTCTTATACTTGTGTTGATGGATTGAGATAATAGGATTTGTCGGCCTTAAGACTTACATCATAGCATGCTAGAGTTCATCCATATGTCTTCTAGACAACCTTAACATATTGCGGCTTACTTCGGTATTCTATGAGGTGCGGTTGGTCATGTCAGTCCTCGTAATTATCTAGTATTCTGGGAGCGGAGCATGACAAGATTTTATGTGGTGGCCCATATAGGTCTATTTTTCAGGTTATGGGAGGACTCATCTTGATAGGTTCTCAATCCTCTATTTAACTTCGATTGAACTCCACTTGTGACATGTACTTCTTGTCACTACCATATTTCTAGAGTAGGGACATTATTGTCATTTATAATATTTATATATATGGTGTTTATAGTTACATGATATGTATAATATGTTATATTATTAGTATTAATGATATGGGTTAGTGGGCTAGACTTGATGTGACCATTAGACTCAACCTTAGACTAGACATTTTGGACCCACTAATTAATCCCCTTTCATTTAATTAGAAAAATTGTTAAACCCTCATTTGGGATGAAAACCCTATTTATTGGAAAACTCTTCATGAAATCATTGATGAAAAATAGGACTTTATGCATTTTCTAGCCCTAGGTCCATAAGTGGCCGGCCCTATATATGAGAGGGGGAGCCTCCCTCAAGTGCATTCATTTGTTCATGAGAAACCCTAAGTGAGTTCTTCCCCAAACCCCCTTCATTCCTCCACAAAATTTTAGAGATTAAACCCTAATCCCTCTTATTTCCCTCATCTAAGAAGCCTAGAAGCTTAGGTTTCAAGGAGCATTAGAGAAGAAGAAGCTTGGCTAGAGAACCCTTGACTTTGCATTGAGAATCCATCTTCCAAGAGGTAAAATTCTAAAATCTCTCTTTTAAATTCTGTTTTATTTGTTTTATTGACCATTAGGAGCCAACCCATGGTCTAGGAATAGCCACAAGGGGAGAGGATGAGTCTCTATTGGTTTTTATGGTGTTTCTTCATGAAGTTGTGTTCATATTTGGGATTTTATGTTTAAGAAATTTTTGTTCCTCTATTGTTCGTTAAAACTAGTCATATTAGTTATATATAGCTATAATTGATAGGTATATATAATATTGGTTATGTATTGGGGAAATTGACATGTTGGTTAATATAAGTAGAGAGGGAGCCTCCCTCAAAGTCATTTATAACTCATGAAGAAACCCTAGAAATAGCTTCCCAAAATCTTTTCCTTCCTCAAACAAAATTTAAAATTTTAAACCTCAAATCCCTCTCATTTCTCTCATCTAAGAGGCTAGAAGCTTAGAGTTCAAGGAGCATTGGAGAAGAAGAGGCTTGGCTAGAGAACCCTTGATTTTGCATTGGAAATCCATCTCCCAATAGGTAAAAATCTAAAAACTCTTCTTTAAATTCTGTTTTTATCATTTATTTGGCCATTAGGAGCCCACCCATTGGTTTAGGAATAGCCATAAGGGGAGAGCATGAGTCTCTATTAGTTTTTATGATGATTTCTCCATGATGTTGTATATAAATTTGGGGTTTTGGATTTAAGGGTATATTTTCCCTATTTTTTTATAACACTAATCATACTATATATATATATATATATATATATATATATATATATATATATATATATATGTGTGTGTGTGTGTGTGTGTGTGTGTGTGTGTGTGTGATTAGTTGTATGATTGGGAGTTTTGGCAAGAGTTTGGGTTATGTATTACATGAGTATTATGTGTGGCCTATTATTGCCCACAAAGTGTTTAGGAAATTGTCTAGAGGTGTCGGAACTATGTATGAGTAGACTGTATGTATCATGTGGAAGGAAAGGTTACGTTTGAGTATGGGCTGATACTTTTATATCAGTACACATTATTGTATACTATTATAAAGTGAGCTATGAGAGGCTTGTGTGCTTGTGTGGCTAAAGGAGGGAGGCAGTGACATGGTGGTAGCAGTTATTTCAGTCAATGAGGGAGTGTCGGGCTGATGCAGGCTGATATGCATCAGCAATGCTAAGTTGCATCAGTCTCTTCATAGTGTGCAGTTGAAGTATCTGTTTTGGGGCAGGAAGTATCATGTCGGGCTTGCTGTGTACAAGAGTTGGTTTCAGTTGTTAGTGTAGGAACAAATCTTTGATTGTACAATAAGGATTCATGTAAGGGAAATGGGTGTAAACCAGAGATCGAGTATCCAGGGTGGGTCTGCGTATGGTAGCCAGGACTACCGTGTGTGTATATGACATGCTTGTGTCTATAGTGTATCTGTATATTGCCTAGGGACTGCTACCTAAAATGCAGTTGAGGGTTAAATGATGTAGGTGTGCAAGCCCAGGTGTAGTCAGTAGGGTGATGTTGTTGATGGTATTGACTTGTTATTGGCACAGACAAGATGATAGGTTGCGTACTGCAGTTGGGTTACAGTGGATGCACCACTGTGCAGTATACAAGGTGTATTAGGTGCATTAAGTGTAGGCCATGCATAGTGAGTGTTATGTGGGTTGAAGTATCAGTGAGGTACTATGTGGTTAGAGTAAGTACTTGAGGTATCAAGTTGTAGAGAAAATACTCTGATATATATATACTAAGTTAGTAGAGTATCCGTAACAGTTAGATAACTGTTATTTATGGATGATAGTTAGTATTTAGTGCATTGGTTAGGTAGTAGCAGTTGGATATTGGTTAAGTATTACCTATACCTAGCTAAGGTAATATTGGTATTACAGATAACATAGATAGGGATATGTTAATTAATATTAGTTACTTGTATATGTTAGAGATTGGTTAGTGTTATATTATGGCCTATATATACATTATTTGGTATATAATATAATGTAGTAGCTAGTATTAATTAATATTAGCTAATATAACTTGGTCTGACTAGTATAGTTAGGTAATGACATAGTTTGCCTATTAAAGACCGAGTTTTGGCCTAAAAATTGTATTTCAACATAGTTGATGATATTGTCCTTCTAAAACACCAAATAACATTATTTTGATATCTAGGTCTTTGTGATTCCATCTTGGACATCAATCCTCATTCCCTGCTAAGGACCTCAGACGAGTACATTCTCTGACAGTTTTTATTATTTTGATTATTACTTTGATTCTAGTTGTAGTGTATACTTGATTCTGACACAGCGGATACATGGGCTAGTATCATTGATACCTGTCATGAGGAGTCATGATTGGAATCCATCATACTAGCTGGAGGCGGGGAAATATTAGCAAGATTATGTGATCATACCCCACTTTACATGCTTTATAGCTTACCCCACATATCACGTAGGGTGTAGACTGACCATTTACATGCCTTATAGCATGTTATATATGATTAGCCTGACTATTGCTCCCATCATAGCTAACCAGATGGTTTGCCTAACCTCACATGTATCATAGCCAATCATATATAACAAGCCTGATCTAGTCCCAAGCTGATCACATATTAAACTAATATTTTACAACACTTAGCTAGAATTTCTATTCTTTTATTTCAGTATATTTCATTTCTATCATTCCCATATATTTGTTCATTGCTAGTTAGATCCATATGCTGATTACATGTCTCTCCAGTATTCCTTATTTTTAGTATTTTTTTATCATGTATTTTTCTTACACTGTTTTATAGTTTTTTGTCAATATAATTAAATTGATATTAGTATTTGTGCTTCGCTCCAATCCTGACTGGATAAATTTTTAGAGGATCTCGAGAATTTTTGCCCTGCCTACTATGGTCCAGGAATAGATGGAGATTACATCCTGGAGATTCCAGAGGAGCCACTCTCCTTAGAGGAGACACCACCCACAGTTGTTTAGACATCACTTAGTCTAGTTATTTATGTTTTGGATTGTTATAACTGTATGACTTGGGTGTATGAGACTTATTTATGTTGAGTCAGTTAGACTTTAGACTTATTATTGTTATTTGAGTTGTGTTCTAGACTTATATCAGAACTTCTTATATAGTTATCTCATCATGCCATTTACCTTCTTATAGTTATTATGATTGAGTTCCTTATGATTTGATGATCAAATACATTATTCATTGTCCTCCTTATGGAGTTGAGATCATTGACAAGTTATATTGCGAGTTGTGATTAGTAGTATTGAGACCTAGACAGCGTTCTATCGCCGATGCTGCGGCGTAGGCTGGACGTACCCACGGTTTATGCCCAAATTTTGTTTATAAGACAAGTTATGTTTATAAGACAAGTTTATGATTCACAAGTTTAATTTTATGTTCACAAGCTTTAGTTTATGCTTACAAACTCAAATTTTTATTTATGACAAGTAACTAGTTATATTGTAATGTTGTTGAATGTGCATTTAAGTTTACTCGACAAGCGTACCCTTGGCTATCCGGGTTGACTGTAGTATCGGTGGTAGCAATATTCTTAAAACATGCATTTAGTAATTAAGGCATGTGAAAACCCTAGCTAGTTAATCGTAGCAAGCCGTACAGATGTTTGGCCTTGTAATGAATGATGTCACTTTTATTATAGCTTGCTCTTCTAGTTTCTTTTTCTCTCGATGCGTGGTTAGAGTGCAAAGTCCTGCTCGGGTGAAGGACTGCAACCCCGGTGCTTGTTTGGTGTAAGGGTTGCGGTCCCGATCCCGAGTAGTTCCTATGCCCTCTTGATGCTCGTCGCCTTACTTTCATCTTAGAATTTTTTATCAGTTCTATCATTATATTTTTAGACAAGTACATTGGTACCCTATAAGTCTCGACATTCATTTATTTTTATATATTTTTTCTGCTAATGTTGTGATATGTTTGGTCTATCACCTTGAGCTCCTTTGTGGTACTTGTTGCTTGGGGTTCTGACCCCACTAGTTTTTTACGGCCAGATTATTCCAAGAAAAACCAGGATCCACCGCACTTCCAGAAAGATGGCTCGCACTCATAGGACTGCGGCCGAAGCTCGCAAGTGGGTTTCCTTCCTCCACCCTCATAGTGTTATCTTATTTTATGGTATTTTAGTAAGAGGCAGTATTAGCCCCTTATTTTAAGATTACTTCTCTGACTTCGGTCAACATGATGTATATATTAGACTATGACTGGTATATTTATTCATGTATAATTATACTCTGCTAGTACAACATTTTGTATTTACTAGGTTCATGATCATATATGGTATGTAATTTGGGACGCCTTTTTTTACTTTCATATATGATATACTATTGTACTTGTGTTGATGGATTGAGATACTGGGATTTATCGGCCTTAGGACTAACATCATAGCATGCTAGAGTTTACCCATATGTCTTCTAGATAACCTTTACACATTGCGGCTTACTTCGGTATTCTGCAAGGTGCGGTTGGCCATGTTAGTCCTCGTAATTATCCAGTATTCTGGGAGCAGGGAATGACACAGGTCCCTCGTATGGTATGGCACACTTGATGACTGTCACGTGAGGTGATGTATTAGGTGCATCATTCTGCTAGAGGGTGCTTTGGCTCACGCCTTCCGCTGTATGGCTTTAGCCTATGCCTTTCGCTGGGATCATCTGGCGTGGCTTTTTCGCTGGTACAGGATATGGACTTTGAGATTTTCATGCTTCTACATAATTGAGTTTACTTTACAACTTTATCTTCTTCCTGGATTTGAACTGCTAAAACCAATATTGCTTCATGAAGTTTGGTAAACCACCTGTCACCAAAATCGGATACAAAGAACAACCCCTACCTGAAGACCGACCAACTATCATGGGATCGACAGCTTGACCCTCATTCTTTGACTTATCTTCATTATTTACTTTGTCTCGACGAATCGAATCCTCCATATCCCTTAAATCATCTCGAAGACCTCCCAAAGGAAGTTTTTGACGATCCAAAATCTTTTATCGAATATCCCTCGAGCCTCCATTCAATGACTGTGGCCTAACTATACATCTCAGTGGCATGAGCATGTAGATACCATAACATATATCTCCTCGAGCTAGCAGTTGAGAATCCTTCGTAAGGTTCCAATCTTTGTCTCCAAACATAGTACGACAACCATCAGCTGTTAGCTTTTCTACGAAAACTAAGTTGTAGCGCAAACTCGGTATATGACGAACCCCTTTGAGAACGAGCTTCTTACCAAACTCTGTTGTCAAGTACACATCACCGATGCCCACAACTATAGTCGTCCCCTTGTCGCTCATCTTCACACGTCCAAACATACCGCCTCGGTATGATGTAAAGAATTTTCTCTGTGGAGTGGCGTGATACGACACCTACGTGTCCA
Source organism: Iris macrosiphon (assembly GCA_036927795.1). Taxonomy (NCBI): domain Eukaryota; kingdom Viridiplantae; phylum Streptophyta; class Magnoliopsida; order Asparagales; family Iridaceae; genus Iris; species Iris macrosiphon. Next base: position 28,012,733 of record JAYESA010000006.1, read on the forward strand.
AGACCCAATTGCTATCATGACACATGCCGTAAGGTTCCTTGGTGTCGGTTGTTGCGAAGATAGGATCTCCTATAGATGTTAAATATACATAATAATTCTTGCCTTTAGCCTTCTATTTTTTTTGAGCTTCAAGCAGTTCTAAAATGACCCCTTTTGTCACAGTGATAGCAGCCCTCCTTGTGGTCTACAGTCGCAAGATCCCGAGAACTTTCCCTGTCCTCGTATGTGACCTAAGTGTTCCCTTCATGTAAGAAGCAACCAGAGTGGAATCCTTCATGATTCAATATGCCAGACCTCCTCGTTCAACAAATTGCTTTTGACTGCCTCCATCGTGATAACTCCATCAGGTGCAGAGTTGCTTACAGACACCACCAACGTCTCCCAGCTTCCTGACAGAGAACTCAAAAGCAGTAGGGCCTGAAGCTCATCTTCAATCACCATCTTCACTGCAAACAACTAATTGATCCTGATATTGTGCCACCGAGGCACCCTCCGTGTACTTTGAGTCGACGAGTTGGCAAATAAGAAATGTCTTGTTGCCAGCCGTCTTTCGTTTGTACAATGAATGCAGCTTCTCCCATAATTCTTTTGTCGAAATCTTCATGAAACGTAATGAAACACCGAATCGTCCAACCATTGATGAATGAATAATTCTTTTGCCGAACTCTCCATGGACACGTGATGAAACACCGAATCGTCCAGCCATTGGCGGCGAATAATTCTTCTGCCGAACTCTCCATGGACACGTGATGAAACACCGAATCGTCCATCCATTGGCGAGTGAATCCAACGGTCTTCCGATCCAAACGTTTACAGTCATCAGAAGATTTGTCCGATGGCTTGACGATGTCGTCCTCCAACGGACCATACGAATCCTTGCACTAGAGTAGATTGTTCATGTGTTCATCTGTCCCGTAGACATGGTTGCATCTTTCCTCGAGAACCACTTGTTGGGAACGTGATGTGACCCGAACTGGAGTTGGCCCATGAGGTGCGATATTGGACTGGACCTATATGCCTTAAAAGAAAATTTTCATGTAAGCCCTGAACCAATCCTAATTGTCTATACTTCAATATCCCACTTCCTATTCGATGTGGAGAGTAAATTACTAACTCCATTGTTACCCCTCTTTTAAGGGATTAATCGAAAACGAGATACAATCTAACAATATTTATACGGAGAAAAGACTAATAATCAAGACTAACTATTCAATTGGCCAACCAATGCAGTACCAGTACTGTTCCATTTTATTCACTCGTGAGTGAGTAGTACAGAAGTGACTTCAATTACACACATAGGAATTCACTTGTTTACCAAGTCATATTAATACAAACCTTTTATTGACTTCAACTGAATCTCAGGCAACACAACTAGCAATATATGCTGTCTTAGAGATCAAGTACATAAGAAGGAAAATTACAATACAAAGATATATAGAATAAGAGTAAACCGAAGCAAATGCCTCAAAATGGGAGTTTTGAAGCTAAAACTCGGTTTTAGTTTGTACTAGACACCACAAAATGCAGTCAAGGCCGATGGTGCGCGACGACCCTCCTCTGACGTGAAGAACGTCAGGAACTCCCCGTGCTCGAATGGCCTGAAGAGTAAGGGATGTTCCTCATCCACCAGCTCCTCAGGAGCCTGGACTTTGAAGCCATCCTTCGGATAGGAAAACAATCCTATAGAATAACGTTCTTCCTTGTTCTTCATTATAACGCGATGAACTGGTGGGTGCACTCGACCATTGGTCCATGCCTGGAAGAACCAAATAGATAGCAGTTAGAAAGATGTTAGCCAAGCTAGCTAACAGTAGATGGTACTGGGGGCTTAAATAGATCCATTCACAACCTAAGCAAGATTTCTTGTACGGCAAACAACCATACATATATAGCTTACTAGTCACTATGTGTGTGCTTGGGAAAATAAACAAGAAAATTAAGTCATCATGTTTGGGTACGAAGGAAAATAAAATAAAATAAAATTAAAGAAAACGGAAGAATCCTAATGCTATGTTTGGTTTGGAAGAAAAAAAATAAAATAAAAAAATAAATAAGAAGAAGAAGAAGAAGAAATGAGAAGAAAACCTTATGCTTTTTTGGTTGATGAAAAATATATATAAAGAAAATTAACATAAAATTTTGAGAATATATATATATATATATATATATATATATATATATATATATATATATAGAGAGAGAGAGAGAGAGAGAGAGAGAGAGAGAGTACTAGAAAAATCCTCGTAAATGGGTGAAGTAGTCGACAACGAATATTCATCGTTGAGCAGCGACGTACCGAGAACGGGTTGTCGATCAAACCAACATGGTTCTATCAATCCGTCAGTGGTTCGTTGTTGGGTTCATCACTGTGGAGCACGGGACGAATCAGCGATGAAATATCTGTTGTTGGTCTATCACCAAGTGTGATACCACAGACTTCCGTCGCAAGTCCTTTGCTAGGCCAAATAAGTTCTACCCTAGTCTTCTAAATTTTGATTTCATTTGAAATGTCTCCCCTAAATTCGAGCACCCTCCCCAGTTCTTCTCTGGTGATACCCTTGAATGCCCCCTCTGTGCCCGGTGTCCTCCCCTCTCATCGTCGCCCCGAGATAGAGCACGACCTCCTCGTCCACTAGCGAGCTCAAGTGGCGCACCCTCCCCCTACTTTTTAAATCTGATAAACTAATGCCCCCTCCACCACCAGTATGACAAATGCCATCCCGCCCCAATTGAGACCTTGAGGCCCACTCGTCCTCCCCCCAAGCTTTCCCCTCTCTCGATCAGAGCTGAACCACATCCGCCCTTCCGCTACAGCTCCGATTCGATCGAAGCTCGACAACCTCCCTCGCCTTTATTGAAAACTCATGGTAGCGCCCGACGCCCCTCCATCTCCACTATTATAGATTTGAGGAGCAACCCTCACGCCTCCTCCCCCTCACGCCCCCCCCCCCCCCCCCCCCAAACTCCCTTGATCTCTGGCATCAAGAAAAGGTATGTAATTAAATCCTAGCCCTAATTTTATTAATTATTAATTTTATTTGGTTCCATTATTACATGTGTTCATGTATTGAATTATTAGGTTTATTTTTTGTCGCTTGTCTCCTTTTGTCACTATCCGTTCCCGTTTTTCGCATTTCTATGGGTATCATATATGTATCATGTATCCAATTCTGATATGATATCCAATACTTGTATTAATTCTAGTACCCATATCCGATATTGGGTCATGTATCCTTTTCTGATTTAGTATCGAGAGCCATAAGAACAAATCACTTGTAAGGTAATCGACATGTTAAAACTAATTAATTAACTTAGTCTCTTTACGTCCCACTTCTGGAGGAGTTTGCATGCTAGCTTGGGCACTCAGCTTAAGTTCAGTACCGTATATCATCCTTAGACAGACGGGCAGTCGGAGAGAACTATTCAGACTCTCGAGGATATGCTACGCACCTGTATTTTAGATTTTGGAGGTTCTTGGGAGGATCATCTTCACTTGGTAGAGTTTTCTTACAATAACAGCTACCAGGCCAGTATCGAGATGTAACCATTTGAGGCATTGTATGGACAGAGATGCTGCACTCTGTTATCATGGGATAATGTTGGTGAGAGAGCTTTATTGGGACCAGAGATGGTAGTGGATGCAGATGAGAAGGTGAAGCTCATCAGGGATAGACTTCGAGTGGCGCAGGACAGACAACAGCTTTGGGCCGATAGCCACCGGAGACCATTGGAGTTTGAGGTATAGATTTTGTTTGAATTTCTTGTGATTGTTTGTTTTGTTAGAGTGCTAAGGTTATATTTCGTGCTAGGTCGCCAGTCTGATTTTCTTGAGGATTTCTCCGACATGTGGCACGATTCGTTTCGGTGGAGGCAAAAATCTTAGTCCGCGATTCATCGGACCATTTAGTATTCTTGATAGGGTTGGTGCAATTGCCTACAGACTAGACTTGCCACCTGCATTGGAGGGAGTGCACAACATATTTCACATGTCATAGCTGAGACGGTACGTAGCAGATCCTAGTCATGTGTTGGTTCACTCGAAGATAGAGGTGGGCCATACTCTTAGCTATCCAGAGCAACCAGTTGAGATTCTGGATCGGAGAGAGAAGGTGCTGAGGAACTAGACTATTCTTTTGGTGCGCGTCGCGTGGAGGCATCACTCGCCAGGAGAGAGTACTTGGGAGCGAGAGACCGAGATACGCGAGCGATATCCATATATGTTTGAACCGTGAGGTATAATTCTTAATTGCTTGTATTGATTGCTTTTGGTAGTTAGTTTCTTCCTAAGACAAAAATTTTCTAAAGTGGGTAGGATTTTCACCCTCACTTTTTCAACTAAGGGTAGTTTGGTAATTTGACATAGAAAATTATATTTTTAGGATTATAATATTCAATATTGTGCATGTTGTAAATATTAATTATTTTATTATTTATTTATTGTTAGATGTTAGATTTATTTTGGACTTGTGTAGTGGACCTAACTAGTTTAGTTTAGATCCATGGACCAACATTTACTTCTAGTTTGGATTGAGCCAAATAGTAAGCCCATTCATTAGGATGATAAATTAATTAGTGATACCAATTAGACTAGAACCTTTCTTCCTTAATTATTTTCTTCATGACTAGCGCCAAGGGGTATTTTGGACTTTCTATAGTAGCTTGGAGGAGGGGCAAGGGGCCTGCCACCATCGGGAGGAGAGAGACTCTCTCTCTTCTCATTTGTTATTCCAAATCTAGATCTTGAATTTTTTCTCTTCCAAATTCTTCATTCCCACACCAATATCTACTCAAATTTCTTTCCAATTACTTTCCTATTCATCATTGGAGGCTAGTAGAATAAGGATCTATAAGGAGGAAGTAAGGATCTACAAGTTGGAGGCTTCTTTCACTCAATTTAGGAATTTCATTGGGAATCCATCTCCCAATAAGTACAATTCAGTTTTTCCTCTCTAATTAGGTTCTAAATATATGATTTAATCATTAGGAACCACCCCATATGCTAAGGCTACCAATAGGAATTAGAATTAGGTTCATAGGAGGCCTATAGAGAAAGTTATGTGGTATTTTTTGTCAATTTTGGGGGAATTCCGAGATTGGCACATTTTGTGTTTGTCAATTGGTCAAATAGATCAAATTGACATATGTTTGATTGGTGTGACTAGTGTCGTGTCCATAATTAGATACATGTAGTCCGTATCCCGATAATTTGGAAATACGGGTTGATTTGGGAGTTTTTCTCCGACACGGGGGTTTGAGCATGTCACATTTTGACACGAACACGTAGTTGAGTAATTAGTTCTTCGTATTGTTTATAATTATAATTTTAGACTTGCTCGTATCCTTTGGGATATGTTTGATTGTGTAGTGGAGCCGTATAGCAAGTGTATCATAGAATGAGTGATACGGGTGCAGTGCACTATACGTGTTTATTTTATTGCATTTTAGATTCAAGTTGACTTGGTAATATCTGTTAGAATGATATATTATAATAATTGTGTGATATATATGTGTATGTATATTTATGGAGGTGTCTATGTTGTGTTTGGAGGTGTTGGTGGCCATGAGAATAAGAGAGTGTATATATATTTACTAGTATAGTAGTTATGTATTTACTTAGTATATATATATATATATATATATATATATTTGTATCTCTAGTGCTATGTGTGTGTGTGTGTGTGTGTGTGTGTGTGTGTGTGTGTGTGTGTGTGTGTATATATATATATATATATATATATATATATATATATATATATATATATATATATATATATATATATATGATTATATTCTTATATGAGTGTATATCTATATATGTATATATATGTTTATAACTAGCGATATATCTATATAAGTATATAGATGTGTGTGTGTGTGTGTGTGTGTGTGTGTGTGTGTGTGTGTGTGTGTGTGTGTGTGTGTGTGTGTGTGTGTGTGTATGTGTGTGGATGTGTGTGAGAGGGGGATCGAACAACTGAATGCAATAGTCAGTAGCAACAGCATTATACATCAATTGAATGCAAGAGCAGCAGTAGCAGTTTGCAGCAAGAGGAGAGAGCAATAGCTGCAACCACAGTAGGATCGAGCAACTGCATCATGCTGCAGCATCAACAACAACTGCAGGTAGCAAGCAATATAGAAACTGCATTCAGCAAGAGGTAGCAGCTGCAAGCACAGCACTGCAGTAGCCAATGCATCAACTAGCAAGTGTGCAGCCAAGCTTGTTGTTACAGCAGCAGCAACAGCATGAGCAAGCTACAATATCAACAACAACTGCAAGTAGCAGCATGCAGTGCATCAGCAAGAGGCAGTAGCAGCTAGCACAGCAGCAAAACAGCAAGTAGAGCAGCCACAACAACAAGGCCAGCAGCAACAACAAGATCAGGGGAAGCAGCTAGTTAAGGTAAGAGGGTTAGTTAGTTATTAATAGTTTAGTTACTTAGTTGCATATTGATCTAGTTAGTTATATATGCATATATATTTAACTAGTTAGTCATATTGATAACTAGTAGTTAGATATATACATATTATTATATTAGTAGCTATATATATGTATGTATATATGTATTGGTATGTTAGTAGGTAGTTGTAGTATTGTAGTTTATGCATGTTAGTATATAGTTTGGTGTATGGGTAGTTAATTGCATATTAGAGTTTGGATTACCTTGTGATACCAAGGTAATGTCAAGATATTGGTGGATACTCGAGGTATTGTGTTTAAGTATCAAGATGGGTGTGTAGGTTGTAACACCCTATTTTTGTAAAAATTTTAAAAAAAATGAATTTTCTGAATTTTTTGGTAATTTTTAATTAATTATTCAAAATGTCCTTCAAGGATTAATATTTTTATGTATTAAATTAAGTATTAAAATATTACAAAAATTATATTTTTGGGTGTATTATTAATTATTGGATATTGTGTAATTTTTTTAAAACTTATTGGGCTCAAAAACTATTTTTAAAATAGCTAAAAACTCCCGTTTTAATTAAACCAGCTTAAACCGGGTTAAACCGGGTTGAACCGGACTGAACCGGACCAACCCAACCCAACCCAGCTGAACCGACCCGGACCCTAGACCTAACGGGTCGGGTCTGGACCCGACCCGCCTACCCGCAGACCCGACCCGCCAGTAACCCTCTTCCCTCTCTCCCACGAACCCCCGATTCCCCCGCCCGTGTTCTGCGGCCACGAACCGCCCCCACCCCCGCCTATTCCGCCGCCCCCCGCCTCGCTCGCTGCCGACCTCCCACGATCCCCGCTCAGGCCGCCTCTCCCGCTCCCTTTCCCTTTATAAAGACCCCCGAGTCCCCGCCATCACCACCACTTCTCCACCACCGCCATTACCGGCACCCCGACACCACCACTCTACCGCACTCCGGCCGCCTCCGCGAGCCTGACTCCCCCGTCGACCCTTCCCCGGCGATGGCGACGAGCACCCGACGGCCCCCAGCAGCCGCAACCGCGGCATCGCCACCACCACCGTCGTGCCCCGCCGCTGTACCATGTCTCGCCTTCCAGTTCACGAACAACGAGGTACCTGTCTTTCCAGCCTCGTATCTCTCTGTACATAAACCCGTATTCCGTTCTGTCGAATCTTGTGCGAAGACCGCGTGACCCACTCGAAATCCGTGCAACTCGTTCGCGACGCAAAATCAGGAAAATAAACCCTAATTTCTGAAAATCAGAAATTTCCCCAAACTCCCCAGTTCGCGACCTTTTTGCGACTAACCTGTTAAATGTTTTCAAAATTGGCTTGAACAGTAATTTAGATCATATGACCAGGTTTAAACTCTGTTTTTAGTTTATTTTATTGAGCTGTAGTTTGTAATATTTTCGAGGGTGAAAATGACCAAAATATTGGTTATTTAAAACCCTAATTTTCCCGGAACTAGGTGTGCCCCGCTAAACGAGGCGACTTGATCGTGTGCGAACTTCACCGAAAGATGCGCACCGTTAATACGAACGTGTAGGATTTCGCGGAAGTTGATTTGGATGTGCATGCACACCGAAATCAACGCGTATCCGTCGACAACATCCCGTATCGGTCCAGTTCTGAAACTCGTTGTAACTCCGTGTACGCTTGACGTATTGAAACAAAACTTACGCCATCGGACTCGTAGCATTTTTTTGGTCCTGTGACACAAGTTTGGTTCAATTTTGGGAACGTTGACAAAATCCCGTATCGTGGGTCCTACGGCTCCACTTGACGGACGATTTTATGATCAGCCTCGGAATCTAATTTTGGATATTTCGTTTGGTTCGTATGGTCTTTTTGGACTTGTAGACACTAAGTTTGATGAATTTGGAGAACTTTGTCTCTGGCACATTTTTCGGTGCGAAGTGGGCTACATGTGGACCCTACTTTGACTAGAAACTGTCAATTTTGTCCATGTATCCAAATTGGACTTATGGACAGGCAATTTGTCACTACCACTTTTCCAGGCAGGGGCATTTGTGTAATTTCACTATTTTAAATAATTATGTATTAAATTAAATTGCTGAGTTTTATAAACTAATTATATTTTTAAGTGATATTTGGTTTTAGGTCAAACCCTAGAACGCATTAGGGCAAACCCTAGTGACCAAACCCTAATTTAAAAACCCAGTTCTAGTAAAACCCTAGAATTCTAATTTTTGGGTTTGGACCTCAAACCCTAGAAGGCCTAAACCTGAGTTAATTAGGTTCTACATGGCTGGACCTGGGGGTTTAAACCTAGACTATGCATTAGAAACCCTAACTGGGCTTTAATATAAAAGGGAAGCCATTCTTCATGAAGAGAGAAGAAACCCTAGCCTCCACAAGAGAAACCATCTTTCCACCCAATTTTCGAGATCTAGCCCTAGGTTTCCATTTTCTCCTCCTCCAAAGCAAGGAAAGCAGGGAACTTGGGTCAAGGAAACTTGGGAAGGAAGAACTTCCATTGGAGAAACCATCCCTGCAGGTAAAACCCCATTTTTCTTCATTAAATTCCTGTTTTCAGATGTTAATGGCCCTTAGGAACCCACCCCTCTGTGTAGAGTTTGATTTTAGGGTTTTGATTAGGTTTTTGTGTTCATACGTTTGTTTTCCCCAATTTTCGTGAACCCTAATCCTAGGGGTTTGCAAGTATTCTGGATTACATCTCCTACCTATAGTCTAGATCTCTATTTTAGGGTTTTGGATCTCGGTTTCTGGAGATTCTCGATGTGGAAGCAGTGTTTGGGGGTTTCTGTACAGTCGGGTAATTGTGTGTGAACTGTATGTTTTAACAGTATGGGTTGTGTCCCTGTGTCACAGTATCAGACATTGGGGGAGAGGGTTCTGCGTAGAGTCAGGTTTTATGAGTGTTAGGGTTTTGTATTAAAGTGTAGCAGTGTCTTGCTGTGTCGTGTCTATGTGAGCATTGTGTGTTTTGAGTTAGGATATAGGGTGTTCTTAGTAAAGGTTATGGAGAATCTGTGTGTTCTCAGTAAATACCTGTGTGTAGAGTTGTCCCAAGTTCAACAGTAGGTTCTGTGTGGTTGTGTATTAATGTATAGGGGAGTGAATGAACCAATGGGTAGATGTGTAGCTGATTGTTCCCAGGTTCAATGCAACTGTGTAGGTAATTAGGATAGTTCAGTGTTGAATTTTAGAAGTGATGGGTTATGTTGTATTGGGTTTCCCTAGAGTATCAGACCTGAGATAATATAGGTATGTGTGTGAGTGTATCCATATGCACCCTGTGTGTTTCTGTGTAGGTTGTGTATTGGTGAAGTGCCTGTGTATATGTGTATTAGATTAGGTGAGGATATGTGTGTGTGAGATGACTGGAAACCTAGTGTCTAAGTGCCCAGAAATTGTGTGATCAGTGTTAGATATGTGAACTGTGTATTTTCCTAGCGTGAGAGTATCTTGTGTGGAGTTGTGTTGTATTCAGCAGCCACCTGTGTGTATCAGTACCTGGGTAGGGTGGCTGTGTGAACCTAGCTAAGTCTGTGTGTGCAGTAGGGATAGATGCTACCTGTATGTGTGTGGGTTCAGTGAGCAGATGGGATTGTTAGAATATTAGTAGTTAGCCACTTAAATGTGCATTGGGTTACCTATATAGTTTAGCTAATGCTGTGCATCAATAACCAGTGTGAGAACCTAAGTGGATCAGTGTTTATCAGTGTCTCAGTGAGTGTTTCCTGTGTATTAACTAGTGGTATGATACCTGTGTGTTCCTATCTATGTATGTGTACTAGTTAAGTTCAGTATGTTGTGAGGAAACAGAGTACCCCTGAGTTATGAGTATTAGTTTAGTGGAGCAAGGAGAGGGGGGTTGAGAGAGCAGAGGATACGTATCAGTATCCTGAAACCTGTGAGGGTGTGAGTGTATTGAATTGGGTGAGTTATTTGTGTCAGTATGTATAGCTGTGTGTTCTTAGTAAGGTTAACAGTGTGTGGGTGTGTAGTATATCAGTGTGTACAAGAGTTCCCAGTGTGGGTAATTCCCAGTCAGTGTTAGTCTAGAATATCAGTAAGTGGCAACCTGTGTGAACATCAGTGTGAGTATGTGTTGTGTGCAGTGAGGTATTGAGTGTCAGTATGTATATAAGGTAGGAGTTTAGTATAAGATATGGGTAATAGTGTTGGTAAGGTAATGGTATAGGTTTGATGAGATACTAAGGTATATGTTATGGTGCAAGGTATTGGTCAAGGTATTCAAGATTAATTGGGTTATGAGAGATATTAGAGTGATATAATAAGTATAGCTAAGATATTAGAGATAGTAATTATATAGAGTCTATATTGTAAGTATAGAACATATGATATAGTGTATTTAACTAGTATTAGTTAACAATAGCTAGTATGAACCTAGAAGCAAGGTATTAACTAGTATTGACCAAAAACCTAGAGTTGACTTAGTAACACCTAGTATAGACCTAGAAATGGCCTAACACCCCATTTCAACTTAGCTAATCACTTTTAATATTCCAAACACCATTTTAACATTGTTATCTTATATATAGGTCATTGTGATCCCACTTTGGACATTGATCCTCACACTTTGCTCAGGACCACAGGCGAGTACATTCTCTGACAGTTTTCATTGTTGATTACTTCTATAAATTGTAGTGTATTACATACTTGATTCCGACACTATGGATACACGGGTTAGCACCCTAGATCCCCATCATGAGGAGTCGTGATTGGAATCCACCGTGCTAGCAGGGGAATGGGAAACTATTAGTAGATTATGTGATCATATCCAAACTTACCATGCATCATAGCTCACCCCACTTCTCACGTCGGGTGCGGCCTGACCATCATCATGCTTCATAGCTGTTATATATGATTAGCCTGACCATTATCATGCATCATAGCTAACCATATGGTTAGCTTGACCTCCAAGAATCATAGCTAATCATATATAACCAGCCTGATCTAGTCCCAAGCCGATCACATAATAAACTAATATTTCAAACACTTAGTTAGATGTTTATCTTTATTCAGATTTACTTGTTCTAGCATTCACTGTTTATTGTTCATTGCTAGATGCTCTATTGTCTATTTCATTTTCTCCTGTACTTCTCATTTTCATCATTATTTTCTATCTTGTATCTCTTACACTGTTTATAGACTTTGTCAATTTAATGAAACTGCTGTTAGTGCTTGTGCTTCGCTCCAATCCTGACTGGATAACATTTTTCAGAGGACCTGGAGGATCTTTGCCCCACTCATTACGGCCCAGGATTAGAGGGTGATTTCACTCCAGAAACCCCGGAGGAGTTGCCTAGCCTAGAGGAGAACGTACCTGGCTGCTCTTAGACTACTTTTTCTGCATTATTGTTTTAGACTGAGTCTGAGATGTATTTATTATTTTGTGACTTTGTGAGGTCATTTAGACCCAGGATTTGAGTTGGATTATTGTGGTTGGTTTTTTAGAACTCTTTTCTATTCTCATCGTGCCCATTATTTTTATAGCTTGTGATTGAGTATATTTATAGAATTGTGGATTCATATTATCATTGTCCTCCGTACGGAGTTGAGACTATTGACAGGATATGCTATGTTTGTGACCTAGACAGCGTTCTACCGCCGATGCTGCGGCGTAGGCTGGACGTACCCACGACTCATGCCCAAATTCCGGGTGCGGGTCGTGACACAATTCTAGCTATTTGATGACTTCTGAGCATAATGGTAATATTTGTTTCAGCATCCGGTGGCGTTCCTGAAGATTTCACGAATACCGGAGCAACTGTTGGAATCCAAACCCCAAGCAAGTGTACCTTGCCAATCTTGAAGTACTTGCTACATGTTATTTCCTTGATTTAATTATATGATATAAATATTCAACCTAGGACCGTGTGATATTACTTAACATCGTCGTACGCGAAGTCGTGTAACGTTACTAGAGATTGATATCGCGACCCTATATATATATATTCGTGCTTGCATTATCAAGTACGTCATACCATAGGACACCTGACACTGTTTATGAGACAAAATCTCCCTGAGTCATTCATGGTGATTCTGTATAGGTTACAGGATTCGAGACATAGACTTTTTATATCCAGAGCTATCATATGACTTGCTGCATTAGATATGATCTTACGTGTCATAGACAAGAGACGTGTGATTACATTGGGTGGGAAGAGACACACAGACTACAGACTAATTATATATGTATATTTATTACAGTGCCTTAGCCACTACAGTGCTAGGCCCACTACATAGTAAAATTATATAGTATAACTACATAGTATTACTGCTACCGGCTCCCCGACAAAGAGCTTGTAGTAGTCTCAGCCTGAAGTCCTAGTGATGCTCTCATTCTGCATATCACATAGCTGGTTACATAGTTTGCCCTATTGTTTCATTTATTTATATACTGTATTTATTTGGCTTGAGTTATTCTTGTACCTTGCTATGTCCCCTGAGGACCTGGATCCGGATTATGTCCCCAGGTTTAACAGAGGAGATCTACCCCGAGGTATACGGGACAGGAGCAGACATTGGAGCAGACCATTACCAAAGGACGAGGCGATCGCCGAGGATTTTTCCTGAGTATCTGATTTATTATACTCAGTTATTTCTATTGTTGACTCTTACTTCCTGTCTATTTGAAATGTTGCAACAAACTCATTATAGGGTTATTCCCCGAGATATTTATTGAGACTTGTTGATTATTATTTCATCTTGATTATTCTGATATTGATTGTATTTATCTTCTGTGGATGAGATTAGTTTCATAGACATTATTAGTTGTTTTACAGGTTAAGTACACCTTGATGGGTCCATTAAATTGGGTTGTCCATCGGTGTGTGCTGCTGGCCATTGCCACGTGGCTAGTCCCTCGGTATTTTGGGACTGGGGCGTGACATAGTTTTTGTGGTGGCCCATGCAGGTCTCCGACTAAATTGTTTCAGTTTCAACTAAGGAACTGAGCAAGCCTACGACAAAGATAGGATAAGTTATAGGATCTCATCCACTTGATTGATTCGTTCTTGACCTCTCTGTCGACTTCAAAATAATTTATTGACCTGTATTCTTTCTTGATTCTTTTGTACACTTCTCATAGTTTACTTTGGATGCAGAGAAATGGATTCACAAGTATGCGACGAGACTCCCGTGGGAACACCATAAGTTGTAGTAGTTGTAGTGCCCCGCTCCGCGTAGGCACTATGTACAAGTGGGATCGCCTTGCTTGCTCGAACGGAAGTCTTCTCGGAGAGTTCTCGACTGATTGATCAAAGTGAGTGGGCAGAACTGCATTCTCTGATTCTTGCACGACTTAATAATGAATCTGAGTTTTTGAATGCTTGTTGCTTAATAAGATTGTTTCATAAGAAGAAAGATAGAACCGACTCAGTATGCTAATAAGAGAACTCACATAGCTTGTCATTAAAACGAATCTGCTTGCTTGCCTAATAAGAGAACTAGAATGCTTGTCTGAAACGAGATAGAACCTTGCCATGCTAATAACAAGAGTAAAAAGGATTGCTTGCACTTATATCGTATGCTAGACTGGAATACTAGAATGCTTGTCCACAAGAGATAGAATTTGCATGCTAGAGTTATAAGAACTGTTCTTGCTTGTTACTTGTTTAAGAGTTAGTTTGCTTGAATATGTTTTATATTTGCTTGTGAAAAGACAAACTTGGTGAAAAGCGTGAACTTGTGAATCTAGACTAATAGTCCACCTCGAGGCTTAACAGGTGTGGCTATTAGGCAACGTGCATAAAGACAATGAGCTTCGGCTATCTGGACTTGAGCTTGAGAAATGAGAAAAGAGATAGACTTGTGTGCTTGGTTCATCAGTTGCATGATAGCATATTTTTCTGATAGGGCTTGCATTCATGCATTTGGTCAGGACAACTTGTGCACAAGGTTATCTCTCGGGCGTTCCTGGGGCACTGGGATCGTTCGGCCTAGGAGAGATCTAGATACCTGAGGCTTGTACGTCCTTGGGTAGACCGGAGACTCGTCTATTAGTTAGATTGGGCTTGTATGTCCCAACTGCTAATCCCGTGGAGGGGACCATCATGTAGTTAGGGCGCATGCTAGGCTAGCCTTCTTGCATACCTAACTGTTTGATGCAGGGACGAACAGGAAACTAGAGAACTGTATACCTTATGTTATGCAAATTGTTGCTAACTTGTGTGTCTGCTGCAGGGATAACCGCTCGACCGTGGGTAAGAAATAATATGAGTTATACATAAGCCTGCTTATTCATCTAGTCTGCACCGTTGAGCTTCTGTTAGTACTTCATGTATATAGATATGTTGCCTTAAATGCTTGAAGATATGACAGTCCACTTGAGATGCTTGCCTTGATTCGATATTTTCAGTCTGCTAGATTAACTTTGCCCCAAACGAGATAGATTGTGATGCACAATACATGCTGCACACTGCACGATAGAGCACTATCCCAAATTGTATGCTTATAGTTTGAATATGCAAAACTGTTTCAAAGTTATGTTTCAAAAAGATGTAATATAACTCTACTAGAACTGCATGAAACGAACTTAGGTAAAACTAGCAAGATCACTAGAATTGCAATGTTTTGCCACAAGTCTACTTAGTGTGGGTTTCAGGGGGTGTAGCTTCTGTTCAGTTGTTTATATCTCACCAGTACTTGCATAAAGTGCTGACCCACCAACAGTCTGCTTGTTCTCAGGTGCTCGTTCGTCCGAGGAAGCGATAGCCGTGCCTCATCCCAAGGAACCGGAAATCTGGAGTCGATGCCTGGAGCCGCATCGAGTTGTGCCTGCTTTGAGTTGCTTTGTATAAAGGGACATAATGTATGGAACGGTATCATTGTAATCGAGAGAAGAGTGCTTGACCGAATTGTAACCTCGGCCATGTGCCACTTGTAACATTTGTGAATATCAATAAAAGAGCCTATTTTCATATGCCATTGTGTTCTTCACTTTTCTGAAATATTATGTGCCGCTGCTTCAGATATTGAATAGCTTACTTGCCCTTGTTTTAAAGCTTTGGCCTTGTGCAAGCGCATCTTAGGCTTGCACGGCATCACGCCCGTGCGAGGACGATCGGTTCCGTAGGGACCAAAGCGAGGACGAACGGCCCTGCGGGACCGGGGCGTGACATAATGGTATATTCCATCTTAGGCACATCACTGGTGGCTATCTGAGGAGAGACGGCTCGGACCAGACCGAGTCACTTGGGAGGAGTTCTCCAGACTCTTTCAGGAGATGTATATTCTATCTATTGCTCGATCAGAACTTCAGGACAAGTTCAATCGCCTCACTCAAGACAGTATGACAGTGGAAGAGTATAATGCAGAGTTCTTTCGTCTGAGTCGCTTCGCCCCTACCCTGATCTCGACAGAAGAGGAGAAGGCTGAGAAGTTCTTCGATGGACTAAACTTTGAGCTACAGAGATTGATCGGATCCGTTGTACCTACTTCATATACGGACGTCCTTGCTGCAGCCCGACGCATGGAGCGCGTCACCAGAAGAGAATCCAGCCTTAAGCGCCCATTCACATCAGCACTAGCCAGAACACCACAAGGAGAAGCTGGAAAGAGACCTCACATGCACCATCCACCCAGAACATCTTCGCAGATACTACCTACATGTCAATATTGTGGCAAGCGAGGCCATCATGAGAGCGAGTGCAGACGTAAGTTGGGATTATGCTTGATTTACAGATCCAACCAACATTTAGCCAAGGATTGTCCTGAGCATCGAGAGGGATCACTAATGTTAAACCGACAAGCTTTACCAGCACCGAGGCCAGTTTATCCAGCATTGGGAGCACCATAGACGGGAGTTGGAGGAGTCAGACCACCAGCTCCAGGAGGATATCAGCCGAGGCCACCTTTGGCACCCCAGGCAGCACTCTTTCTACAGGCCCAGCAACAACAGAGGACACCACCACAAAGATGTGGACAAACTTTTGCGATGACAATGGAGGACACCCAGACTCGTGGAGTAGCGAATACGCATAAGATTTAAGTTATTCATAGCTATCTATTCCTAGGAATGCCATAGCACGTGCCTGTTAAATTCTTTTCCTTAGCCTTAAACCTAGTATTTTAAACTTGTTAGTACTTGATACCCAAGTTTCCATAAGTTATAGTTGATCCTTGCCCTAACCAGATTCCTTTACTCTTGAATTACTTATCTAGGAAAATATTTTTTCGATGTGCTACTTAATCCTCACACTTTCCCTTTCGATTTCTCTGATCATGATTCCTTACTCCTTGTGTCGTGCTTCAACCAATATGTCTTGCAACCGCATCATCTCTGCTGTCGATTATTTTCTTAATTGTGATGATGCAATTCTTTTAAGATGGGTAGATTGAAATACCCTATTTTTTTTTAAAAAAATTCTGGATTTTTTTGGTAATTTTTAATTAATTATTCAAAAAGTCCTTCAAGGATTAATATTTTTATGTATTAAATTAAGTATTAAAATATTACAAAAATTATATTTTTGGGTGTATTATTAATTATTGGATGTTGTGTAATTTTTCTGGAATTTATTGGGCTCAAAAACTATTTTAAAATAGCTAAAAAAATCCCGTTTTAATTAAACCAGCTTAAACCGGGTTGAAACGGGTTGAACCGGACTGAACCGGACCAACCCAACCCAACCTAGCTGAACCGACCCGGACCCTAGACCTAACGGGTAGGGTCTGGACCTGACCCGCCTACCCGCAGACCCGACCCGCCAGTAACCCGCTCCCCTCTCTCTCCCACGAACCCCCGATTCCCCCGCCCGCGCTCCGTGGCCACGAACTGCCCACGCCACCGCCTATTCCGTCGGCCCCCGTCCCCCTCGCTGTCGACCACCCACGATCCCCGCTTCGGCCGCCTCTCCCGCTCCCCTTCCCTTTATAAAGACCCCAGAGCCCCCGCCATCACCATCGCTTCTCCACCACCGCCATTACCGGCACCCCGACACCACCACTCCACCGCACTCCGGCCGCCTCTGCCAGCCCGACTCCCCCGCTGACCCTTCCCCGACGACGGCGACGAGCACCCGATGGCCCCCAGCAGCCGTAACCGCAGCATCGCCGCCGCCACCGCCACAGCCGTGCCCCGCCGCCGTACCACGCCGCGCCTCCCAGTTCAGGAACAGGGAGGTACCTGTCTTTCCATCCTCGTATCTCTCTGTACATAGACCCGAATTCTGTTCTGTCGAATCCTATGCGAAGATCGCGTGACCCTCTCGAAACCCGTACAACTTGTTCGGGGTATCGCATCATGTGTCGGTCATAAACTGCGACGCAAAATCAGGAAACTAAACCCCAATTTCTGAAAATCAGAAATTTTCTCGAACTCCCCAGTTCGCGGCTGTTTTACGACCAACCTGTTAAATATTTTCAAAATTGGCTTGAACAATAATTTAGACCATATAACCAGGTTTTAAACCCTGTTTTTAGTTTATTTTATTGATCTGTAGTTTGTAAGATTTTCGAGGGTGAATATGACCAAAATATTGGTTATTTAAAACCCTGATTTTCTCGGAACTGGGTGCGCCCCGCTAAACGAGGCGACTTGGTCGTGTGCGAACTTTACCGAAAGGTGCGCACCATTAATACAGACATGTGGAATTTTGCGGAAATTGATTTGGATGTACGTGCACACCGGAATCAACGTGTATCCGTCGATAATATTCCGTATCGGTCCAGTTCTGAAACTCTTTGTAACTTCGTGTACGCTCGTCGTATCAAAACGAAACTTGCACCATCGAACTCGTAGCATTTTTCTGGTCCTGTGACCCAAGTTTGGTTCGATTCTGAGAAAGTTGACAAAATCCTGTATTATGGGCCCCACGGCTCCACTTGACGGGTGATTTTGTGATCGGCTCATCGGAATCCAGTTCTGGATATTCTGTTGGGTTCGTATCATCTTTTTGGACTTGTAGACACTAAGTTTGACGAATTTGGAGAACTTTGTCTCTGGCACATTTTTCGGTGCGAAGTGGGCCACATGTGGACTCTACTTTGACCAGAAACTGTCAATTTTGCCCATATATCCATATTGGACTTATGGATAGGCAATTCTAGATATTTGATGACTTCTGAGCATGATGGTAATATTTGTTTCAGCATCCGGAGGCGTTCCTGAAGATTTCACGAATACCGGAGCAACTGTTGGAATCCTTACCCCAAGCAAGTGTACCTTGCCAATCTTGCAGTACTTGCTACATGTTATTTCCTCGATTTAATTATATGATATAAATGTTCAACCTAGGACCGTGTGATATTACTTAACGTCCGAATAATATTCGGGTGTCAACGTCGTACGCGGAGTCGTGTAACGTTACTAGAGATTGATATCGCGACCCTATATATATATTCATGCTTGCATTATCAAGTACGTCATACCATAGGACACCTGACACTATTTATGAGACAGAATCTTCCTGAGTCATTCATGGTGATTCTGTATAAGTTACAGGATTCGAGACATAGACTTTTTATATCCAGAGCTATCATATGACTTGCTGCATTAGATTTGATCTTGCGTGTCATGGAAATGAGACGTGTGATTACATTGGGTGGGGAGAGACACACAGAATACAGGCTAATTATATATATATTTATTACGGTGCCTTAGCCACTACAGTGCTAGGCCCACTACATAGTAAAACTACATAGTATAACTACATAATATTACTACTACCGGCTCCCCGACACAGAGCTTGTAGTCTCAGCCTGAAGTCCTAGTAATGCTCTCATTCTGCATATCACATAGCTGGTTACATAGTTTCCCCTATTGTTTTATTTATTTATATACTGCATTTATTTAGCATGAGTTATTCTTGTACCTTGCTATGTCCCCTGAGGACCTGGATCCGGATTATGTTCCCAGGTTTAACAGAGGAGATCTACCCCGAGGTATACAGGATAGGAGCAGACATTGGAGCAGTACCATTACCAAAGGACGAGGCGATCGCCGAGAATTTTTCCTGAGTATCTGGTTTATTATACTCAGTTATTTCTATTGTTGACTCTTACTTCCTGTTTATTTAAAATGCTGCAACAAACTCATTATCGGATTGTTCCCCGAGATATTTATTGAGACTTGTTGATTATTATTTCATCTTGATTATTCTGATATTGATTGTATTTATCTTCTGTGGATGAGATTAGTATCATAGACCTTATTAGTTGTTTTACATCTTAAGTACACCCTGATGGGTCCATTAAATTGGATTGTCCATCGGTGTGTGCTGCTGGCCATTGCCACATAGCTAGTCCCTCGGTATTTTGGGACTGGGGCGTGACATAGTTTTTGTGGTGGCCTATGCAGGTCTCCGACTAAATTGTTTCGGTTTCAACTAAGGAACTGAGCAAGCCTGCGACAAAGATAGGATAAGTTATAGGATCTCATCCACTTGATTGATTCGTTCTTGACCTCTCTATCGACTTCAAAATAATTTATTGACCTGCATCCTTCCTTGATTCTTCTGTACGCTTCTCATAGTTTATTTTGGATGCAGAGTAATGGATTCACAAGCATGCGACGAGACTCCCACGGGAATACCACAAGTTACAGTGGTCACCTACGACGATAAAGTGACACCTGTGGGGGGAGGTCAATCAGCTCAACAAAGCCATCAAGCAGGTCGACCTACCTCAAGATTTCGACGAGACGATATTCCACCACAGCCGCAGTTTTCTCCACAGATGCCTACCTTTCCACCAGGACAGCCTATGGATGGTCAGCAAATGTTTCAAATATTCTGCACAATGATGCAAGCTCAACAGCAGATTCATCAAGAGGCTCAGCGTCACAAGGCAGAGAATATGAGAAATAGCATAGTGACTGCACTGGAGCAGGCGAACCTACCAGCTCGACGGTCATCGATGGGCTCTATCATCAATTTTCGCTAACTAAAGCCTGGCACCTTTTCAGGCAAGGAGGAGCCTACTAAAGTTCATGAGTGGCTCACGAACACTCAACATCAATTAGAATCAGCTGAGCTTCCAAGAGAGCATTGGATGATTGTCGTCAGGATGCAGTTGATGGGCAATGCACATCACTGGTGGCTATATGAGGAGAGACGGCTCGGACCAGACCGAGTCACTTGGGAAGAGTTCTCCAAACTCTTTCAGGAGATGTATATTTCATCTATTGCTCGATCAGAACTTCAGGACAAGTTCAATCGCCTCACTCAAGATGGTATGAAAGTGGAAGAGTACAATGCAGAGTTCTTTCGTCTGAGTCGCTTCGCCCCTACCCTAATCTCGACAGAAGAGGAGAAGGCTGAGAAGTTCTTCGACGGACTAAACTTTGAGCTACAGAGATTGATCGGATCCGTTGCACCTACTTCATACACGTACGTCCTTGTTGCAGCCCGAAGCATGGAGTGCGTCACCAGGAGAGAATCCAGCCTTAAGCGCCCATTCACATCAGCACTAGCCAGAGCACCACAAAGAGAAGCGGTAAAGAGATCTCACATGCACCAGCCACCCAGAATATCTCCGCAGATACTACCTACATATCAATATTATGGCAAGCGAGGCCATCATGAGAGCGAGTGCAGACATAAGTTGGGATTATGCTTGATTTGCGGATCCAACCAACATTTAGCCAAGGATTGTCCTGAGCATCGAGAGGGATCACTAATATTAAATTGACAAGCTTTACTAGTACCGAGGCCAGTTTATCCAGCATTGGGAGCACCACAGACGGGAGTTGGAGCAGTCAGACCACCAGCTCCAGGAGGATATCAGCCGAGGCCACCTTTGGCACCCCAGGCAGCACTCTTTCTACAGGCCCAGCAACAACAGAGGATACCACCACAAAGACATGGACAAGCTTTTGCGATGACAATGGAGGATGCGCAGACTCATGGAGTAGCGAATACGCGTAAGATTTAAGTTAAAAAATAGCTATCTATTCCTAGTAATGCCATAGCACGTGCCTGTTAATCCTTAGCCTTAAACCTAATATTTTAAACTTGTTAGTACTTGATACCCAAGTTTCCATAAGTTATAGTTGATCCTTGCCCTAACCAGATTCCTTTATTCTTGAATTACTTATCTAGGAAAATATTTTTCCTATTTGCTACTTAATCCTCACACTTTCCCTTTCGATTTCTCTGATCATGATTCCTTACTCCTTGTGTCGTGCTTCAAACAATATATCTTACAACTGCATCATCTCTACTGTCAGTTGCTTTTTTAATTGCGAGAACGCAATTCTTTTAAGATAGGTAGATTGTAACACCCTATTTTTTTTAAATTTAAAAAAAATAAATTTTCTGGATTTTTTGGTAATTTTAATTAATTATTCAAAATGTCCTTCAGGGATTAATATTTTTATATATTAAATTAGGTATTAAAATATTACAAAAATTATATTTTTGGCTGTATTATTAATTATTGGATGTTGTGTAATTTTTCTGGAATTTATTGGGCTCAAAAACTATTTTTAAAATAGCTAAAAAACCCCGTTTTAATTAAACCAGCTTAAACCGGGTTGAACCGGACTGAACCGGACCAACCCAACCCAACCCAGCTGAACCGACCCGGTCCCTAGACCTAACGGGTCGGGTCTGGACCCGACCCGCCTACCCGCAGACCCGACCCGCCAGTAACCCGCTCCCCTCTCTCCGACGAACCCCCGATTCCCCCGCCCACGCTCTGTGGCCACGAACCGTCCACGCCCACGCCTATTTCGCCGGCCCCCGCCCCGCTCGCTGCCGACCACCCACGATCGCCCTCTGGCCGCCTCTCTCGCTCCCCTTCCCTTTATAAAGACTCTCGAGCCCCCGTCATCACCACCGCTTCTCCACCACCGCCATTACCGGCACCCCGCCATCACCACAGCTTCTCCACCACCGCCATTATCGGCACCCTGACAACACCACTCCACCGCACTCCGGCCGCCTTCGCGAGCCCGACTCCCCCGTCGAACATTCTCCGGCGATGGCGACGAGCCCCCGATGGCTCCCAGCAGCCGCAACAGCAGCATCGCCGCCGCTACCGTCGTACCCCGCCGCCGTACCCCACCGCGCCTCCCAGATCACGAACAGTGAGGTACCTGTCTTCCCATCCTCGTATCTCTTTGTACATAGACCCTTATTCCGTTCTGACGAATCCTGTGTGAAGATCGCGTGACCCTCTCAAAACCCGTGTAACTCGTTCGGGGTATCGCGTCCTGTGTCGGTCACAAACTGCGACACAAAATCAGGAAAATAAATCCCAATTTCTGAAAATCATAAATTTTCCCGAACTCCCCAGTTCGTGACCATTTTGCGACCAACCTGTTAAATATTTTCAAAATTGGCTTGAACAGTAATTTAGACCATATGACCAGGTTTTAAACCCTATTTTTAGTTTATTTTATTGAGCTGTAGTTTGTAATATTTTTTAGGGTGAAAATGACCAAAATATTGGTTATTTAAAACACTAATTTTCCCGGAACTGGGTGCGCCACGCTAAACGAGGCGACTTGGTCGTGTGTGAACTTCATCGAAAGGTGCGCACCGATAATACGGACATGTGGGATTTTGCGGAAGTTGATTTGGATGTGCGTGCACACCTGAATCGTGTATCCGTCGATAACACCCTGTATCGGCCATGTTTTGAAACTTGTTGTAACTTTGTGTACGCTCGTCATATCAAAACAAAACTTGCGCCATCAGACTCATAGCATTTTTTTGGTCCTGTGACCCAAGTTTGGTTCGATTCTGAGAATGTTGACAAAATCCCGTATCGTGGCCCCACGGCTCCACTTGACGGACGATTTTATGATCGGCTCATCGAAATCCAGTTCTGGACATTCCGTTGGGTTCGTATCGTCGTTCTAGACTTGTAGATACTAAATTTGATAAATTTGGAGAACTTTGTCTCTGGTACATTTTTTGGTGCGAAGTAGACCACATGTGGACCCCACTTTGACCAGAAACTGTCAATTTAGCCCCTGTGTCCAAATTGGACTTATGGACAGACAATTCTAGCTATTTGATGACTTCTGAGCATGATGGTAATATTTGTTTCAGCATCCGGAGGCGTTCCTGAAGATTTCACAAATACCGAAGAACTGTTGGAATCCAAACCCCAGGCAAGTGTACTTTACCAATCTTGCAATACTTGCTACATATTATTTTCTTGATTTAATTGTACAATATAAATGTTCAACCTAGGACCGTGTGAGATTACTTAACGTCCGAATAATATTCGGGTGTCAACACCGTACGCGGAGTCGTGTAACGTCACTAGATATTGATATCACGACCCTATATATATATTCGTGCTTGCATTATCAAGTACGTCATACCATAGGACACCTGACACTGTTCATGAGACAGAATCTTCCTGAGTCATTCATGGTGATTCTGTATAGGTTACAGGATTCGAGACATAGACTTTTTATATCCAGAGCTATCATATGACTTGCTGCATTAGATATGATCTTGCGTGTTATGGACATGAGACGTGCGATTACATTGGGTGGGGAGAGACACACAGACTATAGGCTAATTATATATATATATTTATTATGGTGCCTTAGCCACTACAGTGCTAGGCCCACTATATAGTAAAACTACATAGTATTACTGCTACTGGCTCCCCGACACAGAGCTTGTAGTAGTCTCAGCCTAAAGTCCTAGTGATGCTCTCATTCTGCATATCACATAGCTGGTTACATAGTTTCCCCTATTGTTTCACTTATTTATATACTGTATTTTTTTGGCTTGAGTTATTCTTGCACCTTGCTATGTCCCCTGAGGACCTGGATCTAGATTATGTCCCCAGGTTTAGCAGAGGAGATCTACCCCGAGGTATACAGGACATGAGCAGACATTGGAGCAGTACCATTACCAGAGGACGAGGTAATCGCCGAGGATTTTTTCTGAGTATCTGGTTTATTATACTCAGTTATTTCTATTGTTGACTCTTACTTCCTATTTATTTGAAATGCTATAACAAACTCATTATCGGGTTGTTCCCCGAGATATTTATTGAGACTTGTTGATTATTATTTCATCTTGATTATTCTGATATTGATTGTATTTATCTTCTGTGGATGAGATTAGTATCATAGACCTTATTAGTTGTTTTACAGCTTAAGTACACCCTGACGGGTCTATTAAATTGGGTTATCAATCGATGTGTGCTGCTGGCCATTGCCATGTGGCTAGTGCCTCGGTATTTTGGGACTGGGGCGTGACATAGGTGGTGAGATACGTATTGGTTCAAAGCCAAGGTATCTACTTTGTATTAGTTAGCTAAGATCACTATATGTATTATCTTGTATATATATAAATTAGTATTTTCATATCTAAAAACTTGCGTATCTTACGATACGGTGCCTTATTTGTATCCTAGTATCTTAACATAGCTAATGTGGCCTAGTTACATAGTGTATGGACCTAATATTCTAGAGTTGGACTCATACAACTTAGAAATAGCTAGTTTGACCAAGTTTGACTAGTTTAACCTAGAGTTGACCTAGTTTAACTATTTTGACTTAGAAATGGCTTTATGACCTAGAATTGAACCATTTTAACTTATTTTTATTCCAAAATCTTGTATTGATGCAACGTATCATATATAGGTCTGTGTGACACCAGCTTGGGCATCGAGAGACACACCTTGCTTAGGACCTCAGGCGAGTATATTTCTCTGTTAGTTTTTATTTCATAATAATGTATATATCTTATATTCTAGGGCTGTATACTTGATTCTGACACAATGGTTTCACGGACTGGTACTACATGGATCATGTCAGGAGATGTTATCCCCTACCATGTTCAGCGGGTACTCCTCCACAAGTATTTCATCGTGTGTATTGGGTATTGATTATTTATATTCGTTTTCACACACTACTCATGTTCAGTGTGCTTATTCGTGTACACATACTGCTCATGTTCAGTGTGTCCATATTCGTGTTTGTAACGTGTCGTGATTGGATCCATTAGTATTAGTTGGGGATGAGGGAGTAGGAGTTGATTATGTGATCAAAGCCCCAGTATATTCGTGTACATGTCGATTGCATTCACATGTAATCGAGATACTTTATTGTATTCGTGTTCAACCTAAACCGATCACCTAATAAACTTGTATTCTAAGGCACATTAGTTAGATTTCAGTTATTCATTTATATTGCAGATATTCATATTGCTTGTCCTCATTCCAGTATATTACATGTTCACTCTAGTTTATTTTATTCAGATGTTTAGATATCTTGTATTCTTTTCTATTATCTGTTTTATATGCTCGATTATGTATTTGAAACTGCTTTCAGAGGTATGTACTTTGCTCCAATCCTGACTGGATATATTTTTCTAGATCATTGGCTCATAGATCAGTGTCCTACATTCTACGGGCCGCAGGAGGGCTTACCATTAGAGGATACTCCTATAGACCAGGAGGACTTAGTTCTAGAGCCTAAGGAGGTTTATTTTTTTTTTGATGGACTTGTATTAGACTGTTATTGAGATTCATGGCATGTATATTATTTTAGACTTATGGATTGTATTATTGATTCTTTTCTTCGTTATTCTATTCGTGCTTTATCTTTCTTAGTTTGCATTGTGATTGAGTATAGTTACATTTGTGAGATACCATATTATTCCTCCTTTTGGAGTTGAGATGATTGACATGTACCATATATATATTGTTAAGATGTTTAGTTAGTTAGAGTTGACCAGACAGCGTTCTACCGTCGATGCTGCGGCGTAGGCTGGACGTACCCACGTACTCGTGCCCGAATATCCGGGTGC
The DNA here is from genome assembly GCA_036927795.1 of Iris macrosiphon. NCBI lineage: Eukaryota > Viridiplantae > Streptophyta > Magnoliopsida > Asparagales > Iridaceae > Iris > Iris macrosiphon. Next base: position 28,038,897 of record JAYESA010000006.1, read on the forward strand.
GGGTCGTGACACTCTCCCCGACTGAGTTTGCTATGTCCATATTACCTCTGAGCAAACCTCCTGGGTCTTGGCTATCGATCATCACGTCCATATCACCTCTAATATTGATTGTCATCCCCACTTATCACCCGTACTAACCCAGGGTACACCAGTGGTGTTAAGTCCACAAAAACTGCCACGTCCATTTTACCTCAGGCAAGGCTTGTTCCAAATCTATTACTTGCACTAACGTGCACAAAAAATAATGGGTCCACAAAATCTATCACGTCTATATTAACTCTAATAGAGATTATTTTTAAACTTATTATTTGCACTCAACGTGCGCTACAAGTAATAAGTCCACCAAGAGTCCCCAAGTGGGATTTTCTCAATGGAAGCAAACAGCCACGTCCATACTATCTCTGGCGCACTTCCTTCTCCTTCTACAAAAATATCGGGATCGTACATAAACTCTCGGTATGATTGTTGATCAGCTCACATCTACGTCACCTCTGAGCTATCGTCCTCATATCCTCCTTCGAGAGTGTGCCATGTCCAAGTGACCTCTGAGCAAACCTCTCCCCTACCACTATCATATGTCGTCATTTTAACTTATCATCCATGCTTAAATTTAAGTATGCCAACAATGTTAAGCCTACCAAACTTGCCATGTCCATATCACGTCTGGCAAGGTCCGCTTCAAACTTATTATTTGTACTCTAGTGCACAAAAAGTAATAAGTCCACCAAAGATTCCCCTGTGGGATGTCTTTAAAAAGCTACGGTATTGTAATAAATCCATATTTTCTCTAGTACAATATCCAAATATCACATAAAATTCATACACAACAAGAAAAATACAGGAAAAAGTTTCAGAAAATTAGAAACTTTTATTCAAGATCATGAGTACATATGATAGAAATCCGTTACATTTCAAGGATTTTCATTAATATTCAAGGTCTTGAGTACATATGATAGAAATTCCTTTTAAGGGTTTCCAAGAGTTCTCGCCAACAAGAACCTCTTGCATTAAAAGGTGCCCCCGTGTTGTTTCTGCCACGGACACAAGTGGACCCAACAGCTGAGCTCAAGGCTTTCTGGCTTACCACTCCACAGTATAAACCTCAGAATGTAGAATCCATACTGATGGGTAGCAAAAAAAGAGCAGGAGCAGACGCTCTACAAACAGGCAGAAAGACCGACGACAGGAATGACAATTAATCCAAATCCTGTCATTGCCGCCACAAGCCCCTCGCCAGTAGCAAGCCGCGTAGAGAAAAAAATATAGCTAGCATGTTGCATAAACAAGGATGACTCAGCGCGTGTCGCAGGAAGTTCATCCTCGTCTCCTGGATCAATCCTTGTCTAAAGGTCCTCGTCTCTGGGATCAGTCCTGGGCGAATCGCCCTCGTCTCCTGGATTAGTTCTTGACGAGGAACCGCCGCATAAGGGTGACATCCTCCTCGAATGACAGGTGTTATCATATCCTTCCATGCTCCATCATGAGTATCATGAGAGAGGACAGATCCTGTAAAAAGAAAACATGCATTAGTCTCAAAGGAGATCATATAAAGACACAACGGTGGCATACTGCTGCCCGGCCACAGCGACGTACGACCGAGTCTACACGAGCGAGCAAGAGGAAGTCTCATCCACACGGTCGAGCCAGAGATAAAGCTCTACGTGCATGAAAGCAGATGACCCCCCACATGCGGACATGCCAAAGCTTGGCGTGTATGTTACAAAGGAGTTCCCGTCCACACGACATAACTCTGTAAAAAGGTCTGCGCATGTCCAAGACAAGTCTCCTGAAGCAAGATGGTGTACTAGTGCCTTTGTGTCCTTCACAGCCTAATATGAGAAGGGCGGTACTACCCTACCTCCAATAAAAATATCCAGATTAGGAGGCCACAGATCGAGACCACCCCGGATAAACTCTTCGGTAAGGAGAGTCGCAGCCTTCGGCATCCCCCACAGGATAAAATGGGAAAGAAAGCGAGGGAATAAAGTTCTCCCTCTCTTGGCCGCCTATTTATAGGCTTCAACAATGCGTGGGAAGATAGAGGCAATAAACCCAACGGTTAATGAGGATGAACCTGACATCTCAATTTTTGCGATCCACCCTAATCTCCTCAAAAATTGATGCCCCGAGCCCCGTGCCAAGGGATAGCTCAAAATCTGGAGAGATTCGATCAAAAGATTGAGCAAATCCACTCATTTAATGATCCGATAGTCCGACAAGATAGACTATACGGCATGTCGCTCATATGCGGCCAAAAGTCAACCATGCTTCTTATTCAAAGTATTCCAAACTGGCCATTTCTGAAAACTTTGGAGGGGGTCTTGTAGAAGCATAAAAATTATATATGCCGCATAAGAGCTCATGCACCATAAAAAATAAAAACTCGGAAGAGATCAAGCTGCAGAGTCTCCCTGTGGCCCAAATAAGCCAACAACCATGTGCCCCCAAAAGGAGGCTCAAATTAGCCCGCAGAGTCACCCTGTGACCCAAACTAAGGCGACATCCATGAGGCCCCAATCAGCCGAAGTAGCTTGGCCGCAGAAAGACCTAACGTGGCATCCTGTTAGCAGGATCATCTCTGACACAAAATTCTGACAAAAAGGATTTTTCTGACTTCCTCAAAAGACGTGAATATACTAAACGACAAAAGTCTCATGTCAACACAGAACTTCACTCTCGAAAGAGGTACAACACGGCATGTACAGCACAACCGGCCTTATGCGACTCTGTACGGTCCCATGCGTCTCTGGCTCCATGCATCCCAGACTCTATGCGGTCCCATGTGTCTCTGGCTCCATGCGTCCCAGACTCCATGCAGCCCCTTGCGTCTCTGACCCCAGGCATCCCAGATTCTATGTGGTCCATGAGTCTCTGGCTCCTCGCATCCCAGACTCCATGCGGTCCATGCATCTCTGGCTCCATGCGGTCCCATGCATCTCTGGCCTCAGGTGTCCCAAAATCCATGCGGTCCATGCATCTCCGGCTCCATGCATCCCAGACTTTATGCGGTTCCATGCATCTCTGGCTCCACACGTCCCAGACTCCATGCGTCCCATACATCTCTGGCCACAGGAGTTTCAGACTCCATGAAGACAAAATCTTGTTGTTAAGACAAGAGCGATTCTCTTCAACCAAGTGCGGACTATGTGTCAACCTGACCAAGTCACGACCACAAAGGACGAGAACCACCCAGATCTTTAGCAACAAAAAATCCAAACAAATGCCTACGTGGTAGCTTGACCTGCTCACGGTTACTGCTGTAACCTATTACAAAGGGACATGTGGCACCCTCCAGCATATATGCGGCCCAACATATGTGCGACCATGATGACTATAAATAGTAGGACAACACACCCGAATAAAAGGTGGGCTGGCTATCTACGAATCTACACTCGAATAAGAGAGAAGAGCTTTCACATCAGATCATCCATGGAGTAAAGAGAGTTGCTACACTCCTAACCCTCCATCGTTATCCCCAGAACACAAAATTTATACTTAGACTGTCTATCTATGACTCCTTTTTGTACTCTCTTTTTGTTTGTTTATTAAATCAACTTCTTTCTTAAAAACTTTCAAATTTAACGATGAACAACATTGATATCGCCTTTGGGCCCAGTTCTTGAAGCACCGTCGAAGAACATTCGTCAAACAACTTCGCATGAAGTCACGTTTGAGTCTGCCACTTCATCTGGAATCTCATCGTAGAGTTTTGAGATTTCTGGCACCGGATGGGCTGCCAGGAAGTCGGCCAGTGCTTGACCCTTTATGGCTTTCTGTGGAACAAATACCATATCGTGTGGAGACAATAGTATTGCCCAAGTAGCCAAGCGGGAATTGAGCGCCCCTGGTTGGGTCATGAGGACTCTGAGAGGATAGAACGAGACACTCTTTCTCGACGAGGTTGTATCTGTGCTCCGTACCGACCATCATCCTGCTTAGGTAGTAGATGGCCCACTTGTGACCTGTAATACCCCGTTCTGCTCAAGCGGACTGCCGTTTCAAACGGCAATAGTGCAGCTGTCCCAACCCACTTTGCCTCGATCAAGAAGCAAAAGATATCCAAACTTGCCCCTACAGGAATTCAGCTTAGGCTTTCAGAGGCTCGCTCAGGTGTATCGCTCTACCGAGGCGAATCATCGCTAAGGTGGGTGGCTACGGTGAACTTGTCTTTGCTTAGCCAGCACACATAAAATCTGTATTGATACATTTTAGTCGCTAGGTGAATCACCCCCTGCATGCTAATAAATCCAACGCACCTAGCTAAGGGAATAATCCCAACTTGTATTGCTTGCTAGAACATGGAAATTGAAATACTGCTTATATTTAAACCCTCGTATGCTAAGTCCCTTAACGGTTTCATCTCTCGGCTTACCTTCGGGTCCGAGCAACGTGCCTGCTTATGTTCCTTAGAAACGCATGCTTGTCTGCTTGTATATTGCCATGTTTTCATCCAAACCCCAGGAGACTACTACGTAGTCGTTCCGTGCCTGAATGAACCTGCAAGTATCCGGGACCATTGGGTCGCCAAGGCAATCCCCGAACCAGGGGTACGCGTCAGGGTAACGAATACTGAACGTGAATCCTTTAACGTGACAACTGAATAATAATCACATCAAGTCTATATCTGAACGAGAATCACGTCATGTAACAAACGAATCTCAGCTCTTGGAGCAAATGCTCGTTCAGATCATGAATCATGGATTATCATTCAAGTTATGGATTGAAACTGACCCTGACCTTCATGTCGCGGACAACTTGTAAAAAGGTGATCTTCGGATCTTGTTCCACGGGCAGTCACTGGGGCACTAGGACCGTTCTGATCCGGATGGAACTTTACGATAGTCTCACACATCTGGACAGGATGGTCTGCAACCAACAACGAATCCTTGTTGCCTTCCATCATTGTTCAAGACTAAATGGTCCTTTATGGCTATGCCAGCGACAAACGTTTATATAGATAAGTCATTCTTGCTTAGCGGCTATCCGCGTGCGAGTCATTGCATCGCATTAAGAAACAACTGAACACCTGAACGATCATGTTAAAACGACCCTCATATTTGTATATGATATGCCTCCTGAATGTTTGTACTTGCCCGTGCTTGAATTAACAATGTTGCCTCAATGTTTGCCTTGGACAGGGATGGAGATGGTAAGTTGGTAAGTCTCGTCGTGTTTCCTCTCATGTTGTACGGCGCACTGCCCGACACGTTAGGCTATTCAATACTTGCATGAAACTAATCCTAAGGCAACTAGAAAGACAACTTAATAGTTGTGCACGAAACCTTTATTACGTGTTTGGATTTGTCGAGCGGGCGAGTAGCTTCCCCACCAGTGCATTCAATGTACTGATAATCCACCAGTTTGTATGCAAGGTGCGGGAGAACCTCGTTCGGTGCGGATGCCTCCTACGTGCGTGCTTAGGCGTGGAGATCACTCTGAAGCAATGGTGCGTCCGGACTGAAGCACATATACAAGACATAATGTAGTGAATATCGCCTGAATATCGCCTGAACATCGCCTGATCATCGCCTGTATAATTATCCACAATTCTAGCCACTTGGCACGCTTTTACTGTTTCAGAGAGAGAGGCTTGTGCGACATGTAATCTCAGCTATACGCCGCCTGTAACACATGTTCATATCATAAAGAGTTTCTTTACTTCAAACTTGTGTTTCAATATTTCTGCTATATTGTCGACTCAGTGAACCTGTTACCAAATCGCTATGCGTTCATGACTCCGCTGCACTCGGACAATCTGTGCGACTCTGTGGCTTAAAATTCTTGCCGCCAGCCAATGAACCATGGCCTTGCACGGGCGTGGATCGCGCTCGTACGGCATCACGCCTGGATGGGTCAAAGCGATCGTTCCGCGGGACCGCTGGCGAGGGTGATTCCCGCCTAGCGGGAACGGCCGAAATTGCCCACGGGAGATCGGGGCGTGACATGTTGGTATCAGAGCCTGGCTTCTTCGCCTTTGGACTTCGATTCGATATCTCTGTTTCGAAAGCTCGTTCATGGGTTATGTGCACGTTCTCTCTCAATACCTCGATGGGATGTTCCAACAATAAGTCTATATACTTTCAAAATGCGTTTTGAATGATACGCTTGCTTGTATGATTGTGTGCTGCAAGTGGCCTTTGTGCCAACCTGTGCGGACCCTTCGAGAGTATCGCTAGTAGCTTGTCCGATTTTACTGACTCTAAGTTTTGTTGAATGCATCTATTCGAGGGACGCCTTGAACTAGTGCACCATCCAAGACTTAAGGAATGGTGAAACTCGAGTGCTAAGACTTCGCTATCACTGAGCTGGTTGACGTGTTCACGCTAGAAGTGCACTTCGAAAGTGCGCACGATCCAGTCTAAGCAATATGCTGATTTCGATGCTTCTGCAAGTGAATATCCAAATGAACAAGTACAATGACTTGTCTAGGATTGCCTCAACCCTAGATTACTGCTTGTCCTCAGTAAGTCTCGAGGACGAGACTTTTTCTAAGTTGGGTAGGATGTAACACCCCGTTCCGCTCAAGCGGACTGCCGTTTGAAACGACAATAGTGCAGCTGTCCCGACCCGCTTTGCCTCGATCAAGAAGCAAAAGATATCCAGACTTGCCCCTACAGGAATTCAGCTTAGGCTTTCAGAGGCTCGCTCAGGTGTATCGCTCTACCGAGGCGAATCATCGTTAAGGTGGGTGGCTACGGTGAACTTGTCTTTGCTTAGCCAGCACACATAAAATTTGGATTGATACATGCTAGTCGCTAGGTGAATCACCCCCTGCATGCTAATAAATCCAATGCACCTAGCTATGGGAATAATCCTAACTTGTATTGCTTGCTAGAATATGGAAATTGAAATACTGCTTATATTTAGACCCTCGTAATCTAAGTCCCTTAACGGTTTCATCTCTCGGCTTACCTTCGGGTCCGAGCAACGTGCCTGCTTATGTTCCTTAGAAACGCATGCTTGTCTGCTTGTATATTGCCATATTTTCATCCAAATCCCGGGAGACTACTACGTAGTCGTTTCGTGCCTGAATGAACCTGCAAGTATCCGGGACCATTGGGTCGCCAAGGCAATCCCCGAACCAGGGGCACGCGTCAGGGTAACGAATACTGAACGTGAATCCTTTAACGTGACAACTGAATGATAATCACATCAAGTCTATATCTAAACGAGAATTACGTCATGTAATGAACGAATCTCAGCTCTTGGAGCAAACGCTCGTTCAGATCACGAATCATGGATTATCATTCAAGTTGTAGATTGAAACTGACCCTGACCTGCATGTCACGGACAACTTGTAAAAAGGTGATCTTCGGATCTTGTTCCACGGGCGGTCACTGGGGCACTGGGACCGTTCCGATCCGGATGGAACTTCACGATAGTCTCACGCATCTGGACAGGATGGTCTGCAACCAACAACGAATCCTTGTTGCCTTCCATCCTTGTTCAAGACTAAACGGTCTTTTATGGCTATGCCAGCGACAAACGTTCATATAGATAAGTCATCCTCGCTTAGCGGCTATCCGCGTGCGAGTCATTGCATCGCATCAAGAAACAACTGAACACCTGAACGATCATGTTAAAACGACCCTCATATTTGCATATGCTATGCCTCCTGAATGTTTGTACTTTCCCGTGCTTGAATTAACAATGTTGCCTCAATGTTTGCCTTGGACAGGGATGGAGATGGTAAGTTTGTAAGTCTCGCCGTGTTTTATCTCATGTTGTACGGCGCACTGCCCGACACGTTAGGCTATTCAATACTTGCATGAAACTAATCCTAAGGCAACTAGAAAGACAACTTAATAGTTGTGCACAAAACCTGTATTACGTGTTTGGATTTGTCGAGCGGGCGAGTAGCTTCCCCACCAGTGCATTCAATGTATTGATAATCCACCAGTTTGTATACAGGGTACGGGAGAACCTCGTTCGGTGCGGATGCCTCCTACGTGCGTGCTTTGGCATGGAGATCACTCCGAAGCAACGGTGCATCCGGACTGAAGCACATATACAAGACATAATGTTGTGAACATCGTCTGAACATCGCCTGATCATCGCATGTACAATTATCCACAATTGTAGCCACTTGGCACGCTTTTACTGTTTCAGAGAGAGAGGCTTGAGCGACTTATAATCTCGGCTATACCCGCCTGTAACACATGTTCATATCAATAAAGAGTTGCTTTACTTCAAACTTGTGTTTCAATGTTTTCGCTATATTGTCGACTCAGTGAACCTGTTACCAAATTGCTATGCGTTCATGACTCCGCTGCACTCAGACAATCTGTGCGACTCTATGGCTTAGAATTCTTGCCGCCAGCCAATGAACCATGGCCTTGCACGGGCGTGGATCACGCTCGTGCGGCATCACGCCCGGATGGGTCAAAGCGATCGTTCCGCGGGAGCGATGGTCAGGGTGATTCCCGCCTAGCGGGAACGGTTGAAATTGCCCGCGGGAGATCGGGGTGTGACATGTTGGTATCAGAGCCTGGCTTCTACGCCTTTGGACTTCGATTCGATATCTCTGTTTTGAAAGCTCGTTCGTGGGTTATGTGCACGCTCTCTCTCAATGCCTCAATGGGATATTCCAACAATAAGTCTAAATACTTTCAAAATGCGTTTTGAATGATATGGTTGCTTGTATGATTGTGTGCTGTGAGTGGCCTTTGTGCCAACCTGTGCGGACCCTTCGAGAGTATCGCTAGTAGCTTGTCCGATTTCACTGACTCTAAGTTTGGTTGAATACATCTATTCGAGGGATGCCTTGAACTAGTGCACCATCCAAGACTTAAGGAATGGTGAAACTCGAGTGCTAAGACTTCGCTATCACTGAGCTGGTTGACGTGTTCACGCTAGAAGTGTACTTCGAAAGTGCGCACGATCCAGTCTAAACGATATGCTGATTTCGACGCTTGTGCAAGTGAATATCCAAATGAACAAGTACAACGATTTGTCTAGGATTGCCTCAACCCTAGATTACTGCTTGTCCTCAGTAAGTCTCAAGGACGAGACTTTTTCTAAGTTAGGTAGGATGTAACACCCCGTTCCGCTCAAGCGGACTGCCGTTTGAAACGGTAATAGTGCAGCTGTCCCGACCCGCTTTGCCTCGATCAAGAAGCAAAAGATATCCAGACTTGCCCCTACAGGAATTCAGCTTAGGCTTTCAGAGGCTCGCTCAGGCGTATCGCTCTACCGAGGCGAATCATCGCTAAGGTGGGTGGCTACGGTGAACTTGTCTTTGCTTAGCCAGCACACATAAAATCTGGATTGATATATGCTAGTCGCTAGGTGAATCACCCCCTGCATGCTAATAAATCCAACGCACCTAGCTAAGGGAATAATCCCAACTTGTATTGCTTGCTAGAACATGAAAATTAAAATACTGCTTATATTTAGACCCTCGCATGCTAAGTCCCTTAACGGTTTCATCTCTCGGCTTACCTTCGGGTCCGAGCAACGTGCCTGCTTATGTTCCTTAGAAACGCATGCTTGTCTGTTTGTATATTGCCATGTTTTCATCCAAAGCCCGGGAGACTACTACGTAGTCATTCCGTGCCTGAATGAACCTGCAAGTATCCGGGACCATTGGGTCGCCAAGGCAATCCCCGAACCAGGGGCACGCGTCAGGGTAACGAATACTGAACATGAATCCTTTAACGTGACAACTGAATGATAATCACATCAAGTCTATATCTGAACGAGAATCACGTCATGTAACGAACGAATCTCAGCTCTTGGAGCAAACGCTCGTTCATATCACGAATCATGGATTATTATTCAAGTTGTGGATTAAAACTGACACTGACCTGCATGTCGCGGACAACTTGTAAAAAGGTGATCTTCGGATCTTGTTCCACGGGCGGTCACTGGGGCACTGGGACCGTTCCGATCCGGATGGAACTTCAAGATAGTCTCACGCATCTGGACAGGATGGTCTGCAACCAACAACGAATCCTTGTTGCCTTCCATCCTTGTTCAAGACTAAACGGTCCTTTATGGCTATGCCAGCGACAAACGTTTATATAGATAAGTCATCCTCGCTTAGCGGCTATCCGCGTGCGAGTTATTGCATCGCATCAAGAAACAACTGAACACCTGAACGATCATGTTAAAACGACCCTCATGTTTGCATATGCTATGCCTCCTGAATGTTTGTACTTGCCCGTGCTTGAATTAACAATGTTGCCTCAATGTTTGCCTTGGACAGGGATGGAGATGGTAAGTTGGTAAGTCTCGCCGTGTTTTCTCTCATGTTGTACGGCGCACTGCCCGACACGTTAGGCTATTCAATACTTGCATGAAACAAATCCTAAGGCAACTAGAAAGACAACTTAATAGTTGTGCACGAAACCTGTATTACGTGTTTGGATTTGTCGAGCGGGCGAGTAGCTTCCCCACCAGTGCATTCAATGTACTGATAATCTACCAGTTTGTATGCAGGGTGCGGGAGAATCTCGTTCGGTGCGGATGCCTCCTACGTGCGTGATTAGGCATGGAGATCACTCCGAAGCAACGGTGTGTCCGGACTGAAGCACATATACAAGACATAATGTTGTGAACATCACCTGAACATCGCCTGATCATCGTCTGTACAATTATCCACAATTGTAGCCACTTAGCACGCTTTTACTGTTTCAGAGAGAGAGGCTTGAGCGACTTGTAATCTCGGCTATACGCCGCCTGTAACACATGTTCATATCAATAAAGAGTTGCTTTACTTCAAACTTGTGTTTTAATATTTTCGCTATATTGTTGACTCAGTGAACCTGTTACCAAATTGCTATGCGTTCATGACTCCGCTGCACTCGGACAATCTGTGCGACTCTGTGGCTTAGAATTCTTGTCGCCAGCCAATGAACCATGGCCTTGCACGGGCGTGGATCACGCTCGTGCGGCATCACGCCCGGATGGGTCAAAGAGATTGTTCCGCGGGAACGCTGGTGAGGGTGATTCCCGCCTAGCGGGAACGGCCGAAATTGCCAGCGGGAGATCGGGGCGTGACATGACCTGTGTCACTCTTCTGGGCTAGTATAGTTACAAGAGAGTGATCAATTGCTCGTACATAAAGCAGAAAAGGGCTTTCCCATAACTGGGGCTACCAATATTGGAGGGCTCATGAGGCATTCCTTGTTGTCATCGAAGGTGTGCTGGCATTCTTTATTCCAAACAAAGGAGACTCCCTTCTTCATGAGTTGCATGAACGATTGACAACATCCAGAGAGGTTTGATATGAACCTCATAATATAGACCAGTCATCCTTGAAGGCCACAAAGTTCCTTGAGGTTCTTCGGTGGGCGCATTTCAAGGATCGCTTTGGTCTTGTCAGGGTCTATGTGGATACCCTTTGAATTTTGGACGAAACCCAGGAATTTTTAGCTAGAGACTCCTAGGAAAGATTTGGTAGGGTTCATCTTAAGATGGTTCGTACGCATAAGGTCGAACACAGTCTTCAAGTCCCTGAGGTGATCATCTTTGGAGCGACTCTTGACGATGATGTCATTAACATAACACTCGACCGTCTTGCATAGATGCTCACGAAAGATAGTGCTCATAGCTTGCTGGTATGTAGCACCCACATTCTTTAGACCGAAGGACATAACTTTTTAGCAGTATACTTCTATCAGCGTTCGAAACTATGTATGCTTCTGATCGTCAGGTGACATCTTGATTTGATTATAGCCTGAGAATCTGTCTAGGAAGGATATGCACTCGAAGCCACAGGTGTTGTTGATCATTATGTCTGTGATCTGAAGAGGGAATTCATCCTTGGGGCAGGCCTCGTTTAGATCACGAAAGTCAATGCAGATCCAGATCTTTCTATTCTTTTTGACGACATGCACGTTGTTGGCTACCAAATCTGGATGTTGTTCTTTGCGGACGAAGCCACTAGCTATCAGTTTATTGACTTCAGCTTTGATGGCGTTCATAATATCCGGCCAGAACTACCATTATTGTTGCTTGACAGGCTTAGCGTTCGATAAAATGTTGAGCTTGTGGACCATGATTTGGGGGTCCAGTCCCGATATATCTCCGTAGCTCCAGGCAAAGACATTAATTTATTACCTGACGAGTTGTAGCAGGGATTCTCGATCCTCATCAGTCAGACTCTTGCTGATGAAGATAGGTTTAGGGGAGGATTCTTCGTCCAGATTGACTTGTACGACTTCGTCCTCGGTAGGAGGTTCTCGTTGTTTGAACAATATCTCCCATTGTGCGTCTAGGCATTGGTTCTACGGTTCTACTTAAAAGAGTTTCGATGGATCCTCGTCATCTTCCTCAGGGTCAGCTGATACCTTGTTAGCAGACAATATTTGCTTGAGCATATCCTCGATACTAACATCGAAGTCCCAAGAGGAAGGCTCCGAAGAGTGAGAGTGTAACTCATCTTCTTCATCGGAGCCTTCGGGAGTTATTGGAGGCATAACATACCCTAAGCCATGCTTGGTCTTATGGTAGTAGTCCTCGGACTTGCCTGTATGAGTTCACAATCGTAGAGGCAGCCATCGGTCTTTGCCGTAGTTCAAGCCCCTTGTGACTTTCAGATTGTACCCTATCTTCTAGATAAGGTGCTTGGCTTGAGAGCTATACTGGTGGAATGACATATTGCTAGTATCGGGTTATAGATCTTGTTCCTTCGGGATGAAGGACCGGGGGCATTCAACCCTGCCGAAGATGATGGGTTTGTCTCTCCTCCTCCTTGCTGGAACCATGAAGTATGAACCATGGCTAGGGAGGATCTGATTTATTGCATATGTAGTAGTCACATATGTCTGCAGGCGTAGGCCTAGACCGTGCTCCATGAAATATAGTGTTCTTATGTGTGCAACTTTAGAGTAGTTCAAAAATAGCCCTTTATTCATAAAATAAGGTATCTTTTCTTGAGGAATTATATCGTTAAGAGAAGGGACATTTGCATAAGCAGCTACGTACTCCTCCAGCTCGTCCTTCCCGAGATCTACCCCTAGTGTCAGCGACGACTTTGGAGGTTTCCTGTGCAGCTTTACTACCAGAGGTTCGGACATTGTAGGAGGCAATGGAGCATCCTTCGGAGGTTGACTCGGCCTATGAAGGCAAATGACTAGAGGTTCGGACGCGGTAGGAGGAAGCGGAGCATCCTTCGGAGGTTGACTACGCCTGTGAAGGCGAACGACCAGAGGTTCGAACATGGTGGATGGTGTCAGATCTTCCTTCAGCGATCGATCCATCCTACTAAGGTGGACGACTAGAGGTTCGGGTGACTTCTTGTGGAGGTTGTGTCGGGAGTGCACTATCGTCAAGGGTATTATACTCATGCTGGTGCATCAAGCCTGGCCTCGTTGTTCATGCTATAGATTCCTCAGATAGGAGGGAAATCGTGTAGCATGACTTGGACTTCTTGCCCTTGGACTTGGTGGCGGAAGGTGTTGCTTGCTGCATTACGTCTAGAGTAAGGTCTGGATGAATCCACATAACCTTCCCTCGTGATATGGTGAGAGGTATCAGCCCGGCTATTTGATCATGAGCTGGTGGGAGGTTAACAACCTCCATTGTTGGGCTGGGAATAGGGATTACTCCGTCCTATGCCTTCGTTACTGGGAAGTTATCAAACTGGACGAACACCATGTTGGCGGCGACAGTTTTGTCGTTGAAGTCCAAGGTGAGGGCCTTGGTGTCAAGCAGGCACTAGATGTATTCCTTGTGTGTGTAGAAATCCCGCGTCTCATGGTGGATGTACCAATAAAAGTGGTAGTACTTTGGGTTGTTTATGTCAACTTCCTCATCAGGGTGTTTGACGTCGAGGAGCCGGAGCTTACCACCCTTCATCAACACGTTGAAGATGGGCATGACGTCGTCATTTACGAAGGAGTAAGTCTCTTTGGGCTTCGGAACCCCAGCCGACTTTTGCTCGGGCTTCTTGGTTAAGTTGGCCACTAGGGCCTGCTTCCCTTTTCCATCGCGGCTACTGTTGTCGTTGTTGTTTTTGGAACGTTTTCTCCTATCATCAGCGATATGGATCTATATTCCCAAGAGCCGGGCGTCCTTGACCTTCTTCTCAGCCCTGACAACACTTATGATGAACGTTGTCTAGTCTTTAAACTGACCGCCGCCCATCCAGAGGCTGACTGCTAGAAGTAAGTTTCTGCGACACATGTCCATCAGTGTCGACTCAGGATTTCCTGGGGGCAAACTCAGTGCTGCTTCTCGAAAATGCTCGATATAATTTTGGACAAGTTCCCTTTTTCTTTGGGTAACATCCATCAAGGAGGATATCGTCATGTTGCTTCCTACATCATAGAATCTTTTAAGAAAAAGACTCGTGAGATCGTCAAACGATGAGAGATAGTTATCTTTCAGGCTGCAAAACTAGTCGAATGCTACCCCGGACAATGACCCCACAATGGTGAGGAGCGCATCATTGCAAGGTAGGTGCCTTATTGTAGTTTTAAAATAACTCATGTATTAATGAGAGGATGTCTTCCAGTCGAATGGGTTCAAGTTAAAGGGCTTATACTTGTGCGGGTATAACACATCTCTCCACTCGTGGGGTATGGTCGTCTTATCCCGAGCTCGCACAGTGAGTCATGGCTGCCCATGGAATCTAGGTGATCCCGGAATTCTCTCAATACTTCTCTGGTTTTGACTCTTGTGGGAGGGACAAATGAGCCAGACAGGGGGTGATTACCGCCTATGGGCGGAGCGGTTGCGTCAGAATCTGCTTTGTTCCCAGGGTCCAAGATTTCTTGTCCAAAAGCTCTTACTGGTTGGGAAGCCATCTTTGTTTTAATTTTTAGCGTTGTCTAGGTCAGGGCTTGCATTGATGAACTCACCGTCTGCATCATGGCCTCGAGAGACTCGAGGAATTGTCGGTCCTGGGGCCTTCGTGATCGTCCCCTGCCATGTATATAGTCCTCATATGGGGAGAGATGGACGGGACTGTGGATGCCGCACTTTCTGTCTCATATTCTTGCCGGGAGTAGTCATCAGGTAGCGTCGCCTCCTCCTCGAATTCGGAGGGAATACTACCCCCAGCGTAGGAGGCTACATCATCTTGATGAGGATGGCCACCCCCAGGGATATCGGAGTTTGTTCCTTGGGAATCATCGCCTTCTCGGAACGCCGGGTTATTGTATAGGTCCGGGGATTACTACCGCCAGCTTGTGTAACCCCCAGGGGTCGTGAGGAAGAACTACACCCAGCGGCTAATAGCTTTTTCTTTGAGCGGGTACCGTGGAAAATACCTTCCGCAGGTCCCGCTGCTGGTCCTATAAGCACCCTAATTTTTAGAATTAAAATTTTAAATTTTTTAATATTGGTATTCTGAAATTATTGTGATTAAGGAAAAAATTTCATTTATTTTTAGCTAATTATAATATATTGCAATCATGAATTTATAATTATGTGTATTTATTTAATTATTAATATTGTACAAAAAATATATTTTGGGTGTACAACTATTATTAGTGTATTGTATAATTTTTCTGTAATTTATTGAGGTCTAAAACTATTTTAATGGACACACACACACACACACACACACACACACACACACACACACACATATATATAAAAGAAAAAAGGAAAAAAAGAATTAAACCTAAACCCATTAACCTATTAACCCTATCTAATCCAAACCCAAAACCTAAACTATAAAACCAACCCTTTCCCCCACGTACACAGGTGTCACGCCCCAGTCCCAAAATACCATGGGACCGGATACGTGGCAATGGCCAGCAGTACGCACCGATGGACCAACCCAATATAATGGATCCATCAGGGCATACTTAAGCTGTAAACCAAGTCTACGACAATTATGAAACAACTAATCTCATCCACACAAGATATAAAATATGATCCACAAAATAAATAAGGAATGTAAATCATCAGCAAGTCTCACAAAGTACTTCGGGGAACAACCCGATAAATATCTAGTACAATGGTTCTACAGACCAGAAAAGAAAGACTGAAATAATAAATAAAACTGAGCATGAACATGGATGCTCAAGAGAAGTCTTCAGCTAAGACCTCGCCCTCAGATGGTGGTACAGCTCCTGGATCGGCTCCTCCTGCTGCGGTCCCGTAAACCTCGGGGTAAACCTGTTCTGCAAAATCTGGGGACAAAATCCATATCCAGGTCCTCAGGGGACATAGCAAGGTACAGAAAATAATACAAGCCAGAATATAAACAGTGCAGCAAATAATGAGATAAGCAGGGTAAGTATGTAACATCTGTATAAAATGCAAGAGAGAATATCAACAGTACTCAGGTTGGAACTACTACAAGCTCTGTGAAGGGGAGCCGGTAGCAGGGGTGTCAAGAGGTGGTCTAGCTCAGCGGAAGACTGAGTAGCCGGCATAACATAATCAACCTGTAGCCTGTGGGTATCTCCAGCAATAGATGGAACAATAAGGGAATACTAAAATAACCAGCTAAGTGATATGCAAGATGAGAGCAGCACTAGAACTCAGGCTGAAGCATACTACAAGCTCTGTGTAGGGGAGCCGGTAGCAGCAGTAATAATGAGTAATGGGCCAAGCTCGGCTATAGAGTCTTGTGCCTCACGATAATAGGGGTGTATATATATGATCAGCCTGTAGTCTGTGTATCTCTCCCCACCCAATGTAACCACACAAATCATGAACATAACGTCTCACGTCCATGTCCGCGGGGTCATAACTAATGCACAAGTCATAATGTATCTAGATTATAGTATCTCTATATGTCCTGCATCCTATACAGGATCACCACGAATATCTCGGGAAGATCCCGTCTCATGATCAGTGTCCAGTGTCCTGGGTCAAGTGTACTTGGTATAACAAGTACGAGAAGATAAAGTGTCACGTATGTCCATATCTAGATGACATTACCCAACACTGTGTACAGTGTCGGCACCCGACTGATAATCGGACGCTAAGTACGTCACACGGTCCTAGGTTGAGCATGCACAGTAATATATATATATAGCAAGGAAAATAAATAACTAAGCTGCAAAGTTTGGCAAGGTACACTTGCCTGGGGTCCTGTTGCTGGTATGAATCAGAGTCCAAGTCACAGTCCAAATAGCCTATGTATTACAAATTTATCACGTCAAAAGATAATTTATTTTAATTTATTTAATTCTGGAATAATTATTCTAAAATCCTATTTTAATCTTATTATTCTGATTTTTATGTTAATTCCTAAATTTTGTCCAAAGAAACTGAATTTTATCAACTCGAGACTCATGGCACGCAAATCGAGGCGATCTGTTGACCAAAAAGTCAACCGACACAAACTCGACTTTCATGCATGATTTCCTGTAGATTTCAGCATCAAAAATATACTAGAATTTACGGCTCGTTCGAATTCAAATTCGTTTGGGAATTATGGCACATACAAATTTTGTATTGTGCACCGATGGTTAAATTCTAACCTAGAAGTTCTACAGAATTAACAGTATGAAAATACATCAAATTAAATTCTGATAAAAACATATGTTAATTATCTCGACATTAGCTTTCCAAAACTTTAAACGGTTCATGATTCTGATTCCTGGTTCTCCCAAAATCGCGAAAACATTGAAACACGTCTATTTTCAGACATGCTGTGCTCTACGAATTTTCTAGAATTTAATACTCATAATTTTATAAAATAAATTATATAATCAGAAAGCTAACCTCAATATCTTTCTAACGCAAGAAATTAGGCCTCGTTTGGAGTCCGGAGCTATGCGCAATGGCTTCTGGAAGATGAAGAAACCCTAGATGGCAATTCTCCAAAATCTCTCTCTCTAAAAATAATGGGATAATTAGGGTTATAATAATATATATATATAGGGATGTTGAGAGGCTGAATGAAAGTTGATAGGGTGACATGTGTCATGATTTGATTGGATGGTTTTGGTTATATTATTTATTTATTTTGATTTGCCTTTATCAAAACATTATTTAAGTCATTTTAAATCTAAATAACTCAAAATAAACATTAAAAATAATCATAAAAATCTGGAAAAATTACAAAAAATATATTTTGAACCTAAAAACCCTAGAAAAATATTTGGAATAATTATATATTCACAGATTTCCTACTATAATTAGGAGAAGCTCTAAAAATTAGTTTTGCCATAAAACAAAAAAATAAATACTAACATTATTCCAAAAATTCTAAAATAATTCCAAAAAATATATAATAATATTATAAACCTTAGAAAATAATGTGGGTCCATTCTATATTTCTGAGCTTGCACCATAAATTATACAAGTCCTAAAAATTAGTTATTAGCCTAAATAACTCCCAATAAATACTAAAAATACTCAGAAAATTCCTAAAAACTTCTAGAAAATATATTTTATTATTTAGAACCTAAAATAAAAGTTTGGAATATTTTTAATTATATTTGAATCTAAAATAAATTCTTGAAAATCCTAGAAAATTATAGAAAATTATGAAAAATCCAAATTAAAATTTTCTGAAAAAATCAGGGGGTTACAACAGGAACCCCCCCCCACCCCTCACACACACACACACACACACACACACACACACACACACATATATATATATATATATATATATATATATATATACAAAACCAAAATTCTAACCCTAATCCCACACCACCTCTACCATCACCCACGCCTTCACCCCAGCGACCGCCCGCACCGCCACGCCGCCGTCCACCCGCCCCCCTCCCCCTCGCGCACAGCGCACAGTCGTGCGGCCCCTCCTTCGCGTGCAACTTCTGCCCTCCTCGCTCGTCCGATTCGCGTTTCGTCTTCGCTGGTATGTTCACAACCTAACCCTCTAGGATTTTCTTCAAGTGGAACAAATTTAGGCTCCCGGGTTTGATCAAAAATCGACCAAAAGTTGGCCGAAAAACTGTTCAACAACAGTTCAAAAATTCAGTCCAAGTATCCCTGGTCATGTCCAATTTTCTACCAACTCATTAATTATTTTCAAAATATAATTGAAATGACTTCTTCACAATATAACCAATATTTTTATTGTTCTTTTAGGTTTTATTAATTTGCTTTAATGGTAAAATTATTCTTGTTCCAAAACGACCAAAAACTTGTTTTTAAAACACCCAAAATCTTTGATACGGGGTATATCCCGCCAAATGAGGCGACTTCGTCGTGTGCGAGTTGCATCGAAAGGCGCATATCGTCAACACAAATTTGTGGGCTTTTACGGAACTTGATTTGGATGTGTGTGCACACCGGAATCAACGCGTATCCGTCGAAAAGTACTATATTGGCATGTTCTGACACTCGCCATAACTTCGTGTGTGCATGTCGTTTCACAACAAAACTTGTGCCATTGGATTCGTAGCGTTACGCTGGTCTTGTGACCCAAGTTTGGTTCAAATCGGAGAATATTGACGAAACCTATTTTGTGGGCCCTACGGTTTCACATAACGGGCAATTTCGTGATTGGCTCATCGGAATCCAGTTCTGAATATTTTGTTGGGTTTGTATCATCGTTATGGACTTGTAGAAACTAAGTTTGACGAATTTAGATAATTTTGTCTTTGGCACATTTTACGGTACAAAGTGGGCCACATGTGGATCCCGCTTTGACCCAAAACTGTCAATTTTGTCCATATGTCCAAATTAGACTTATGGGTAGTCAATCCTAGCTATTTCTAGTATTCTGAGAATATTGGTGATATTTTTTTCAGCATCCAAAGGTGTACGTGCAGATTCTACATTTCCAGAAGTAGTTGACGGAGTTCAGAATCCAGGCAAGTATACCTTGCCATGATATATCACAGTTTTTTGCCTTTATTTTCTTATTTAGTTATTATAGTTATTTGATAAGTGTGATGTGTGCGTTTACCCTAGGACCGTGAGACGTTGCTTTGTGTCCGAACAAGATTCAGGTGTCGATGTCGTACGCGGAGTCATGTAATATCACTAGAGAGTTGATTCCACGATCCTATTTTTATGTGCTTGCGTAACCAAGTACGCCATACCCTAGGAAACTTAACACTATTTTATGTGACTGAATCTTTCTTGAGTTATTCATGGGGATTCTGTATAGGCTTACAGGATTCATGATATGAGACTTGCATAATATATAGATATTATTATGACTCGTTGCACTAGCTAGAGGTCATGATCTTGCGTGTTATGGACATGAGACATTGTCGACATAAGACGTGAGGTTACATTGGGTGGGAAGAGACACACCATACTACAGGCTGATTATTGATATATATACTATACTACTGGAGGTGCTTTGGCACATATACTGAAGTCGTAATACTACTAGAGGTGCCTCGGACTCTGTCTCAGATCTTTGGCACATATACTGGAGTCTTGATACTACTTGCTGCTATAGGATTTCCGACACAGAGCCTGTAGTAGTTTCAACCTGAGTACGAGTAATGCTCTCACATGCATATCACTTAGATGGTTACAGTAGTTTACCCTAGAGTATGTGGCATTATACTGTTTTACTTTTGGCATGCTATTTCTTGTACCTTATTACGTCCCTCTGAGGACCTGGTCCCCTGTCAGTTTTTGCAGCATAGACAGTTATGGATCCTTTGGAGTTGCTGATGGAGTTGCTTGTCTTACAGGCATTCGTATCAGGTACTTATATCATTTCTATCGGAGTTATGGTTATTTCTTCATATTGTTTATTCATCTGCTGATGTAGCCTAGTTTTATAGACTCGTATTTCTTTCTCGAGTCTATTCGAGTTACTAGGCGGCTGACTTTAGCACATGTAGCTCATTCTTGTGTATTTTGTTCATTATAGAATGAGGCATAGATATTTATATTTACTTGATTATTTAGATAGTGACCATTATAATATATCTTATACATATTCGAGTCGGACCAGAGTTTGGTAGAATGCGTAGCTGGCATGTTACGTAGTCCTACGTATTTTGGGACTGGGGCATGACATATTTTTGTGGTGGCCCATGCAGGTCCTAATTAAATTATTTTGGTTACTTTTCGGTACCGAGCTAGCCTGTAATTAGGATTAACAATATTAGTATCTGAATCCACAACTGATTTGAAAATTCCTTAGCAATTGATTATCGCCATTGGACTTCATAATTGTACTCGTTTATTCCCCTCAACATCCTTATTATTTTTTATTATCTCTCCCTATTTCAGAGAGATGGACGTTCGTGCACAGTATTTTCTCCAGAAGCAGATCCTTGTTAAGGCAGAAAAAGACATATTGGATGTAAAGTTTTGAGAAGATGGTTACCCTTAGTAGGTAGATAGTTAGGTTATTCCAATATGCTAGAGCTAGTATAGATTGTTAGCATGAGAATTGAATATATTATTGAGTTTAAGTATTAGTTGTATTACCCCCTCGACTGCATCCCTATCCTTCCAATCAAATTCTTATCTTGTGTTGCATATATGGCCTCGTGCTTTTGCAACAACGATCTTTCTAATTATAACAATGAGTAGATCCTTCCTCTTTACCTAGTTGTGCCTTAATTACAAAATTAATCCCTTAGTTGGTACCACTCCTTGTGTTAATATCCATATCAACATTGATATCAGTTCTTTTCTACTCTAATCCCCTTGATCTAGTCACCACGACTCGATTCTCCAAATACCTGTCTAATCATGCCTTATTCAACCATATAGACTTATCAGAAATTATTTTTGTCGTGGCCTGAATTTTTGGTCTCTTCGTCATCAATGCCAATCAATGATCGAATCATCTATACCACCTTGCCTTAGTTAGATCCGACTCAGTCATTTCTTCTACCTTGTAGAAGCATAACATGTACAAAAGCAGTAATGGATGGGTAGTAATTTCTCTTATAAAGTTGTTGATCAATAGCACCTGATAGTTTTTAGGTTCCTTTAGAAAATTCTTGATCAGGGCTAGTAAATCCTTCAATTCTTGTAACCTTATTTAGAAAATAGGCCCTTCCAGAAATCTTGTTAGCAGGACCATGACCTTAGTTTTAGATACCAACTTATTTTTTATAAGTTGGGTAGATCGCAGCCCATGATTTTAGTGTAAGGTTATTTCTAGAAATTCAGGGTAAATCTAAATTTATTTTGGTGTTAATTAGGTTAATCACAAATGGATTAAATTACATATTTAATTTTCGCATCCTTTATACCCTTTGTTGTGGCTCGGATATTTGGAGAACAACACTATCCTTTCCTTTCCAACAACTTCCCCTTTATGACCTAGACTAGTCACTCTACACCTATGATACGACTATCACTTACAAACTGGCCTTTCCATATTTGGTTTTAGTCGAATGACATTCGCGATGCAATTGTACACACAAATGACACATAGATATTCTTTTTCTATTGCGGTCAATTTTAATACTCAGCACCGACTCAATTCTTCCAGCAACCTTGACATTCATGAGCCTAACTGGAACCTACTCACTGATGACACAACTGTTACTTCCAAATATACACGCTCATGCTCCATTTAGACCCCCCAATATTCGTGGCATATCTCCTTCTAAACCCTATATCCAATTACGTTGCAATTGAATTAAATTACACATAGGCAACCCAAATATCCCAACCACTGATATACTCGTATCTCATTCATGCCAACCTATGTCTATGATACTTGTGTGGTATTAAATTGAACCCCGTGTACTCTTTACACAATACAAAACATCTTGATGAGTTATATCACCTTTTGACGCTTATTGCTGAACCATTCATCGGCATCCATGATATGCAATAAATAACTTCTCTGTACCATCTCACCCTAGTTGTATTTGACTATGATATTTACTATTGTCTTGTAGACTCATGACCTAATTAGAAGCAAGGAGAACTGGTAAAACTTTCTTTATAGAGTTATTGACTCAGTAACTCCATGGTTGTGCATAGATTTTCTTTGATAGGCTGTGATAACGGTCACAAATTCCTTACCATCTCGAATCCCTTCTTAAAGTTAAACTTACTAAAAATCTTTAGAAATATGATCATGACTATAGTTTATGTGGCCAACTTCATTCTTATTAGTTTGGTAGAGCCTTGATTAAGCGTACCCTTATTCTTAGAATGCGACGTCAAAGTATGACTCCATTTGGTAACTGCGTCCCCATCTTTAGTGCAACCTTCTTAACTAAAAAAATTTCTACTATGTTTATTTTTAATTTCGAGGACAAAATTTTTATAAGTTGGGTAGATTGTAAGCACCCTGATTTTTAGAATTAAAATTTTAAATTTATTAATATTGGTATTCTGAAATTATTGTGATTAAGGAAAATTTTTTATTTATTTTTAGCTAATTATAATATATAGTATTCATGAATTTATAATTATGTGTATTTATTTAATTATTAATATTGTACATAAAATATATTTTGGGTGTACAACTATTATTAGTGTATTGTATAATTTTCCTAGAATTTATTGAGGTCTAAAACTAATTTTAATGGCCGCACACACACACACACACACACACACACACACACACACACACACACACATATATATATATATGTATATATAAGAAAAGAAAAATAATAAAAGAATTAAACTTAAACCTATTAACCCTAACCAAAACCAAAACCTAAACTATAAAACCAACCCTTTCCCCCACGTACAGAGGAACCCCCCCCCCCCCTCTCATATATATATATATATATATATATATATATATATATATATATATATATATATATATATATATATATATATATATTGTCATGCCCCAGTCCCAAAATACGTAGGACTAGGAACACGTAAGCATGCCAGCCGCATGGATATGGCAACTCCAATATATGGAAACCAAATCCACACGTACGCTGTAATATGAATATCAAATCCACAAGTGGTATAACTGTAATACAAGTCACAGGGTAAAATCTAAATCTCATCCACCAAATTCATATAGAAATAAATAAACAGTATCGATGAAACTGGATCTCAATAAGAAGTATCTAGGATGATAGTTGGATGGAAATAAATCCACTACCAACTCGAATAGGAAAGGTAAATACAATATAAGTACAACACAATCAAACCCAATATAAGTATACCAGCTATCGATCACGGCTCGAAGAGAAGACATCCACTAAGCATATACAACCATCCAAATCTGCGCTCCTGCAAATACTCAAGAACAGATACACCTGGCAGCGGACCAGGTCCTCAAAGGGACGTAACAAGATACAGAAAATATGAGCCAATTTGAATACAGTAAACATGCATATTATTTGAAAATAATAAGTACGCTGTACAAGACAATCTATATGAATGCAAATGAGGATAATTTTTTGACGTATGGGCAAGGGTAGGCTACTCGATCTAATCCTCACAACCTCACGCTCGTCAGTGGACATCATCAGCCGACATACCTCTGGGGTAGCGACCCTCGGACTCCATCAATTGACATACCTCGGGGGTAGCGACCATGTGACACGACCCACCATAGTGCGTGCTAGTGACTACGGTGTTAACAGAGTGGTTAAAAGCCCATACGCCTAATGATTGTCCTCTATGATACTAAGTGCCATGTGTGTGTCAACATATCTAATACATAGTAATGACTGAAAGAAAACTACACATGCAATAATAAACAGAAATACAATAAATATACAGAAATATACTAAGCATGCAAAATACTGTAAGCAATTTGGCAAGGTATCTTGCCTGGGGTCCTGCTGCTGGTATGAATCAGAGTCCAAGTCACAGTCCAAATAGCCTATGTATTACAAATTTATCACGTCAAAAGATAATTTATTTTAATTTATTTAATTCTGGAATAATTACTCTAAAATCCTATTTTAATCTTATTATTCTGATTTTTATGTTAATTCCTAAATTTTGTCCAAAGAAACTAAATTTTATCAACTCGAGACTCATGGCACGCAAATCGAGGCGATCTGTTGACCGAAAAGTCAACCGACACAAACTCAACTTTCATGCATGATTTTCTGTAGATTTCAGCGTCAAAAATATGCTGGAATTTATGGCTCGTCCGAATTCAAATTCGTTTGGGAATTATGGCACATACAAGTTTCGTATCGTGCACCGATGGTTAAATTCTAACCTAGAAGTTCTACAGAATTAACAGTATAAAAATACTTCGAATTAAATTCTGGGAAAAACATATGTCAATTATCTCGACATTAGCTTTCCGAAACGGTTCATGATTTCGATTCCTGGTTCTCCCGGAATCGCAAAAATATCGAAACACGTCTATTTTTGGACATGCTGTGCTCTACGAATTTTTCAGAATTTAATACTCATAATTTCGTAAAACAAATTATATAATCAGAAAGCTAACCTCAATATCTTTCTAACACAAAAAACTAGATCTCATTTGGAGTCCGGAGCTATGCGCAATAGCTTCTGGAAGATGAAGGAACCCTAGATGGTAATTCTCCAAAATTCGGCTGAAGAAAAACCCTAGAAATAAACTTAAACTAATATATATATAGAGGAGAGAGAAAGCAGCCGTGGCTCAGATCTTGACACGTGGCAGCCATCCAACGTTGCCCGCCCCGCAGTCACTGACAGGCGGGCCCGGCACTGTTTGCTGCGGGAGGCTGACAGGTGGGCCCCCTGTTTGCTGACTGGGCAGAATTAATTACTTTTTGGGTTTTCTTTTTCAGAAATTAGTTTTTAATTCAGTTTTTTATAATTAACTCGAAATAAATGCTAAAAATAATCAAAAAATTCCCAAAAAATTCTAAAAAATATATTTTATTATTTAGAACCTGAAATAAAATTTTAGGATATTTTTAATTAAGTTTGAACATAAAATAAATTCTTTAAAGTCCTCAAAAATTAGTGTTACTAGTTTTTAATTAACTAAAAATTATGGAAAAATTCCAATAATCTAAAATAGCCTAAAAATAATTCTAAATAAATATTTATATAAGTAAATATACTAAATAATTATTTTCTAATTAACTAAGATAATACTCTAAATAAATTCAACATCTATAATAAATATAATAATATAAAATATACACAAATACCTATTTTGGGTGAGGGAGTTTACAATCTACCCAACTTAAAATAATTTCGTCCTCGAAATTAAAATAAGGCATAATTTGTTAAATCTTTCACATTCGTACATAAGGTACGTCAATCGCAATCACTTCCAAAAATTTAAATAACAAAATCTATTCAAATCTATCGCGATCACTTCAAAATTAAGATAACCACTGTTTAAATCAAAATTCAACCTGTCGTAATCTCTTCTCGATTTTTAAATAATCAACATCCAAATCTAACTCAAGTCTATATGACATCCCACATCAAAATTTATATCATAATTTTCAACTATCATAATCTCCTCTAGACTTTGAACAATAAACAATTCTAATCAAATCTTATTCCTATTCTTAACTTAAGAATTTTGTACTATTCAAATATTTAAACTCAATTTACATCCTCAATATTTCAAATAGGTGACCCAACAATCAAAATTGAACTTTTAATTCAAATCATCAAATTGTAAAATTTAAATCTAATTAACCAATTGTTCAAGTCTAAAAATTCTATATTTATCCTCAAAATTTAAATCGATGATTCATCCTTCAATATTCAAAATTTAAATCATGTGCTCAAAGTATAATTATTTGGTCCACAATATCAAGATTTTAAAATTCGTTAAATCCTCATTATCTTAATCCTTCTTTTAAAATTTCTCAAAATTAAAATGACTTGAATCTCCCAATCTAATCTTACTTGATCACAATCTAAAAGAAATTCCTCTCAAGTTGACAATGCACTGCTACCCAACTTAGAATTTATCCATCTATCACAGAAGGCTATATACTTTAAGAAAAATATTCCTTAATTTATTTACTCATGTCATTCAATCCTCAAAACTTCAACGCCGATTATATCATATATGATATGTCCTTAATTACAAAAGAATAATCCTCAAGTATGTGATCGGCCTACGGGGTATATCTAGTACTCTCTGTGTATTAAACTTATACCAAGCACGAGGTTTCGTCTTTCCGAAATAAGGGAAGATGGAGACCAATAATAAAGAGTTCAAGGGTGAGGTAATAGAATAGAAGTATCGGGATCAAGGAGTTTAAGGAATTCAAATGGGAATTATCAAATCAGTTATGGATTGAAATCATATTTTGGTAATTCTTTGTTCGCATGCTCGTATTAGTACAGTTATGTAACCGATATGATCCGCTCAGACATATATAGGAGCAAGTATATTCGTCTACCAATCACTACATATCTCAATCCACGTAAAGTAGTATTACGAAGGGCGAATCAAGCGCACTAAGGTTAGCTAGACCTTAATACACTGATTCTGAAATATATTAGTAGGCGTCCCCAATAATACATATCTCATGATCAAGCTCGATAAAAGAGTAAGCTTGCAAAACTAGGCTATAATAGCAGCGTAAGTCAAGGTAGTGCAGCAAATATAAGTACGCTAGATGATGATGAAAGGAGGTACAAATTAATTCAAGTTCACAAAACAAAACAACTAAGCAACAATAATAAAAGACTCTACAATCCCTACAGTTATCATACAACCTCCTTGTCTATGTCGCTAGTCGACCAAATATGGGCAAGGACCTCTAACTTCGATTGTCTGAATAACCACTGTCGTCTTATGCTAGTATACAATTAATGTTGTTCAATCACACTTCAATAATAGGTCAAAAGACTATGTGATACTAGGTTGTGAGGTATACTACCCAACTTAAAATAATAAACTAATACTGTGACAGTCTTAAGGGTACCGTAGAAGCTCCTGTTAAGGTCTTCGAGAAGGGGTCTTGGTACTTGTTAGGGTATCCTTTTATATTACATAGGTCATGGTCGTCTTAACTCTTAGTCATAGTGCAAGTGTCAATAGTAAGAATGGGACAGTTACTGGCCTTAAGGGAAAGGAAATATAACTCGTATTGAGGTGTGGTACAAGTTACGCAATTTAAAACTAAGGGATAAGCACCAGGTCTCAATCTACAAGAATAACTTAACTATCAAGTTCTAACTACTAAGCACACAATTTTAAAATTTGAGATTACAACTATAATCCTAGCAAACTATGTGTCCTTAACAAAGAAATAAATTACTTGGCCTACTATCAGAAGTGTCAGGTGGCATGAGTTGAAAGATAAAGAAAAGAAGAACGTAATTTTGGTCGTCGCACAATTAGCGAACGCTATGGTCACAGGGGAACAATATATGAAAATAGAGGGGCTCTAGATAGCATCATGGTTTTCTAAGGGAAAGGGGTATGCTAGTCTCTGTGTTTGAGGTATGATTAGAAAAATATTCTATGCATTGCTCTTGGCTTTCTAAGGTACTGTCTGCTTATCTCAAGACAAGAATCTAAATTTATGGTTCTCCAATACTCATCTAACGGCGTGGGTTAGGTTCAGTCCTAATATTTACTTTGGTTTTTTATTGGTTTCTCAATGCTAGGGGCAACCATAATGGTAAACTTCTAACTAACTCTAGTAGTGTCTATACTACTCTCAAGTCCTCATAACACATCAGGGGGTAATGGTAAACCAATTCTAGAGATAAGGAATTATAGGGTTCACTAGACATCCTAAACTTAGTGGTGTGTCAGCACTCTAGTTGTACTCTTAATAGGAAGGTTACCATACTTATCATCTAACAACAGGAACTTCTATATTCTATGAGAGACTATACTAAAGGAACTATTATAGGAGTACAGGAATCAAGCATGATGCAATTATTCAAATATAATAGATTAGAAGAAAGATGAGTCATAGTCAATTGTGGATAAGATCATATACTCTAGTCCTAGGTGCAGGCTTGTTCGGTACAGTAACATAACCGAGATAATATACTCTCGACCTGCATGGGCCACCACAAAAATATGTCATGTCCCAGTCCTAAAATACGTAGGACTAGGAACACGTAAGCATGCCAGCCGCATGAATATGGCAACTCCAATATATGGAAACCAAATCCACACGTACGCTGTAATATGAATATCAAATCCACAAGTGGTATAACTGTAATACAAGTCACAGGGTAAAATCTAAATCTCATCCACCAAAATCATATAGAAATAAATAAACAGTATCGATGAAACTGGATCTCAATAAGAAGTATCTAGGATGATAGTTGGATGGAAATAAATCCACTACCAACTCGAATAGGAAAGGTAAATACAATATAAGTACAACACAATCAAACCCAATATAAGTATACCAGCTATCGATCACGGCTCGAAGAGAAGACATCCACTAAGCATATACAACCATCCAAATCTGCGCTCCTACAAATACTCAAGAACAGATACACCTGGCAGTGGACCAGGTCCTCAGAGGGACGTAACAAGATACAGAAAATACGAGCCAATTTGAATACAGTAAACATGCATATTATTTGAAAATAATAAGTACGCTGTACAAGACAATCTATATGAATGCAAATGAGGATAATTTTTTGACGTATGGGCAAGGGTAGGCTACTCGATCTAATCCTCACAACCTCACGCTCGTCAGTGGACATCATCAGCCGACATACCTCTGGGGTAGCGACCCTCGGACTTCATCAATCGACATACCTCGGGGGTAGCGACCATCGGACACGACCCACCATAGTGCGTGCTAGTGACTACGGTGTTAACAGAGTGGTTAAAAGCCCATACGCCTAATGATTGTCCTCTATGATACTAAGTGCCATGTGTGTGTCAACATATCTAATACATAGTAATGACTGAAAGAAAACTACACATGCAAAAATAAACAGAAATACAATAAATATACAGAAATATACTAAGCATGCAAAATACTGTAAGCAATTTGGCAAGGTATCTTGCCTGGGGTCCTGCTGCTGGTATGAATCAGAGTCCAAGTCACAGTCCAAATAGCCTATGTATTACAAATTTATCACGTCAAAAGATAATTTATTTTAATTTATTTAATTCTAGAATAATTACTCTAAAATTCTATTTTAATCTTATTATTCTGATTTTTATGTTAATTCCTAAATTTTGTCCAAAGAAACTGAATTTTATCAACTCGAGACTCATGGCACACAAATCGAGGCAATCTGTTGACCGAAAAGTCAACCGACACAAACTCAACTTTCATGCATGATTTTCTGTAGATTTCAGCGTCAAAAATATGCTGGAATTTACGGCTCATCCGAATTCAAATTCGTTTGGAAATTATGGCACATACAAGTTTCGTATCGTGCACCGATGGTTAAATTCTAACCTAGAAGTTCTACAGAATTAACAGTATAAAAATACTTTGAACTAAATTCTGGGAAAAATATATGTCAATTATCTCGACATTAGCTTTCCGAAACTTTAAACGGTTCATGATTCTGATTCCTGGTTCTCCCGGAATCGCAAAAACATCGAAACACGTCTATTTTCGGACATGCTGTGCTCTACGAATTTTCCAGAATTTAATACTCATAATTTCGTAAAACAAATTATATAATCAGAAAGCTAACCTCAATATATTTCTAACACAAAAAACTAGACCTCATTTGGAGTCCGGAGCTATGCACAATGGCTTCTGGAAGATGAAGGAACCCTAGATGGTAATTCTCCAAAATTCGGCTGAAGAAAAATCCTAGAAATAAACTTAAACTAATATATATATAGAGGAGAGAGAAAGCAGTCGTGGCTCAGATCTTGACACGTGGCAGCCATCCAACGCTGCCCGCCCCGTAGTCACTGACAGGCGGGCCCGGCACTGTTTGCTGCGGGAGGCTGACAGGTGGGCCCCCTGTTTGCTGACTGGGCAGAATTAATTACTTTTTGGGTTTTCTTTTTCAGAAATTAGTTTTTAATTCAGTTTTTCATAATTAACTCGAAATAAAAGCTAAAATAATCGAAAAATTCTCAAAAAATTTTAGAAAATATATTTTATTATTTAGAACCTGAAATAAAATTTTGGGATATTTTTAATTAAGTTTGAACATAAAATAAATTCTTTAAAGTCCTCAAAAATTAGTGTTACTAGTTTTTAATTAACTAAAAATTATGAAAAAATTCTAATAATCTAAAATAGCCTAAAAATAATTCTAAATAAATATTTATATAAGTAAATATACTAAAAAAATTATTTTCTAATTAACTAAGATAATACTCTAAATAAATTCAACATCTATAATAAATATAATAATATAAAATATACACAAATACCTATTTTGGGTGAGGGAGTTTACATATATACAAAACCAAAACCCTAATCCTAATCCCCCACCACCTCTACCATCACCCACGCCCTCACCCCGGCGACCGCCCGCACCGCCGTGCCTTCGTACCGGAGTAGCGTCGCCGTCCCCCACCCCCACCCCTGCACAGCCGTGCGGCCCCTCCTTCGCACTCAGCTTTCCCCCTCCTCGCTCATCTGATTCGCGTCCCGTTTTCGCTGGTATGTTCACAACCTAACCCTCTAGAATTTTTTTCAAGTGGGACGTATTTAGGCACCCGGGTTTGATCGAAAAATCGACCGAAAGTTGGTCGAAAAACTGTTCAACAACAGTTCAGAAATTCAGTCCAAGTACCCATGTTCATGTCCAATTTTCTACCAACTCGTTAATTATTTTCAAAATATAATTGAAATAACTTTTTCATAATATAACCAAGATTTTTATTGTTCTTTTAGTTTTTATCAATTTGCTTTAATGGTAAAATTATTCTTTTTCCAAAACGACCAAAAACTTGTTTTTAAAACACCCAAAATCTCCAATACGGGGTGCGTTCCGCCAAACGAGGCTACTTCATCGTGTGAGAGTTGCACCAAAAGACGCGTATCGTCAACATGGACGTGTGAGCTTTCGCGGAACTTGATTTGGATGTGCGTGCACACCGGAATCAACGTGTATCCGTCGAAAAGCACCGTATCGACTTGTTCTGACACTCGTCATAACTTCTTTTGTGCTTATTGTTTCGTAATAAAACTTATACCATTGGATTCGTAGCATTACGCTGGTCCTGTGACCCAAGTTTGGTTCAAATCGGAGAACGTTGACAAAATCCCGTTTCGTAGGCCCCACGGTTTCACATAACGGACGATTTCGTGATCGGCTCATCGAAATCCAGTTCTGGATATTTTGTTGGGTTCGTATCGTCGTTTTAGACTCGTAGACACTAAGTTTGACGAATTTAGAGAATTTTATCTTCGATACGTTTTACGGTGCAAAGTGGGCCACATGTGGATTCCACTTTGACCAAAAACTGTCATTTTTGTCCGTGTCCAAATTGGACTTATGAATAGTCAATCCTAGCTATTTTTAGTATTCTGAGAATATTGGTGATGTTTGTTTCAATATTCGGAGGTGTACGTGCAGATTTTACTTTCCAAGGAGTAGTTGACGGAGTTCAGAATCCATGCAAGTGTACATTGCCATGATGTGTCATAGTTCCTTGCCTTTATTATCTTATTTAGTTATTGTAGTTATTTGATCAATGTGATGTGTGTATTTATCCTAGGACCGTGATACATTTCTTAGCGTCTGAACAAGATGCGGGTGTCGACGCTGTACGCAGAGTCGTGTAATATCACTAGAAAGTTGATTCCATGATCCTATTTTTACGTGCTTGCTTTACCAAGTATGCCATACCCTAGGACACTTGACACTATTTCATGTGACAGAATCTTTCTTGGGTTATTCATAGAAATTCTATATAGGCTTACAGGATTCGTGATATGAGACTTGCATATTATATGGATATTATTGTGACTCGTTGCACTAGCTAGAGGTCATGATCTTGCGTGTTATGGACATAAGATATTGTGGACAAGAGACGTGAGGTTACATTGGGTGGGGAGAGACACACCATACTACAGGATGATTATTGATATATATACTATACTACTGGAGGTGCTTTGGCACATATACTGGAGTCGTTATACTACTATAGGTGCCTTGGACTCTGTCTCAGATCTTTGGCACATATACTGGAGTCTTGATACTACTTGCTGCTATAGGCTCTCCAACACAGAGCCTGTAGTGGTTTCAGCCTGAGTACGAGTAATGCTCTCACGTGCTTATCACTTAGATGGTTACGGTAGTTTACCCTTGAGTATGTGGCATTATACTGTTTTACTTTTGGTATGCTATTTCTGGTACCTTGTTACGTCCCTCTGAGGCTGGTCCCCTGCCAGTTTTTGCAGCATAGACAGTTATGGAGCCTTTGGAGTTGCTGATGGAGTTACTTGTCTTGCAGGCATTGGTATCAGGTACTTATATCATTTCTACCGGAGTTATGGTTATTTATTCATATTGTTTATTCATCTGTTGATGTAGCCTGGTTTTATAGACTCAAATTTTTTTTCTCGAGTCTATTCGAGTTTGTGTGTTACTGGGCGGCCGACTTTAGCACATGTAGCTCATTCTTGTGTACTTTGTTCATTATGGATTGAGGCATAGATATTTATATTTACTTGATTATTTAGATAGTGACCATTATAATACAGCTTATACGTATTCGAGTCGGACCAGAGTCTGGTCGAATGCGTAGCTGGCATGTTACGTAGTCCTAGTCCTATGTATTTTGGGACTAGGGCGTGACATATTTTTGTAGTCTTTGTCCATTTACCTCTGCAGACTGGACGCACGGGGCGATCTTATATAGCTTTCCATCTGGGGCCCGCATGACGTTTAGCGGTGTCCGCTGACGGTTAGCCAAATAGACAGGCTTGAGCTTGACGAGCTCGCACTGCCTTAGATTTCTTTGACTTAGCACGCGCAGGCGCATAGTACAAAGAGTTCAAGTTTTGATTTTCACCATTCTCAGCATGGTGCATAGGATCAGCGCTGCGTGAGATTCAGTCAAAAGCAGAGATTCGACGGCTATTAGAGCTGCATGCGGCCATCTGCCTGCAGATGTCTGCTTATGTCGTATAGTTGGTCTTATGCGGCCTCCTCCTTGGCCTCATAGAACTTGCATCAGCACCCGAACGTCTGGCATCATAGTATTTTCCTCTGCCAGAGTTTGGGTGCTGAGCGTTTTCTGCGTCAGGCGGGGATGTCGCATGGACATGGACAGCCTGGGTGGATCGCCTGGCGAGCGTCTTTAGCAACAGAGAGAGAAACAGGGAGAGCTTGCTCCGCAGTTGGGTGAGGCGCATTGGCCTTTTCTACCCACGTCCTACGGGGAGCCTTGACAAAGGACTAGCGCTTCCCTCCGATAGCATCTCCTCGAAAGCCTGTTGGTCGAAGCGGACCACCAGCACCCTTTGAGTTGACCAGAGCTTGGCTGCGTCGGATTGTGTCACAACTTTCAAATCAGAGGAGAAAGACGCCCCCAGCAGAGTCGCCATCTTGTTCGCCATTAAATAAGTTCTTGCAAACTTTGTATTTAAATAACGAAAAAGAGTACAAAGAATCATAAACAGAATTATCTAAGTACAATGTTTTGATATGGGGTATGACGATGGAGGTTGAGAAGTGCAACGACCATTTTGCTCTGTTGACGATCCGACGCAGGGTGAAGAAGCTCTCATATGTTCTCTCTTTGCTCGTCTATGTATGCTCTCTCTCTATCGCTCTGTGTGTCACCCCCGGGGCCTTGGTGTGGGTGTGCTACCGTGCTATTTATAGTCGTCGTGCTGACGGACTATGGGTGTCGCATATGCCTCTGTTTGGCGGCCGCATAGGGCTCCTTCAACAGAATGCGGTTGTAGCTGTAGTCGTATGCCACGAGCAAGACGTCACGTGGACTTGGTTGAGATATGTTGTTGATGTGACATCGGGGTTGTTTTCAGCCCATTGTGTGCGTTACTTGGTCAGCTGGACACGTAGTCAGCACCAACTGTGCGAAGATCTCTTCAGTTGTAACGGAAAGATCTTGTGAGTTGGAGGCCGTATAGCAACTTGGCCGCATGTGTGCTTCTATGGCCGCATGGCGTCGTGGCCGCATACGCGCTCTCGTTGGGCCTTGGTCAGATGGACACTCAGGCCGCGTGACAACGAGACCGCATAGGGTCGGAGCCGCATAGGGAAGACACGTGGCATGTTACGTCTGTCGAAGCAATTAATGAACTGATGTGACGTGTTATTTTTTTCTGAGCCGCTGCCTTCACGGATCTCAAAGCGTCTCAGTGAAATGAGTGACGTGTCAGAGCTTCTGACAGTCATCGAAATCTGTGTCGGGGGGGAGGGGGGTCTTATGCTGCCCCATGTTCTGCGCTCGTTCAGGCCGCATATTCTCTGCTATGCGGCTTCCAGAGTTTTAGTTGTTCAGGCCGCATATGGCTTGTCTGCGGCCTCCTTTCGCTGTGAGTGGAGGACATGGCCTCTATGTTGTCTGCATGATTTTCATGCTTCTTCAATATTCATATTTATGTAGTAGAGAGAGAGAGAGAGAGAGAGAGTAGTGGGATCGAAATAGTGGAGATATAAATGGAACCCCTTTAAATTTTGGAGTATTAATTATAAAAAACAGCCAAAAACATGGAAGGAATTTAAATATTGACAAGGAATACGAGGAAGGACGACGAGATGGAAAACTCACCAAGAAGCAATCTCCAACCATTACTGTGATACTGTCGGCCGACACGGGAACTTGGACCCAATCTCCATCCTTGGTTTGTACCTCAAGACCATCGTGGCTTTGCAAGAGTATGGTTAGTAAATCTTTGTCCGTGTGCTCCCAAAGGCCAACATTGGCTTCCTCTGTCTCTGGAGTTTTATACCTCATCATGCGCAAAACATAGTCGGTCGAATCAATATGAGAATCATAATACTTTTCCATTAATCCCAAGCTGTCCAAGACCATCTTCCTCACCAGCTGATCCAAATCCGCGGCCCTCTTGTAGTAGGATGCTAGGGTCTCCCTGTGCATGCATTGAATATTATATATTTATACTGCTATATAATAAGAAAAGTCTAACATTTTGTTGAACTAGTAAACAAGAAATAATATAATCTGAATTAATTTTGTTGAACTAACATTTTTT
The DNA here is from genome assembly GCA_036927795.1 of Iris macrosiphon. Classification (NCBI taxonomy): domain Eukaryota; kingdom Viridiplantae; phylum Streptophyta; class Magnoliopsida; order Asparagales; family Iridaceae; genus Iris; species Iris macrosiphon. The sequence goes on from JAYESA010000006.1 coordinate 28,074,722, forward strand.
TTCTTAAAAAAGCGCATAATGCTACATAGACCTGAAGCATATAGTCTATTAAGATTAATGATTAGATCAAACAAAATAAATTATCAACTATATAAGCTAAATATGTTTAGAAAAGACCTACAAAAAAAAGTTTTATATTTAGAGAATATAGAATTGTAGAGAAGACTAGGAAGAAAGAAAGAAAGATAATGGAAACTGAATTTTTTTTTAAATACAATTTTTTCATTAGCCTAATAAATATGGATTATATTCTATCTTAATGTTTACCTTTTATATATTAGCTTAAGGTTTCATTTACTTACGAGAAAAAAAATGCTTAACATAATTACTTAAAATTACTATTTATTTAATCAATATGGATAAATTTAATTATAAATTAATTTTTTATATTTTTGGCTTTCTTAATCAGAATTTTGGAGTGTATTTTTTCTTCAAGTAACTAATATATGAATTGTAATTACTAGTTATAATAATTTTAGTTTACATGTTATTAAGTTTTTAGTTTGGGCCTTGATTAGCAATATCTTTATTTACTTTTTAATAAATTTGATTAATGTTATATATATTATTTATGTAATTTAATATTGCTAATCAATATATATATATATATATATATATATATATATATATATATATTATATATAAATATATATATATATATATGGGTAAAAAGGATATGAGCCATAAGTTAATATTCCTACATGAGCCATACACATGTGTACCAAAAGAAATAGAGTGTACTAATGCACATGGGATACATGAATCTATTCATATTGGTCCACATGTGCATGGTCGGGTGGCTATCCGGGTAGTTTAGGAGTAGGCTAGGAGAGGTTGGTAGGGTAGAAAAAAAAAAAAAAAAAAAAAAAATATATATATATATATATATATATATATATATATATATATATATAGAGAGAGAGAGAGAGAGAGAGAGAGAATAAGGCAGGTGATGTGGCACCTCACTCTAAAAATAAGGGTGGCGGTGACGTGGCACAATCCCAACCACACAAACGAGGGGAGGGGGTTAAGTGCAAATTGCCAATTATGAAATGTGTGGTTGGGATTGTGCCACGTCATCGCCACCCTTGTTTTTAGAGTGAGGTGCCATCTCACCTCCCTTATTCTATATATATATATATATATATATATATTGATTTGGGCCATGGACGGTCGCTCGACTCGCCCATGCCCAGGGCCGACCCTGGTGATGCTATCCCCATTGTGTGATATCTAACATGTAAACTGATATGACAAATTTTAACCCAAAAAATTAATCACCCAAAAAAAATTTAACGTTAATGTTAATTTTTAATTTTAATATTAATATTAGTGTTAATTTTAGTGTTAAAATTTGTCATGTCAACTGTCATTTCAAATGTAACACATAATGAGAAAAGTTCAACGTCAACATAAAACTTTTATTTCCAAATATGCTTTTGCATATGTTTACTTATTAAAATTATTCATTAAAGCCAACAGGGAAAGCTAGATAATTACGAAATAATATTAATACAATAATAATTTTAGAATAATTAAGACTGTTATACACTTTAGGTATCCTTTTTATTCACCATCTCAACCACTGAATTCCAATCCAATCCATAGCATATGTAGGATGGTTCCATAATATGAAACCACTCGGATGATTTTATATATATATATATATATATATATATATATATATATATATATATATATAGTTTGTTACAAAAAAAAAAACCAAGAAACATTCCTCCCGCCTTAACAACTTTTGTTAGAGGTTTAGTAATAAATAGATTATATTAGATAGTTAAATAATTAATTAATTTTAAAATAATAATTAATGGAGGATTTACAAACAGTTTAGATGGTTCAATTTTGATTTATTTTCAAGCCACTTTATATTAGTAGATTTTATCTTCTTCTTTTTTTAAAAATTAATTGGATGAGAATGAGAATTTACAAACAGTTATGCTGAAAATAATAGAGGAAGTTAGTTTTATTATTTGTATATTCCATAATTTTTTAAAATTTTTAATTAATTGGATGAGGATGAGGATTCCGTAGGTTTTTTAAGATTTTAATTAGTTGGATAAGGATGAGGAGTTGCAAACGGCTATGCAGAAAATAATAAATGACGTTAGTTTTATTATTTATATCTTCCGTAAATTTTTTTAATTAATTGGATGAGGATGAGAATTAACTAATTGTTTTAATTTTTAACTAATTAAATGAGGATGAGGATTTACAAACAGCTTACACGACGAAATTTTGAGTCGTTTCTAAGCTGCCTTATATATACTAGTAAATGCACATGTGTTGTACGTAAAATAAATTTAAATATAAAAATTTATGATATTATTGAATTATAAAAATATAGAAATTTAAATTATGTTATAATATTTTAAATGTTATTGAAATATAGAAAAGGAAAAAATATAAGATATTATTGAAATATAGAAATTTAAATTATGTTATAATATTTTAAATATAATTTGAATTAATTTTAGTTAAGATTTGTTATAAATATGTTTTTAAAATTTTGAATGTGTTTAGTTAGATAATATCATTTAGTTAGTTTAAATATAATTTAAATTTTAAAATATTTTACGATTTACATATGCGAAGTTGTTAGGAGAATTTTAGGTCTTTAATTTTTTTTCCAACTATGTGAGAAAACAACTACTGTTACGATACTAATTTTTTTTTTAGTTTTTAAATTAATTGATTGATGAAATACATACGGCTTAGACGGCTTAATTTGGAGCCAATTCTAAGCCGCATTATAATAGTAGAGATATACTAGTAACTGCATGTGCGTTGCACGTAAAATATTTTTTCTAATATTGTTAATTTATTAAAGATATTTGTAAATTAATATATATATATATATATATATATATATACATATATATATATATATATATATATATATATATATTCCACCGGATTAGGAACTAAGTTTCCAAAGAAGGATTCGTGCACATTACAACTAGAGCCCTCCATCGTAACCAACAGACCATGACCCCACGGAATATATAATAACACCACCCTATCTTACATATGTCGGATTGAGATTGAGTGGTTAAGATTAAAAAGTGGTAGGACCTACACATTTTAATCTCAACCACTCAATTTTAATCTAACCCATGATACACTGAGTGGTTCCATAATATGAAATCACCCAGATAGTTTTAGATCATATATATATATATACATATATATATATATATATATATATATATATATAGTAGTGCTGTAGAACCATCTAGGTGGTTTAATATTATGGAACTACCTTATATTACATGGGTTGGATTGAGATTGAGTGATTGATGGGTTGGATTAAGATTGAGTGGTTGAGATTAAAAGGTGGCGGGATCTACACATTTTAATCTTAATCATCCAGTCCAAATTCAACACATGTAACATAGAATGGTTTCTTAATATCAAACCACCTGGTGGTTATTGAACATATATATATATATATATATATATATATATATATATATATATATATATATATATATATATAGACACACACACACACGGTGTTGTTACATTGTCCGTCCGCGGGTTGGCCTGTCCGCCACGTGTTGTCGTCCCATTGGTGTCACGTCCCAGTCCCAAAATGCCGAGGGACTGGACACGTGGCAATGGCCAGCAGCACGCACCGATGGACTACCCAATTTAATGGATCCATCAGGGCATGCTTAAGCTGTAGTCAACAGAAAAAAGAGCATTTGTTACAAGTCTCAGGTTATTCTAATCTCATCCACAACAGATATCACAGATTAATAGACAGAGTAATGTAATTAGAAATAACAGTCAAATCTCAATAAATTCCTCAGAAAACAAATCCGAGAATATGTCTGGTACAACCATGCAAATAGACAGGAAATAAACAACTGAAAATAGAAACAGAGATAACTGACTCTATACAGCCAATGCTCAGGAGAAGTCCTCTGGTGCGATCTCGTCCTCAGGTCCTGGTACAGCTCCTGGAAATGGTCCTGTACGGTGTAGCTCTGGGTGGATCTCTTCGGCTATACCTGGGGACATAGTCCATTCCAGGTCCTCAGGGGACATAACAAGGTACAGAAAATACAAGCCAAAATAAATGCAGTGCAGGAATTAAATAAGCAATAGGGCAAACTATGTAACCAGCTAAGTGATATGCAACATGAGAGCAGTACAAGAACTCAGGCTGAAACTACTACAAGCTCTGTGTCGGGGAGCCGGGTAGCAGTGATATCATGTAGTTGTCTAGCTCTTAGTGAGACTAAGACGCCGGTATAATATAAAATCAATCTGTAGCCTGTGTGACTCTCCCCACCCAATGTAATCACGCATATCATGACCATAACGTCTCATGCTCATGCCAGCGGGATCATAGCTAATGCAACAAGTCATACTGTATGTAAATAAATACCTCTGCCAAGTCCTGTATCCTATACAGAATCACCACGAATATCTCGGGAAGACTCTGTCTCATGAATAGTGTCAAGTGTCCTGGGTTCTGGAGTACTTGATAAGACAAGTACGAGAATTATCGGGTCTCGATATCCATTTATATGTGACGTTACACAACTCCGCGTACGGAGTTGGCACCCGACTGGTAATCGGTCGCTAAGTACGCCACTCGGTCCTAGGTTTTAACAGTTAAACAGGTTTATATGCATTTAAACAAGAATTCAGGCAAGTTCTAGAACAGGAATTACTGCTAATGGCAAACTTTACTTGTCCACTGATGTATAAATAAGTCAATGAAATTAAATAGCAAGCTGCAGGGTTTGGCAAGGTACACTTGCCTGTGGTTCCGGCTCTGTTTGAGGTTCTGACTTCAGCTGGGTTTGCAGGCGGTACTCCGGTTGCTGTAACAAACATCACCATCAGATCCAGAAAATATCGATCAGCTAGGAACGCCTGTCCTTGAGTCCAATTTGGAGACAAGGGCAAAAACGGCAGTTTCGGGCCAAAACGGGGTCCACCGGTGGGCCCGCTTTGCACCGAAAAACGTGTCCGGGTCAACGGTCTCCAAATTCACCAAACTTAGTGTCAACAGGTCAGAAACGATGATACGAACCCAACGGAACTTCCAGAATTGGATTCCGATGAGCCGATCACAAAATCGCCCGTCGAGCGGGGCCTATGGGGCCCACGACACGCGATTTCGTCAACGTTCTCAGAATCGAACTAAACTTGACCCACAGGACCAGCGTATCGCTACGAGTCTGATGGCGCAAGTTTTGTCTCGATCCGACGTGTGTACACAAAGTTAGGGTGAATTACAGAAAAGACAGATACGGGGCGATGTCCGCAGATACGCGTTGATTCCGGGGTGCACGCACCCCCGAATCGACTTTCGTGAAAACCCACACATCCGTATCGACGAGACGCACGTATCTGTGAAGACCGCGCGCGACCAAGTCGTCCCGTTTGGCGGGGCGTACTCAGTTCCGGGGTGAAACAGGGTCTGGTTTTTCCTATTTTTGGATCGCGGTGTGCGATCACCACAGGACGCGATGCCCCGAGCGGTTTATCCGGACACCGAGAGGGTCATACAGGCTTCGCGTAGAAATTTACGGAATCGAAATCGGGGTTGCGAGCAGGAAGTTATGAGCACCTGAAGGGACCCGAAAAACCGAGGTTTGGAACTGTGTCCGACACGCGAGTTCGTGTCCGAATCCTGTGTCGGAGCTGTGTCCGCGTGGCCGCGTGTCCTGCTGTGTCCGCTTGCTGGGGGATCACCGGAGAAGGCTGGACTCGGCGGGGTGAGCTGCGGCCGGGCGGGGGATCGTCGACCGGGCGGTGCACGGCGGGGAGAGGAGGAAGGGGATTCGAGGGGCGGCCGGAGTGGTTTGCTGTGAGGAGGAGAGAGGAGGAGGAGAGAGGAGGAGGGCGGTTCCTGGAGGTGGGGCTCTCGGCGGGTGGTGGTCTGCGGAGGGCGGCGGGTTAGGGAGGAGGTCGGCCGGAGTTACGTTTAGGGGTTTGGGGGGAAGAGAGGCGGAGGGGAGGCTATTTATAGGGTCGAGGGAGGGCTGAGGCCGGGGCGTCGTGGCGGAGAGGTCGGAGGGGGAGGCGACGTGGGGTCGTGGCCGACGGGTCCGCGGCGGGCGGCGGGATTCTCGGCGCTGGGGTCGATCGTGGGAGAGGGTGGGGGTGACGCGGGTTCCGGGTCGGGCGCGGATCCGGACGGAGAGGACCCGCCCGACCCGTAAAGCCAAGGGCTGGGCTGGGCCAGCCTAACGGGCTCGGCCCACTGGGCCGGGCCGGGCCCAAAAATATAAAAATAAATATAACAGAATAAAAATAAAAATAATAATAATTATAAACAGTAATTAATTAATTAATTATAAAATAGTTTTTTTTAGGCTTTTAAAAATAGGTCCGAGGCCCAATAAAATCCCAGAAAATTACCCTAAGTCCGGTTTTCTATTTTGCATCCAAAAATATTATTTTCATAATATTTTAATACTGTTTAATATTAATTAAAAATCATTTAATAATTCAAATCCTGTTTTTAAATTACAGAAAATTCCCAGAAAATTCCAGAAAATTGTGAAAAATCCAGTTTTTAAAATTTTGAAAATTCAGGAGGTTTACAATATACCCCCCTTAAGAGGATTGCGTCCTCACAATCAAAAGAATAACCGGTCAACAGAGATGACGCGGTCGCAAGCATCGTTTGAAAACACATCACAAGATACTTAGGAAAATACCGTTTTCCTAAAAATGAAAGTTATGCACTTCCAGAAAATCTAGTTAAAACAAAAGATCTACAACTTTTATGAAAACCAGGTTTGTTATTAACAAGTTGCAATTTACTAGGTTGGGGCTGAGGTCACGAACCAGTAGGCACGAGCTACAACAAGACTAGAAACTGAAACTATAAATCACTTACGCGCATCAGCTATTCTACGAGTCTGCGCGTTCTCCACTGTCATCGTCAGGGCTTGCTCGCATCCTTGCAGTCGATTCTTCTGCTGTGCCTGCTGGAAGAGTAGTTCCTGGGGTATCAAGGGTGGCCTCGACTGATACCCTGCTGGAGTTGGTGGTAGGACTCCTTGAACTTCCGTTTGTGGTGCTCCCAAGGTTGGACAGGTTGGCCTCGGTATTGGTAACGCTTGCTGGTTACACTTTGGTGCTCTGTCCCGATGCTCAGGGCATTCCTTCAATAAATGTTGATTGGATCCGCAGACTATACATAATCTCTTCTTTTGTCTGCACTCGTCTTCAATATGGCCTCGCTTGCGACAATATGGACAAACAGGTATTGTCTGCGGAGATGCTTCTGGTGGCGGGTGTACGTGAGGTCTTTTTGCAACTTCTTCTTGTGGTGCTGAAGTGGAAGTCCGTTTCAGACTAGTCTCTCTCCTGATGACGCGCTCAATGCGTCGCGCTGCAGCAAGGACGTCCGAGTACGAAGTAGGTGCAACGGATCCAATTAGTTTCTGTAGCTCAATGTTCAGTCCGTCAAAGAATTTCTCGGCCTTCTCTTCTTCTGTCGGGATCAGGGTTGGGGCGAAGCGGCTCAGACGAATAAATTCTGCGTTGTACTCTTCCACCGTCTTAGTATCTTGAGTGAGGTGATTAAACTTGTCCCGAAGTTCTGATCGAGCGATAGCTGGAATGTACATCTCCTGAAAGAGTCTAGAGAACTCTTCCCAAGTGACTCGGTCTGGTCCGAGCCGTGCTTCCTCAGATAGCCACCAGTGATGTGCATTGTCCGTCAACTGCATTCTGACGGCAGTCATCCAACGTTCCTTTGGAAGCTCAGCTGCTTCTAATTGATGTTGAGTGTTGGTGAGCCACTCATGAACTTCGGTGGGCTCTTCCTTGCCTGAGAATGTACGGGGCTTCAGTTGGCGAAAGTCGGTGATAGAGCCCATCGTTGGCCGTCGAGCTGGTAGGTTAGTCTGCTCCAGTACAGTTACTAAGCTGCGATTCAGAGCCTCTTGTTGTGCTTGCATTATTGCACAGACCATTTGAACCATCTGCTGTCCATCCATGGCCTGCCCTGGTGGAATTACGGGCATTGGTGGAGTAACTGGCGTCGTTGGTGGAATAGGATCGTGTTGGACTCTCGAGGTATGTTGTTGAGCTGATTGTCCTCCACCCATTAGTGTTACTTCATCTTCGTTGGTTACCACATCATCTCGTGGTGATGTTATTGGAGTCTCGTCGTTTGCTCGTGAATCCATAACCCTGTAACCAAAATAAACAATAAGAGGTGCACAGGAATCAAGGCAGGATGCAAGTCAAGGAATTAATTCGAAGTCGATAGGGATACCAAGAACGTTTTCAAGCAAGTGGATGAGATCCTAAACTTATCCTATTTTATAGCAGGCATGTTCGATCCCTAAGTTGAAACCGAACAATTTAGTCGTTGACCTGCATGGGCCACCACAAAAACCATGTCACGCCACAGTCCCAAAATACCGAGGGACTGGACACGTGGCAATGGCCAGCAGCACGCACCGATGGACTACCCAATTTAATAGATCCATCAGGGCATGCTTAAGCTGTAGTCAACAGGAAAAAGAGCATTTGTTACAAGTCTCAGGTTATTCTAATCTCATCCACAACAGATATCACAGATTAATAGACAGAGTAATGTAATTAGAAATAACTGTCAAATCTCAATAAATTCCTCGGGAAACAAATCCGAGAATATGTCTGGTACAACCATGCAAATAGACAGGAAATAAACAACTGAAAATAGAAACAGAGATAACTGACTCTATACAGCCAATGCTCAGGAGAAGTCCTCTGGTGCGATCTCGTCCTCAGGTCCTGGTACAGCTCCTGGAAGTGGTCCTGTACGGTGTAGCTCTGGGTGGATCTCTTCGGCTATACCTGGGGACATAGTCCATTCCAGGTCCTCAGGGGACATAACAAGGTACAGAAAATACAAGCCAAAATAAATACAGTACAGGAATTAAATAAGCAATAGGGCAAACTATGTAACCAGCTAAGTGATATGCAACATGAGAGCAGTACAAGAACTCAGGCTGAAACTACTACAAGCTCTGTGTCGGGGAGCCGGTAGCAGTGATATCATGTAGTTGTCTAGCTCTTAGTGAGACTAAGACGCCGGCATAATATAAAATCAACCTGTAGCCTGTGTGACTCTCCCCACCCAATGTAATCACGCATATCATGACCATAACGTCTCATGCTCATGCCAGCGGGATCATAGCTAATGCAACAAGTCATACTGTATGTAAATAAATACCTCTGCCAAGTCCTGTATCCTATACAGAATCACCGAGAATATCTCGGGAAGACTCTGTCTCATGAATAGTGTCAAGTGTCCTGGGTTCTGGAGTACTTGATAAGACAAGTACGAGAATTATCGGGTCTCGATATCCATCTTTATGTGACGTTATACAACTCCGCGTACGGAGTTGGCACCCGACTGGTAATCGGTCGCTAAGTACGCCACTCGGTCCTAGGTTTTAACAGTTAAACAGGTTTATATGCATTTAAACAAGAATTCAGGCAAGTTCTAGAACAGAAATTACTGCTAATGACAAACTTTACTTGCTCACTGATGTATAAACAAGTCAATGAAATTAAATAGCAAGCTGCAGGGTTTGGCAAGGTACACTTGCCTGTGGTTCCGGCTCTGTTTGAGGTTCTGACTTCAGCTGGGTTTGCAGGCGGTACTCCGGTTGCTGTAACAAACATCACCATCAGATCCAGAAAATATCAATCAGCTAAGAACGCCTGTCCTTGAGTCCAATTTGGAGACAAGGGCAAAAACGGCAGTTTCGGGCCAAAACGGGGTCCACCGGTGGGCCCGCTTTGCACCGAAAAATGTGTCCGGGTCAACGGTCTCCAAATTCACCAAACTTAGTGTCAACAGGTCAGGAACGATGATACGAACCCAACGGAACTTCCAGAATTGGATTCCGATGAGCCGATCACAAAATCGCCGTCGAGCGGGGCCTGTGGGACCCACGACACGCGATTTCGTCAACGTTCTCATAATCGAACCAAACTTGACCCACAGGACCAGCGTATCGCTACGAGTCCGATGGCGTAAGTTTCGTCTCGATCCGACATGTGTACACAAAGTTAGGGTAAATTGTAGAAAAGGCGGATACGGGGCGATGTCCGCGGATACGCGTTGATTTCGGGGTGCACGCACCCCCGAATCGACTTCCGCGAAAACCCACACATCCGTATCGACGAGGCGCACGTATCTGTGAAGACCGCGCGCGACCAAGTCGTCCCGTTTGGCGTGGCGTACTCAGTTCCGGGGTGAAACAGGGTCTGGTTTTTCCTGTTTTTGGATCGCGGTGTGCGATCACCACAGGACGCGATGCCCCGAGCGGTTTGTCAGGGCACCGAGAGGGTCATACAGGCTTCTCGTAGAAATTTACGGAATCGAAATCGGGGTTACGAGCAGGAAGTTATGAGCACCTGAAGGGACCCTAAAAACTGGGGTTTGGAACTGTGTCCGACACGCGAGTTCGTGTCCGAATCCTGTGTCGGAGCTGTGTCCGCGTGTCCGCGTGTCCTGCTGTGTCCGCTTGCTGGGGGATCACCGGAGAAGGCTGGACTCGGCGGGGCGAGCTGCGACCGGGCGGGGGATCGTCGACCGGGCGGTGCACGGCGGGGAGAGGAGGAAGGGGATTCGAGGGGCGGCCGGAGTGGTTTGCTGTGAGGAGGAGAGAGGAGGAGGAGAGAGGAGGAGGGCGATTCCTGGAGGTGGGGCTCTCGGCGGGTGGTGGTCTGCGGAGGGCGGCAGGTTAGGGAGGAGGTCGGCCGGAGTTACGTTTAGGGGTTTGGGGGGAAGAGAGGCGGAGGGGAGGCTATTTATAGGGTCGAGGGAGGGCTGAGGCCGGGGCGTCGTGGCGGAGAGGTCGGAGGGGGAGGCGACTTGGGGTCGTGGCCAACGGGCCCGCGGCGGGCGGCGGGATTCTCGGCACTGGGGTCGATCGTGGGAGAGGGTGGGGGTGACGCGGGTTCCGGGTCGGGCGCGGATCCGGACGGAGAGGACCCGCCCGACCCGTAAAGCCAAGGGCTGGGCTGGGCCAGCCTAACGGGCTCGGCCCACTGGGCCGGGCCGGGCCCAAAAATATAAAAATAAATATAACAGAATAAAAATAAAAATAATAATAATTATAAACAGTAATTAATTAATTAATTATAAAATAGTTTTTTTAGGCTTTTAAAAATAGGTCCGAGGCCCAATAAAATCCCAGAAAATTACCCTAAGTCCGGTTTTCTATTTTGCATCCAAAAATATTATTTTCATAATATTTTAATACTGTTTAATATCAATTAAAAATCATTTAATAATTCAAACCCTGTTTTTAAATTACAGAAAATTCCCAGAAAATTCCAGAAAATTGTGAAAAATCCAGTTTTTAAAATTTTGAAAATTCAGGGGGTTTACAATTGGCAAGTCAACTGGTGGCAGGCCCAAGTGAATTGAGGAAGAGGGGTCAATGGGGTATTGGGGTCCAGTTTGGATTTGGTAAATTTTGGAGCCCAAATATGGTCAAATATTAGATTTGATATAATTTAGAAATCTACATTAAATAAAAGATTTGATTAGATTTTAAATTTGAATCAATATTTAATTTGACCATATTTTGACGTCCATAATTGGTATTATACTATTTTAGGTGTAATATGATTCTAATTTTAGGAATTTTCCTATTTAAGAAATCCTATTATGACCTAAAATATGATTTCTAACCTATAAATATAAGAAGATGGTGGTGGCACAAAACAAGCACAATGTAGATATTCGGGGTGCTCGTCCACAAAAAAATCTAAGAAAAAGTTCGTGCTTTGCTCTTAGGACTTTGTCATCCAAGACAGAAGGAAGAAGATATCTTATCGAGGAGTCGTCAACTTCGATTAGAAAAATTGCTACGGGTTGGTGAACGATTTAAATTATAATCTATTTCTTTTCTTCTTGAGTGTGGTGAGGGGGTTGAATCTATTAGGGCAAAGGGTTCAACATTGATTTTGTCAATCTTGTAATTTCACCTGAGTTATAAAGGTTATAATTTGTCTAGGTGACGTAGTCACCTCCAAATATTTCTCTTTATCTGTGCTCGGTGTTCATTAGACAAGGGTGGTTATCTCAGGTGGGTTGGCCTAAAATTTTTATTGCAGGAACTCTCAGACACGGTGTCGGAATGGTTGCAGGGCGTGTCTAATTCCCAACATCTGGTATCAGAGCAAGATTTTTGTTTTGGCAACTATGTCTACGGAGCAGATGAACACTCGTATGATCACCCTCATAGGGGAGGAACTGAACAATTTGGAAACCATGGATGGAGGATCTACTTTGGTGCAAGGACTTGCATGGTCCGTTGGAGGGAGACAGCGCCAAGCCGACGGACAAATGTGTTGATGAATGGAAACGAATTGATCAAAAGGTTGTTGGATTCATCCGCCAATGGATGGACGTCTCGGTGTTTCACCACGTGTCCATGGAAAGTTCTGAAAATGCATTGTGGGAGAAGAAGCTGCATTCGCTGTACGAAAGAAAGATGGCTGGCTACAAGGCGTTTCTTATTCGCCAACTCGTCAACTCTAAGTAGAAGGAGGGCGCACCGGTGGCACAATATCTGAACTAGGTTCAAGGCATCATCAATCAGCTATCTGCAATGAAGATGGTGATTGAGGATGAGCTTCAGGCCCTTTTGCTTTTGAGTTCTCTTCTGGAAAGCTGGAAGACGTTGGTGGTGTCGGTGAGCAACTCCGTGCCTGGTGGAGTTGTCACGATGGAGACAGTCAAAAGCAGTTTGTTGAATGAGGAGATCCAGCGTAAGCAAGTAAAATCGTCGTAGGAGTCCGCTCTGATGGCTTCCTATGGGAAGGAAAAACCTAAGTCACAGGCGAGGGCATGGGGTAGTTCGCGGGATCTTACGACTGTGGACCGCAAGGAGGATTGTTATCACTGTAGCGAAAGGGGTCATATCAAGAGGAACTACATGAAGCTCAAAGCTGAGAAGGCAAAAGACAAGAATGATCAGGAGGATCTCACGGCTATGGGAGATCTCATCATCGCAGCAACTGACGTTGAGGAACCTTGTAACATGTGTCATGATGGCGATTGGGTCATGGACACGGGGATGTCGTATCACGCCACTCCATATAGAAGGATCTTCACGTCATACCAGGACGACAAGTTTGGACATGTGAAGATGGGCAACAAGAAAACGATTGCAGTTGTAGGCATCGGTAATGTGCACTTGACAAGGGAGTTTGGTGAGAAGCTCATTCTCAAGGATGTGCGACATGTACCGATTTTGCGCTACAACTTGGTTTCGGTAGGGAGGCTGGCGGATGATGGCTGACGTATTTTGTTTGAGATAAAGATTTGATGATTACGAAGGGTTTCCAACAGCTTGCTCGAAGAGATTTATATTGTGGCATTTATAAGCTCAAGCCGCTGAGTTGTACGGGAAGGCCACAGACATCGAATGAAGGATCGAGGGGTATTCGACAGGAGTTGGATCGTCGAAAACTTGTTGAGGAGGGACTTCGAGATACTTTAAGGATTATGGAAGATTCAGTTCGTCGAGACAAAGAGACAAATTGTGATGATCAAAGATTGAGGGTCAGTATGTCGGTCCCATGACAGCTGGTCGGTCTCCAGGTGGGGGTTACTTCATGGATCCGGTTTTGGCGACGGGCGGTTTGCCAAAACTTCACGGATCCATTAGAGCAAAGGGTTCAACATTTATTTTGTCAATCTTGTAATTTCACCTGAGTTATAAAGGTTGAGATTTGTCCAGGTGACGCAGTTACCGCCATATACTTGTCTTTATTTGTGCTTGGTGTTCGTGAGACAGGGGTTGGTTATCTCATGTGGGTTGGCCTAAAGTTTCCGTCGCGGACACTCTCAGACACGGTGTCGAAACGGTTGCATGATGTGTCCGATTTCCAACATGTAATTCGGACATGCGACGGACGGAACGGACCAGCCCACCTGTCGGCAAAATAACATTTTCGATATATATTTCGATATATATATATATATATATATATATATATATATATATATATATATATGAGTGCTATGATTAGTCACCTGAAGCATGAATTGCCGTCGGGCCAGATGATATTAGTGAAGTTGTTGTGGATATGCTGCGGAGATTCTGCAATGCTCTCGTACAGAGGCAGACGAGGGTTCTGCACGTAGCCGCGAAGCTGCTTGGGGGAAGTAAGCAGGGACTTGGTTGCAACAGGAAGAGCGAACAGCTCTTTTAGAGCACTGATCACCGCATCTCGTAGCTCTAACGAAACGCCGGGGACGATGGCCTGGAAGAAACCGTAGTTCTCCGCCGCGTGCCGGACTTGGGCTCGGGCACGGCTCCAGTTATCCGAGCCAGGATGTAGGTCTCCTGCTGAGAAATCTACTCTGGGGATCTTTAGAGGACCCTGACAACCCATCTCTAAGTATGCTATGCTATGGTTTTCTTTTTTCTGTTCGGTTTCCTTTGGATAGTGAGGGTCCTCTCGGTATACATCCTCTTATTTATAACACTGATACGTTGTCAACGTGGCTGCCAGCTATTGGTTCTTCCGGTCCAGATGGCTGCCAATGACTGCCGGCGGGTGCGGGCCAGCACAGACACCGTCTGGTGGCGGACAATATATCATCTCCGTCAAATTTAACACTGTCAACTTAGATGGGGAGGGCAATTTTATTATTTTCTTTATATGTAACCATATATTTTAATATGAATAATTAGTATGTAAGTAGCAAGTTGCACTTAGATTAGGTTTTTGAATGAAATGTACTCATGTGCGTGAAATACTTCTTTAGTAGTCTCGAGTCCAAGATAATATTAAATTTTTTTACCAACTCCAACGTAAAATTTAGAATATCCATGTAGTTCTAGCTGTGTAGACTACAATTTCTGTTTGTCGATTATTGGGTCGCGATGATGAGTTTTTTTTAAAAAGGCCAATTATAAGGACACTACACATTTTACTCTGGACTAGTCCATTAAAAATTTATAAAAAATTACAAGTTTGTCATCCTAAAAGTTATTTGGGACTAGCCCAAATTGTTATCATTGATAATTACAAGTTTGCCACTCCCAAACTCGGGACTGTTATAATCAGGACTGTCAAAATTTTGACATAGGACTGTCAAAATTTTGACAGTCCTAATTTTAACCCACTGAAAATTTTATATAAAACTAGGACTGTCAGGATTTTGACAATCCCACAAACAATGAGGACTGTCAAAATTTTGACAGTCCTCATTTTAATTGTCAGGATTTTTTTTTAGTTTATTTCTATTTAGTTAGTTTTGGATTTTGATTTTTTTTATTTAGTTTAACATCCAAAATAAAATATGTTATCATTGAACCCAAAAAAAAAAAAAAATCTACCGTACGAATATTACGTCTGCCGTTGATCAGACTTCAAACGGCCACAACTATTTGTTTTCAAATCGTTTTTCGTCACACAATAGGTCGATTTGTATGTTTTCGACGAGAGTAACACAATTCGTGTAGAGAGAATTTTCATCCGAAGTAAGACGTACATATTACAGGCAAAAATATAAAATATAAAACTTTAAAGTATCATAACTTTTGACTGGGAGATCGAAACAAGCTCCAGTTTGTGCCAAAATGACCGTATGGAAAAGTACTTCGGGATAAACCGTTTCACCGTTTGACGGACTTTCCAAATTTTTAGAATCGCAAAAAAACGATATTTCGACCTCCAAAATTTACTTTTGGTAAATTTTTTTTTACAAAATATTTGATGTACCAATAATAAATTTACTATTTTAAATAACATAATATTTTAACAAATTTTAAGGATAGAAATTTTAAGGGTATTTTGAAATTGGCTCCCCCAACAATTAACAAAAAAAAATTAACAGAAAATTTTTTTAGGACTATCAAAATTTTGACAGTCCTACCAATGGGAAGGACTGTCAAAATTTTGACAGTCCTAAAAATTCAACATATATTTTTAGGACTGTCAAATGACAGTCCTACCAATTGGAAGGACTGTCAAAAGTTTGACAGTCCTAAAAATATATGTTGAATTTTTAGGACTGTCAAAATTTTGATAGTACTTCCAATTGGTACGACTGTCAAAATTTTGACAGTCCTAAATTTTTTGACATTGACAGTCGACAGTCTAAAAATCATGATCTGACTGTCAAAATTTTGACAGTCCTAAAAATTCAACATATATTTTTAGGACTGTCAAAATTTTGACAGACCTTCCAAATGGTATGACTGTCAAAAGTTTGACAGTCCTAAAAATACATGTGGAATTTTTAGGACTGTCAAAATTTTGACAGTACTTCCAATTGGTACGACTGTCAAAATTTTGACAGTCCTAAAAATTAACATATATGTCAAATTTTGACAGTTCTTCTATTTTTTTCTTTTTTGGTTTCCTGTGTGCTGTTATTTTTCTTTGTCATTGTGTTATTATTTTTGTCTTTCGGTGGCGGAGTGGAGGACCAGGTGGTAGCGACGGAGGAAGGAGGGGAGGGAGGAGCGTCGGACGCCGAGGGTGCCAAGGTAGTCGAGCACCGAAAGGGAGTACGAGACGGAGGAATGGGAGAGGAAGGAGGCGACGGGAGGCGGGGAAGGAGGCAGAGGCGGCGACGGCGGCGGCGACGGGAGGCTGCAGTGGAGGACGGGGGAGGAGGCGGAGGAGGACGGCGGGAGGGGGGAGGGCTCCGGTGGGGTGGGGAGGGTTTGGGAGTGTTTGGGAAGAAGGGTTTCAAAGTGGGCTAGTATGAGTAAACTAATGGGCTAGTGTGAGTAAACTTTGCTCATTAATGGGTTAGCCCCAAGTAAAAGTAGTAGTGCCCTTATAATTTGCCTTTTAAAAGTACCCATTACGAGGGGCTTGGTTTTAAGCTGTTTCAAGAAGCAGCTTTTAAATCAATATAAATTATGCTTGATAATTTATTAACAAATAAGTTTTTTAAAATAATAAAATTATCTATATGTTCATATATAAAATTACAAACAAAAGTTATATCAAAGAAAGGTTATAACATTGTCCTCCCAAACAATATAGATTGTATACTCATATAATTTGCAAGCATAAAATGGCTTGCAAGTAAGTCATAAATGTTGAGAAAAAATCATTCACTGCCACATCAAATGGACCAAAAAATTTTATGGCAATCGTTTACTGTCGTATCAAACAGACCGCAAAATTTAAGAAACTCACCTTTTGGAGGAAGTAGCATTCAGATGAGTACCTCAAGAGAAAGAAAAAATATAATAGAGTATTAGTAGTTGTATTATTTTTATTCTTTTTAAGGAATTATCCTGATTTCGGATGTTTATAAAGACACTAGAAATTATACTGCAGTGGTTTTGGAAAACTTTTGAGCCGACCGAAACTGGTGACTCAAAAACAAATTAGATTTTTTCATTTAAAGTAATAAAATAATATATATTTATAAAAAGGGGATAAGTTTGGGGTATTTGCGGGGGGGGGGGGGGGGACCACTCGCCAACTCAGTTGGCGAGGTGCTGAGTTGGCGAGCATCTCGCCAATTGAGTTGGCAGGACGCTCTCCTCGAGAGGATGCTCGCCAAATCAGTTGGCGGGCCATGCACAGTTGGCTAGCCGTTGGGCAACGGCTCCCTCCAACGGCTCTCTCGAACCCCTATAAACACCCCCAACCCCCCCCCCCAACACTCCTCACAGAACACACTCTCCTCCTCCTCCTCCTCCTCATATTTTCACAGCTTCCTCCTCCTATTTTTACAGCTTGCTCCTCCTGTTTTCTGTAGCAAAAGTTCTCAACCGTCATGGATCGTAGCGTAAGAATTGTATGCTCGCACGGCGGTAAAGTAAATGGGTTAAATTACGAAGGAGGGGAAAGTATAATTTTTTCAACTTACCCGAATATTAGTTTTGAAAATATACGTAATCATATTATTGAACGTTGTTCTATTCATTATGATTTTATTCTGAAGTCTATTTTCTGTTCTAATTGTTTTTTGATAGATAGTGAAGATGCATGGAATTATATTCTTGAGATTAATTCACAATCACGATATATAAAAATATATGTTATTAAAGTAGCAGCAACCTTAGATAGTAGAAATAATGAATATTTTTCTGAATATCAGCATGTTAGTTCGGGTGCTAGTTCTTCTCAACAAATAGTTTCATTTATCCAAGAAGGTCATTCATCAGATGAATCTAACCATGATGATGATAGTGACAACGACGATGAAAATAGTGATGATTTAGTTGAAAATATAGATTATACGGTAGATGATGATGTTGTAAAAGCTATCACTGATGAATTATTTAAGGGACAATCATTTCCTAGTCGTTCTCACTTTAGAAGCTTTATAAGTAATTTAGCAATTAAATATAATTTTAGTTGTTCAGCTAGTCTTATGAATAATGCTCGTGGAATTATATATAGTTGTGATCAACCGAATTATAATTGGAGAGTATATGTCAAATCTATTGGAAATGGCGATATAGTTAAAGTTAGTACATTAGAAAATCGTCATTCTTGTTTAGGAAGACTTAGTACAGGACGTCATCGACTAGCTACCGCTTCATGGATTAAGACCATGATAATTGACATTATTAGAGATAACCAGTCATACAGTCCATCATAAATTGTTAAAGATATATATAGGGAGCACCGTATACAAGTTAGTTATTCCAAAGCATGGAGAGCCCGAGAGACAGCATTAGCTGAAATTAATGGTAGTTATGATGAGGCATACGCTAGTCTTGAGGAGTATTGTTATAGAATTATGGAGACAAATCCAGGTAGTACATGTTTTATTAAAACTACCGAAAACAATAGCTTCCAACGAATTTTTATTTGTTTTAAGTCATGTATTGATGGATTTTTAAGTGGATGTTTACCAATTATTAGTACTGATGCTACATTTCTTTCGTCTAAATATCAAGGTATCTTATTTATTGCTTGTGCTCACGATCCTAACTATCAATTATATCCTATAGCTTATGCTGTTGTCGAAGGTGAGAATAGTGATTCTTGGTCTTGGTTTTTAAATTCTCTTAAAATATCTTTTGGAAGTTGTTTTAATGATTGGAGTTCAATTTTATTTATATCTGACAAGCAAAAGGGATTAATAAATGCTGTTCGTGCTATTTTTCCTGCATCTCCTCATTTTTTTTGTATTCAATATTTTAAACAAAACATGAAAAAAGTTACAAAAGAACAAGTATTTCAACGCTTGTTAGACTCGCTTGCTAGATCATATAATAAAACGGATGCAGATAGTGTGTTTGATATAATTAAAGTCGAGAACATAGTGTTGTATGATTGGCTTCTTGGTGTAAACGATGAAAGTCGTCGATTTGAACATTGGATAACAGCGTATGCTACTTGTCCTATATTAGATATTAACACTTCTAATCTTGCTGAATGTTTCAACAGCTGGATTAAGAAATTATGAGATAAGCCAATAATAACACTTCTCGATGGTATTAGAGCCAAGATTATTACACTTTATGACAATCGTAGAAAGTTTGCTGAAAATATAGACACAGATTATTGTCCGAAGATGTTAAAAAATATGGCTTCTATTATCAAAGAGAAGAACCACCTAGAAATATTAGCTATTGATAGTTATAAGTTTGAAATAATAGACCGGGCAACAGGTAGAACCTATATTGTTCATATAACTGATAGAACTTGTACATGTTTTAGATGGTACCATACTTATATAACATGTATACATGCATGTTTTGTTTGTAAATATTGTAATATTAGTATTGATAGTTTTTATCCTGCAGTATTTTCGACGGAAAACTTGAAAGCTGTATACGCGCATAAAATGGAGCCAATTCCAGCTCCCTACGAAATCCAAGGTCCTTTGGTAAGAGGACAAATTGGGGTGCCAGATGTAAGACGCAAAGCCGGAAGACCAAAGAAGAACCGCATCAAACCTCGGGATTCATCGACAAGAGATCTACGATGCAGTAATTGTGGTGCTATGGGACACAATCGAAGAAGATGTACTAGTCAACCGAGAGAGTAAAATATAATTGTTCAATACCCAAATATTGTAATAAAAATCCATTACAAATCATACAAAAATTGCAATCATACAATGTTAAAAACTTTCTACTATTCCTCGTCCTCGTCTTGTTGAGTTTGGGTAGGCAGCGGTGCTGATGGAGTCGAAAAGAATTGTGTGAATATCTGGTAGCTTTCATCTCCAGCAGTCTCGTAACTCGGTCCCGCTCCAGGAGTCTCGTAACTCGGTCCAGCTCCAGGAGTCTCGTAACTCGGTCCCGCTCCAGGAGTCTCGTAAGTCGGGTAGGCTCCAGCATACTGGTAACTCGGGCCCACTACAAGATACTGGTAACTCGGGGTCGCTCCAGGATACTGGTAACTCGGGCCCGCTCCAGCTGTATACTGGTAACTCGGGCCCGCTCCAGCATACTGGTCACTCGGGCCCGCTCCAGCAGTATCCCGCCGACGACGACGAGAGTGTCTCTGTCGTACTAAGCCGGACAGATAGTCCGGTGGAAGACGGGATTGTACCGGAGGCATTTTCGGTTCTGGTCCAATACCCAGATGCCGAACACGAGTAACAAGCTCCTCCATAAGACGACGAGTCACATCTTCCTCCATATGAGGTTGTTGTAAATGTTGCCGGTATACCCCACTCTGAAATTTGAAACATGTAAATTAAAATATTTATCATATCTATGTATATGTATTTTTTAAAGTATAATGAAGTTAAAGTATAATGAAGTCATACCAAATCATTCATTCCATCAATAAAAGCACGCATAGTAGAATCGTCTAGGGATCTAGTCTTGAACCTGGGATCCTCATAGTGGTATACTCGGTTGCTCATAAGAGGGCATCCCTACCATTGTCTGTAGTCCAGGCTACATATGTCTGCAAAATATAAACAAAATTTTAGCAAACTATTTACACTAAATCAATACGAATAATGAGTAACTTATAACTTACATTCCTCAGCAGAATTTAGTCTAGGAGACATGTCCCTCACACTATAATTCTCGAACCGATTATTCCAGTCAGCAACGAGACCAATGATTCGTTGTAATGCATTTGATGTCTGATAACCGACTGTCGGTGGAACATCGAGAAATATTGGGGCCATTTCGAATTGCCGAAGAACACGGTCTGCCGGATTGTACATGGTGAACCGATCATATATAATATGACATCTGTGTAAACTAAATGCATAGGATGTCATCTTGATTTCTGGAGCATCAGGTTCACATATGTACGGTAACCAGGTTACCTATTTAAAGATATTTTAAGATATTAGATGTGATGTTTATCTACGATCAAAACTTAAATAATTTAAAACTATTTATTGCATATTTAAAAATTACCTGATTATACCACAGCGTATCAAATTGGCTACGATATAGTGATACAGTCCTGTATTGGTAGTGTTGATAATCCACTACGTCTGTAGGCCAGCGCATAGCAACTGGAAATACTCCAACATCACTGAGAATGCTGGTAATAGGCCTACCAATATAAAAGTGCTCGTAGGACCAGAACTATAAAACACAAAAATGATATTAGTACAAACATAATTTGCGTATAAAATTACTCTAACTTTTTAAGGTCTTTAATTCATACCTGTATCAGTGAAATACATCCACAAATACTCTTGCGATTGCATCTGACAAATTATGTCAGCTGGGCGTACAAAAATGCAAGAGTAGCAGCTCCCCACGCATGCTTAGTAGGTTTTGTGAGATCATCCAAGAATGGTAAAAGCTGCACATTTACCATATTTCCCGATGCATCGGAAAATAGAATTGCACCACATAAACAGAGCAGATACGCTCTAGTGCAACGAATGACCTGGATTTATTAAGTGTTAAACAAATTTATTAAATTGCACCACTAAATTAAGTAATAAACAAATTTACTAATTAAAATACATATCCGATTTTTATCTACATCAACCACCCCATCAATAGTTTGATGTAGGTCTATAAAGTTGCCACGGAGCCATGAAAATTTCACATAATTGCCATCTTTTAGACCAGAAGGAGGGCTAACACCGAGATAACTCCGGATCAGATCAGATCCCTTTAAGTGCGGATCAAAATATATAGCGTTACCTTTAATAGGTAACCCTAGTATATTCGCCACATCAAAAAGGGTGATCGTCATCTCGCCGAATGGGAGTTGAAAAGTGTTGCGTTCTGGCCACCAACGCTCCGCAAGGCTTACAACTAAATGAAGATCGTGAATTAAATATCTAACACGATCTATATAGTAGAATCCAAAGGATTCCACCAAAGCCTTTTGAGCTGGATTAAGCTCCCACGTACGATAATTCCTTTCAGCCCGCCAATGTACGTGGATCCGGGTTCGTAAAGCATTATCATGGTCGTATAACTATAAAAATTATATGCATTAATAAAGTAAACATAGGCATTATAAAAAATATATACATTAATAAAGTTGGCAACTTGTAATTTCAAAAATTACCTCGCCAGTAAAAATCTGAGTAGAAATGTGCTCTTCACGTTGCTTAAGAATAAGCGCGATAGTCGGTCCACCAGGAATACGACCGTCATTGCGGGTAGCCATCGCCAGTAAATATCAAGAGGAGGAGAATGTGGTGTGAGGAGTGTTTAGGGTAGGGGAAGAATGTGAATGTGGTGAGAGGAGTGTTGGGTGGGGGGGGTGTTTATAGGAATGTGGTGAGAGGAACGTTGGAATATAGCCGTTGGCCAACGGCTAAAAACCCAACGTTGCATGGCTCGCCAACTGAGTTGGCGAGCGGCCCCTCGAGGAGGGCGCCCCGCCAACTCAGTTGGCGAGATGCTCGCCAACTCAGCACCTCGCCAACTGAGTTGGCGAGTGGTCCCCCCCCCCCCCCCCCCCCCGCAATTACCCCAAACTTATCCCCCTTTTTATAAATATATATTACTTTATTACTTTAAATGAAAAAATCCGAAAACAAATTACCAAAGAATTTATTTTAAATACTTCATAAATGGCGGAGTCAAAAAAATTCCAAAAGAGAAATCCATTTGTGTACTTTCACATCTTATTTACTCCAATGAATATAATGAAAGGGATACAAGAAAGTGAATACTTCCAACGGATACAAAAAATTTATTTCCTTCATCCGAAGAAATTGTGGATGACGGCGCGAGGGTTTCTCCAAATCTCATTAAGAGCGTACGTCTCCCTCGGGCTGTCGAGGCCAGAGAGGAGGATCTGAATAGCAAGCATCACACACTTGATGGCAGAGAGGAATAGTCTATAGAACCTGGTCAAACACAGGTCTAGATAGCTAGGGGAAGCGAAATGCACATCAATTAACTGAGTGTCCGCAAAATTCAAAACCAAATGCAGGCCCACATGTTATAGAAAGGAGACAGGAAAGGAACAGAAATTGTAGGCCCACATGTCATAGAAAGGGGACAGGAGAGGAACAGAAATTTACTGGACAACAGATCTGCCCCCTGCTCATGAAGACTTTGACAACGGTCTGCCCGCCTGGCTTAAAGTAGGCGAAAGATGGGACTGGTCATGGGGCACAACTATAGGGCAGATCCAGGGGTGAAGTCAGGATTAAAATTCTAAAGGGACTATGCTACTATATATATAAATTCATAAAGTTATGATTTTAACTGAACTTCAAAGGAAAAAAATGTACTAAAATTCAAACAAGAATGAGCAAAAAAGCAAAATCATAGTTTCAAATTGTTACAAAAGAGAAGCAAAAAAATATACATAAAAAGTTTTAAACAAGATAAGATTTGAACTCATAACCTCTCAATTAAAAGCCCAAAGCACTAGTACTTATGCTAGCTTATTCATTGTACATTGGAGAACAAAACTAATATATATGTTAAACCTGTAAAACAAATTATATAGTAATCAACATTTTAAAAAAAAATTGGGGGTGGGGTGGTGGGGGGGAAGCTTGGACCCTATATAGATCCGCTCCTGGGCAAACCTAATCAGGCTGCTAAGCATAGGTCTTTATCCACTAAACAACATCCGAAGCACACGATAGGGGAAGGAGACAACATTGTTCCCCAGAGAAATCCTTTAACATGGACCTCCATATAGGTTTGTCTCGAGAGCACTTTTAGGATTGGCTCATATTAGGAATCCTAATAATAATAGGATTGGAACAAAAATCATAGTCATACCTAGTGCAATGAGTTCTAAATATGAAAATGTCATGCAGGATTGAATTTATATGTATGGACACATGGCATATTATGTATGGACCCAAGGTTCCTTGTGTATAGATTAATTGTGCTCAAGAAAAGAAAAGGTGTTGGGTAGCCCCCAATAGGTTGAGAGAAAGATAAAGGGAAGAAATAGAGAGATTGAAGAAGAGCTAAAGAGAGAAATTGCGCTTCTCAGATATTCTTAGGTGTAATCTCTGGGGATTTTTTTGCTCTCTTTGTGTACTTTCTTTGGTAGTTGGGGCTACGAAGTTGTAGCGATCTTGTAGAGCCTTGTAACATTATTTAGTAGTGATGTCACTCTACCGATAGTTTTTATCGGTTATAATTTTTCACGTAATTCTTGTATCTTTGTCTTGAATTGTGTGATATTTATTTTTTGCATAAGTCAACCACCGTATTTAGTGCATGCAATGTTGGTTCGTTGCGAATACACATCTTGGAAAATATTTTTGGCTTTAATTCCTAAAAAGTGGTATCAGAGCTTTGGTTGAAGATTCATAAGATCTGCTCACGATCTCCCAGGAATAAGGAACCTACTTCTGGTTGGATATTGGATTTGGTAGTTCGCTATGTATTTACTCAGATATATCTTTTTTTGCTTCTTTCACCTTAGAGGGGGTGGGGGTGAATAGGGTTTAAAATTTAATTAAGCATAATTATGAATGTTATTAGGCAATTTAATGTGTGTGTGTGTGTGTGTGTGCGTGCTATAAATGAGGAAAGAATACTGATACCTGATATATCCTGGTATTCTCCGTGAGACACTCTAGTCTTGAAACTCTCTCCGACTTTAATCTACTATTATCACAAATAGTTACACTTGCGATCTTTGATCCGAAGACCTCGCCGACTTCTTACACACGAGCTTTGATTCCAAGACTCACTGACTTCTATACAAGCTTTAATGCAAAGGCATGCGAACTTTAACCTCTTACAAGAATTTGTTTGATCTTCTTACAATAAATTGAAGATCCATTTTACAACTCAATAAAAACTCTATCTCAAATAGATTTGGTAAATAAAAGGCCATTTTATGTGGAGAAGTTTTGTATATCGAAGATAGAAAGTTAAGTCTCCAAGAAGTGGTAATAAATGAGAGAAATTTGGTTCTTATGTAATACATAAAACAACCTCAAATAATAGATCCATTATTGTGGCGGTATACCACTATTTATAGTAATGGCTATAAAACGGCTAGTTTTATAGTCGTTGTAGCATTTATTGCTAAGTAACAATCACCCAGACCATATACCGTAATCTATTGTCGATATACTGGTCTGAAGGTTTAGGGTCAGTTTGGTATTCTATTTAGAAACTTGGTTTTACCAGTGTACTGCCGATATATCGAAAGCGATATATCACCGGTATACCGGTTTGATACTATAGTTCAAGAATTGGATATTTGGCTAGATTTTTTATTTAGCTTTCATTTGTCTTTCTTTATTAAGTTACATATATCCCAGAGACATAAGAATAAAGAAAGATTACACTGAGCACGAAGTCTTTATAGCTTGGCTACTTCAATTTGTATAAATTGTGGCTTTTCCTTATGATGACAGTACTTGTCTGAAGCTAACCATAATAAAAAATCTTAATACCAGAATCTTTGGCATCGGAGAGATCGTGGGCATTTTAGAAAAATATTTGGGTTAGCAGTATATATCTTTGGACCATAAAAATTTCTTTATTTCATACGTTCAAGATTGATCTTGCTTATTGCCTTTCTACAAATATGTGTTAGGCAAACAAAGTAATATCATAGTAGCAAGTATGATAAAGTTAATGCAAACTAGGACTATGCCAAGTTTAAGTATAAACAATTAGCGATTGTATGATCATTAGTAATTTTATAAAACTAAATTTAATCGATTAACCATAATAATAATAACTCAATTGAATCATTGGGCTAACAATCTCCCCTTTTTTATTATGGAAAATCGGTTAAGTTTACATTGGATACAATTAAAGGTTAATTACAAACATGTAAAATACATAGTATGATCACTAAAGGTATACTTAAACTTCTTATCCCCCTTTAACATGAGAAAAAATAAGCTCCCCATTACTAAAAGATGAATGGAAATCAATCATAAATAAATCACTGCAAGAGGAAGGCATAGATAATCATGATCAAGATAACGATAAAATCAAGGTAAGAGAATAGTGTAAAGACAAGTTAAAAAAATAATACACAACTAATGTAGACTAGCTTGTCAAAATACAAGGTAGTTGAAATTAAAAACAAAAACAAAAATAATCAATAAATGGCTTACCAACTAGAAATCCAAGACAAAAATCCTAAAACACAATATGATATAAAATATAACTCTAGTTTCGAAAGAAAATAACAGAATAAAGGATTTAAATCAAAAGCCATGAGGATTAGATATTTGCAAATATAATAGATATGATTTATAAACTTTGAAGATACACTGAAAAACTTTTGACATTGGGCAAGAAAATAAATATTATTCACAATGTGTTCATACAAATTGGTGGATTAATTCCATATAAAGAAAGTATGATCAATGAAAGGAAGAAAAATATATAAAAGAATCTTCCTATTTGTAAAAAGTATCCGCGTACCTAAGTACATGCATTTGAACTCGATTACCTTAGCACGCTATATTAATATCCTTGAGGTAAGAATAAATTTAAAGAAAAAATACTTGAGAAGGAGAGATCCAAACGACTTGAATGCTCCTCCTCAAAGTGTTACCAATTTAGAAATAAATTATGAATTTTGGGTAAGAGATACAAGGATGGCCAAAGCAACCAAAGCTAGATAAAATCATCTTCACAAGATAATAAAAAGTATTAGAATTTTGTGTATCTCATGCAAAAGCTATATGGTTACCTAAGTTTATGCAATAGGAACCCAATTTCCTCTATTAGAATCATGTAACTAAATATGAACAGAAATGAAGTGTAATACTTGAGAAGGATAGAACCAAAAGAATTGAATGCTCCCCCTCAAGGAATTATCATACTTTTCATAAGACATGAATTTGGTAAAGACCAAGCAAGGAAAACCAAAATATTTGAAGATGCAAAGAAAACAAAAAAAAATGAAAGCCCTATAAAAATCAGCAAGATAAGATAATCAAGTAAATATTGGCAAATTCTAACTATTAAACCCATATATGAGAGAGGGAGACTATATAAAAAATATCATGCTCTCTTATAAACTCTCCACTTACACAAAAGTATCATCAACACAATCAACAAAATATTTAATTGAAGGAATAAGGGTCCATGATAAACTAGATATACCACATATTAAGGGTATAAATGACTAAAGCAATTAATTTGTTCCTCCTTAAATTATATCTATCTAGCTCTAAAGCAATTATATGCACAATAGATAAAGATCAAGAATATGTATCTTTCTTCCCCTTGCTTAATGTATATAGGGCTATAAATCATCACAAAAAACTATCATCTTTAGGCAAGAAGAAAGAATGTCCAATTAATAAGTACTTAAATATGAACAATCAAAGCAATCTCCAATAGACATATATAAATCAAAAGATGACACACTTTGACCTATATAGAAGTATCTCATAATATATAAGATAGATCAGTGTATGTTATCTTTAATGAAAAATTCACCATAAAATTATGAATAAAAATCAAATCAGAGCATCCATTATTCAAAGCATAAGAAGGTTCAAAAATAAGAAAGTCTATGTCACATGAAATAAGAATATGGTGTTGGAGTTGGGTGAGCTTCCTAACCTTTGTAGAGAATACTCCGGAGTACGACGAACACCATATGTGTGTTGGAGAAGATCGAGCAGTTGTAATGTTTGCTTATGTATATTGCTTTGTTATATATATATATATATATATATATATATATATATATATATATATATATATATATATATATATATATATATATATATATATATATATATATATATATATATATAATATGTTAGCCTAATGTGTAAGTTGAGTTTTTGAATATAGCTAATCGATTAAGTTTGATATTATGATAATCAATCAATCACTATAGTAACTTCTACTTAAACTCGGCATTGTCCAAATATGCATTAACGTTGTAATATTTTCTTCTATATGTTGCTTTGTTCGTCTAACATGTACTTGCAGAAAGCAACAACCAAGATCAGAAATGGAAATATGCTATAAAGAAACGATGATGAGCCAAAGACGATGTTATACAAGAAGATCTCTCTGAACTGCCTATTGTTTGATATTGAATTTAGTTTAAAAAAACCTGCGTTTAATAACAAACAAAACATACAAAGAAGTCCTAAACAAAAAATCTATGTACAATATTTAATCTAGATAATATGACGATGGAGATCGAGTACTACAACGACTCCTTTACTTCGTTGACCGTCCGACAAGTGAATGAGGGATGCTATATTCTCTTCTCTCTCTCTCTCTCTCTCTCTCTCTCTCTCTCTCTCTCTCTCTCTCTCTCTCTCTCGCTTGTATGCACGTACATAGCTCATCTGGAAGGGTATAGTCTCTCTAAAGCAGAAAAAATCTTGCCCGTCTTCTTTGGAACGTCCAAGTTGCTCCTATTTATAACCATCATGGTGATATGCTATAGGTGCCGCATATGCTTCCGTTTGGTGGCCGTAGGGGACCCCTTCAACAGAATACAATTACAATTGTGGGCGCATTCGATGGGCAGGTTGCCATGTGTACTTCATTCTTAACAGGATGTAGTTGAGCCCAGGTCGAGCTGCCACGTGGGCGTTTGTTGGGATTTAATGTTGCTGAGTATTTGGGCGGTTCTCGCCTTTTGTTTGCGTGACTTGGTCAGCTTGAGACATGGCCTGCATTTAGTTGGAAAGAATCGCTTCAGTCGTAACAGAAAGATTTTGTCTCGGTGAACATTGCCACATTGGATGCATGGGGCCAGAGATGCATGGAGCGCATGGCGTCTAGAACGCATGAGGCCAGAGACACATGGGACACGTGTAGTCTAGAACCCATGGGGAGTCTGGAACGCTTAGGGCCAGAGATGCATGGAGCGCATGGAGTCTGGAACGTATGGGGCCAGAGACGTATGGGACTCATGGAGTCTGGGACACATGGAGTCTAGGATATATGGGACCAGAGACTCATGGGCTATGGGACGCATGGGGCCTCGTACACATGGCAATGTACGCCTGTCAGAAGTCATTATTAATCTGACGAGAGATTTTTGTCATTTAGCGTGCTCGCATCTTTCGAGATGTTCAAAAAAAAATTGTCAAAATTTTGTTTCAGACATAATCTTTGTGTCAAGATGCCCTTATGCGGACAATATTTGGGGCGCATGAATGCTACTTTTTCTTGGCCGCATGGTCATCCTACAGCATAATTTCTTCTGAGTCATCTTTGGGGCGCATGTTTGTTGGACGTATGGATCTAGATTTTTCATGCTTCTACATGACCCCCTTCAAAGTTTTCAAAATGATAAGGTTGGAATAATTTGAATAAGAAGCATGGAGGAGATGACTTTGGCCTGCATCTAAGTGACATATCGCATAGACCTGTGGCCGCATAGGCAATTCTGCCAGGCTGTCAAATCTTTATTTAGGGAAGGATTTGGCTCGATCCTTGAGTGGATTTCTTGGGACACTGAGTCAATGACAGTTTTCAAGGAGATAAATATGGATTACGCAAATCGAGGTGCCAAGTTCATCCTCATAACTGCCTAGTTCATCGCCTCGATCTTCTCATGCGCCCAAGGAGCCTATAAATAGGCGAGATAGGGAGGAGGAGAGAGAACTTTTATCTCTCAGTTTCTCCCTTATTTTATGAAAGAAGATGTCGAGGGTTTCCCATCTCCGAGGACGATTAGAAGAGTTGTGCACTGATCAGTAGCATCAGTAGTTGTTTCTTCTCCATTTTTTTTATTGAGGCATTATTAAGTCCTCAAATATAGTTTACTTTTATTTCCCTGCTCGGAAGAAATAAAAGTTTTTTTCTTTTATTGGGATTATTTGTGTGAAGTTTGGATATTGTGCTAGAGGTAATATGGACAGCACAACACCGTTGTCTTTCACGGACATCCCACTGGGGGATCTTTGGTGGACCTATTACTTCTTGCGCACTTAAGTGCAAGTAATAGATTCAAAACAAGCCTTGCCAGAGGTGATATGGACGTAGCAAGTTTTGTGGACTTAACACCCTAACGTACTTAGAGTTAAGTACAGGTGATAAATTTAGATGACGACTGATATCAGAAGTAATATGGACGTAATAATTGATAGTCAAGTCAGAAGGTTTGCTCAGAGGTAAGAAGAACATAGCAAAGCCTACTGGGAGGATGAGAGGATTATAACTCAGAGGTAACATGGACATGAGTTAATCGATAGTCATACCGAGAGGTTAGGTACGATCCCGATATTTTTGTGGCAGAAAAAGGAAACAAGCCAGAAGTAATATGGACATAGCAGTTTTCTTTGGATGGAAAACATAGGTAGCTCATAGTTCAGAGATAATATGGACGTGAACTGTTTGCTTCCATTGAGGACATCCCACTGGGGGATCTCTAGTAGACTTATTACTTTTTGAGCACGAGAGTGCAAGTAATAAGTTCAAAACGGAACCCTATCAGAGGTGATATGGACGTAATAGGTTTTGTGGATCCTTTACTTCTTACGCACTTGGAGTGCAAGTAATAGGTTCGAGACAAGCCCTTCCAAAGGTGATTTGGACGTGGCAGGTTTTATGAACTTAGCACCGCTGGCATACTTAGAGTTAAGTACGGGTGATAAGTTTAGATGACGATCGATGTCAGAGGTAATATAGACATGATAATCGATGGTCATATAGAGAGGTTTGCTCAGGGATAATATGGATATGGCAAACCCAACTGGAGATAATCGGTTAGGACAATAGTTCAGAGGTGATATGGACGTAAACTAAGGCCCAAAGGAACTGATTATGAGTGGTCTACCAGAAGATATGGATAGACCTGAGAATTGCTCCACTAGGGAGCTTTTGAGAATCCATTATCTGTTGCGTATTCAGGATTTCTTAATACAGACAATGGCTTTCAACCAAGAAGTGCATATTGTGCTTATACTTGCTGGGGATGAACAACAAAAGGTGGAAACCCTGTACATCTTTATTGTCCTGCTAGAGATAGAGAGCAGTACAAGCCTAGACTTAGACATAGTATTTTTTAGGAACTTGTCGTTCATGGGCATCATGATCAAGTCGCCATTAGGTTTTTCCAGTCAGTAGGCGCCGTTAGAGAATACAGATTCTACCATGAATGGGCCTTCCAATTTGGGTTGGAACTTGCCGGCCGTTTTGTGGGTCATAACCATCGGCCTTCTTACTGTCAAGATGAGTTCACCCACTTGGTAGGTTCTCTTCTAGACCCATTTGTTGAAGCCTCCTGAGAGGCGCGCTTGGTACAGCTCAATGCGTTGTTGAGCTAAGAGGCATTTCTCGTCGAGTGCTTCTAATTCTTGTAGTCGTCGGCGGTGATTGTCATTGATGGTTAGCCAGTTGGAGAGAGCCACTCAGAACGAGAAAATTTGGACCTCGAGGGGTATGACCGCTTTGCTTCCGTAAACCAAGTAGAATGGCGTGCTACCAGTCGGCGTTCGGACCGTTGTTCGATAAGCCCAAAGACATTCATCCAACTTCGTATTCAGTCGTGCTTATTGAATGACACGAACTTCTTAAGCAGCTTTATGATGGTCTTGTTGAATACTTTTGCCAGACCATTTGCTGCTAGGTTGTAGGCAGTCGAGGCCACGTTCCGAATTCGGGTGTTTTCATAAAACCGATAAAAAGTATGACTTGCAAACTATAGAAAATTGTTGTAGATAATTCTCTGTGTCAAGCTGAAGCAATATGACGTGATGCTTGATAAAGCTAATCACATTTGTGGTCTTGACTTCAGCGAGTGGAATAGCTTCTGCCCATTTAGAAAAGTATTCGGTGATAGCCAAGTTGAACCGATGTCCCTTAGAAGAAGGTGGACTAATTAGTCCTATAATGTTAATTCCCCACGCTTTAAACGGCCAAGATGCTACCGTTGGGTATAGGAATTATGAGGATTGGTAAATAAATTATGCGTGGATTTGGCATGTTTGGCACTTTCTCGCATAGTCAACAGCATCCGCTACCATTGTCGGCCAATAGTAACCTATTCTTCAGAGACGGTCCTTTAGCTTGGGTCCGGGCTGATGGGCACCGCAAACCCCATCGTGAGCCTTGCGGAGAGCCTACTTTGCTTCTGTATTTGATAGGCATCATAGCAGAAGACCGTCATAGGAACGACGATACAGCATTTTGGTAGCCGTATCGTAATAGAACTGGAGGGAACATCTTTTGATGGAACTGGGTTAGAATTATATAGGCTGCGTAGTCGATGAATGGGAGTCTCCAGTCTTGGTAGTTGGTGCTCGTCTCTACTGAGTAGCTATGGTACAGACAGAGGTTGTTCTTTGGGCAAACCAGCTTTTGGCCGACCACGGTGACCAGTTCATGAGTATTGACTGGAACAGCTACAGAGGCTACGATGCCGGCCAGGGCATCAGCCTCAATATTTTGCATTCGAAGGACGTGCTCTATGAAGAACCCCTCAAAGGTAGAGATAATTCCAAGCGCAGTTTGGTGGTAAAAAATTAATTCTTCATTCCAAACTTCGTACTCGCCTAGGACATGACTGACTATCAGCTTGGAATCATCGTAGGCTTTCAGGTAGTCTACTCCAACTTGTTTAACGAGTTTGAGCCAATGACTAGGATGTTGTACTCTGCCACATTGTTGGAGCATGGTTCTCTAAGAGAGTAAGCGCGATTGATAACCAGATCATGTGGGGTGATCAGTACTAACCCGACGCCAGCGACAATATCGCCTTTGGGCCCTGTTCTTGAAGCACCGTCGAAGAATATTCGCCAAACAACTTTTGTGCTTATGTACATGTTTGAGTCTGCCACTTCATCTGAGATCTTCTCGTAGATTTTCGAGGTTTTCGGTATAGGGTGGGCTTCTAAGAAATCTTCCAATGCTTGTCCTTGACCGCCTTTTGTGGAACAAATACCATGTTGTATGGCGATAGCAGTATTGTCTATGTGGCTAAGCGAGAGTTGAGCGCTCCGAGTTTAGTCATAAATACCCTGAGAGGATTAACTCACGAGATCACATGGATGGTTTGTCCTGCCACGTAATGTGTCACACCCCAGTCCCAAAATATTATGGAACTAGGCCACGTGGCATTGGCCAGCTGACACGTCTTCGAGGATATCCCAATTTAATGGATCCTAGCGAAGTGTGCTACGCTGTCCTAAATCTAACAAGTCTAATATATCAACAGGCAGTGTCTAATCTCATCTCCAAACAACAAGTATAATACTGAAAGAAAGACTGGAATATAAGGACATAGACGAAAGACATAGTACAACTGAAATAAGTCTGGTGGGAACAAACCCACTACAATGTACTGATAGACTGAAATAAGTACTGAATGTCTGAAATGAAAGTACAGATAAGGAGAGACTGGAACAACATCTAACTAGGTAAGGAGCTCCAGTCATAGGCGGAAGGCCTACCAATCTGATCAGGGGTACTCTGATGGAAGTACCTCTAGCTCCTCGTCAAGAGCAAACCTCGCCTCTACACCTGGCCCGTAAACTGTGGGATAAAAGGCCTCGTCCAGATCTGGAAGATAACCAGGTCCTCAGAGGGACGTAACAAGATACAATATGCATGCTGGATATAGTACTGAAATAAAAGTAAAGAGGAGGGGTGTGCTAACCATCTAAGTGAATGCAATATAAGGACAACCTAGGAACGTATAAGTAGGTGTAGGCATAACGTCCAACGTCCTCTAGAGTGTGGTATCTGTAATCGTCCATCATTCCGAAGAATGAGGTATCTGTATATAAGTATAACGTCCCCACTCTAAGGCGTGGTGTCTGCTATGTATACATACGTCCGTAACACTCCGTAGAGCGCGGAGTCTGAATATAGGGAGTCACCGGGTCTATGGTTCCTCTGGATACCACGGAATCCGGTGGGGGTATCCCATACGTTTGTCAGTTGTCCTTCCCGTCCAATGTAGATACGCAAGTCGAATGCACGACTTGAGTGTACCGTATCTAGATGCCAAGTCTCAATTAACTATATTATTCTAGAATACAAGCTAGTCCGTGATGCATGTCGTACGTACCGATAGCGAATCGGGTACGCGGACCCGCATCCCAATATGAGTGTACCATCACGATACGTGTATAGTGCCATGGTCAAGGAAGATATCAAAATATCCTCACAGTGGGTGAGTCAGCTGGCAACTAGGACATGTACACTACTCATCGACGCAATATCGACCGCACCCGAGTCATTCTCGGACACGCACAGTTCATGTATAATTAAAATATTTAACATTTAAATTTAAAGCAGTAATCCAGCAAAGTATACTTGCCTGTCCCGGGTAGCTGCGAAATCCAAAGTCCTGCTCCTGATGCCTCGGCAGTAGTGTCCAGGAATCCTATATAGGATATAGTAATGTCCAAATTAGTCGCTACAATAGCACGACTAGGACACACTGTCCGTATCTACAACTGACACGGGGTCGGGGCTGTATGTATATATGGCTAACACTATTATTTATATATACACTAAAACATAT
The DNA here is from genome assembly GCA_036927795.1 of Iris macrosiphon. NCBI lineage: Eukaryota > Viridiplantae > Streptophyta > Magnoliopsida > Asparagales > Iridaceae > Iris > Iris macrosiphon. The sequence goes on from JAYESA010000006.1 coordinate 28,109,525, forward strand.
TTAAATATATTAAAAATATATTTGTTTATTAGTACAAAAATAATATTTATGTATTATTTAGCAATACACTGGTAATTATGTTATATTCAATAAATACATATATATGTATATAATAGATAATATCCATAACATCATTTATTTATACATATTCCTATATAGTATGGTAACTTGAAATATATACATTTATATACATATATATTAATATATATACATATTAGGTATTCAAATAAAAATAGGGTATTTAAAACTCATGTATATATATACTATGTATATACATACATTTGTTATTTATAAAAATACGTACTTAGATATTTATTTTATATACAAAATATACCAAAAATAAAAATACAGTATATACACAAAAATAATACTTGATTTTCAAAATGTATTTAATATTATAGATATTAGATTATTTTATATTCTTTGTATTTAAAAATAACATACATACATACATACATACATACATACATACATATATAATATAAATTAAAAAGAAATGATTATAATATATAATATAAAATTTATACAGGAATATAATAAATACATATACTGTTAAATACCTAAAATATAGTATATAATATAGAATACGTATTTAAAATACGGTATATACGACATTCCTATGTATTAGAACTTGTAACGGAAAATACATGTATAAATATTAATAATTACACATAAAATATTGTACCTTATTGCTCGACAGGTCGAAGGGGTCGAGCTGGTCGATCGTCGCCGGCGGGGGTGGCCGGTCGGCGCTCCGACGAGGCTCGGGGAGGTCGCGGGCAGCAGCAGCGGTCTCGAATAGTTCCCAGCTGCGGGCCCGATTTCTCCTCGATGCGGCGGCGGCGGCGGCTGAGATTTTGTGGGGTGGTGGAGGACAGGCTAGGGGAGGCTCCGGTGAAGTATGGTGGCCGGAGGTGCGGGGGTGGAGGAGTACGAGGTCGGGGGGTGTTCGGCTGGGCTGTGCGGGCAGGGAGAGTTTGGATCGGTGCGGGCGGCTGGGGGAGCTACTCCGGCGTCGTGGGGGCCGGAGACTCCGGTGGCAGGTGGGGGGGAGACTGGCGAGGGTGGTCGAGTTGGTATGGCGGCGGTCGGTGGAGGCTGGTGGCGGTGGTGGAGCTCGGGGATGAGGGAGTTAGGGTCGGCTGGTGATGGGTTTGGTTGGGATTTTAGTCTTTAGGTTTTGGGTTTTCTCATTTAATGAGTGAATAGTATGTATATGTAGGAGAGAGAGTGAGAGGGGGCTGCCTAGGATTAGGGCCGGCTGGACAACCATCTTTGGGGAGTGGGGTTGTCCATCAAGATGAGTGGAGGGCTAGGAATAGGCCATTCAAATTTGTAGGGTCAAGATGGGTTACCCTAAAGGTGATGTAAGGACATGAAATGGGGGGGAATTTAAATGCTCATGATTGGTCATGACCATTACTTTTCTCCATGATGGTTTGGGCCAATGAGAGGGGGACACCTCATTGCAATTTTGCAATTAGGCCCCTAACAATTTGGTATTTGCACAATTAATTTGCATTAGGGATTTAATGTGACCAAACACCATGTTTGGTGTTCCTCATTGGTCTATGATGGTGTTTGGTGTTTTGTATGAGGCTTGTGGGTGTGGATGTGGGTTTGGGTTGGATTTGGGTCCAATTTCATTTAGGTTAGGTCTCCACATTAATTAATTCGTAATTAATGCAACGGTGTTTCTAATTTAATTTAATTAAAAATTGGGAGTCTAAATTGGGTTGGACAAGGTTCATTGGTGTAGTAGGCTCAGTGTACAATATTATCGTGATCTGGGTTGGTCAAAACTGGTTGAGGTGGGGTCTCAATTTCGATTGGAACGGACAACGAACGTAATTACGCAAATTTAATAATTTGCGCACGGACGTTTGTAACGACTTTTGTGCGTCTAAAATCAGGCACGAAAATCGGTATCCGGGGTTTGTTCCTGGTTCAATATGATGGGTTTACAGGTCTAGGTCAAATATGTGGAATTCGTTTTAGGGCAACAGCTAAGGTAGTATCCTAAAATAATAAATCATTGCACAAGTATTATAATACTATATATTAAATCTTAATTAATTTAGGTTAACCCTAATTAGGCTAATTAAACTAGTAAACCCTAATTTATGGTCGAGGGGGTTTACAACATACCCTCCTTAGAGCATTTCGTCCTCGAAATTAAAACAAACATATAGAATAACTGTTGAATAAAAGAAGTACTATCACATACCTAGGCCTTCGAAGAGATGGGGAAAACGTTGCCGAATATCGTCCTCTCGTTCCCAGGTTGATCCACCTGGTGCATGATGCCTCCATGAGACACGAACTAGAGGGACAGTCTGGCCTCGCAGTACCTTCTCGCTTCGGTCTAGGATCTCTACCGGCTCCTCCTGGTATGACAAGCTTGGACCAACGGTGATCTCCGAGTGGTCAAGCATATGGCTCGGATCCGGTATGTATCTCCTCAGCTGGGATACATGGAAGACGTCGTGAACTCCTTCTAGTGTCTGCGGCAAGGCCAATCTGTAAGCAACTTCTCCGACGGGCTCTAGCACATCGAAGGGTCCGATGTACCTCGGACTCAGCTTCCCTCTGCCTCCAAATCTGATGGTTCCTCTAGTAGGTGAAATCTTCAGGAACACATGTTCTCCCACCTGGAACTCTAGGGGTCGCCAATGCACATTAGCCCAATGCTTCTGCCTGTCCTGTGCTGCTCGTAGATGCCCTTGGATCTTCTTCACCTTCTCCACTGTATGGACGATCAACTCTGGCCCTAGAATCTGCCTCTCGCCTATATCGCTCCAACATACGGGGGAACGACACTTTTTACCATACAATGCCTCATAGGGAGCCATCTGAATGCTCGCCTGATAGCTATTGTTGTAGGAAAATTCGACCAAGTGCAAGTGGTCCTCCCAAGAACCGCTGAAGTCAAGCATGCAAGCTCTCAACATATCCTCCAGCGTCTGAATGGTGCGCTCGGATTGTCCATCTGTCTGCGAGTGGTACGAAGTACTGAACTTAAGGCGGGTACCAAGACTCTCTTGTATACTCCTCCAAAAGTACGATGTAAACCTCGTATCCCGGTCAGACACGATACTGACTGGCACTCCATGCAATCGTACAATCTCCCTCATGTACATGTCTGCCAAGACTTCCGTAGATTGCCCTACTCTGAAAGGTAAGAAGTGGGCAGACTTTGTGAGTCTATCTACGATTACCCATACGGCATTGCGACCACTAGGACTCCTCGGGAAATCCGTGACGAAGTCCATGGTGATGTGCTCCCATTTCCACTCCGGTATCGGGGGCGGTTGAAGTAATCCGGAAAACCTCAGATGCTCAGCCTTGACTTGCTGACACACCAGACACTTAGCCACGAAGCGGGCTATCTCTCTCTTCATCCCGTGCCACCAGTAGTACTGCCTCAGGTCTCTGTACATCTTCGTGCCTCCTGGATGTATAGAATAGGTCGAACTGTGTGCCTCCGTCGTCAGCTCCTGGCGTAGCTCTCCATTCAGAACATAGAGACGATCTCCACATCTCAAAGTCCCGTCCTCGTGTATACGCAGTCCCGTCTGTATTCCAGCCTCTGTCCTCTGTCGAAGCCTCTGAAATCTGGCGTCTGTCGGCAAAGCAGCCTTGATTCTCTCTACCAATGTCGATTGCACCTGGAAACTCGACATTTGGCCGTCTACTCCGGGCATGACGACTTCGATACCCAACTGTTCTAAATCTCTCAACAGATGCTGTTGGGTAGTCAGGAAAAATGCTATGGGCTTCCTGCTTAAAGCATCGGCTACCACATTAGCCTTTCCCGGATGGTACTGTAGCTCAATCTCAAAGTCTGCCATCACTTCGAGCCAACGTCTCTGCCTCTGGTTCAGATCCTTCTGTGTGTAGACGTACTTCAGGCTCTTATGATCTGTGAATATCTCTATGCGCTCTCCGTAAAGGTAGTGCCTCCAAAGCTTTAAAGCAAAGATCACTGCGGCAAGCTCCAAGTCGTGGGTAGGATAGTTCTTCTCATGGGTCCTCAGCTGTCTAGAGGCATAGGCCACAACCTTCCCATGCTGCATCAAAACGCATCCTAATCCTTTCCCGGACGCATCGCTATAGATCACGAATCCTCCGGGTCCAGAAGGTATGGTCAAGATGGGTGCTGTAGTCAGACGCTTCTTCAGCTCATCGAACGCCGTCTGACACTCCTTTGTCCAGGTGAACTCCTGATCCTTGCGGGTCAAGCGGGTCATCGGCTTTGCGATCCTTGCGAAGTTCTCTACGAACCTCCGATAATATCCGGCAAGTCCTAGGAAACTTCTCACCTCCGTGACGTTGGTAGGGGTCGGCCACGTCTCTACAGATGATATCTTCGCGGGGTCTACTGAAATGCCATCTCCCGAGATAACGTGTCCAAGGAATGCGATACGATCTAGAAGAAACTCGCACTTGCTCAGCTTGGCATAAAGCCTCTCTCGTCTCAGCGTCTCTAGCACTAGCCTCAAATGCTCCCCGTGCTCCTCGTGGCTCTTCGAATACACTAAGATGTCGTCGATGAAGACTACCACGAACTGGTCCAGATACTCATGGAAAATTCGGTTCATCAGGTTCATAAATACAGCAGGCGCATTTGTCAATCCGAAAGGCATCACTAAGAACTCGTAGTGACCGTAACGAGTCCTAAATGCTGTCTTTGGAATGTCCTCCCTTTGCACCTTCACCTGATGGTAGCCCGATCTCAAGTCGATCTTCGTGAACACCACTGCTCCTGTCAGCTGGTCGAACAGATCGTCGATTTGCGGTAGAGGGTACTTGTTCTTGATAGTCAGAGCATTAAGGGCTCTGTAATCAATGCACATCCAAAACATCCCGTCCTTCTTCGGCACAAACAACACTGGTGCTCCCCAGGGTGATGCACTAGGACGAACGAATCCCTTGATTTGCAACTCCTCTAGCTGTAGCTTCAGCTCGTCTAGCTCCTTCTTCGCCAACCGGTACACATTTGATGATACCGGTGCTGCTCCAGGTATTAGCTCGATGGTGAACTCCACCTCTCTATCAGGCGGTAGGCCTGGCAACTCCTCCGGAAAAACATCCTCGAACTCTGCAACGATTTCTGGGGGTGCCGTCTCCATCGCCATGTAAGCTCCAGCTGCATGTCCTACTCCTCGCTCGATTGTGCCTCGCATGAATTCGAACTCCGGTTGTCCTGGCAGTCTAAAAGTAACGCTACCCTTCCGGTAATCTAGTACGGCATTGTACTGGCTTAACCAGTCCATACCCAGAACTACGTCGAAAGCTGGCATTGGGAGTACCAACAATCGCGCTCTCATCTACCTACCACAAACTACTACTGAGCAAGTTCTAATAGTATTGGTAACCGGTACGATGCCTCCTCCGGTAAGTATTCTCCAACTCTTAGGTAAGGGGGAGGTTGCTACTCTATGCATTGCTACGAATCTACTAGATATAAATGACAGTGTAGCTCCAGAATCAAACAGTGCAGTTGCAGGTAATGATGCAACTAAAATTGTACCTGTTATAGCCTCTCCTTTTGGTTCCTCCTCAATAGATGCTAAAGCAAAGGCTTGCCCGCGCCTCTGCCCTCCTGCCTGCTGGCGGGCCTGGTTGAAGTATGCCTCCTGTGGAACCAAGGGTGGTCCTCTCTGCTGTCCTCCGGTAGCTGGTCGACGCTGTCCTCCTGCTGGGGGTGGTATCCTCAGTGGTGCTGCTGGTGGCCTCTGTCCAGTCTGGGGTGCTACGTCTCTGCGCTGGGGGCAGTCTCTAGCAAGGTGCTGGCTGGCTCCACAGACCATGCAGAGCCCGAGCTTCTTCCTGCAGTCTCGGTTGACATGTCCCCTCTTGCCACAGAAGTGACAGGTCGGAAGCTCCCTCTGCTGGTATGGCGCTGTCCTCTGCTGCGCCTGTGCTCCTGGACGGCGGATCGGTCCTCTGGCTCCTTGCTGGGTCCTGGCTGGTACGTTCACGCTGGAACGTCTCGCTCCTCCTCCTCCTATAGCCTCCTGGATCCTCGCCTCTGATAGGACCTCTTCATAAGAGATCCTCGCCTGGGTAGTAGTGTACCTCTGCAGCTCGTTAGAGAGCCCATGGTGGAATCTTCTGGCTTTCTCCAGGTCATTGGGGATCAGGGCTGCACCAAATCGGCTGAGTCTGCTGAACTCTCCGTCGTAGGCGTCCACAGTCAGGTTTTCTTGCTCCAGGTGCAGGAACTGAGAGTACAGGGCGTTCCTCACCGTAGCTGGGAAGTACTTCGCGTTGAAGTGCTCTAGGAATTCCTCCCAAGTCGGCTGTCGGCCAATGCTGCGCACCATAGAGTCCCACTAGTGATAGGCGTTGCCTGTGAGTTGGGCCCTCACCGCGGTCATCCAGAGATCGGGGTGTAGCTGCCAACCCTCTAGAAGCATCTCGGTGTTGGAGACCCAGTCTGAGATCTCCTCTGTCATCTCCTTGCCTGAGAAGGTATCCGGGCCCATCGTTCTGAAGCCTCGTACAGTGCCTGCTCGCTGGACAGGTGCAAGTGCTGGTGCTGGTGCTTGGGCAGGTACCCTCTCCAGTACTGCCATCAATCCCTGTCTAAGGGTCTCCGTCTGCTGCATCTGGGTCTGCATCATCATCTGGAAGAACTGCATCATCTGGGGCTGTCCTTCCGCTGGTGGCATCTGAGGTAGAAACGGTGGAGGGGGTGGATGCGGTACTTCCTACTGTCTCCCTTGTGTCTCCTCGGGTGCCGGCCTCTCGTACTGCGGCATCGGTGTTGCCCTCGAGGTCTGCCCCTCGTAGTACTACCTCGGAATCGTCTGTGATGCCTGGCCCTCTGGCTGCTGCGTCTCCTCGTCGGGAGAGACCTGATGCCAGTGCATCATCGGGGCCTGGGGGATCACCTCTGCCTCTGGCTGAGGCTGCTCTCTGGGTGGTCCCTGAGTCATATCCTCTCTCGGTGCTGTAGGTGGTGCTATGGCACCGAGTATCTCACGTCGGCTCCGAAGGTTCATCTCGCTGTAAGAGATAGATCTTCATTAGAGAGAGTACGGGATAAATCAAACATGATGCAATTAAAAGTACGGAAGAGGTTCAAAGGCGTAATCAAGTGGATGAGACCTAGTAATTTCTATCCTATTGCAGGCTCGCTGGGCACGTTTCCATACCACAAGCGATAAACATTTGATGTTCTGACCTGCATGGGCCACCACTAAAACCATGTCATGCCCCAGTCCCAAAATATTATGGAACTAGGCCACGTGGCATTGGCCAGCTGACACGTCTTCGAGGATATCCCAATTTAATGGATCCTGGCGAAGTGTGCTACGCTGTCCTAAATCTAACAAGTCTAATATATCAACAGGCAGTGTCTAATCTCATCTCCAAACAACAAGTATAATACTGAAAGAAAGACTGGAATATAAGGACATAGACGAAAGACATAGTACAACTGAAATAAGTCTGGTGGGAACAAACCCACTACAATGTACTGATAGACTGAAATAAAGTACTGAATGTCTGAAATGAAAGTACAGATAAGGAGAGACTGGAACAACATCTAACTAGGTAAGGAGCTCCAGTCATAGGCGAAAGGCCTACCAATCTGATCAGGGGTACTCTGATGGAAGTACCTCTAGCTCCTCGTCAAGAGCAAACCTCGCCTCTACACCTGGCCCGTAAACTGTGGGATAAAAGGCCTCGTCCAGATCTGGAAGATAACCAGGTCCTCAGAGGGACGTAACAAGATACAATATGCATGCTGGATATAGTACTAAAATAAAAGTAAAGAGGAGGGGTGTGCTAACCATCTAAGTGAATGCAATATAAGGACAATCTAGGAACGTATAAGTAGGTGTAGGCATAACGTCCAACGTCCTCTAGAGTGTGGTATCTGTAATCGTCCATCATTCCGAAGAATGAGGTATCTGTATATAAGTATAACGTCCCCACTCTAAGACGTGGTGTCTGCTATGTATACATACGTCCGTAACACTCCGTAGAGCGCGGTGTCTGAATATAGGGAGTCACCGGGTCTATGGTTCCTCTGGATACCACGGAATCCGGTGGGGGTATCCCATACGTTTGTCAGTTGTCCTTCCCGCCCAATGTAGATACGCAAGTCGAATGCACGACTTGAGTGCACCGTATCTAGATGCCAAGTCTCAATTAACTATATTATTCTAGAATACAAGCTAGTCCGTGATGCATGTCGTACGTACCGATAGCGAATCGGGTACGCAGACCCGCATCCCAATATGAGTGTACCATCACGATACGTGTATAGTGCCATGGTCAAGGAAGATATCAAAATATCCTCACAGTGGGTGAGTCAGCTAGCAACTAGGACATGTACACTACTCATCGACGCAATGTCGACCGCACCCGAGTCATTCTCGGACACGCACAGTTCATGTATAATTAAAATATTTAACATTTAAATTTAAAGCAGTAATCCAGCAAGGTATACTTGCCTGTCCCGGGTAGCTGCAAAATCCAAAGCCCTGCTCCTGATGCCTCGGCAGTAGTGTCCAGCAATCCTATATAGGATATAGTAATGTCCAAATTAGTCGCTACAATAGCACGACTAGGACACACTGTCCGTATCTACAACTGACACGGGGTCGGGGCTGTATGTATATATAGCTAACACTATTATTTATATATACACTAAAACATATTTAAATATATTAAAAATATATTTGTTTATTAGTACAAAAATAATATTTATGTATTATTTAGCAATACACTGGTAATTATGTTATATTCAATAAATACATATATATGTATATAATAGATAATATCCATAACATTATTTATTTATACATATTCCTATATAGTATGGTAACTTGAAATATATACATTTATATACATATATATTAATATATATACATATTAGGTATTCAAATAAAAATAGGGTATTTAAAACTCATGTATATATATACTATGTATATACATACATTTGTTATTTATAAAAATACGTACTTAGATATTTATTTTATATACAAAATATACCAAAAATAAAAATACAGTATATACACAAAAATAATACTTGATTTCCAAAATGTATTTAATATTATAGATATTAGATTATTTTATATTCTTTGTATTTAAAAATAACATACATACATACATACATACATACATACATACATATATAATATAAATTAAAAAGAAATGATTATAATATATAATATGAAATTTATACAGGAATATAATAAATACATATACTGTTAAATACCTAAAATATAGTATATAATATAGAATACGTATTTAAAATACGGGATATACGACATTCCTATGTATTAGAACTTGTAACAGAAAATACATGTATAAATATTAATAATTACACATAAAATATTGTACCTTATTGCTCGACAGGTCGAAGGGGTCGAGCTGGTCGATCGTCGCCGGCGGGGGTGGCCGGTCGGCGCTCCGGCGAGGCTCGGGGAGGTCGCGGGCAGCAGCAGCGGTCTCGAATAGTTCCCAGCTGCGGGCCCGATTTCTCCTCGATGCGGCTGCGGCGGCGGCTGAGATTTTGTGGGGTGGTGGAGGACAGGCTAGGGGAGGCTCCGGTGAAGTATGGTGGCCGGAGGTGCGGGGGTGGAGGAGTACGAGGTCGGGGGGTGTTCGGCTGGGCTGTGCGGGCAGGGAGAGTTTGGATCGGTGCGGGCGGCTGGGGGAGCTACTCCGGCGTCGTGGGGGCCGGAGACTCCGGTGGCAGGTGGGGGGGAGACTGGCGAGGGTGGTCGAGTTGGTATGGCGGCGGTCGGTGGAGGCTGGTGGCGGTGGTGGAGCTCGGGGATGAGGGAGTTAGGGTCGGCTGGTGATGGGTTTGGTTGGGATTTTAGTCTTTAGGTTTTGGGTTTTCTCATTTAATGAGTGAATAGTATGTATATGTAGGAGAGAGAGTGAGAGGGGGCTGCCTAGGATTAGGGCCGGCTGGACAACCATCTTTGGGGAGTGGGGTTGTCCATCAAGATGAGTGGAGGGCTAGGAATAGGCCATTCAAATTTGTAGGGTCAAGATGGGTTACCCTAAAGGTGATGTAAGAACATGAAATAGGGGGGAATTTAAATGCTCATGATTGGTCATGACCATTACTTTTCTCCATGATGGTTTGGGCCAATGAGAGGGGGACACCTCATTGCAATTTTGTAATTAGGCCCCTAACAATTTGGTATTTGCACAATTAATTTGCATTAGGGATTTAATGTGACCAAACACCATGTTTGGTGTTCCTCATTGGTCTATGATGGTGTTTGGTGTTTTGTATGAGGCTTGTGGGTGTGGATGTGGGTTTGGGTTAGATTTGGGTCCAATTTCATTTAGGTTAGGTCTCCACATTAATTAATTCATAATTAATGCAACGGTGTTTCTAATTTAATTTAATTAAAAACTGGGAGTCTAAATTAGGTTGGACAAGGGTCATTGGTGTAGTAGGCTCAGTGTACAATATTATCGTGATCTGGGTTGGTCAAAACTGGTTGAGGTGGGGTCTCAATTTCGATTGGAACGGACAACGAACGTAATTACGCAAATTTAATAATTTGCGCACGGACGTTTGTAACGACTTTTGTGCGTCTAAAATCAGGCACGAAAATTGGTATCCGGGGTTTATTCCTGGTTCAATATGATGGGTTTACAGGTCTAGGTCAAATATGTGGAATTCGTTTTAGGGCAACAGCTAAAGTAGTATCCTAAAACAATAAATCATTGCACAAGTATTATAATACTATATATTAAATCTTAATTAATTTAGGTTAACCCTAATTAGGCTAATTAAACTAGTAAACCCTAATTTTTGGTCGAGGGGGTTTACATAATGTCAGGTCTTATGAATGGCAAAGAATAGAATGAGGTACTCCTTCTCAATGGGGTTGTACCTGTGCTTTGCACCGACCATCATCCTGCTGAGATAGTAGATGGCATGTTCATGACCTGCATCACTTTTTTGGGCTAGTAGAGCTCCGAGGGAGTGATATATTGCCCGTATATATAGTAAGAAGGGTCTTCCCATAATGGGGCCTACCAATACTGGGGGGTTCATGAGATACTCCTTGATGTCGTCGAAGACGTGCTGGCATTCTTTGTTCCTGACAAAGAAGACCCCCTTTTTCATGAGGTGAGTGAATGGTTGACAACATCCAGAAATGTCTGATATGAACCTCCTGATGTATGCCAGTCTTCCTTGAAGGCCACAAAGTTCTCTGAGGTTCTTCGATTGGTGCATTTCAAGGATCGCTTTAGTCTTGTCGGGGTCTACGTGGATACCCTTCGAAGTTATGACAAACCCAAGAACTTGTCGCTGGAGACTCCTAGGAAGGATTTGGCAGGATTCATCTTGAGCTAGTGCGCACGCATCAGGTCGAATACAGTCTTCAATCCTGAAGGTGATCATCATTAGAGCGACTCTTAACAGCGATGCCATCAACATAACACTCCACTGTCTTACGCAAATGTTCACAGAAGATGGTGCTCATAACTTGCTGCTATGTAGCACCTGCATTCTTCAGACCAAAAGGCATGACTGTGTAGCAGTATACTTTTATCGGTGTTCGTACGATGTATGCTTCTCGTCTTCAGAAAATATCTTGATTTGATTGTATCCTAAGAATCCATCCATGAAGGATTTGTGCTCGAAGCCACAAGTATTGTCGGTCATTATATCTGTGATCGGAAAGGGAAACTTATCCTTATGGCAGGCTGCATTTAGGTAACGGATGTTAATACAGATCTGGACCTTCCCGTTCTTTTTGACGACGGGCACGATGTTGGCCACCCAATCCGGATATTATTTCTTGCGGATAAAGCCACTAGCTATCAGTTTTTTGACTTCAGCTTCAATGGCATTCATGATATCCGACCAGAACTGCCATTATTGTTGCTTGACTGGCTTAGGATTCGACAAGATATCGAGCTTGTGGACCATAATTTGGGGTTCCAACCCGACATATCTTCATAACTCCAAGCAAAGACATCGATGTATTCCCTGACGAGCTGTAGCAGGAATTTTTTATCCTCATTGGACAGACTTTTGCTTATCAAGATAGGTTTAGGGAGAATTCATCGTCCAGATTGATTTGTACGACTTCATCCTCTGTGGGAGGTTCTCATTGTTCGAACTGTATCTCCCATTGTGCATCTAGGCATTGGGCCTACAGTTCTACTTCAAAGAGTTCAGGTAAATCCTCGTCGTCTTCTTTAGGATCAGCTGACACCATATTGGCAGACAATGTTTGTTTGAGGATCTCCCCGATACTGATGTCGGAGTCCCAAGAGAAAAATTCTGAAGAAAGAAAGTGTAACTCATCTCCTTCATCCGAGCCTTTGGGGGTTGTGGGAGGCATGACATACCCGAAGCCATGCTTGGTCTTATGGTAGTAATCCTCGAGCTTGCTTGCAGGAGCTGTAGACACAGGGGCAGCCATCGGCCTTTGTCGTAGTTCAAGCCCCTATCGGCTTTCAGATATAACCCTATCTTCTGAATGAGGTGCTTGGCTTGAGAGTTGTACTGACGAAGTTGCATTTTCCTGGTATCGAGTTCTAGCTCCAGTTTCTATGGGACGTATTATTGGGGTACTTCACTTTGCCGAAAGTAATGAGTTTATCTGTCACTACCATATTTTCTGAGAAAAGATATTTTGGTCATTTCATAATTAATTAATTATTGTGCATATTGTATATTTATTTATAGTATTATTTATTTATTGTTAGATGTTACATTATAGTTTGGACTTGTGTTAGTGGACCTAACTAGACTAGACTAGACTAGACTTGACTTGACTCTTGGACCAACATTTATTTTAATTAGACTTGAGCCCAATAACTAGCCTAATTCTTTAAGTTAGTGATTTAATTAGTCTAACCATTAGGAATAGAACCTTCCTTCCTTAATTATTTTTTTCACGACAAACCCATAGGGGCTCATTAGACATTTACCATTGCTTGGAGGCCAAGGAAGGGGGGGCACTTAGAGAGGAGGATTCTCTCTTCTCTCTTCTCATTTTATTCCATTTAGATATACATTTGTTCATCCCCAAATTTTCTTTATTCTTCCACCAAATTCCTACCAAATCCCTTCCAATTACTTCCCTATTTCACCATTAGAAGCTCTAAAAGGAAGGAGGAGACACGGATCTAGAAGGAGAAGGAGATTGCACAAGTTTAGGGCTCTTTGCATCCAATTGGAGACTTGCATTGGGAATCCATCTCCCAATAGGTACAATCCAAATTTTCCTTTCTAATTAGACTCTAAATCGATAGTTTAATCATTAGGAACCCTTCCATGTATTAGGACTACCTATAGAAAAAATTGACTACTAGAGACCCCTATTTTGGAAGTTATGATGTATTTTGTATCCAATTTAGGAGAAATTCGAGATTGGTGCACCATGTATTTGTCAATGGGTCTAGTGGATCAAATTGACAAGCGTTTGGTTGTGTGAGACTAGTGTCATGTCCAAAATTGGATATGTGTAGGTCGTATCATGGCAATTTGGTGATACGGATTGAGTTGGAAGGTTTTTCTTCGACACGGGGGTGTTCACATGCCATATTTTGACACGGACATATAGATTAGTAGCTAGCACTTCGTGTTGTTCCTAATTATGTTTCTAGACTTGCTCGTATCTTTTGTGATACATTTGGTGATGTGTCAGAGCCGTATCGCAAGTGTATCATAGATTGAGTGTGATACGAGTACGGTTCACTCTATGTGTTTGTTGTATTATGTTCTACTTTATTTGGAGTTGTCTTTAGCTACCTTAGTATTTGATCTTGACGTATATATATATATATATATATATATATATATATATATATATATATATATATATATATATATATATATATATATATATGGAAAAAAGAGATACGAGCCATAGGCTCAAATTTCTACATGAGGCAATGCACATGTGGACCAATAGAAATGGAGTGTACTAGTTAGTGCACATGGGTTCACATGGGATGTAAGAATCCATTCCTATTGGTCCACATGTGCATGGCTCATATAGGAATATGAGCCTATGGCTCATATCCCGTTTACCATATATATATATATATATATATATATATATATATATATATATATATATATATATATATATATATATATATATATATATATATGGTTGTATCTATGTTATACTTGTGACAAGGATATTTTGTAGATATGTATATAGGTGGACTGTTATGGATATTCATTTTGCACTACTTGGAGTTCATCTTGGACTATTTTGGTTGAGGGCAGTGTGTTCACTGTCGTGGCCAAATTGGACAGTCAGGGAGGGGGTGTTACCCATTGTCGGGGGTCTGATAGGATGGGTGCACTGTCATTGACAGTGAGAGGAAGTGGCTTAACGGTTGCTGTACAAACAGCTATTGGGTGCATTAGTCGAGGGGGGAGACCTGTTGTGCAAGCACAACAGGTTGGTGGTAGGCATTATCCAGGTGCCATGTTGGCATCAACAGCAGCTATGAGGTGATGTCTTCATAAAAACAGCAACAGTGGGTAGGATGGCCACCTATTGGGCAGTGCAAGGAGGTCGGGGAGAGATAGGTGTGTTGTTGTGTATTGCTGTGTGTTGTTTCAAACATAGTAGCAACTAATATGATGTTGTCACTACCACATTTCCAGATTTGGACATTACTGTAATTTTTCTGTTTAATTTAGTATTGTGTAATAATATGTGTGATGAGTTTTATGAAATAATTATAGGATATTCTTAATGCATAGGTTTTTGGGTTAAACCCTAAAAACCCATTAGGTTTAACTCTTGTGGCTAGACCCTAATTGACATTTTTAGTTTTAGATTTGAAACCCTAGAAATGACTAAACCCTAATTAGTTTAATTTCTTCATGACTAAACATGAAGGGTTAATTAATCCTTGGCATTAGAAACCCTAACCCTAGCCCAATATAATGAAGGAAAGCCTCCCTCAAGCCCCTTCCTTCATGAAGAAAGCCCTAAACCTAACCTCCATTAGAAAAACCCTTCCTTCCCCAAATTTTAGAATTTAAAAACTCTAGAAATCCCTTTTTCTCCTCCATCAAAAGAAGTCTAGGAGCTTGGACCAAGAAGGCTTGAAGAAGAGGACCTACATTGGGAAACCATCTCCCAATAGGTGAGAATCCAAATTTAAACCCTTTTTAATTCTGTTTTTTATCATTGTTTGGCCATTAGGAGCCCACAATTTGGTTTAGATTTCGTATTTTGGGGTTTTTCTATGAAAACCTAGGTGGATCTAGGGTTTGGTGTTCATACGTTTGTTTTTCCCCGATTTCATGAACCCTAATCCTAGGGGTTTGCATGTAGACATGATTACACCTCCAACGTGTAGGTTTGATCTCGATTCTTAGGGTTTTGGTTGAGGATTCATGGGTTCTTAATGTGAAACCTGATTTCAGCCCCTAGGTGTTTGAAGGAATGCTCCATAGGGAAATGCCTAATTCTATAACCTAGTTTCTTATGGTTTGATATGTATAATTATAAATATATGTAGGCGTATATGTATTACTGTATTTTGAGTATCCTCGAGTGGTTGCACAGTCGGGTTCTTCACTGTGACTGTGTATAAGGTCGGGTTCATGTGTTGGGTTCAGTACTCTGGTATGTGCACTGATAGTCAATGAGTATCAGTGAAGTGCCGAGTGAGTAGTGTCTTGGTTTTGAGATACTAAT
Organism: Iris macrosiphon; assembly: GCA_036927795.1. Taxonomy (NCBI): domain Eukaryota; kingdom Viridiplantae; phylum Streptophyta; class Magnoliopsida; order Asparagales; family Iridaceae; genus Iris; species Iris macrosiphon. The sequence goes on from JAYESA010000006.1 coordinate 28,125,202, forward strand.
TTGTGTCTATTAGTATATCATGCTGTGGAACTTTGTATCAGTAGCACAGTGTCTGTGCATTGAACTCGAGTGTGTGTGAACTGTGTGTGTTAGGGTTCTTTGTATCAGTGCCTATGTGAGTTTAGATTCAGTGTGTATGTTGAGTATCTGTTGTTTGAGGCTTTTGAGTGTGTGTGTTGAGGCCAGCACAGGCATGTGCATCAGTGTGTATGAGCAGTCAATTTCAGTGAGGTGACTGTGAGGGTATTGTATTTTAGTACAGTGAGAATCATCTCACTGTGCCAGTTCTCGGGGGTCTTAGAGTATATATGTAGGAGTATCAATTTAAGTGTATGAGTGTTTCAGTGTAAAGTATATGGTATCTGAAGTTTGAATGTGTAGACTGTGAAGTATAGAGGTGCTTGATGTGCAACAGCAACAACATCAAGCTGGCATTTAGACTGATGTGTGCACTTGTACAGATTGCAAGGAATAGGGTGAACCTGAACACAGTCAAATACAAGAATGTATTTAGGAGTTGGCATCGTATGCAGGTAAAGGGGAAAGATCTGGACATGATACCTTGATACTCTCGTATCAATGAAAGGGTGGTTGACAGTGAGCATTACCTAGTTCCAGTTGTTATAGACCATGGGCAGTCCTTGTATGAGGTCAGTAAGGAGGCCCTGCACTAGTAAAATAAGTTAGGGTGTGAGTGATCAATTAGGGAAGGTATAGAGCATAGAGAGTCAGTGGGTTTCTGAAACTGTGTACTGAGCAGTATGTGGAGGAAATCTCGGAATAGTCCAGTTGTGCACAGGTTGGTTACAATATATTAGTGGTGCACTAGTGTCCCTGTGCTAGTGTATCAGACAGGAAGAGTGCTAGGTACTGCAGTAGGGAGAAGTCTGCAGGGTGTTTTGCCTGTGTCAGTATCAGTAGGCAATAGGTTTTGTTGGTGGTCAGGGAGGTATGTTGGAATCCTGGTAATAAGGGGCAGTTTATTACCAGTATTGGGGAAGTATTGGTTAGCTAATGAGCTTAGTAGAGTGTCAGTGAGTTCCTGATACTGTGTATTATTGAGTGTGTGTGTGTCAGTTTTCACTGTGAGGGAATTCAGGGTAGGTGTTAGCTTTAATGAGTTGTGTACCTGTGATGATCAGGGGTTTTGGGTGTTTGTGTTACAGGTATTTCTGTTAGAGTAGTCACTGAGTTGGACTGTGGGGATGTGGAACTATTGTGTTGAGGGCAATTACTACTAGTAGTAGTGCCTTGTTGGTGTGAGCATGAAGCTCAGTTCTGAAGGATTGGCTATGCACCCATTGGTCTAGAGGTATTGGATGACTGATGCTAATATCAGTTAAGGGAAAAACACACACAGGTAAGTAGCAAGTGGAGAGTGCAGATAAATATTATGGTATATTCATATGAGGTACTGGTGTATGTGCTTCAATGGAGTAGTGTTTGTGCAAGTATAGTGTAGGTGAGGGTGTGTAGGTATTGGCTTGTGTTTGAGTGTCTAATGGTGTACCAGGGTATGTTAAGGTAATAGAATATGTATATAGTGTCATGGATCATGTAATACTAGTACAATAAGATAGCATCTTATAACTATGCACAAGGATTTTATAACCTACTAGTATCTAATATAGCTATTAATAGCAGATGTTGGTAGTTATTTTCTATCTTAGAAGTATGATATAGAATCTACTAGTGGGCCTAGTTAACCTAGTTGGGTTTTAGACATGACCTAGAAGCCTCGTATTTAATTAATTAAACATATTATTTCCCTTAATTCAGTATTTTGACATTGATATTCCATAATTAGGTCACTATGATTTCATCTTGGACATCGACCCTCGCACGTTCCTCGGGACCACAGGCGAGTACATTCTCTGACAGTTTTCGTTTTTGTTGATTAATTCTATAATTCCAGTTGTATACTATACTTGACTCTGACACTGTGGATACACGGGTTAGCACCCTAGATACCCGTTATGAGGAGTCGTGATTGGAATCCATCGTGCTAGCTGGGGATGGGGAAATATTAGTAGATTATGTGATCATACCCAACTCTACATGCATCATAGCTTACCCCACATCTCACGTCGGGTGCAGCCTGACCATTACATGCCTCATAGCTGTTATATATGATTAGCCTGACCATTACTTGCATCATAGCTAACCAGATGGTTAGCCTGACCTACATGAATCATAGTTAATCATATGTAACCAGCCTGATCTGTCCCAAGCCGATCACATAATAAACTGATATTCAAACACTTAGCCAGATGTTTATTCTTTTATTTCAGATTCACTTATTCTAGCATTCACTTGTATATTGTTCATTGCTAGATATTTCATTGCTCATTTCATATTCTCTAGTACTCTATATTTCCAGTATTTATTTTATCTTGTATTTCTTACATTATTTTATAGTTTTTGTCAACATAAATGAAACTGCTGTTTAGTGTTTGTGCTTCGCTCCAATCCTGATTGGATAACATTTTCAGAGGACTTGGAGGATTTCTGCCCTACCCACTATGGCCCGGGAGCAGAGGGAGATTTCATACCAGAAATCCCAGAGGAGTTACCCATCTTAGAGAAGATTCTACCTACATGCACTTAGACTATCCTATTTCATGTATTATTGTACTAGACTGAGATTTGAGTTGTATTATTGTTGTGACTTTTGGGTGGACATCTAGACTCCATACTTATGATGTATTTATATTTGTGTTGACTTATGATAGAACTCTTATCCTTATTTCTCATCGTGCCAATTACTTTCATATAGCCTTGTGATTGAGTATATTATAGACTATGGATCCATGTATTATTATTGTCCTCTTTATGGAGTTGAGACCATTGACAGGATGAGTTATGTTTGAGACTTAGACAGCGTTCTACCGCCGATGCTGCGGCATAGGCTGGATGTACCCACGGCTCATGCCCAATTTCTGGGTGCGGGTCGTGACACGTTTTTAGTGGTGGCCCATGCAGGTCGAGATTCGTATTTAGAGCGATATCGTAGTGGTGCTCGCTTAGAGTATTGCTACGAGCCTGTTTTAGGAGATAGGATTTAGGCCGAGGATATGCTCAATCACAATTAGGAAATTTCTGATTCTTATAATGCTACTCTTAATGATTATTTCCTTTAGAATTTTTACTGTCCTTCATTGATGATATCGTGTCTATTACCTTAATTGATTCCTTTTGGTCTGTCCTCAGGATGCCGTCGAAGACCAGATCGCAGGATCAGCAGCAGCCTCTGAGGCAGATCCAACAGGTTTGTCATTTCTATAAGAAGCCAGGTCACCTTTGGAAGAGCTGTAGGATAAGGCTAGGACTTTGTTTGTACTGTGGCACTACGGGACATCAAGTGAAGGGTTGTCTTCGAGCTCCTTATCTTCCCGGCCAGCGTGCAGATCCAAATCAAAGAAGTCCAGTTAAGCCACCTGTGGAACCACAGATTGCTCAGCATCAGCGGCACCAGACACCAGTCCGAGGGCACGCCCAGCAGCAGCAGTAGAGACAGACTCAGCCCACTATCCAGTGTGCGTACTGCGGAAAGGCAGGACACACTAGGGGGATCTGCAGGAAGAGGTTGGGCACATGTTTATCCTGCGGATCATCAGCACATCAGCTGAGGGATTGCCCTACCATACAGACTCGTCCAGGCCAGGGTGGAGCAGCCGCCCAGAGGGGACCAGCCAGGGTACCTACCGTACCAGGCCAGCAGAAGGGACCACTTCCACCGCAGTAGTAGAGGTTTGCTCAGCACCAGCAGCAGAAAGGTGCACCCCAGGGATGAGCATAGTCCATGGCGGTCGAGGAGGTCGAGCCAGCAGGAGACTTGATTACAGGTTCAGTTCTTCTCGATTGCATTCCAGCATTTACATTATTCGACTCTGGCGCTTTCCATAGTTTTGTGTCTGTATCTTATACACTACAACATCATTTAGAGACAGAACCATTAGCTAGGACTTGCAAGATCACGACTGGCGGAGGTATTATCCTAGTCTGTGATTATTGCAAGGACCGGAGAGTATCAGTAGGAGGCCAAGAGTTGAACGTGCGCTTACTCGTCATGCCACTTCCGGGATACGATATTGTACTCGGAATGGACTGGTTAAGTAGGCATCATGCTACTATAGATTGTCATGGAGGCAAAGTATTATTTTGACCACCAGGAGAGCCGGAGTTCGAGGTCGCCAAAGGAGCAGCGGAGCAGAGCAGGATACTCAATCACAAATTATTTGAAAAATTCCTGGGACGACCCTTGAGAATCTCATTATGAATTCTAATTTAATTCCTTTCCCCTTGTTTTCGTCTGTTCTCGCTTGTTGATAATGAGTTTGATTCTTGTTGACCAGTTGTTAAATTTAATTCTTGGTATCGTTGTTAAGTTGATTTTATATCAAGATGAATTTTACGGGCTAAAATTTACGGTATCATCTGATGACATATATTGATGAGGACAGTGAGAAATGTAAAACGTCTACTTTGGTTATGGAACCTAGAGTTTATCGCAGCCATACTAGCTGTCATGACAAGAACGTAGGAACCTGACTAGGATGTACATAGTATAGTTATGAAACTTAGAGTCTCTCCCAGCCATACCGGTTGGCGTGGCGAGGATTCTAGATGACATGATTATAGGGTTGCATACCTTAGTTACAGAACCTGTCGTTTATCGCACCTATGCTTACTGGCGTGGCGAGGATTCTGAGTGTCATGATTTCTGACAGACGTGTATGATTATCAGGTTGTATCTTAAATTGGTTCTTAAAATATCATCTCAACACTTATATGTTTCTGTTATTACAGGACTTTATTCCATCGCTTCTTTTGTTTGCTAGCAGTAGAAATACCTTTAGTCCTCAATCTAGTTTATCACAATGGGGAGCTCCAGTTTTGTACGTGTCAAAGAAGGATGGCACAGTGCGTATGTGCATCGATTATAGAGCTTTGAACAACCTCACTATCAAGAATAAATACCCGCTGTCGAGGATAGATGATCTTTTCGATCAGTTGAGCGGGGCGAAGGTATTTTCGAAGATAGATTTGAGGTCAGGCTACCACCAGGTAAAGGTGAAGAGAGAAGACACGCCGAAGATAGCCTTTCGGACCAGACATGGCCAGTTTGAGTTCATGGTAATGCCATTTGGTTTAACCAATGCACCGGCAGTATTCATGAACCTGATGAACAAGGTGTTCCACCAGTACCTTGACAAGTTCGTGGTGGTATTCAACGATGATATTCTTGTGTATTCCAAGACCCCGGAGGAGCACGAAGAGCACCTGAGGTTGGTCTTAGAGACTCTCAGGAAGGAGGAGTTATACGGGAAACTCTCAAAGTGCAAATTCTTCCTTGACAAGGTTAAATTTCTTGGGCATGTGGTGACGGGTGACGGAATCTCGGTTAACCCGAAGAAGATCGAGGCAGTGGAGTCGTGGGCTACCCCCAGTTCGGTAGCTGAGATCAGGAGTTTTCTCGGGCTAACAGGATACTACAGGAGGTTTGTACAAGATTTCTCCAGGATTGCAGCACCCATGACCAAGCTGACCAGGAAAGATGTAGATTTTGTCTGGGCGGAGGATTGCCAGGCCGCATTTGATGAGCTGAAGAAGAGATTGACGACAGCTCCAGTTTTGACGTTGCCAGCAGGGACAGGTGGATTCACTATCTACAGTGACGCTTCAGGGAAGGGATTGGGTTGCGTTCTTCAGCAGCACGGGAAAGTAATTGCCTATGCTTCCAGACAGTTATGCCCTCATGAAAAGAACTACCACACCCACGACTTGGAGTTAGCAGCAGTTATCTTCGCTCTAAAGCTGTGAAAACATTACCTGTATGGAGAGCGTGTGGAGATCTTCACAGACCACAAGAGCTTGAAGTATGTATTCACACAGAAGGAGCTGAACATGAGGCAGAGGAGGTAGTTGGTATTGATGAAGGACTTCGATATCTCATTGCAGTACTACTCAGGGAAGGCCAACGTAGTCGCCGATGACTTGAGCAGGTATCCGATGGCTATGTACTTGACGACGGATAGACATTTGTTGGCTGATCTGGAAAGCTTGGGAATTGAGGTGCTAGTTCCAAGTATTGAGATTCAGATATGGGGACTATAGATACAGTCCGAGCTGATGGACAGAATCAGAGCTGCGCAGTATGATGATGAGGCTCTGAGGAGTATCAGGGCACGGGTTCGAACCGGATTGTCAGACGACTTTACTATCGCAGATGATGGGTCTTTACGACACGGAACGAGGATGTGTGTGCCGAGCGGGGAGATGCGCGAGGAGGTTTTACAGGAGGCATACCGCTCTCAGTACTCGATGCATCCTGGTGCCAACAAGATGTATCGAGACTTGAGGGAGCACGTATGGTGGTATGGAATGAAGCGTGAGGTAGCACGCTTCATATCCCGGTGTCTAGTGTGCCAGCAGGTAAAGGCGGACCGGCAGAGGCCAGGTGGATTACTTCAACCTTTACCTATCCCAGAGTGGAAGTGGGAGCACGTGACCATAGATTTTGTTTCAGGGCTTCCGCGTTCTCCAGGAGGGAAGGACGCGATTTGAGTCATCGTGGATAGGTTGACCAAATCAGCCCACTTCTTACCTTTCAAGGTGGGTACGTCGACAGAGAGACTAGCAGAGATGTACGTGCGACAGATCGTCAGACTTCATGGAGTTCCTGTGAGCATCGTCTCGGATTGGGATAGTCATTTCACTTCCCACTTCTGGAGGAGTCTGCAGGCTAGCTTGGGCACTCAGCTCAAGTTCAGTACCGCATACCACCCCAGACAGACGGGCAGTCTGAAAGGACTATTCAGACTCTCGAGGATATGCTACGCACTTGCGTACTAGATCTCGGAGGTTCTTGGAAGGATCATCTATACCTGGTAGGGTTTGCTTATAACAACAGCTACCAGGCCAGCATCGAGATGTCACCATTCGAGGCTCTATATAGACGAAGGTGTCGTACACCTTTATCTTGGGATGACGTCGGAGAGAGAGCCTTGCTAGGACCAGAAATGGTCATAGATGCAGCAAAAAAAGTGAAACTCATCAGAGACGGACTGCGAGTGGCGCAGGACAGACAGCGGCATTGGGCCGACAGCCACCGTAGACCCCTTGAGTTTCAGTTATAGATTATTATTTTCTGGCTTGTGATTGTTTTGTTTAGACTGCGTGTTGAGACTATTTTGTTTTAGGTTGGCGATCTAGTGTTCCTACGGATTTCTCTGATGCGTGGAATAATTCGTTTTGGTGGAGGCGGGAAGCTTAGTCCATGCTACATCGGACCCTTCGGTATTCTTGCGAGGGTCGGTGCAGTGGCGTATAGACTAGACTTGTCACCTGCACTAGAGGGAGTGCATGACGTGTTCCATGTGTCGTGGCTGAGGCGGTACGTGGCAGACCCTAGTCACGTAATAGATCACTCGGAGATCGAGGTTGGTCCGACTCTCAGCTACCATGAGCAGCCCGTAGAGATCTTGGATCGTAGAGAGAAGGTGTTGCAGAACCAGACTATTCCTTTGGTTCGTGTTGCATGGAGACATCACTCTCCAGAAGAATCAACTTGGGAGAGAGGATGAAATGCGCGGGCAATACCCGTATCTCATCGAGACCTGAGGTATAATTCCTTATCTGATTTCGTTCTTGTTCTAGTACAATCCAATTTCGAGGACGAAATTTTTTTTAGGAGGGTAGACTTGTCACTAATACATTTCCAGATTTGGACATTATTATAATTTTCTTGTTTAATTTAGTATTGTGTAATAATATGTGTGATGAGTTTTATTAAATAATTATAGGATATTCTTAATGCATAGGTTTTTGGGTTAAACCCTAAAAACCCATTAGGTTTAACTCTTGTGGATAGACCCTAATTGACATTTTTAGTTTTAGATTTGAAACCCTAGAAATGACTAAACCCTAATTAGTTTAATTTCTTTATGACTAAATATGAAGGGTTAATTAATCCTTGGCATTAGAAACCCTAACCCTAACCCTATATAATGAAGGGAAGCCTCCCTCAAGCCTCTTCCTTCATGAAGAAAGCCCTAAACCTAGCCTCCATTAGAAAAACCCTTCCTTCCCCAAATTTTAGAATTTAAAAACTCTAGAAATCCCTTTTTCTCCTCCATCAAGAGAAGTCTAGGAGCTTGGACCAAGAAGGCTTGAAGAAGAGGACCTACATTGGAAAACCATCTCCCAATAGGTGAGAATCCGAATTTAAACCCTTTTTAATTCTGTTTTTCATCATTGTTTGGCCATTAGGAGCCCACCATTTGGTTTAGATTTCATATTTTGGGGTTTTCCTATGAAAACCTAGGTGGATCTAGGATTTGGTGTTCATACGTTTGTTTTTCCCCGATTTCATGAACCCTAATCCTAGGGGTTTGCATGTAGACATGATTACACCTCCAACGTGTAGGTTTGATCTCGATTCTTAGGGTTTTGGTTGAGGATTCATGGGTTCTTAATGTGAAACCCGATTTCAGCCCCCTAGGTGTTTGAAGGAATGCTCCATAGGGAAATGCCTAATTCTATACCCTAGTTTCTTATGGTTTGATATGTATACTTATAAATATATGTATGTGTATATGTATTACTGTATTTTGAGTATCCTTGAGTGGTTGCACAGTCGGGTTCTTCACTGTGACTGTGTATAAGGTCGGGTTCATGTGCTGGGTTCAGTACTCTAGTATGTGCACTGATACTCAGTGAGTATAAGTGAAGTGCCGAGTGAGTAGTGTCTTGGTTTTGAGATACTAATTTGTGTTTGTTAGTATATCATGCTGTAAAACTTTGTATCAGTAGCACAATGTCTGTGCATTGAACTCGAGTGTGTGTGAACTGTGTGTGTTAGGGTTCTTTGTATCAGTGCCTATGTGAGTTTAGATTCAGTGTGTATGTTGAGTATCAGTTGTTTGAGGCTTGTGAGTGTGTGTGTTGAGGCCAGCACAGGCATGTGCATCAGTGTGTATGAGCAGTCAATTTCAGTGAGGTGACTGTGAGGGTATTGTATTTCAGTACAGTGAGAATCAGCTCACTGTGCCAGTTCTTGGGGATCTTAGAGTATATATGTAGGAGTATCAGTTTTGGTGTATGAGTGTTTCAGTGTGAAGTATATGGTATCTGAAGTTTGAACGTGTAGACTGTGAGGTATAGAGGTGCTTGATGTGCAACAGCAACAACAGCAAGCTAGCATTTAGACTGATGTGTGCACTTGTACAGATTACAAGGAATAGGGTAAACCTGAACACAGTCAAATACAAGAATGTATTTAGGAGTTGGCATCGTATGCAGGTAAAGGGGGAAGATCTGGGCATGATACCCTGATACTCTCGTATCAATGAAAGGGTGGTTGATAGTGAGCATTACCTAGTTCTAGTTGTTGTAGACCATGGGCAGTCCTTGTATGAGGTCAGTAAGGAGGCCCTGCACTAGTAAAATAAGTTAGGGTATGAGTGATCAATTAGGTAAGGTATAGAGCATAGAGAGTCAGTGGGTTTCTGAAACTGTGTAGTGAGCAGTATGTGGGGGAAATCTCGGAACAGTTCAGTTGTGCACAGGTTGGTTACAATACATTAGTGAGGGTGTATTGGTGCACTAGTGTCCCTGTGCTAGTGTATCTGACAGGAAGAGTGCTAGGTACTGTAGTAGGGAGAAGTCTGCAGGGTGTTTTGCCTGTGTCAGTATCAGTAGGCAATAGGTTTTGTTGGTGGTCAGGGAGGTATGTTGGAATCCTGGTAATAAGGGGAAGTTCATTACCAGTATTGGGGAAGTATTGGTTAGCTAATGAGCTTAGTAGAGTGTCAGTGAGTTCCTGATACTGTGTATCAGTTGAGTGTGTGTGTGTCAGTTTTATCCAGTGAGGGAATTCATGGTAGGTGTTAGCTTTAATGAGTTGTGTACCTGTGATGATCAGGGGTTTTGGGTGTTTGTGTTACAGGTATTTCTGTTAGAGTAGTCACTGAGTTGGACTGTGGGGATGTGGAACTGTTGAGTTGAGGGCAATTGCTACTAGTAGCAGTGCCTTGTTGGTGTGAGCATGAAGCTCAGTTCTGAAGGGTTGGCTATGCACCCATTGGTCTAGAGGTATTGGATGACTGATGCTAATATCAGTTAAGGGAAAAACACACACAAGTAAGTAGCAAGTGAAGAGTGCAGATAAATATTGTGGTATATTCATATGAGGTACTGGTGTATATGCTTCAGTGGAGTAGTATTTGTGCAAGTATAATGTAGGTGAGGGTGTGTAGGTATTGGCTTGTGTTTGAGTGTCTAATGGTGTACCAGGGTATGTTAAGGTAATAGAATATGAATATAGTGTCATGGATCATGTAATACTAGTACAATAAGATAGCATCTTATAACTATGCACAAGGATTTTATAACCTACTAGTATCTAATATAGCTATTAATAGCAGATGTTGGTAGTTATTTTCTATCTTAAAAGTATGATATAGAATCAACTAGTGGGCCTAGTTAACCTAGTTGGGTTTTAAACATGACCTAGGAGCCTCGTATTTAATTAGTTAAACATATTATTTTCCTTAATTCAGGACATTGATATTCCATAATTTGGTCACTGTGATTTCATCTTGGACATCGACCCTCACACCTTCCTCGGGACCACAGGCGAGTACATTCTCTGACAGTTTTCATTTTTGTTGATTAATTCTATAATTCCAGTTGTATACTATACTTGACTCTGACACTGTGGATACACGTGTTAGCACCCTAGATACCCGTCATGCGGAGTCATGATTGGAATCCATCGTGCTAGCTGGAGATGGGGAAATATTAGTAGATTATGTGATCATACCCAACTCTACATGCATCATAGCTCACCCCACATCTCACGTCGGGTGCGGCCTGACCATTACATGCCTCATAGCTGTTATATATGATTAGCCTGACCATTACTTGCATCATAGCTAACCAGATGGTTAGCCTGACCTACATGAATCATAGCTAATCATATGTAACCAGCCTGATCTGTCCCAAGCCGATCACATAATAAACTGATATTTTAAACACTTAGCCAGATGTTTATTCTTTTATTTTAGACTCACTTATTCTAGCATTCACTTGTATATTGTCCATTGCTAGATATTTCATTGCTCATTTCATATTCTCTAGCACTCTATATTTCCAGTATTTATTTCATCTTGTATTTCTTACATTGTTTTATAGTTTTTTGTCAACATAAATGAAACTGCTGTTTAGTATTTGTGCTTCGCTCCAATCCTGATTGGATAACATTTTCAGAGGACTTGGAGGATTTCTGCCCTACCCACTATGGCCCGGGAGCAGAGGGAGATTGATACGTTAGAAATATATGTTAGTTCATGTTAGTTGTCAGAATAAGATGTTAAGAAGTTAGTGTCAGTTATATTCATGTGGGTGAGTTATGAATGATATGTTAGTTATGGTTATAGTTGTATATTAGTAGAGGTATGTTGGTTAGTTTATGATGTAGATACTTAAGTTAGTGTATATATATATATATATATATATATATATATATATATATATATATATATATATATATATATATATATATATATATATTGGGAGATATATTAGATAGCTAGTAGTTAAGTGTTTAGCTAGGTTAATTATTACCTTGTGTTATCAATGTAAGGTTAAGGTAATGGAGTTAATACTAGGTATTGGGTCTTGGGAGTCAAGAGATGGGTTTAGCTAGTGTGATACCATGTTGGCTCAAAGCCAAGGTATCCATTAGTGTTAGTTTGGCTAGGGATATTATATATATTATACTTGTATATTATATGGTATTTTCTTATATACTATTTTACATATCTTATGATGCGGAATAGTGTTGATACTCTAATATCCTTATATGGCTAGTATAGCCTAGATAAGTAGCATATGCACCCAATAACCTAGAGATGGACTCTTACAACCTAGAAATAGTTTGTTTAACCACGTTTGACTAGTTTGACCTAGAGTTGACCTAGTTTGACTATTTTGACTTAGAGATGGCCTAAAAACCTAGAATTTGACTTGTTAACTTGTGTATCATTTCAAAATATTGTATTGATATGATATTCCATATTTAGGTCTTTGAGGCACTGTTACGGATATCGTTGATACTTCATCCCGGATTCCAAGCAAGTACATTCTCTGACTGTTTCTCGTTTATGATATCCCCTATGTTTCTTGTATTTAGTGTATATATCCTTGATTTTTCTAACACTTGGTTTCACGGATTGGTATTCCTGGATCCCGTCATGAGATATTATTCCTGGTAGTTCCTGGCGTATTTTTTGTGCGAGCTCGTTGTTCTTGTACATGTATGGACACTGATTCATGAGAGGATTATCGTCATTCTCATGGAATCCCGTATCATAGCGTATCATGGTTGGATCCACTATACCAGTTGAGGACAGGGAGTATTTAGTGTAGATATGTGATCATACCCCCGCAGTTCTTATTTTCCTTGTAAAGTGTTAATCATACACACACGTATGATTAACCAAGCCATGATTCCCGAGCAAGTTCCTAAGTCGATCATATATTGTCACTAGTACTCACTCACTTAGATGTATTTCTTAATCATATATATGATGTTCATATCTCTTGTATGTATCTCCCATATTTACTTATTCATGTATATTTCTACCATGCTTTACTCATCTTGTATATGCTCTCTATTTACTGATACATAGTCTTTATCATTTATTGGAAATGCTGTAAGAGGTGTACTTTGCTCCAATCCTGATTGGATATATTTTCCAGATGACACTGAGGAGTGGTATCCCACTCACTGCGGGACTCAGGACATAGTTGGCTTAGAGCTAGAGATTGTGGCTCAATAGGGACTCATCCCGGTTGAGACAGATGATACTTTACCTGTAGCTCGGTAGATAGGTTTTATTTTGTTCTGGATTTGTCTTCAGCTTTGGCAGTTAGTACTCTTTTACATTTGAGACTCATTGGATATTATCTTCTGTCTTATGAGTTATATTTTTGACTTTTCAGTTATATTCGTGCGTTGTTCCATCTTATAGTTCTGTGATTGAGTATTCATATTTTATTGGTGGCGTTATATATATATATATATCTTGATGATCATTATTGTTAGATAGTATAGTTTATCCAAACAGCGTTCTACTACCGATGTTGCGGCGTAGGCTGGAAGTACCCACGTTCTCGTGCCCTTACATCGGGTGTGGGTCGTAACACATTTTTAGTGGTGGCCCATGCAGGTCTTCAAGGTCGCAATTAGTGCAATTCGTATTGGTGCTCTAATTGAGTGCTATTACGAGCCTGTTTCAAGATAGGATATAGCTATAGGCTGAGAATAGTCAATCATAACTAGAAAAAACTCTATTACTCATTTCAACTATTCTTCCTTGATATTTGATAATTGAGCTTTACTTCTTTGAATACATTCTATCTTATGCCATATTGATTCTTTTCTTCTGCATTACCTCAGGATGCTGCCTAAGACTCGATCACAGCACAGAGGAGCAACTTCTGAGGGATCTGTAACTTTTTGAGAGCCTGTACCAGTTACTTTTCCGGTGATTGGCATATTAGCTGCATTCGGGGGTCCACCTCCAGTACAGAGGACTGTTCCAGCTATGTCTGAGGGACTTCCACCTCCACCTCCCATGTCGACAGATGTGACTCAGATATTCGAATTATTTCGCGAGATGATGGAGGCTCAGAGGGACAGTCAGAGGCTCCCCAGAGGCAGGCCAACGTGATACGGCAGGGTATCGAGAGTGCTTATCAGCTTGCCCTTGCTGCAGTAGAGAGAGGAGCTCCGGTCCAGCAGTAGTTTGCTCCGCAGGTTGCCTAGCTTAGGCCGGGTAATATCCAGAACTTCAAGAAGCTGGAACCTCGGGTCTTAAAGGGGATCAAGGGCATCGTCTACGCTGATGATTGGCTCAAATATATTGAGCGTCTCATGAGGGTGTCCCATCTTGCTGAGGATCTGAAGTTTGTGGCAGTGGGACTTCAGCTATTCGTTATCGCCCGCACCTGGTTCAGGAATGAGCCATTTCTTGCTGATGCAGGATAGTCTTAGGAGGTGTTCAAGCACCTCTTTAGGAAGAATTTCTTTGCTCTGATAGATAAATTAGACATGGAAAGGCAGTTTGAGAGCCTTACTCAAGGGAGCATGTTCGTGGAGGAGTACGCCGTAGAGTTTGGGAGATTGAGCCAATTTGTAGAGTACTTGGTGAGGGAGCCAGAGGTTCGAGCTATCCGTTTATGCGAGGGTCTGAACTGGGAAGTAAATATCCTCATTCCTTCTTTCTATGAGGCATATTCTAAGATACTTGCGAAGGCATGCAAGGTTGAGCGGGAGTTGAGCTTGAAGCCCAAGAGAGACCATAATTCTTTTATGGGGGCTAGTAGCAGCGCAGTGCCTGCTAAGCGTCTTCATCTCCAGTCTAGGCCTTTTTAGCAGCCACAGTAGTACCAGACTCCAGCTAGGGTACTGGTTCACCAGGCACCACAGCAGCAGCAGAGACACTCATAGCACGCTTCCTGCTACTACTGCAAGAAGCCCGACTATATCTGGAAAGTTTTCAGGAAGAGGTTGGGAGTTTGTCTGTATTGTAGCACAGAGGAGAATCAGATGAGAGATTGTCCTTCCAACCCTCGTCGTGTAGCTCAGGGAGCAGCTCCATCTCAGATAGCACAGGCAAGGCCAGCTACAGTACAGCCGAGGGGACTGCCGCTTTTGACCTAGCAGCAGCTGTTTTCTATTCGATATTAAAACAAGAAATAAAAAAAACTTGATTTTGATTAACAAACTAGAGAGTACAGAGAAGAGTCCTAAGAGACAATCTAAGTACAAATTTATTTTGATTTGGGGGATGAGGATGGAGGATTAGGAGTGTAGAAACTCTATTTACTCCATGGATGATCCGGACGCAAAAACTTCTCACCTTGGTTTTAGTGTGAATTCGCAGATAGCCAGCCTCGCCCTTTTGTATAGGAGTAATACCCTGCTATTTATAACCATGATATGGGTGCCTCATATCCCCGTGCTTGGTGGCCGCGGGGGCTTCTTCAGTAGGATTCGGCCGTAACGGTAGCCTCATGGTGTGGGCGAGGCGCCATATGGCTTCGGTTAGGGTTTTCTGTTTGAAGAGATCTCAGGGCTGTTGTACCCATAACTAGGTCAATTGGACACTCGGTCACCCCCAACTGCGCGAGAAATCATCTTCGGTTATAACAGAAAATCTTATGAGACGAGAGCCGCATATTATTGTAGTCGCATAGAAGCTCACGTTGGTCTGGGTCAGAATAACCCTCTGGCTGTATGTGGATGGGGCCGCATGGGTCTTGAAGCCACATACGTCCTCTTGTTTGGCCTTGGTCAGGTAGACGCTCTGGATGTATTATGTCGAAGCCACATGGGTCTTTGAAGACGCATACGTAGGACACGTGGCATGGCCGGTCTGTCGAGGCAATTAATGCACTGATGTGACTTGTTGTCTTTTCTGAGTCATCGTCTGTACGGATTCTGAATTATCTCAGGGTGATGAGTGAGGTATCAGAACTTCTGACAGACATCAAAATCTGTATCAGAAGATTTTATGCGACCGCCCTACTCTGTGGTCTTACAGGACGCATATGTGAACTGCATGGAATCGAAGCTGCATGGAGTCGAAATCGTATGGAGGCAGAGACGCATGAGATGTATAGAATCTGGGATGCATTTGTCATGCCCCGATTCCGTTGAATCGATAGTCATCCCCCGGGTGTGACGTCGTGCGGGCCTAGGTTGCACTCCGCACAAGGCTAAGGTATTTTGTATAACGAGCACATATTCAGAGGACACAGATAAATTGAAACACAAAGTTAAAACATGAAAAAATTCTCTTTATTGATAATGAACATCAATTATAAACTCTTGAACGAGTCCGAAGGTTGCCGCACGGGCTTACAAAAAGTTGACACAAAATGAGATAGTTGTCATGTACATCATTTACTAAAACTTCAAAATAAGAGACCTCCAGGCGGGACGATGGCTTTCCCACGGAGCTGCATTGATTTTTGTTTGCTAGCTCCTGGCTTTAAATTACTTCAAGTAAGGCACAATCCGGACGCGCCAACAGCTGGACTGGATTGGGCAGTGACTTCAGCTCCTCGCAGGATCTCCTTGGTGCGGGGAACCTGTTTCGACGAGGGTCAGTACATCGAAACGTACTGGTGAAGGCGAGCTAACCCAACTATACCAATCAACACATTGTTTATATGAAGCATGCATATTATTTGCAGTCTTTCTATTTTGCCTTAGTTTATTTTACAAGCAAGCAGTATATATAGAAACTACTGAAATAAACTTGCCACCGTTCGGTGACTTTTACCTGCCCGTCTGAACCACCTTCACAATACTTACCATGTCCTTCCCTTCCATGAAGACACAAGTTAGCTTATATAAGTTTAAATGTATGAAAGGATCATTGGCATGATGCCATAAAGGACTAGTTATAGTCGTTGACGAGGATGGCATGCAGCAAAAGATTTATGAGTGGCTACAAACCATCCCGTCCAGATAATTGAGATTATTATGAAGTTTCGTCCGAATCGGATCGATGCCAGTGCCCCAGAGAACGTCCGCAGGAACCGTTGACCTTGTGCACAAGTTGCCCATAATCAGCGGCGTTAATATTAAGTAATCAATTGATGTAATTTAGGGCGACATGAATACGAGACTAGTGGCATGGCATGATTTATTTTGCATAGTCTCCCTGAACAATTTATTGCATGACAAGGTGTGTTCCATACTTAGCACAATTTATAGAAGAAACGTACATTCTAACTACAATTGAAGCATAGGAAGAACATTGAAAATGAACTAGCATGCAGTAGGTAACTGTTCATAAGTTGATTGACAAGCATAAGGTTATCAAAGTCTATACTTTCTTATATTTACATCTTTTAGTTATTATAGTATTGTTTGATTGGGACAAGCAAGAATGCAAGATTTTTTGATGTGAAGACTTGGAAGAAGGGTCAACTGAATCGAATATAAGCCACTCACAAGTTGGTTGGAAGGAAAGGAAAGAGGTGCCTTAAGACTCCGCTCGCACGTCGCCTACTGCCCGTTCACCTGCATTGCCACAAACAGCTGATCAATACCTATTCCACCCTTTCCAATCTAGAAATTAAAGTGTGGTTCAACGAACGAAAATAATAAAATTCATCAAAACCGTTCAAGAAAATGCAAACAAATCTGAAAACCATCTCAAAGCACGAAAGCAACAAGGTGACAGTGAAAACTAGGCAAGAAAACTTGCAACGGAGATGTCCCTCTTGACTCTGCCTCTAAGTCCATCCTCGGGGCACGGTCCATTGAATATGGAAATCGATTCCGAGATCGAACGATACCGTTTGTATTTCTTAGCCGCGCTCCCCGAATAGGGGGAACGGGGCACCACATCCTAACCAACTAATTTGAAGTTTTATCCCCGAAACTTAGGAATAGAACCTACCACTAGGAAACAATAAAGGGAACCTTTCCCTCATCTCAGACTCAAGCTCCCAAGTAGATTCTTCGACCGAATGATTTTGCCAAAGTACGCGTACAAGAATAACCGAACGACTTCGAAGCAGCTTCTCCTTACGATCCAAGATTTGCATAGATTGTTCAACATAAGTCAATTCTACCTTAAGATCCAGTTGATCAAGATCTACCACATAAATTGGGTCATACACATACTTCCTAAGCTGTGAAACATGGAAGATATCGTGCACTTCGGATAGTGACGGTGGTAGGACAATCTGATATGCAACCGGGGCGACTCGCTTTAGTATCTCGAACGGACCGACAAATCTTGGACTTAGCTTCCCTTTTGCTCCAAATCTGGTAACTCCTCGCATGGGCGAGACTTTAAGAAATACCCGATCACCTTCTAAGAACTCAAGAGGACGTTGATGCGTGTCTGAGTAGCTTTTCTGGTGACTCTGTGCTACCTTTAGCCGTTCCCGGATCAAATGAATCTTCTGGACGGTTTGCTCTACGAGCTCTGGGCCAAGAATTTGTCGTTCGCCAACTTCATCCCAACAGATCAGGGATCTGCACTTCTGCCCATATAACGCCTCATACGGCGCTATCTGAATGCTAGATTGAAATCTATTATTGTATACAAATTCGGCTAACGGTAGATGCATGTTCCAACTTGTCTTCAAGTCCAAGGCACAGAGTCGTAGCATATCTATGAGGATTTGGTTGACATGTTCTGTTTGACTGTCTGTCTGTGGATGGTAGGCAGAGCTGAACTTTAACTTCGTCCCCATTGCTGACTGCAGGCTTTCCCAGAAATGCGATAAGAATTGACCATCTCTATCGAAGACAATGGATACGGGGACGCCGTGGAGCCGAACGACTTTGTTGAGGTAGATCTGAGCCAAGCGGTCGGCACTCCAAGTAATTTTGATAGGCAGAAAGTAAGCTGACTTGGTGAGTCGATCGACGAACACCAGACGGCATCATTCCCCCGTTGCGTCTTCAGCAAATCAACAATGAAATCCATTGTTTTATGTTCCCATTTCCACTCCGATATAGCGAGGTTCTGCATCTCTCTGCCCGGCTTCTGGTGTTCAGAATTTATCCTCTGACAAGCCATGCATTGTGACACAAACAGTGCCACATCTTGTTTCATGTCATGCCACCAAAACGTCTTACGGAGATCTCGATACATCTTTGTGCTACCCAAATGTGAAGTATAACTAGCATAATGGGCTTCCGTGAGTATCTCTTTTCTGAGGGCTGCATCATTTGGAACGCACAATCTTTCCTTCACTTGGATTATCCCGTCCGTGCCTACCGCAAAGTCGGTTGTCTTTCCTTCTGAGATAAGACCTTGCATCTTTTGCAAGAATATGTCATCCTTCTGAGCGAACTTGACTTTTTCTAACAAGTCGGGTTCGAGGTACAGTTGAGCCACTTGTGCCCCCTTTTTTGTATCTGATTATAAGTGTAATGCCCAAAGCTTCTATATCCCGATGCAGCTTATCATCAATAGCCAGGCTCCCAACGAATACTCGACTCAGTGCATCAGCTACAACATTACCTTTGCCCGGTGTATATCTGTTCATCAAGTCAAAATCGCTAAGGAGTTCAAGCCAACGCCGTTGTCAAAGATTTAAATCCTTTTGTGTATAGAGATATTTTAGGCTCTTATGATCCATATAGATCTCGCACGGTACACCATAAAGGTAGTGGTGTCATAACTTTAGCGTGAACACCACTGCTGTGAGCTCCAAATCATGGGTTGGATAATTCTTCTCGTGAGGCTTCAACTGCCTCGACGCGAAGGCTATCACTTTGTCCCGTTGTATAAGGACACATCCCAATCCCTTACATGAGGCATCACTATATATCTTAAAATCATCGGGTCCGTCCGGAAGGGTAAGAATTGGTGCTGAGATGAGGCGCTGCTTTAACTCCGTAAATGAAGCTTCACAGTCGTCCGTCCAAACGAACGTTACTCCCTTCCGAGTGAGATAAGTCAGAGGCGAGGCAATTTTCGCAAAATCCTTAATATATCTTTTGTAGTAGCCCACCAGACCAAGGAAACTCCGAATATTGCTAGCTGATTCAGGCTGTTTCCACTTTACGATGGCTTTTATTTTCTTCGGATCAACTGAGATGCCCGTTGCAGAAATAATATGCCCGAGAAAGGCTATGATATCCAACCAGAACTCGTACTTACTAAGCTTCGCGTACAAGTTATTGTCTCGAAGGGTTTGAAGCACCATCTGCAGGTGTCTTGCGTGTTCATCCCTATTCTTCGAGTACACTAAGATATCGTCTATAAAAATGACCACGAACTTGTCAAGGAATGGTCAGAATACACGATTCATCAAATCCATAAAAGCAGCAGGGGCATTCATTAGTCCAAACCGTATAACAGAAAACTCGTAGTGTCCATAGCGGGTTCGAAATGCAGACTTGGGCATGTCCTCTGGCTTAATCTTCAACTGGTGGTAGCCCGAGCGAAGATCAATTTTTGAGAACACCGTTGCCCCTTGCAGCTGATCAAAGGGGTTATCTATCCTGGGCATAGGATACTTGTTTCTGATGGTGACCTTATTCAGCTCCCGATAATCAATGTAGAGTCACAATATTCCATCTTTCTTCTTTACGAAGAGTACAGGCGCACCCCAAGGAGACACGCTAAGACGAATGAACCCACGATCCATCAATTCTTGAAGTTGGCACTTTAACTCCTTCAGTTCAGCAGGGGCCATTCTGTATGGAGCCTTAAAAATTGGCTGAGTATTTAGGAATGTGTCAATGGTGAACTCGATCTCTCGGTAAGGTGGCATGCTGGGTAGTTCGATCGAAAACACATCAGGGAACTCTGCCACAACAGAAGAAGACTCAACGTTTACGTAATCCAGCTCTGTATCCCGAACTGACGCTAGGTATCCCTCGCAGCCAGAGTATAGCATCCGCCGAGCAGATATCGCCAAAATCACCATGCAAGCCTTGGACGCATCAGTTGCTAGACTACTCGTGTAGCAGAATTCATCTTCTCAAGGTAGGCGGAAGATGACTCATTTTTTTGCACATTTGATAGTTGTCGAGCAAGCATCGAGCCAATCCATCCCCAAAATAATTTTATAATCCCGAACATCTAGGACTAAAACATCGAGCGAGAGCTTTCTTCCTCCGATACAGACATAACCACCTTGGCATACTGAACGAACAGGTATTTTC
This sequence comes from Iris macrosiphon, assembly GCA_036927795.1. Classification (NCBI taxonomy): domain Eukaryota; kingdom Viridiplantae; phylum Streptophyta; class Magnoliopsida; order Asparagales; family Iridaceae; genus Iris; species Iris macrosiphon. Next base: position 28,145,921 of record JAYESA010000006.1, read on the forward strand.
GTGCCTGACGGGGTGCTAACACTAAGGTCTAGATACAACGGTTTCATTCCTATATTATTTTTTACAGAAAAATTTATGGATAGAAAACTATGTGTTGCACCATAATTAAATAGCACACGTGCAGGTATATTATTAAAAAGCAATATACCTAACACAACAGTGTCCGAGGCCAGAGCTTCTTCTCGTGTCATAGTATACACCCGGCCTTGAGCCTGACGACGCTCTTGCGGAGGCGTGGCTCGATTGGCCTGGGGTGCAGGGGCAGGATTTCGATGTTGAGAGCGGCGTTCATCGTAGAGCGAACAGTCAGGCATGGCATGGTTTGGATCTCCACAAATGAGGCATAACTTGAGTCTCTTGTGACAGTTGTCAATCGTGTGCCCTGGCTTCTTACAATAAAAATAGGTCCTTCTCATATTTTCTTTTTGTTTACCGCCATTGTTTGGACGCTTTGGAGCGTTGTTTCCTTCCTCGTTTCTATGGCATTTGTGATTGGAAGTATGCATAGTGCCGGCAGCAACAGGAGGATACTGCGGTTCAAGAGAAAGAGCATGATTCAGGACTTCCCGTATTGTCTGGTACTGAGGAACGATCATGTGCACATGGATGGCAGGGCACAGACCGCCTTCAAATCGTCTGGCATAACCCCTGCATCAGGTAAATAGAAGCTTACAAATTTGGCGAGCCGGTTGAATTCGGCGGAATACTTCTTTACTGTCATGCTGCCTTGTCGTAGTTGCACGAACTCGTTCTCTTTCTGATAATGTATGGGAGGGGGTATAAACTCCTCTTCAAACGTGCCACGGAAGGTAGCCTATGCAATCGTCTCTTCTTTATCGTCAACTGGAAGAGATCTTTGATGCACGTCCCACCAATCGTGCGCGTTCAAGCGAAGCTGTAGTTGGGCACACGCGACATGCTTCTGCTCGGGTACCTCTAGAAGTTTGAAATGATCCTCAAGTTCGGCCAACCAATCTAGAGCTACGATCGGTCCTCAGTCCCTTTAAACGGCTTGTTGTAGACATTCTTGAAGTCAACAAAGTCGAAGGCAGTCACATCCTTCTTCTTTGGAGTTTGCAGCATTTTGACTTCAGGCATGGGCTGTTCTACCAGTGTCGTTACCATTGTCACGGAATGGTTGGAGGCCAAGGTCTGCACGATCTGTTGCAGGGTATCTACCTGCTTTTGTTGGACTGAGAATCGGGCTTCTAGATTGTCTTGGAACTTGCTTTGCCTCTCTTTCGCTCACTTTTTAGCCCGTTTATAACGAGTCTCGTCCCTTTGTTGGTTAGCCTCTAACATCCGCATCATCTGCTGAATGGGATCAATACGAGACATGGCTCGCTGCTCCGAGAACTTCCCGAAGTGCCGAAACTGCTTTCTTGGGCTTGTGTCTCGCCCGGCGCTAGCGAGGATGCTTGCGCTTGTGCCATTCCTTCAAAAGAAGGTAACTTACATCAGGATCATAATGTATTATGAACTCATTGTATGAACGTATCTCATTTTGGCCTAACGAGTTCAAGAGTTCATACAGGGATTAGATCGTTAAAGAAACTTTTCCAACACGAGGGTCAAAGGAACTTGAAGCTGTGCTCTGATACCAATATGTCACGCCCCAATTTCGTGGAATCGATAGTCGTCCCCCGGGTGTGATGCCGTGCGGGTCTAGGTTGCGCTCTGCACAAGGCTAAGGTATTTTGCATAACGAATACATATTCAGAGTACGCAGATAAATTAAAACATAAAGTTAAAACATGAAAAAGTTCTCTTTATTGATAATGAACATCTATTACAAACTCTTGAAAGAGTCAGAAGGTTACCGCATGGGCTAACAAAAGTTGACACAAAATGAGATAGTTGTCCTGTATATTACATCATTTACTAAAACTTCAAAATAAGAGACCTCCAGGCGGGATGATGGCTTTCTCACGGAGCTGCATTGAGTTTTGGTGCTACCTCCTGGCTTCAAAATACTTCAAGTAAGGCACGATCAGGATGCGCCGACAGCTGGACTGGATTGGGCAGTGACTTCAGCTCCTCGTAGGATCTCCTTGGTGTGGGGAACCTGTTTCAACAACGGTACATCAAAATGTATTGGTGAAGGCGAGCTAACCCAACTATACCAATCATAACGTTGTTTATATGAAGCATGCATATTATTTGTGGTCTTTCTATCTTGCCTTAGTTTATTTTACAAGCAAGCAGTATATATAGAAACTACTGAAATAAACTTGCCACCGTTCGGTAACTTTTACCTGCCCGTCTGAACCACCTGCACAATACTTACCATGTCCTTCCCTGCCACGAAGATACAAGTTAGCTTGCACAGGTTTAAATGTACGAAGGGATCACTGGCATGATGCCATAAAAGACAAGTTATAGTCGTTGACGAGGATGGCATGCAACAAAAGATTTATGAGTGGCTATAAACCATCCCGTCCAGATAATTGAGACTATTGTGAAGTTCCGTCCAGATCGGATTGGTACCAGTGCCCCAGCGACCGTTCGCAGAACCATTGACCGTGTGCACAAGTTGTCTGTGATCAACGACGTTCATATTAAGTTGTCAATTGATGTAATTTAGGGCGACATAAATACAAGACTAGTGGCATGGCATAATTTATTTTGCATAGTCTCTCTGAACAATTTATTGCATGACAAGGTGTGTTCCATACTTAGCACAATTTATAGAAGAAATGTACATTCTAACTATAATTGAAGCATAGGAAGAACATTAAAAATGAACGAGCATGCAGTAGGTAACCGTTCACAAGTTGATTAACAAGCATAAGGTTATCCAAGTCTATTCTTTCTTATCTTTATATCTTTTAGTTATTATGGTATCATTTGATCGGGATGAGCAAGAATGTAAGATTTTTAGATGTGAAGACTTGAAAGAAGGGTCAACTGAATTGAATATAAGCCACTCACAAGTTGGTTGGAAGGAAAGGAAAGAGGTGCTTTAAGACTCTGCTCGCACGTCGCCTACTACTCATTCACCTGTATTGCCACTAACAGCTGATCAATACCGCTTCCACTCTTTTCAATCTCGGAATTGAAGTGCGGTTCAACGAACGAAAATAATAAAATCTATTAAAACTGTTCAAGAAAATACAAACAAATCCAAAAAGCAACTCAAAGCACGAAAGTAACAACGCGACAGCGAAAACTAGGCAAGAAAACTTGTAGCGGAGATATCCCTCTTGACTCTGCCGCTAAGTCCATCCTCGGGGCATGGTCCCCTGAATATGAGAATCGATTCTGAAGAAGCAAATCCATAACGATAATAAGTTCTTGATTCAATCTATCCCGATCGAACGATACCGTTTGTATTTCTTAGCCGCGCTCCACGAATAGGGGGAACGGGGCACCACAGCATTGGGACAAAGATACATAGAACACATGGAGTCTCGGTCGCATTGGGCCAGAGACGCATGGATCCTTTGTCGTTTCCTACTTTCGTGGCATTTGAACAGTCGTATACTGCCAAAAGTATTAAAATGCAGTTGTCAGCACGGATTCCAATCAGTGGTACAGGATTCGAGGCGATCAGAATGACTGTCTGTTTTGTCAGAGTCATAAATGCTCTGATGTGACTGTAGGGATGATGTGTCATAAGACGATATGCATCTCGGCCTGTCCGAGGTTGTCATGCGTCCGCTGCTGTTATGCGTCTACCGCAGTTATATGTACCTTACTTATTTGTTGACTGTAAACTGGAGCGCATGGAGGGATTTTCATGCTTCTACAAGACCCCCTTCAAAGTTTTCAGACATGGCTAAGTCTGGAATACTTTGAATAAGAAGCATGAATTCAACACGCATTCACTGTCTGTTTTGGTCATGTCGACGCATGTAGAGTTTGTCAGATGAAGGGCTCTGCCATGTTGTCAAGTCTGCATTAAATGGCAAAATTTGACTCTATCTTTGAGTCAGTTTGTTGGGATCCCGAGCCATCTGATAACACGGAGCCCGAGGCATCGGATGATGGCAGATCAAAGAAAATTGATCGTCTCTCTTATCCTAGTCTACCACATGGGTAGAGGTATCACGTTCTTCGAGGCATCCATGTCTATAAAAGGTAAAATATTTGGAGAGAGAAGGGCTCTTGCATTTTCTTCTATTCTCTATTTTTGTCGCCGTTGGTTCTTCTCCTTCCCTGTCGATCGTTATGTCTTTCCGAGCATCTTCGTCCGCCGCTGCCAAGGGTAAGGGCCCCATGTCTGAGGGTGCTGCACCCAAGAAGAAGGGAACTGGAAAGGGGAAGGCTATTGCCGATGAGGTTCGCCCCCTAAAGTTTTCTTCGGATGTTCAAGGACCCATCATAGGTAAGGACTCTCTTGTGGGTGGAGATATACGAGAACGCAGAGACATGATTTGCACGGTTTGTCGCATGGATGTAGAGACATGAGCGGCCTTTTCACTAACGTATAACTGGAAGTATGCCATGGGCGACTTTGCATATGCGCAAGCTGTGGATGTGCGGCCACATAATTGGAAGTATGCCATGGGCAACCTTTCAGATGCACAAGTTGTGATTCGTCGTATGGGCACATGTCGTCGTTCACGCCATCGTGCACGAAAATGTCATGCACCTATCATTATTCTTTGTATGTTAAATTTATGCAAAGCCCTTTTTGCTGATACGTATATCTTTTCTATGCAGTGCAGTAAAGTTACCGACTACCCCTTCAGGGGAGTTGGTGCTCAACCCTGGGCGAGTTCCATTGAATACAAATTTTGAGGACCTAGTCGCTGTCGTTCAACGCCAGCTGGATGCGATTTTTTTGTCCGATAGAAAAAAATAGATTGCTGAGAAGGGCGAATTTTTCTTCTGAGTTAAATGACTTCGGGGGCAGCCTCAACCGGGAAGGGTCATACCTCCAAGAAGCCCTACTTTCTGTTTGACAATGCTTTGACCTCTTTTGCCCCCGAATTGGGAAAGTTCAGGGAGGATTGGAGCTTTACGCACCGTGGGACGAAGATGTTCGTACCTCCTTTTGAACGTCATATGCCTTTATCGGATTTCCATATAGCGATGGGCAGGAGAACGATGGCTTGGAATTTGACGCCTGAGCTACGAGGGGCTCTTACCGGCAAGATCCAGGCCGGGGGCATCAAAGCAAGGGGGCTTTCTCGTGTTGCAAGGAGTCGTCCTCTTATTCTTCCACTGGGTTAGCACCCGACGTCGTCAGGAGTGACTTGGGGTCGAACCTTGATGTGTATGCCACGGATACCTTCCTTCATGTGGTCGCAAAGAAGGGTGCGTATCCATGGGGGCAGCTGCGAACCCTTGGTTGGGCCCATTACACTCCTTCTTGGTATCGGTTGACCAAGTGGGTGTTGAAGCGCTACGAGCGAGAACTCCATGCCGCTAGCATTTTCTTTTGCAGTAAGGGGCACTTGTTACGGCATGTCTACGAACCGTTATCTCTTCCTCGTGCTGATGGAGATGTATAACTGCCACACGGGGACTTTCTTCACCCATGGCGAGGATATGGGGTTATCCTTACACGAGATGCATTCGGTCTCGAGGCTTCCCTGGGGTGAGTTTCCCTATGAGGAATATACTTTGAGCAATGACAAGCTGGAAGAGTTTGAGAAGGAGAGTCCAGGATTTTTGGTCGTATATGAAGAATTGATGTGCCACCATAGCTTGTGCCAGAGAGAGTACAATGAAGATAAGGCTTCTTAGGGGTCTATCCCGCATACTACTGTCTGGACAAATTATCTTTTTTCGGAGGAGCCTGGGTCGGACGAGGTTTTTATCCGGACGCCGCGGTCCCAAAAGGACGTTGCAGCCTCGATCCGACAGTATTGCGAGAAGTCGGTTGACGGCGAGGAATTAAGCTATTTTCTCATGGACACTCACGAGCTGTCCGATAAAGTGTTGCTAGCGGGGTACTTGATGGTCTGGCTGCGCAACTGCGTGTTTGTGGGGGGTCGGGCTCGATTGAAAGAATCAGCCACAATCTCATCCTTCCAGTAGTGTGGCTAGCTTTTGGCCATCCATTCGCATTACTGCCCGCGATGGTTTGTTGCACCCATCGGGGCCTTTGGTAGTTTGTCAAAAAGGTAAAATACCACAATGGAGTTGGGGAATTCATCATGGTAGAGTTACCCTTTCATTACCTGATGGGTTGGCTTCTATTGCACCATCGGTCCCTGATGCATCCCGGTACTCAAAAGGGGATGTTAGAGGAAGACACATTTATCCATCGTTATCGGGGGATAAAGTGGCATCATGAGGACATACCCACCTGTAGGAGGGAGCTCACCCATCTGAATGGCTGGACATTTTTCACGATGATTCCAGAATTCACTGAGGATGAGAGGAGCGTCATCCACCGGGATAGCGATGTTGTCGGTCGACGACTGTCAGTGACCCTCTATCGTTGGCTTCTTGCCATTCGTCCCTCTCACTTGGTATATCAAAACTGGGTAGAGGTCTTCCTGGAGCCCTGTCTTCCCAGTCGGTTCGCTCGTCAATTCGGATATAGCCAACTTTTACTGGAGACTCCCAGTGCCTCGCTGGGGACGGTGGGTGGTCTTCTCGATGGTGCTCGAGCGTGGCATTATTATACCGCCGTTGGTAAAAAGGTGTAGTTCGGGTTGCTTGCCGCTAGTGTGGTGCTGACCCTACTATATGCAGCGGGCCTTTTTTACTGCACTGTCAATATGCCGCCAGCAGACTATATCCCAGATACGTCTTATTTAGCCGGTACCGTCTTTGCGCCCCCGTCGGTGAAAGGTCGACGAACGCCTAAGAAGGGCCAGAGTGTAGCTCGGCCTCTGCTGGTTGACTTGGATCCGACGTTCGAAGAGGGGACTTCTCCTGACGATCCTCCCGCTCCTAAGATCAAGTCCGTGGTGGCTCCCCACCCTGTTCATCCTAAGAAGGTGCGAGTCAAAGTGGCCCCAGAGACGGGACCCATCGGAGAGTCGGACCCCAATAGAGAGAGCTCTATGAGGAAGGAGGTAGGTCCCCTTGCAATGGTGGTGTCGGAGGGAGACCCTACTTTGGATGCTATGGCAGTATCCGTAAATCCTCTTAGTTTAATTCTGCCTGGTCCTTCGTATGAATACTTTGGTTTTGGTATTTTTGATGAATTAAAGACGCAAGGAAGGAATGACCGCCCTCGACGGTCGACAGTCGCCAGGTTCTCTTACGCGAAACCGGAGGAGAGGAAGACCTCTCACGAGTCCGACGCTGCCCCTGAAGAGGTCGTCTTTGAGGATCCGGGTGATTGTATCCCTGAAGAGCCGTCAACAAAACCCGCCGCTCTCCCAGTCTTGGGAGGTAACTTGAGTATTTTGGAGGTGACTCCAACGGTGGAAGGTGAGCCTTCAATCATGTTATCTTCTCCAGGTATGTTATTTCGTCATTTTACCAGAGATGAGATTTTTTGGCTTGAGTTTTCAATTCTTCGGCTAACCCTGCCCCTTAGTAGCTGTGATCCTGCAAGTAGCGACTCCCTTCTGTGAACAGCGGACGTAGCTACCGAGGAAGGTATAGAGGAATGAGGGGGTAGTAGACTCATTCGGAAGAGGTCTATGCCTCTTCCCCTTCTGGCTAGGAATAAAGAACCTCTTGTCGGGTCTATTGCTGAGACTGGTACAAAGGGGGCTCCGGCTGTCGGGACTGAGGTGCCTGCCCCTTTATCTGTTGTTATAGGACTGGCCGATACTGGCACATCTTCCGATGTCACTCTTATTGTGGTCGATATTACTCGACTACCTAGTGCCCAGTCGCTTCTTTCAACTGGGAGGCAGTTCACAGAAGCCAAAGCATCTTGACGTTTCGCGACTGCCATTCTGCTACCGGGGTTGTCTAGTGTTGTTATGCCTCCTCCGCGGCCGACTGTAGTCCCCACAGTCATGACTCCTTTGACTCCTTCCATATTTCCTGACGTGGAAAACACCTCAAAGGTTACTATTCAGAGCTTCTACATACACCTGAAGCAGGGGGTACAAACCGTCCTGGGACAAGGCAAGGATTTTACTTGGGCTAAGCACTGTGCCCAGAACTAGGCTGAGCTTTTGAGGACTCTTCCCGGTCATGAGCAACTGGCTGACATTTTGAGCCAAAAGTTGGCCGAGGTGGAGCAGCGCTTGAATGAATGACAGCAGGCACGACAGACTGACCTGGTTATTGTAGTGGAAGAGGAGCGTATGTTCCTTCTGTCATCCATGAATCAGGTGAAGACTGCTTATGTGCGAAACAAGAAGGCCCTGGAACAAGACCTCCAGAAGTTGGTCCTCAGGCATGACGAGTTGAATGATCAAGGGGAGGTATGTCTCACTCGGGTAGGATTCAGTAACCCACGATATGGTTGCGATCAATGGGCAAATTATGCAACTTCAAGCCAAGCTGGCGGTCGGGGAGGGCGACTTCAAGGTGGCTTGTCGAGAGAGAGAGGCCATCTGCGAGGAAACTAGCAAGGTGGCCCAGTCTTCTACTGCCCTATAGGACACATTGAAGAGGCTGGAGGAAAAATACCAGGCGAATGCGCAACTTGATGATCCTGTGGCTCTGATTTAGGAAGCCGAGCTAAGAGTCCGAGCGAAGATTGATGCTGCCATTACTCGGCTCCAAAGGCGAATAGAGGAGTTGTGCACTGCTGAGGAGTAGCAGTGGTTCGGGTTTCATTTTTTGACATTGCCTTTTGCTCTATTTAAAAAAAAAGTATTTGGGAGATGGAGACTCCCCTTTTGTTCCTTTTTGTCATAAGCTTGTTTTATTTTTATGGTCGGGACGTGGCCTCCATATGTAGTTTGTTCCTTTTATCTCTATGAAATAAAAGTTTTCTTTTTTGTTCGATTGTCTTGCTGACTCGATTTGTATCCTGGAAGAGAAATAAGCACTTTTCGTACTTCATGTACTAAGGTGCGCTTGATGTGTTTACACCGCTGTGTTGGTCTGGGTCTCTGAGATGATCACTCTAAGTCTTAACAATCACATCTTGGGTCGTATAGAGATGGAAAATTTCTGGAGGCATCTTGCTCAGAGGTAGAGTGGACGTGGTAAGATACGATGTTATGGGGATAGTAGAGAGACGTAGTTCAGAGGTAATGTGAACATGAACCGACTTTTTCTTTGCTGGGGAAAAGGAAGTGTGTATTCGTTCCCATTGTTGGTATCCCGCTGGGGGATTTTTTGTGGACCTATTACTTCTCGTGCACGAAGGTGCAAGTAATAAGTTCGAGATAAGCCCTGCCAGAAGTGATATGGACGTGACAGTTTTTGTGGACTTAACACCGCTGGTGTACCTTGGTGAGTACAGGTGATAAGTTTATACACCGATCGATATCAGGGGCACTGTGGACGTAATGATCGATAACCAACCCGAAAGGTCTGCTCAGAGGTGCGAAGGACATGGCAAACCCTACTGGAGAAATTTTTTTTTTTTGGTGGAATTTTTATTTGTTGCGCACGTTGAGTGAAAATAATAAATTTAAAAATAAACCTTATCAGAGGTAATATGGACGTGATAGGTTTCGTGGACCTATTACTTTTTTTGCGCATGTTAGTGCAAATAATAGGTTGGAGACAAGCCCTGCCAGAGGTAATATTGACGTGGCAGTTTTTATGGACTTAGCACCGCTATCGTACCTTGGTAAGTACGGGTGGTAAGTGGAAATGACAACCGATATCAGAGGTACTATGGACATGATGATCGATAGCCAAGATCCAGGATGTTTCCTCATAGGTAATATGGACGTGGCAAACTCCACCGGAGTAGTGTATTAGAGCGACAGTCTAGAGGTCCTGTGGACATGAACCAATGCCCAGGAAGATACGATGTAGTTTGGTGATAGAGGAGTACCAGTCTGATTTAGACGTAGTACATTTTGAGGAACTTGTCGTTGATGGACATCATAAGCAAGTCGTCGTTGGGTTTTACCAACCGGTAAGTGCCGTTGGAAAATACGGTTTCCACGATGAATGGGCCTTCCCATTTATGTTAGAATTTGCTTGATGTCTTGTGGATCATAACCATAGGTCTTCTTACTGTTAAGACGAGGTCACCCACTTGGAATATTCTCTGTTTTACCCGTTTTTAAAAGGCTCTAGAGAGATGCGCTTGATATAACTTTATGCATTGTTGAGCTAAGAGCTATTTTTCGTCGAGTGCTTCTAACTCCTATAGCCGTCGGTGATGATTATCGTCCACGGTTAGCTGGTGGGAGAGGACCATTTGAAGTGAAGGGATCTGGACCTCAAGAGGAAGGACCGCTTCACTCCCATAGAACAGAAATAAGGGTGTACTGCCAGTAGCTACCCGAACCATTGTACGTTAGGCCCACAGATATTTCCCGAGTTTCTCGTTCCAGTCGTGCTTGTTGGATGCCACAAACTTCTTAAGGATCTTGATGATGGTTTTATTGAATGCCTCGGCCAATCCATTAGCTGCTGGGTTGTAGGGGGTTGATGCCACATTTTGGATGCGATTTTTATTACAGAACAGGGTAAAAAGCATGACTTGCAAACTGTGGACCATTGTCGTGGATGATCCTCCGTGGCAAGCCGAAGGGATAGATAACGTGATGCTTGATGAAGTTAATCACGTTCAATGTTTTGACTTCAACGAGTGAAACTACTTTTGCCCACTTGGAGAAGTAACCTATGATGGCCAGAATAAACCGATGTCCCTCAGACGAAGGTGGGCTTATCGATCCGATGATGTCCATTCCCCACGCTTCGAACTGCCAGGATGCTACCGTTGGGTGTAGGAACTCGGAGGGATGATGGATAAAATTTGCGTGGATTTGGCACGCTTGGCACTTTCTTGCATAGTCAATAGCCTCTGCCACCATCGTTGGCCAATAGTAGCCCATTCTTGGAAGACGGTCTTGTAACTTTGGACCAGACTGATGTGCTCCGCATACGCCATCATGAGCTTCGTGTAGGGCTTGTCTTGCTTCTGCGTCCGATAAGCATCGTAACAGGAGACGGTCGTAGGATCGACGATATAATATTTTGGTGGCTGTATCATAATAGAACCTGAGGGAACATCTTCTGATCGAAGTAGCTTCCTTTGGATTTTTGGGGAGAACTCCATAGACTGTGTAGTCAATGAATGGAATCCTCCCATCTCGAGTATCGGTGCCCCGGTACGTAGCTGAGGCACAAGCATAGGTTACTTTTGGGGCAGACTAGCTCATCGTCGACTACATCGATTAAAAGGTGAGCATTGTTTGGTATTGCTAAGGAAGCGGCAAGGCCGGCCAAAGCGTCTGCCTTAATATTTTGCAACCGAGGGACATGCTCAATAAAGAACATCTTGAAGGTTGCAATGATGTTAAGTGCAGCCTGGTGGTAGGGGATCAAGTTCTCATTTCGGACTTCATACTCACCCCGGACCTGTTTGACTATTAGCTGAGAATCGACGTAGGCCTCCAGGTACTCTATTCCGACTTGCTTGGCGAGCTGGAGCCTGATGATTAAGGCATTGTACTATGTCACATTATTGGAACATGTTTTCGTAAGAGAGTGGGTACGATTAATGACAAGACCGTCTGGGGAGATCAACACTATCCCTACCCCAGCGATGATGTTGCCTTTGAGCCCTGCCCTTGAAACACCGTCAAAGAACATTTGCCAAACCACTTCATATGAGGTGACGTTGGAGTCTGTCACTTCGTCTAAAATATCTTCATAGAGCTTTGAGATTTTTGACCCCGGGTGGGCTGCCAGAAAGTCGGCCAATGCCTGAACCTTGACGGCCTTCTGCGGGACAAATACCATATCATATGGAGATAATAATATTGCCTAAGTAGCCAAGCGGAGTGCCCTAGGTTTGGTCATGAGGACTCTGAGGGGGTTGACTCATGAGATTACATGAATGGTCTGTCCAGTCACGTAGTGTCAGATTTTCTGGATTGCGAACACCAGCGCAAGGCATTCTTTCTCGACTGCGGTATATCTATGCTCTGGGCCGACCATCATCCGGCTGAGGTAGTATATGGCCCACTCTTGACCTGAATCACTGCTCTGAGCTAACAGGTCCCTGAGAGAGTGATCCATTGCTCATACATAGAGGAGGAATGGCTTTTCCACGACCGGGGATACCAGCACAGGAGGGTTTGATAGGTATTCTTTGATGTTGTCGAATGCTCGTTGGCACTCTTTATTCCAAATAAAGGAAACACCTTTCTTCATGAGTTGTGTGAATAGATGATAGCATCCAGAGAGGTTTGATATGAACCTTCTGATGTATGCCAACCTCCCATGTAGACCATGAAGTTCCCGGAGGTTCTTTGGCAGATTCATCTCCAGGATGACCTTAGTCTTGTCAAGGTCTATATGAATGCCCCGGGCGGTGATGATGAAACCCAAAAATTTATCGCTGGAGACTCCCAGGAATGACTTAGTAGGGTTCATCCTGAGGCGGTGTGTGCGCATCAGGTCAAACACAGTCCTCAGGTCTTGAAGGTGATCGTCTTTGGAGCAACTTTTGACGGCGATGTCATCGACGTAACATTCTACCATCTTGCACAGATGATCATGGAATATGGTGCTCATGACTTGTTGGTATGTGGCACCTGCATTCTTTAAACCGAAAGGCATGACTGTAAAACCCATATTTCTAAAAACCGTATTTATTATTTTTTTTATTAATTAATAATTTAATTATAGTAATTAATGGCTAATTAGGAGAAATAGATTTTTTATAATTTTTATTTTAGGTGTTGGTGCACTTAGAGGATTTATGGGACCATTAGGAATTTTTTGGAATTTATTTCATGTAGGAGACCCCTTGAGCAGTTGCTAGCTTAACGGTGTGCATTATTATAAGCTAAAAAAATTTCTTATGAGTATATATATATATATATATATATATATATATATATATATATATATATATATATATATATACAAATATATATATGCATATATATATATATATTTAAATAGAAAAAGAGTTGTAAAAGAAAGGAAAATAAAATAAAATAAAATAAAATAAACTATTAATGCTTTAACTATTACTAACTTTACTCCAACCATTCCATGCAAACCCATCAGCCAGCAAACCATTACTACTACCCCTTTCCAACAAACCCTTCAGCAACTTCACAATTCCTATTAACTAATGTCACAGACCCGCCCAAGTCTACCCACACAGCCCTTTGTGAGCCGCATGCGACCGAACACCCCCTTCCTTTCTCTTATATATATATATATTATTTATTCATCTAAAACCCTAAACCTAATCATCCAGACTCTTCCTCTTCCCATCTAGACCTAGAGAGCGCCGCCACCGTAGTCGGAGAACCCCGCCAGGCCGTCCAAACAAATCACGACGACCGCGACCCCGCACTGCAGATTCCCACAGCGAGGTACCTGTGTTCCGGAGTTGTTTTCCGTCGACTCGCTCAACCAAACGCTGCTCCGTCTTCACCGGTATGCTCACCCCTTAACCTTCTTCCATATATGTGTGTTAGTAGACCTCGAACAATGCGTAATCCTAGGCGAAAACAGCGTCAAAGTTGGCAGAAATAGACCAAATTCTGGGAACGCAGAAAACTGCGGTGACCACCCATGTTGCCGAGTTCGTATCTCCCACCATAGAGATCCGAATTCGATAATTCTTTTTGGTATGCGTAGACCACTTGACCTAGTTTAATTTTTGTTAAATAACCCTAGATTATTAACTGCTGTAGACAGAATTAAATTCGTTGGAAAACCTCGCGAACCCACTTTTCCATATTTCCAAAAGTTGTAAAATGGAGCGCTCCCCGCCAAACGGGACTGTCCCGCCGTCTAACAAGTATACCGAACGGTGCGCGCAGCATAACCGGATGCGTAAAAAATTTGCGAAAACTGATTCGGATGCGTGTACGCGCCGAATCAGACCGTATCCGCAGACATACCCCGTGTCACAACTTTTGTGGAAGTCACGTGCATTTTGTGCACGCTCGTCAGATTGCGACAAAACTTATGCCACTGGACTCGTGGTAATGCGCTGGTCCTGTGACCCAATTTTTATGCAATTCTGAGACAGTCGACCAAGTCGCCAATTGGCGAGCCCTACGGTTGGCTTTTTGGGCAAAATTGTGTTCGGCCCATCGGAATCCATATTTGGACATACCGTTGGGTTCGTATTGACATCTAGAGTTTGTTTGACCTATAATTTATCCTATTTAGAGACTGTTACCCTTGGCACATTTTTCAGTGCAAAGTGGGCCACACGTGGACCCCACTTTTACCCAAAATTACCGTTTTGCCCCTGTATCCAAATTGGACGAAAGGGAAGTGCTTTCTAGCTATTTTGCTTAGTCTGGGAATGTTGGTGATGTTTATTTCAGCATCCGGAGATGTTTATTCTGAGGTCGTAGCTTCTGACTTTTGGTGTTGACATCGGGACACTATATTTTGTCGCTTTCTTGCCAGGCAAGATACCTTGCCAAATTATTTATAGTACTTTGCATGCTATTTATATTTCTGTTTATTCATTGCATTTCTGTATATTTGTTGCATGTGTAGTTCGTTCAGTCATTACTTTATATATTAGATATGTTGACACACACTTGACACCTAGTATCATGAGAGGATAATCATTAGGCGTATGGGCTTTTAACCCCTCTGGTAAACCGTAGTAACTAGCACGCACTATGGTGGTCGTGTCCGATGGTCGCTACCCCCGAGTTATGTCGATTGATGGAGTCCGAGGGTCGCTACCCCCGAGGTATATCGGCTGATGATGTCCACGGACGAGTGTGTGAATGTGAGATTTAAATCGAGTAGCCTACCCTTGCCCATACGTCAAAAAGTTGTCCTTATTTGCATTCATATAGATTGTCTTGTACAGCGTATTTATTTATTTTCAAATAATATGCGTGTTTACTGTATTCAAATTGGCTTGCTGTTCTGTATCTTGTTACGTCCCTCTAAGGACCTGGTCCCCTGCCAGGTGTATCTGTTCTTGAGTATTTGCAGGACCGCAGATTTGGATGGTTACATATGTTTCAAGGATGTCTTCTCTCCGAGCCCCATGACTGTTAGCTGGTATTCTTATATTATGTTTATTGTGTTGTACCTTTACATTCGAGTTGGTAGTGGATTTGTTTCCATCCAACTATCATCCTTAGATACTTATATTGAGATCTAGTTTCATAAATACTGGTTATTTATTTATATTTGATTTTCGTGGATAAGATTTAGATTGTACCCTGTGACTTGTGACATATGTTTATACCACTCGTGGATTGATTTTTATATTACAGCGTACGTATGGATTTTAGTTTCCATATATTGGAGTTGCCATATCCATACGGCTGGCATGCTTACGTGTCCTAGTCCTACATATTTTTAAGACTGGGGCATGACAATGACCGTGTAGCAGTATACACCTTTCGGAGTCCAAAATGATGTATGTTTTTCGTCGTCAGGAAATATCTTGATTTGGTTGTAGCCTGAGAAGCCATCCATAAAGGATATGCGCTCGAAGCCGCTAGTGTTGTCGATCATATGTCGGTGATTGAAAGATGAAACTCGTCTTTAAGACATGTCGTATTTTAGGTCACAAAAATCGATGCAGATTCAAATCTTCCAATTGTTCTTAATAACAGGGATGATGTCAACTACCCAGTCGGGGTGTTGTTCCTCGCGGATGAAGCCATTAGCTATCAGCTTGTTGATTTCAACTTCGATAGAGTTTATTATGTCTGGCCAAAACCGTCGTTGTTATTGCTTGACTGGTTTGGCGTTTGGTAAAATATTGAGTTTGTGGACCGTAATTTGGGGATCCAGTCCTGGCATATCTTCATAGCTCCAAGCAAAAACATCAATGTATGCCCTAACGAGTTGTAACAGGGATTTTCGGTCTTCGTCGAATAGGTTTTTGCTGACGAAGATAGGCTTTGGGGAGGTTTCGTCACCTAGATCGACTTTTACAACTTTGTCCTCAGTAGAAGGTTCTCGCTACTCAAATCGTATCTCCCATTATGAACCAAGGTGTTAGGCCCAAGGTTCCATCTCAAAGAGCTCGGGTGGCTCCTCGTTGTCTTCCTCAAGGCCGGTAGACACCATGTTGGAGGATAGTGTTTGTTTGAGCACGTTTTCGATGCTGACATCGGAGTCCCAGGCTGAATATTCTGACGAGTGTGAGTATACCTTATCTTCTTCGTCTGAGTCCTCAGGGGTCATAGGAGGCGTCACATATCCTAAGCCATGCTTGATTTTATGGTAGTAATCCCCGGGCTTGCCTGTAGAAGTGGGTAGACGCAAGGGCAACATTCGGCCTTTGTCGTAGTTCAGCCCTTTGGTGGCCTTCAGATCATACCCCATTTTCTAGATAAGGTGCAGGGCTTGTGAACTATACCGATAGAGTGACATTCAGCCAATGTCAGGTTCTGGTTCTTCTTCTCCTGGGATGACGGACTGAGGGCATTCTACCTTGCCGAAGATGATGAGAATATCTCCCCTCTTCCTATGAGAGACTAAGAGGTAAGAATATTGGCTGGGGAGTATCCGGTGCACTGTGTAGGTTGTGGTCACTTGCGTTTGCAGGTGTAAACCTAGACCATGCTCCATGGCATATAGTGTATTTAGGTGGGAGATCTTAGAATAGTCCAAAGGTAGCCCTTTTATTCATAAAGTAGGGTAACTTTTCATCTGAGATTACATTATCAAGGGAAGGGATATTAGCCTGAGCGGCTACATACTCCTCCAACTCATCTTTCTCTTCAGCTACTCCTAGCGCAGGTGAGTGTTCTGACCGTTCTCGATGCAGTTTTACTATGAGGGGTTCAGTACTTGCCGGGTCTTCCTTTAGTGGTCGACTCGACCTGCGAAGGTAAACGACCATAGGTTCGGAAGGCATAGATGGTACTGGACCTTCCCTAGGTGGTCAATTTAGCCTAAGAAGGCGAATGATCATAGGGTCGAAAAGAGTAGGTGGAGCCGGTTCTCCCATTGGTGGTCGGCTCGACCTGGGGAGGCGAACGACCAAAGTCTCTGATGATGTGGAAGGAGCCGAGGGCTTAGGTGCCTTCCCTTACAGTTTGACGACAAGGGGAGCGGCTGTACTGGAAGTCCAAGCTTTGAGACAGATTCTTATAGGTTCCACTGGTGTAGTTGTAATCTCCGCTTCATCATCGGCTTCATTACCCACTTTGTCTTTAGGGACTTGTTTGTAGAGGATGGCGTCAGAGTAGTACACCTTGACCCCCTTGAAAGGGTTGATGTCTGCAAACTCTGTTTTGACTTTTCCATGTTCGTCGGCGTATTTGAAATACTGGTGCAGAGTCGACGGCACGATCATATGTTCATGTAACCAAGGCCGTCCGAGCAATACGTTATATGATGTGTCTACATCGATGACGTAGCAAGTGACTTCCGCTTTCAAGTCGCCAATCTGACATTTTAGGCAGATCGGATCTTGCCCAGAGGATAGATTATCCCTATATTGAAGCCATGGATGGCAGTATTGGTAGCTGCCAAGTGATGCATCGGGATCCCTAAAGTTTGTAGTAGGCTCCTCGAAATGATGATGATTGACGAACCGGGATCGACGTGCATCCGGTCTACTTTTATGGCACCAATGTACCCTGTATAGTACAGGGGACGATCATGCTTGTTATTCTTCAGCAGCATGTCCTGTTGCAAAAATATAATGTTGGGTACTGTGTCCACAATGTTATTGTAGTGAGGGCAGGCTGTCGGATCTTTAGCTGGCGGCTTGACTTGCGCCAGATAGGTGTCGGCATTCTTTAATGCCTCGCTGAGTGCGGCCCGAGTGCCTCTAGAGAGTCGGAGAAACTCGTAGAGCGATAATTTTGCCGGAGTGTTAGCCAGTTGTACCAAGATATCAAAGTTGTAGGGCTTCTCCAGCCCTTGAGCTATTTTTTTGTGCAACGGCTTATCAAAATGAGCCTCCTTTTGCTTGGGTTTATCTATTATTTGAGGCTGGGATGGTCCCGTATTAGACACAGCGGGTGTAGTAGGTGCAACCATTGGCAGATCTCTTTCGTCGGGAGCGTTATAGTCTTATTGGTAGTCAAGCCCGACCTAGTCGCCCCTTCCATGGCTTTCTAAGTGGTGGGGGATACCATATGGCAGGACTTGGACTTTTTGTCTTTGGACTTGGTGGCAGAAGATGTCGTCGGCCGTGTCAAGTCAAGAACGAGGTCCGGATGGACCCACATAACCTCTCCTCAAGGTGTGGTGAGAGGTATTAGCCCGGCCTTTTGGTCTCGACCCGGTGGAAGATTGACAGCTTCCATAGTTTCCTTGGGGATTGGAATTGTCCCGTCTTGGGCTTCCGTTGGTGGAAAGTTGCCGAACTATAGGGATACCATGTTAGAGGTAACCGTCAGGTCATCAAAATCCAAGGATAAGGCCTTGGTGTCAATCAGACGCTGGATGTACCGCTTCAAAGTATAGCACTCCTGCGTCAGGTGGTGGAAGTAGCAGTGGAAGTGGCAGAATTTTGGGTTATTCATGTCTGCCGCTTCCGGTTGGCACTTGACGTCGGGGAGGCGAATCTTACCTCCTTGCATCAGCATGTTAAAGATGAGTTTGACATCACCATCTTCAAAAGAGTAGGTTACCTTCTATTTTAGAGGCTCTGTTTGCTTTTGCTCATGCTTCTTGGTTACGTTGGCGACCATAGCATGCTTTTTCTTTGCATCGCGGCTACTGTTGCCGCTGTTGCTATTGTTGGCGGGGCATTTACCATTTTTCTTGGCCGTAGGGATAAGGATTCCCAAGCATCGAGCGTATTTGAGCTTCTTTTCAGCGTTGACAGCACTTATAATGAATGTTGTCCAGTCCTTGGACTGGCTCTCGCCCACCCAAAGGCTGACTGCCGGAAGCATATTTTTCAGGCACATCTCCGTTAGTGTGGCTTCGGGATTGCCAGAGGGCAAAATTAGTGCCGCATGTCGGAAGCACTCGATATAATTTCGTGTTGGTTCCTTTTCACCTTGGATGACATCCATCAGAGATGACATCGTCATGTCATTTCCAGCCTCATAGAATCTGTTGAGGAACACACACTTGAGGTCATCAAATGACGAGATATAGTTGTTTTCGAGACTGTAGAACCAGTTGAAAGCTACCTCCGACAATGACCAGACGAAGAGTCTGGTAAGGATAGCATTATTGCGGGGTAAGTGTCTTGTTGTGATCTATAATTAGCTCATGAACCGGCGAGGGAAGGACTTCCCGTCGAACGGGTTGATGTTAAAGGGTTTATACTTGGGTGGAAATGGTACATCCCTCCATTCTATTAGGTATGGTTGTCGTACCCCAAGGTCGTGGAATGAGTCCTGATTGCCCATAGAATCTAGACGAGCCCGGAGTTGACGGACCTCTCTTATTGCTTCTTTGGCCTCGTCTGCCGCTGATGAGCCGGGCAGGGGAGGATTATCTCGTGTGGATGGGGCGTTTGTGTTTGAATCCCCGTTGGTCCCAGGGTCCAAGTTTGCTTGCCATGATGCCCTTGCTTATTGGGGGGCATATTTGCCTTGATTTTCAGCATCGTCTGGGTCAAGGCTTGCATCAATTCCCTCATCGTATGCATCATGGCCTCGAGAACCTCGAGGCATTGTCGGTCACCGGGGACTTCACCGTCGGCCATGTAAACCATCCTTACTTGGGGGAGAAACTGATGGGGCAGTTGAGGTCGTACCTCCTGTTTCATACCCTTGTAGTAGGTACTCTTCGCGGAGAGCATGTGACGTTATATCCTCCTCAGATTCGGAGAGGATATTACCTCCAGTGTAGAAGATAATATCGTCTTGATAAGGGTAGCTACCCTCAGAGATCTCAGGATCTATCCTGTGGGGATCATTATCTCCTTAGAACATCGGATTATTGCATACCTCCAGGGGGCACTACCCCCAGCTTGGGCCACCCCCAGGGGTTATGAAGAAGAATAACCCCCAACAGCTGACAGCTTCCTCCTTGAGCGGGTGCCCTGGAAGACGCCTTATGCGGGTGCTGTTGTCAGCCCTCCGGGTAATCGCCTTCGCGATACAGTGGTAGAAAGCATCAGACTGGAGGTATTTAACTGCTTTCTTTCCTTGGTAGCAGGAAGCCTTCCAGTTGAGTAGCATGAGGCAGTGGAAAACTCCTTCTCCTCTGATACTTACACCTGATCTCTGGGTTACTATCGAGTAGGTGCTTTTCGGTGCAGTCGCCAGAAGACGGACTGCCTGTCTGTGAGTACTGTTGTTTTATTACAGCAGCAGTCGATGATAATGTTAGAGCAGTAGTGCCTGGAAGAGGGTATGTCGCACGTCATAGTGGTTTCCCTCACTTTGCACTTTTGAGTGATCACTTCACGCAAAACATGCAAAGGATGTTTCACCTTTGCATCCTCTTTGTGAGTCCGGGTATCCCGGGTACGTGAACGTGCAGGCGATGCATTTACTCCCGGACCTAGGGTTCGTACACGAACTTGCCCCGAGGTACTGGTGGAAGATTTTGGAACAAACCATGTCCGTTGGTCCCTGTGGGTTGGACACATGGGTCAGTTTTGTATAACTTTCCGTCAGAGACCCACGTAGTAGTTAGCAATGCATGTTGGCGGTCAGTCGCATGAGCAGTTTCTTGAGCTCGACGAGCTCGCACTGCCCTAGACATCTTCAATTTAGCACTCGCAGACGCGTAGTAAGAAGAGTCCATATTTTGGTTTTCTCCACTCTCAGTAGGTCGCATAGGATCCGCGTTGCGTGAGATATGATCGAAAATAGAAGTTCTGTTGCTCTCAGAGCCGCATGCGCCTGTCTTCTTGCGGCTGTGAGTTGATGTCGCAAGGAAAATATTATGCGGCCTTCTTCTGGGACACATAAGCCATGCCCAGCCCCAAAAAATCTGGCATCGTAGTATTTTCCTTTGCCAGATTCCGAGTGCTGAGTAGTTCCTGCGCCAGCCGAGGATGCTGCATAGACGTGGACTTCCTCCGCAATAGATTGAGAGGCGGAGATCACCTCATCCGCAGTTGGGTGAGGCACAGTAGCCTTTGCTACCCATATTATGCGGGTCATCTTAGGCTTGGCATGACTTAGCGAAGGATTCGCACTTCCTTCATAGAGCAATTCCTCAAACGCTTGCTGGTCGAAGCAAACTACCATCATCTTTTGCATTGAGCCAAGTTTGGCCACGTCGGATTGCATCACCAATTTTTTAACAGAGGAGAATTTGGTCCCCAGCAAAGTCATCATCGTGTTTGTCATTCGATATCAAAACAAGAACTAAAAGGACTTGATTTTGATTAACAAACTAGAGAGTACAGAGAAGAGTCCTAAGAGACAATCTAAGTACAAATTTGTTTTGATCAAGGGGTGATGATGGAGGGTTAGGAGTGTAGCAACTCTCTTTACTCCGTAGATGATCCAGACGCGGAAACTTCTCTCCTTGGTTTTAGTGTGAATCCGCAGATAGTCAGCCTCGCCCTTTTGTATACGGATAATACCCTGCTATTTATAGTCGTGATATGGGTGCCCCATATCCCCGTGCTTGGTGGCCACGGGGGCTTCTTCAGTAGGATACGGCCGTAATGGTAGCCGCATGGTATGGGCGAGCCGCCACGTGGGTTCGGTTAGGATTTCAGTTTGAAGAGATCTCGGAGCTATTGTGCGCATAACTAGGTCAATTGGATACTCGGTCACCCCCAACTACGCGAGAAATTATCTTCGCTTGTAACAGAAAATCTTACGAGACGAGAGTCGCATACTGTTGTAGTCGCATAGAAGCTCTCGTTGGTCTGGGTCAGAATGACCCTCTGGTTGTACGTGGACGGGGCCGCATGGGTCTTGAAGCTGCATGCATCCTCTTGTTTGGCCTTGGTCAGGTGGATGTTATGGCCGCATGATGTCGTAGCAGCATAGGTCTTTGAAGCCGCATACGTAGGACACGTGGCATAGCCCGTCTATCTAGGCAATTAATGAACTGATGTGACTTGTTATCTTTTCCTGAGTCATCGTATGCACGGATTTTGAAGCATCTCAGGGTGATGAGTGGGGTGTCAAAACTTCTGACAGACATCAAAATCTGTGTCAGAGGATTTTATGCGACCACCCTGCTCTGTGGTCGTTCAGGCCGCATATGTGAACTGCAAGGAGTCAAAGCCGCATGGAGTCAAAATTGCATAGAGCCAGAGACGCATGGAATGCATGGAGTCTGGGACACATTGGGCCAGAGACGCATAGAACGCATGAATTCTGGGACGCATTGGACCAGAGACACATGGAACGCATGGAGTCTAGAACGCATTGGGTTAGAGACGCATGGATCTTTTGTCGTTTTCTGCTTTGTGATATTTGAACAACTTTATACTGCCAAAAGTAATTATAATACAACTATCAGCATGGATTCCAATCAGCGGTACAGGATTCGAGATGATCAGAATAGCTGTCTGTTCTGTCAGAGTCATAAATGCTCTGATGTGACTGTAGGGATAATGCGTCGCAGGACGGTATATGTCTCGGCCTGTCCGAGGGCATCATGTGTCTACTGCTGTTATGCGTCCACCACAGTTATGCGTACTTTACTTATTTGTTGACTGTAAATTGGAGCGCATAGAGGGATTTTTATGCTTCTACAGCAGCGTTACGCCCATCACCAGTATCAGGGAGGTGCACCTCAAGGACAAGCGTAGCTATGACGGCCGAGGAGGTTGAGCCCACCGAAGATGTCATCGCAGGTTCTGTTCTCCTTGATTCTATTCTAGCTTTAGCATTGTTTGATTCTGGTGCTTTTCATAGTTTTTTATCTTTTTCTTTTGCTCTGAAGCATCATTTGTTAGCTGAACCTTTGCTTAGGACTTGTAAGATCATAACCGGGGGAGGCATTATCCTGGTTAGTGATGTTTGCAAGGATCGAAGAGTTACACTGGAAGGTCGGGAGCTGAGTGTGTGTCTACTTGTAATACCACTTTTGAGCTACGATATTGTACTAGGGATGTATTAGTTGAGTAGACACCATGCTAGTATAGATTGCAGAGGAGGTAGAGTTTTGTTTAGCCCATCAGGAGAGCCAGAGTTTGAGTTTGCTATAGGAGCTTCGGAGTAAGGAGAAGGCATTATCTGTGGAGCTATGGTGGAAGATAAGGAGTTGCCGCATCTCTTGATAGCAGAGTTCTTGGATGTGTTTCCCGAGGAATTGCCAGGATTGCCGCCAGATCGAGATATTGAGTTCTCTATAGACTTGGTGCCAGGTGCAGAGCCAATTTCATAACATGTCTATAGAGTGAACAACAGCGAGCTGGTCGAGTTAAAGAAGCAAGTGGATGAAGTGCAGGATAAGGGGTTTATCACATCTAGTTCTTCACCGTGGGGAGCCCCAATATTATTTGTACCGAAGAAGGATGGATCGGTGCGCATGTGTATCGATTACAGGGCATTGAATAATCTCACTATCAAGAATAAGTACCTGTTGCCACGGATTGATGATCTGTTTGATCAGTTGAGTGGCGTCAAGGTGTTTTTCAAGATAGACTTAAGATCAAGCTACCACCAGGTGAAAGTGAAGCCGGAGGACATTTCGAAGACTGCTTTTAGGACTCGGTATGGCCAGTACAAGTTCATGGTGATGTCGTTTGGGTTGACTAATGCCCTAACGGTATTTATAAATTTGATGAACAAGGTGTTCCACCAGTACCTTGACAAGTTCATGGTGGTGTTCATCAATGACATTCCCATATACTCAAAGATGCCAGAGGAGTATGAGGAGCATCTGATGATTATGTTGGACGTGCTGAGGAAGGAGAAGCTGTATGGGAAGCTGTCCAAGTACGAGTTTTTCTTGGACAAGGTAGAGTTCTTGGGGCATGTTGTGAATGGTGATAAGATTTTGGTTGATCCGAAGAAGATCACAGCAGTAGAGTCTTGGAAGACCCTGAGTTCAGTGGTAGAGATCAGGAGTTTCTTGGGTCTGGCAGGCTACTACAAGAAGTTTGTGCAAGATTTTTTTAGGATTGATGAGCCGATGACCAGACTCACCAGGAAGGACACTGAGTTTGTTTGGACAGAGGAGTGTCAGGCTATTTTTGAGGAATTAAAGATGAGGTTGGCGTTTGCTCCTATTTTGACGTTGCCATCAGGGTCTGGAGGTTTCACTATGTATAGTGATGCACCGGAGAAAGGTTTGGATTGTGTTCTCCAGCAGAATAGGAAGGTGATTGCTTATTCATCTAGGCAATTACGTCCTCATGAGAAGAACTATCCTACCCATAATTTGGAGTTGGCAGCGGTCATATTTTCTTTGAAGTTGTGGAAACACTATCTATACGGAGAGCGTGTGGAGATCTTCACGGACCACAAGAGCTTGAAATACGTGTTTACCCAGAAGGAGCTGAACATGAGGCAGCAGTTGTGGTTGGAGATGATGAAGGACTTCAACATCTCATTGCAGTATTATCCAGGGAAGGCCAACGTAGTTGTCGATACCTTGAGCAAGTATCCGGTAGCTATGTGCTTGACGACGGATAGACACTTGTTGGCAGATTTGGATGGCTTTGGTATTAAGGTAGTGATTCCTGATTGAGATACAGATGTGGAGTTTGCAGATACATTCAGAGTTAATGGACAGGATCAAGTCTGCACAGTATGAGGACGTGTCTCTTAGGAGCATCAGAGCACAAGTTTGAGCCGGATTGGAGGATGATTCTACCATTGCTGAGGATGGTTCTTTATGCCACGGTACTAGATTGTGTGTGCCTAGTGGGGCATTACGAGAGGAGGTATTGTAGGAAGCGCATCGCTCTCAGTATTCAATGCATCCAGGTGCCAACAAGATATATCAGGATATGCGAGAGAATGTGTGGTGGTATGGCATGAAGAGGGAGGTGGCACAGTTTGTATCCAGATGCTTAGTGTGCCAGCAGGTAAAAACTGAGAGGAAGAGGCCAGGTGGTTTACTTCAGCCATTACCCATTCCAGAGTGGAAGTGGGAGCACATTACTATAGATTTTGGGTCCACACTTCTACAATCTCCATGAAAGAAATACGCGATTTGGGTCATCATTGACAGGTTGACCAAGTTGCCCACTTTTTGCCTTTCAAGGTTGGTTTGTCTATGGAGAAGCTGGAAGAGATGTATGTGAGGCAGAACTATAAGATACATGGGGTTTCTGTCAGCATAGTCTTTGATCGGAATAGTCGTTTAACTTCTTAATTCTAGAGGAGTTTGCAGGCGAGCATGGGCACACAGCTCAAGTTCAGTACTGTATATCACCCCCAGACAGATGGGCAGTCAGAGAGGACCATTCAGACTCTCGATGATATGTTGTGCACTATGTACTAGATTTTAGGGGATCTTGGGAGGACCATCTCCATTTGGTAGAGTTTGCTTACAACAATAGCTACCAAGCCAGTATAGAGATGTCACCATTTGAGGCTCTGTACGATCGAAGATGCCGTACTCCCTTGTCTTGAGACAATGTTGGAGTGAGAGCTTTGCTAGGGCCAGAGATGGTGGTGGATACAGCGGAGAAGGTTAAGCTGATCAGAGATAGACTTCGAGTGGCGTAGGACAGACAGTGGCATTGGGCCAATAGCCACCGGAGACTCTTGGAGTTTGAGTTATAGTTTTAGGTTTTATTTTGTATTGATATTGGTTGTTTGTTATAGATTAAGTTCTTAAGGTTTGTTTTGTCTTAGGTTGGAGATCTGGTATTTTTGAGGATTTCTCCGACACGAGTCACGATTCGCTTCGGTAGAGACGGGAAGCTTAGTCCGCGATTCATCGGACCCTTCGGTATTCTTGAGAGGGTCGGTGCAGTGGCCTATCGGCTAGACTTATCGCTTGCATTGGAGGGAGTACACAACATGTTTCACGTAGCAGTTAATACGCTACGTGGCGGATCCTAGTTACGTATTGGATCACTCGGAGATAGAGTTTAACCCTACTCTTAGCTATCCAGAGCAGCCAGTTGAGATTCTGGATCGAAGAGAGAATGTGTTGAGGAACCAGACAATTCCCTTGGTACGCATCGCATGGAGGTATCACTCTCTGGGCGAGTCTACCTAGGAGAGGGAGGATAAAATGCGAGAACGGTACCCTTATCTGTTTGTGCCTTGAGGTATGTTCTTTCTTGTTCTGTTTTCTTTTCTTGGGGTAGTTTAGTCTTTGAATTTCGAGGACAAAATTATTTTAAGGGGGGTAGACTTGTCACTACCATATTTTCTAGAAAAGAATATTTTGGTTATTTCATAATTAATTAATTATTGTGCATGTTGTATATTTATTTATAGTATTATTTATTAATTGTTAGATATTGTATTATAGTTTGGACCTATGTTAGTGGACCTAACTAGACTTGACTTGACTCTTGGACCAATATTTATTTTAATTAGACTTGAGCCCAATAACTAGCCAAATTCTTTAAGTTAGTGATTTAATTAGTCAAACCATTAGAAATAGAATATTCCTTCCTTAATCATTTTCTTTATGAAAAACCCATAGCGGCACATTAGACATTTACCATTGCTTGGAGGCCAAGGAAGGGGGGCACTTAGAGAGGAGGATTCTCTCTCCTCTCTTCTCATTTTAGTCCATTTAGATCTACATTTGTTCATCCCTAAATTTTCTTCATCCCTGTAACCACCATGATTTTTGGAATTTAATATTTTTGGTATTCTGAAATTATTGTGATTAGGAAAAAAATTATTTATTTTTAGCTAACTATAATATATAGTATTCATGAATTTATAATTATGTGTGTTTAATTAATTATTAATATTGTACAAAAAAATATTTTTGGGTGTACAACTATTATTAGTGTATTGTATAATTTTTCTGGAATTTATTGAGGTCTAAAACTATTTTTAATACACACACACACATACACACACACACACACACATATATATATATATATATATATATAAGAAAAGAAAAAGAATTAAACCCTAAACCCATTAACCTAAACCCTACCCAAACCCATTTACTAAAACCCAATTCTCCCCCCCCCCCCCACCCCCGCACGTACAGCAACCTACTCCCCCATATATATATATATATATATATATATATATATATATATATATATATATATATATATATATATATATATATATATATATACATCAAAACCCTAACCCTAAC
This sequence comes from Iris macrosiphon, assembly GCA_036927795.1. NCBI lineage: Eukaryota > Viridiplantae > Streptophyta > Magnoliopsida > Asparagales > Iridaceae > Iris > Iris macrosiphon. The sequence goes on from JAYESA010000006.1 coordinate 28,172,978, forward strand.
CCATCACCCAAGCCCTGACCCCCGCCGCGCCGCCCACCGCAGCGCCGACCACCACCCGCACCGCCGGCAGTGGCAGCAGCAGCAACAGCGGCAACAGTAGCAGTTGTCGCCCCTCCTTCACGCGCAGCCTCCGCCCTCCTCACTCGTCCAATTTACGTCCCGTCTTTGCTGGTATGTTCACAACCTAACCCACTAGAATTCTCTTCAAGTGGAACGAATTTAGGCACCCCATTTTAATCGAAAAATTGACCGGAAGTTGGCCGAAAAACTGTTCGAAAATAGTTCAGAAATTTAATCCAAGTACCCTTGTTCATGTCCAATTTTCTACCAACTCGTTAATTATTTTTAAAATATAATGGAAAGGACTTCTTTACAATATAACCAAGATTTTTACTGTTTTTTTAGTTTTTATTAGTTTGATTTAATGGTAAAATTATTCTTGTTCCAAAATGACCAAAATTTTGTTTTTTAAAACATCCAAAATCTCGCGATACGTGGTGTGTCCCGCCAAACGAGGCAACTTCGTCGTGTGAGAGTTATACTGAATGGCGCATAACGTAAACGTGGACGTGTGAGATTTTGTGAAACTTGATTTGGATGTGCGTGCATACGAAAATTAACGTGTATCCGTCGAAAAGCACCGTATCGACCTTTTCTGACACTCGTCGTAACTTCGTGTGTGCTTGTCATTTTGCAACGAAACTTGCGTCATCATATTAGCAGCATTACGTTGGTCATGTAACCCAAGTTTGGTTCGATTCTGAGAACATTGACAAAATATCATTTCGTGGGCCCCACGGTTCCACATGACGGGCGTTTTCGTGACCGGCTCATCAGAATCCACTTCTGGATATTTCGTTGGGTTTATATCATCGTTATGGACTCGTGGACACTGAGTGGGACGAATTTGGAGAACTTTGTCTTCGGCACATTTTACAGTGTGAAGTGGCCCACATATGGACCCTGCTTTGACCCAAAATTGTTAATTTTGTCCCTGTGTCCAAATTGGACTTATGGGTAGTCAATCCTAGCTATTTCTAGTATTCTGAGAATATTTGTGATATTTGTTTCAGCATCCGAAGGTGTACGTGTAGATTCCACTTTCCCAAGAGTAGTTGACGAAGTTCAGAATCCAGGCAAGTATACCTTGCTATGATGTATCACAGTTCCTTGTCTTTATCTTATTTAGTTACTATAGTTATTTGATATGTGTGATGTGTGTGCTTACCCTAGGACCGTGAGACTTTATTTAGCGTCTGAACAAGATTCGGGTGTCGACGCCGTAAACGGAGTCGAGTAACGTCACTTAGAGAGTTGATTCCATGATCATATTTTTACGTGCTTGCTTTACCAAGTACGTCATACCCTAGGACACTTGGCACTATTTCATGTAACATAATCTTTCTTGAGTTATTCATGGTGATTTTGTATAGGCTTACAGGATTTGTGATATGAGACTTGCATTTGCACTAGCTAGAGGTCATGATCTTGCGTGTTATGGACATGGGACATTATGGACATGAGACGTGAGGTTACATTGGATAGAGAGAGACACACCATACTACAAGCTGATTATTAATATATATAATATGCTACTAGAGGTGTTGTGGAACATATACTGGAGTCGTGATACTACTAGAGGTGCCTTGGACTCTGTATCAGATCTTTGGCACCTATACTGAGTCTTGATACTACTTGCTGCTATGGGCTCCCCGACACAGAGCCTGTAGTGGTTTCAGCCTGAGTACGAGTGATGTTCTCACGTGCATATCACTTAGATGGTTACAGTAGTTTACCCTTGAGTATATAGTATTATATTATTTTACTTTTGGCATGCTGTTTCTTGTACCTTGGTACATCCCTCTGAGGACCTGGTCCTCTGCCAGTTTTTGCATAATAGATGGTTACGGAGCCTTTGGAGTTACTAATGGAGTTGCTTGTCTTGCAGGCATTGGTACTATGTACTTATATTATTTCTACCGGATTTATGGTTATTTATTCATATTGTTTATTTATCTGCTGATGTAGCCTAGTTTTATAGACTTATATTTTTTTTTTGACTTTATTCGAGTTTGTGTATTATTGGGCGGCCAACTTTAGCACATGTAGCTCATTCTTGTGTATTATGTTCATTATGGATTGAGGCATAAATATTTATATTTACTTGATTATTTAGATAGTAATCATTATAATACAGCTTATATGTATTCGAGTCGGACCAGAGTCTGGTTGAATGCATAGCTGGCATGTTACGTATTCCTAGTCCTACGTATTTTGGGACTGGAGCGTGATATATTTTTGTGGTGGCCCATGTAGGTCCTGATTAAATCGTTTCGGTTACTTTCCGGTACCGAGCGAGCCTGTAATCAGGATTAGCAGTATTAGTATCTCAATCCACAACTGATTTAAAAATTTCTTAGCATTTGATTATCGCCCTTGGACTTCATTATTGTACTCGTTTATTCCCCTCGACATCCTTATTATTGTTTATCATCTCTCCCTATTTCAGAGAGATAGACTTTCGTACGCGGTGTTTCCTCCAGAAGCAGATCCTTGTCAAGGCGGAAGAAGATATGTTGAACATAAAGTTTTGAGAAGATGGTTACCCTTAGTAGGGTAGATAGATAGGTTATTCCTATATGCCAGAGCCAGTGTAGATTGTTAGCATGAGAATTGAATATAGTATTAGAGGCCTAGAACTAATAAATCTTGCCCTTGCTTAAGGTAGCAGTAATTTGGAAGTATTAGAATTTAGAAAGATGGTTTGATTCTAATGCACTCGAATACTTTATGGAATACATAGCTAGATGCTGGGATTAGTTGTGGCCCATGATGGTGATACAAGGAATGGTATTATGACCTTAAGAAATTGGAACCTTACGTAGCAGGCCATAGTGGTTAAATATCTAGTTGTCTTGTGACTTTTAGTATCAAAACTAGATCTTATGACCCCCTTAAATTATTGATGACTATAAGTCTAGACTAAATAGACAGGTAGATTGCTAGACCTAATATTTGAGTAATTAGATAACTCGAGTACTAAAGTATAGCTTTCGAAATCAAATTAGATGTACTTGATTATTTGGGTTGTCCGTGTTAATTGAACAAGTGAGTTTCATCCGTAATTATTTGGGTAGATAAGCTAGTATCTGTGATAGAGAAAATAGGTTGAAGGATGAGAGTTTTGATAGATGTTATAGTCTTGAGTTAGATATAGTGAATTACCTACAATAGATGACAAGCTATAACAAGATGGTAACCATGTAGTTTGGATGAAGGGTATGCATGAAAAAAATTAGAAGAAATCTCAAGTTCAGGTAAAGAAGGTAGAATGATAACAAGAAGAGATTCACGAGGAGTACATGACCTTGAGCATTTTAAATTGAGAGAAGGATCTAGGAAGAACTGAAGATTTTATCACTCGGTAGTTGCCTAGAAGATCTATAATATGAAACGGAAAGTACTGGGTCATAATTGGTGAAGCTTAAAGTTAAAAACAAGATTAACATACTAAAAGGATATGAAGGTTAGTAGGAAACAAATGATAAAGGAAAGATATTATGGTCGCATAATCTAAGGAGAGTGGATTATGGTATGGACTTGAGGGATAATAATTTTAGTATTTATAAATTATAATACTTTTGGAATTTTAAAATTTTAGTGAGAGTAGAAATTGTTGATCAGTCTCAAAGTAATACGAACTTCAAGAAATTAAACACTGGTTCAGAATCACATACTAACTTGATGGTTATTCTGTAGAGGATTATCGCAAGACCCTTAGCTTATAGATTTACACATGGTAGGGAAGTGTAAATGGAAGATAGAAGTCTTATAGGAATGATAGATGAATATTGTGGGTTTACACGTAAACTGATTGGAGCCAAAAATTTAGATTTTGACTAATAGGGTATGAGTTTGCGTGACCTATCCTTAGTAGTAGGTGATGAGAACCTATTTTCAATTTATCATAGCTGATGGATTTTTGGATCTTAGAAATCTTATCATCTCAATGAGTTCGAAGAATTTTCACTCAAGATAACCATGACATCATGCTTGTGTAATAGGTTAGTAGCCTAGCCGGAAGATTCTCGTAAGAAAGATAGCTTTTTAGACGAACAGCAGTACAGAAAGATAGACAATAGAATGGAATAAGTTGTACAAAAATGGGTTGGCATTCCAATTAAAGATTAGATGATTATTGAAGAGTGTCCTTAGCGAATAGTATGCCATGAGTGATAGACCTAAGTACATGCTTAGTTTAGACCTTTACCTACTAATATGCGAGGAAGACGAAGTTGTAAGGATCGTATAATGTTTACCTATAGCCAGAAGTAGGTTGCCAATAGTATGAGGGAGATTATATAAAATATAACTTAAATAAATATAGTAATGAGTTTAAGGATTAGTTGTATTACCCCCTCGACTGCATTCCTATCCTTCCTATCAAATTCTTATCTTGTGTTGCATATATGGCCTCGTGCTTTTTGCAACAATGATCTTTCTAATTATAACAATGAGTAGATCCTTCCTCTTTCCCTAGTTGTGCCTTAATTACAAAATCAATCCCTTAGTTGATACCACTCCTTGTGTTAATATCCATATAACCATAGGTATCAGTTCTTTTCTACTCTAATCCCCTTGATCTAGTCACCATGACTCGATTCTCCAAATACCTGCCTAATCGTGCCTTATTCAACCATGTAGACTTATCAGAAATTCTTCTTGTTGTGGCCTAAATTTTGGTCACTTTGTCATCAATGTCAATCAATGATCGAAGTCTCTCTGCCACCTTGCCTTAGTTAGATCTAACTCAGTCATTTCTTCTACCTTGTAGAAGCTTGACCTATACAAGAGCAGTAATGGATGGGTAGTAATTTCTCTTATAAAGTTGTTAATCAATAGCACCCTGATAGTTTCTTGGTTCCTTTAGAAAATTCTTGATTACGGCCAGTAAATCCTAAAATTCTTGTAACCTTATTTAGAAAATAGGCCCTTCCAAAAAATTTGTTAGCAGGACTATGACCTTAGTTTTAATACCAAGTTAATTTTTATAAGTTGGGTAGATCGTAGCCCCTGGTTTTAGTGTAGGATTATTTCTAGAAATCCAGGGTAAATTTAAATTTATTTTGGTGTTAATTAGGTTAATCTCAAACGGATTAAATTACCTATTTAATTTTGTATCCTTGATACCTTTTGTTGTGGCTCGGATATTTAGAGCACAACGCTATCCTTTCAATTCCAACAACTTCCCCCTTATGACCTAAACTAGTCACTCTACACCTATGACATGACTATCACTCACAAACTGGTCTTTCCATATATTTTTTTTAGTCGTACGACATTCGAGACGTAATTGTACACACAAATGACACATAGATATTATTTTTCTGTTGCGATCAATTTTAATACTCAACACCGACTCAATTCTTTCGGCAACCTTGACATTCATGAGCCTAACTGGAACCTACTCACTGATGACACAAATGTTACCTCCAAATATACACACCCATGCTCCATATAGACCCCACAGCATTCGTGGCATATCTCCTTCTAAACCCTATATCCAACTCTGTTGCAATAGAATTAAATTATATATAGGCAACCCAAATATCCCAACCACTGATATACCCGTATCTCATTCATGCCAACCTACGTCTATGACACTTGTGTTGCATTAAATTGAACTCCTTGTACTCTTTACACAATATAAAACACCTTGATGAGTTATATCACCTTTTGACGCTTATTGCTGAACCATTCATCGGCATCCATGATATGCAATGAACAACTTCTCGGTACCATCTCACCCTAGTTGTATTTGGCTATGATATTTTTTTTTTCTTATAGACTCATGACCTAATTAGAAGCAAGGAGAACTCGTAAAACTTTCTTTATAGAGTTATTAACTCAGTAACGCCATGGTAGTGCATAGATTTTCTTTGATAGGCTGTGACAACGGTCACAAAATTCTTACCATCTCGAATCCCTCCTTGAAGTTAGACTTTCTAAAAATCCTTAGAAATATGATCATGACTATAGTTCCTGCGGCCAACTTCATTCTTATAAGTTGGGTAGAGCCTTGAGTAAGCGTACCCTTATGCTTAGAATGCGACGTCAAACTAGGAATCCATTTGGTAACTGCGTCCCCATCTTTAGTGCAACCTTCTTAACTAAAAAAAATTCTACTATGTTTATTTTTAATTTCGAGGACAAAATTTTTATAAGTTGCGTAGATTGTAAGCACCCTGATTTTTGGAATTTAATATTTTTGGTATTCTGAAATTATTGTGATTAAGGGGGGAAAATTATTTATTTTTAGCTAATTATAATATATAGTATTCATGAATTTATAATTATGTGTATTTACATAATTATTAACATTGTACAAAAAATATATATATTTGGTGTACAACTATTATTAGTGTATTGTATAAGTTTTCTGGAATTTATTGAGGTCTAAAACTATTTTTATTGGCCACACACACACACACACACACACACACACACACATATATATATATATATATATATATATATATATATATATATATATATATATATATATATATATATATATATATATAAGAAAACAAAAAGAATTAAAGAATTAAACACTTAACCCATTAACCCAAACCCTACCCAAACCCATTTACTAAAACCCAATTCTCCCACCCCTCCCCCTCCGCGCGTACAGCAACCTCCTCCCCCCATTTATATATATGTAATCCCCCTGATTTTTTCAAGAATTTTTTTATTTTGATTTTTCACAATTTTCTGTAATTTCTGGGATTTTCTGTAATTAAAACCTAGGTATTTGGTAATTAAATAATTTTTAATTTCTGTTAATTAATATTAAAATATTATGAAAATAATATTTTATGGTGTAAAATGAAAAACTAGACATAGGATAATTTTCCGGGAATTTATTGGACCCCGAAAGTATTTTTAAAGCCCTAAAAACTAATTAAAATTTAAACCAAAATAAACCCTGAATTGGACCCGGTTTATTTTAAATAAACCCGATTTATTTCCTGAACCAAACCAAGGAAAACCGGTTTAACCGAACCAAACTTAAATCCTTATTGGGTCGGATCCGGGCCCAAAACCCAGACCTGACCCGCTAGCCCGACCCACATTTAATTATTAGCGGATCGGGTCGGATCCCTACCACCCGACCCGACCCGGACCACCCAAACCCGTTACCCAAATCCTATTCGAAACCCTAACCCTAATTCAAGTAGGAATACTATTCCGGCCGGCGGCAACACCTATAAATAACCCTAGCCGCCGGAACCCTAATATCCCTCCTCCACTTTCCCCCTCGCTCCGCCCGGACTCGTCGAGTCCTCCCCGCAGCGACGACCTCTCCCCGCTCCATCGTCTTCCTCGATAACTCATCCGCCCAGCCGCCGCTCGACTCCGCCACGCCTCGGCAGAACCCTCCTCCCTCCTCAGCCCGCGATGCCACCACCCGACCCGCTGCGCAGCTCCGCCTAGCCGCACCACCCCGGCCTCCCTCTCCTCCTCCTTCCTCCTCCGCCCAGCAAGCCCTCCAGCTCCCCCGACCCAGCACAGCCACAGCAGCAGCTGCTCCGGCCCGCTCCGCCCGGCCGCCTGTGCCGCCTCCCAGCGCGCCGTCGCCTCCCCCTCGACCGCCTCCGTCGTCCCCTGCCTTCCTCCGGCCCGCCTCCGGCCGCCGCAGCTCCGGCCAACAGAAACGCTAGCCCTAACCCTAACCATAGATCCGACTCGGACACGACTCGGACACGACGCGGACACGAGAATTCTCAGTTTCTGTAGCCCTGTTCAGGTACCCATTTCTCTTTCCTTGCTGCCCCGTTTTCGATTTTGTCTGTTATATCGCAAACCCTGCGTGACCCTCTCGATGCCCGTACAACCCGCTCGGTGCATCGCGTCCTGTGGTGATCGCAAACCGCGATCCAAAAACAGGAAAATCAACGCCCTATTTCACCCCGGAACTGAGTGTGCCCCGCCAAACGGGACGACTTGGTCGCACGCGATCTTTACCGAAATGTGCGCGCCATTGATACGGACATGTGGGATTTCGCAGAAGTTGATTTGGATGTGCGTGTACACCGGAATCAATGCGTATCCGCCGACAACGTCCCGTATCCGCCTGTTTTAAAACAAGTCGTAACTTTGTATACACACGTCGGATCGAGACAAAACTTGCGCCATCGGACTCGTAGCAATACGCTGGTCCTGTGACCCAAGTTTAGTTTGATTCTGAGAACGTTGACGAAATCGCGTATCGTGGGCCCCACCGGCTCCACTTGACGAGCGATTTTGTGATCGGCTCAACGGATTCCAATTCTGGAAGTTCCGTTGGGTTCGTATCATCGTTCCTGACTTGTTGACACTAAGTTTGACGAATTTGGAGACCTTTGACCCTGACACATTTTTTGGTGCAAAGTGGCCCACATGTGGACCCCGCTTTGACCCGGAAATATCGTTTTTGCCCCTGTGTCCAAATTGGACTCAAGGACAGGCATTTCTAGCTATTTGATATTTTTTGAATCTAATGGTGATGTTTATTTCAGCAACCGGAGTAGTACCTACAGATCACACTGAGACCAGAGCTACAGTTGGAGCCAGAACCACAGGCAAGTGTACCTTGCCAAACTTTGCAGTCTTGTTACATATTTTTCTTGATTCTTTTACTTTATTGTGCATGCTTAACCTAGGACCGTGTGACATACTTAGCCTCCGATTACAGTCGGGTGCCAACACCGTACGCGGTGTTGTGTATTGTCATCTAGAGATGGACATTCGTGACCCTTTACATCCTCGTACTTGTCTTATCAAGTACATTATACCCAGGACACTTGACACTATTCATGAGACAGAATCCTCCTGAGATATTCATGGTAATTCTGTATAGGATACAGGCTTATGACATATATATTATACATGCTTAGATTTTATTATGACTTGTTGCATTAGATTTGGTTTTGCGTGACATGGACATGAGATATCATGAAACTGTGACGTGAGATTACATTAGGTGGGGAGAGATTTACCATACATAAGGCTAATTATATATATAATACTTAATGGAAGTGCCTTAGACTCTGACACAGAGCTTTGGTACCGTACTAGCCCTTCGATAGAATACTGCTATAGGTTTCTCCGACACTGATCCTGTAGTAGTTTCAGCCCGAGTATGACTAAAACTCTCAACTTGCATATCACTTAGCTGGTTATATATTTACCCTATTGTCATTTATTGTTGCACTGCATTTATTTTGGCTTGTATTATCTGTACCTTGTTATGTCCCCTGAGGACCTGGATCCGAACTATGTCCCCAGGATTCGCTGACGAGATCTATCCCGAGATATACGGGACCGGAGCAGTAGCATTAGCAGAAGCAGGTGCGTACATTGGAGCAGAACCAGGATCTGAGGACGAGATCGTACCAGAGGACTTTTCCTGACTATTGGCTTGAGATACTCATTTATTTCTGCTTCTAGTTATTTTATTTCCAGTCTATTTCATTGATGTATCAGACTTGTTCTCGGATTGTTCTCTGAGACACTTTTATTGAGATATGTTAGTTTATTCTATTTTCAGTTATTCTGGCATTGAATCTGTGATTATCTGTTGTGGATGAGATTAGTATAGATTGTGACTTATATCATTGAACCTACTTATTGTTGTACTACAGCTTAAGTATGCCCTGGTGGATCCATTAAATTGGGTCTGTCCATCAGTGTGTGCTGCTGGCCATTGCCACGGATCTAGTCCCTCGATATTTTGGGACTGGGGCGTGACATAGTTTTTGTGGTGGCCCATGCAGGTCAACGACTAAATTGTTCGGTTTCGACTTAGGGATCGAGCAAGCCTGCAATAAGAATAGGATTAGTTTAGGATCTCATCCACTTGCTTGAAACGTTATTGATATCTATATCGGATTCAAATTAATTTCTTGACTTGCATCTTGCCTTGATTCCTGTGCGCCTCTTATAGTTTATTTTTGATGCAGAGTAATGGATTCAAGAGCAAACGACGAAACTCCAGCAAACACACCAATAGGTGCTATAGCCACCTACGGAGAAGATGAAGTGACACCATTGAGCGGAGATCCCTCTACTCACCAAGGCAGCCAAGCAGATCAGCACGCTACTAGATTTCGGCGTGATGATATCCCGCCGCCTCCGTAGTTCGTACCACCGATGCCTGTTTTCCCACCAGGACAAGTCATGGATGGAAACAGATGTTCCAAATGATCTACGCAATGATGCAAGCCCAACAACATATTTATCAAGAAGCTCAGCGTCGCGAGGCTGATTACTTGAGGAACAGCATAGTAAATGCACTGGAGCAGGCCAACCTACCAACTCGACAGCAACCGACTGGCTCTATCACCGATTTCCGACAGCTGAAGTCCCGTACCTTCTCAGGAAAGGAGGAGCCCACAGAAGTTCATAGTGGCTCACCAACATACAACATCAATTAGAAGCAGCTGAGCTTCCACGGGAACGTTGGATGACTGCCGTCAGAATGCAATTGACGGACAATGCACATCACTGGTGGCTATCTGAGGAGACCCGGCTTGGACCAGACCGAGTCACCTGGGAGGAGTTCTCCAGACTCTTTCAGGAGATGTACATTCCGGCTACCGCTCGATCAGAACTTCGGGACAAGTTCAATTGCCTCACTCAGGATACTATGACAGTGGAAGAATACAACGCAGAATTCATTCGTCTAAGTCGCTTCGCCCCTACCTTGATTCCAACAGAAGAAGAGAAGGATGAGAAGTTCTTCGACGGATTAAACATTGAGCTACATAAACTAATTGGATCTGTTGCACCTACATCCTACTCAGACGTCCTTGCTGCAGCCCGACGCATGGAGCGCGTCACCAGGAGAGAGACCAGTCTGAAGCGACCTTCCACATCAGCACCGGCCCGAGCACCGCATGGAGAAGCTGCAAAGAAACCTTATCTACATCAAGCACCACAAGGAGCTGTATCCAAATTACTAACTCTTCCTACGTGTCACTACTGCAGCAAGATAGGCCATATTGAGAAGGAGTGTAGACATAAATTCGGACTATGCTTAGGTTGCGGATCCAGACAGCATACAGTGAGAGACTGGCCTGAGCGTAGAGAAGGAGCACCAAGGGCAAACCAACAAGCTCTACCAGCACCAGGAGGATATCAACCAAGGCCACCTTTGGCACCTCGACCAGCACTCTTCCAGCAGGCCCAGCAACAGCAGAGGGCACCACCTCAAGGACGCGGACAAGCTTTCGCGATGACTTTGGAGGATGCACAGATTCATGGAGTAGCTAATGCGCGTAAGTTTTCGTAGTTTTTTGTTTCTAGTATTGTTTTAGTTCATGCCCGTTGGTTCGTGACCTCAGCCTTAACCTCGTAATTTGAACTTGCTAATAATCGATAACCTAGAATATTTATAATTGATAACCTAGTATGATAAGTGATAACCTAGTTTTTCTAAAAACTGTAGTCTTCTAGATTTCTTTCATTCGGGAAATTGCTTAACTTTTAATGCTTAGAAAAATAATTTTTCCCTTTGTATTATTCTTATACCCTCAACCTTGATTCCCCTTGATCGTGTTGTGCTTCAAACAATGTTTGCAACCGTGTCATCTCTGTTGACCGGTTATTCTTTGATTGCGAGGACGCAATCCTCTTAAGGGGGGTAGATTGTAATCCCCCTGATTTTTTCAAGAATTTTTTTTTTGGATTTTTCACAATTTTCTGTAATTTTTTGGGATTTTCTGTAATTAAAACCTAGGTATTTGGTAATTAAATGATTTTTAATTACTGTTAATTAATATTAAAATATTATAAAAATAATATTTTATGGTGTAAAATGAAAAACTAGACATAGGATAATTTTTTAGGAATTTATTGGACCCCGGAAGTATTTTTAAAGCCCTAAAAACTAATTAAAATTTAAACCAAAATAAACCCTGAATTGAACCCGGTTTATTTTAAATAAACCCGATTTATTTCCTAAACCAAACCAAGGAAAACCGGTTTAACCGAACCAAACTTAAATCCTTATTGGGTCGGATCCGGGCCCAAAACCCAGACCCGACCCGCTAGCCCGATACACATTTAATTATTAGCGGATCGGGTCGGATCCCTACCACCCGACCCGACCCGGACCCAAACCTGTTACCCAAATCCTATTCGAAACCCTAACCCTAATTCAAGTAGGAATACTATTCCGGCCGACGGCAAATAACCCTAGCCACCGGAACCCTAATATCCCTCCTCCACTTTCCTCCTCCTCGCTCCGCCCAGACTCGCCGTGTCCTCCCCGCAGCGACGACCTCTCCCCGCTCCACCGTCTTCCTCGACGACTCATCCGCCCAGCCGCCGCTCGACTCCGCCATGCCTCAGCAGAACCCTCCTCCCTCCTCAGCCCGCGACGCCACCACCCGACCCGCTGCGCAGCTCCGCCTAGCCGCACCACCCCGGCCTCCCTCTCCTCCTCCTTCCTCCTCCCCCCAGCAAGCCCTCCAGCTCCCCCGACCCAGCACAGCCGCAGCAGCAGCTGCTCCAGCCCGCTCCGCTCCACCCGGCCGCCTGCGCCACCTTCCAGCGCGCCGTCGCCTCCCCCTCGACCGCCTACGCCGTCCCCTGCCTCCCTCCGGCCGCCGCAGCTCCGGCCAACAGAAACCCTAGCCCTAACCCTAACCCTAGATCCGACTCGGACACGACGCGGACACGATGCGGACACGAGAATTCTCAGTTTCTGGAGCCCTGTTCAGGTACCCATTTCTTTCTCCTTGCTGCCCCATTTTTTATTCCGTCTGTTGCATCACGAACCCTGCGTGACCCTCTCGATGCCCATACAACCCGCTCGGTGCATCGCGTCCAGTGGCGATCGCAAACCGCGATCCAAAAACAGAAAAACCAAAGACCTATTTTACCCCGGAACTGAGTGCGCCCCGCCAAACGGGACGACTTGGTCGCACGCGGTCTTTACCGAAACGTGCGCGCCATTGATACGGACATGTGAGATTTCGCAGAAGTTGATTTGGATGTGCGTGCACACCGGAATCAACGCGTATCCACCGACAATGTTCCGTATCCGCCTGTTCTGGAATACGTCGTAACTTTGTATACACACGTCGGATCGAGACGAAACTTACGCCATCGAACTCGTAGCAATACGCTGGTCCTGTGACCCAAGTTTGATTCGATTCTAAGAACGTTGACGAAATCGCGTATTGTGGGCCCCACGGGCTCCACTTGACGGGCGATTTTGTGATCGGCTCATCAGAATCCAATTCTGGAAGTTCCGTTGGGTTCGTATCATCGTTCCTGATTTGTTGACACTAAATTTGACGAATTTGGAGACCTTTGACCCTGACACTTTTTTCGGTGCAAAGTGGCCCACATGTGGACCCCGCTTTGACCCAAAAATGTTATTTTTGCCCCTGTGTCCAAATTGGACTCAAGGACAGGCGTTTCTAGCTATTTGATATTTTATGAATCTAATGGTGATATTTATTTCAGCAACCGGAGTAGTACCTACAGATCATACTGAGACCAGAGCTATAGTTGGAGCTAGAACCACAAGCAAGTGTACCTTGCCAAACTTTGCAGTCTTGTTACATATTTTTCTTAATTATTTTACATTGTTGTGCATGCTTAACCTAGGACCGTGTGACGTACTTAGAGTCCGATTACAGTCGGGTGCCAACACCGTTCGCGGTGTTGTGTATTGTCATCTAGAGATGGACATTCGTGACCCTTTACATCCTCGTACTTGTCTTATCAAGTACATTATACCCAGGACACTTGACACTATTCATGAGACAGAATCCTCCTGAGATATTCATGGTGATTCTGTATAGGATACAGGCTTATGACATATACATTATACATGCTTAGATTTCATTATGACTTGTTGCATTAGATATGGTTTTGCGTGACATGGACATGAGATATCATGAAACTGTGACGTGAGATTACATTGGGTGGGGAGAGATTTACCATACAGAAGGCTGATTATATATGTATAATACTTAATGGAAGTGCCTTAGACTTTGACACAGAGCTTTGGTACCGTACTGGCCCTTCGATAGAATACTGCTATGGGTTTCTCCGACACTGATCCTGTAGTAGTCTCAGCCCGAGTATGACTAAAACTCTCAACTTGCATATCACTTAGTTGGTTATATATTTACCCTATTGTCATTTATTATTGCACTGCATTTATTTTGGCTTGTATTATCTGTACCTTGTTATGTCCCCTGAGGACCTGGATCCGGACTATGTCCCCAGGATTAGCTGACGAGATCTATCCCGAGGTATACGGGACCGGAGCAGTAGCATTAGCAGAAGCAGGTGCGTACATTGGAGCAGAACCAGGATCTGAGGACGAGATCGTACCAGAGGACTTCTCCTGAGTATTGGCTTGAGATACTCATTTATTTCTGCTTCTAGTTATTTTATTTTCGGTCTATTTCATTTATGTATCAGACTTGTTCTCGGATTGTTCTCCGAGACACTTTTATTGAGATATGTTAGTTTATTCTATTTTCAGTTATTTTGGCATTGGATCTGTGATTATCTGGTGGATGAGATTAGTATAGATTGTGACTTATATCATTGGACCTACTTATTGTTGTACTACAGCTTAAGTACGCCCTGGTGGATCCATTAAATTGGGTTTGTCCATCAGTGTGTGTTGCTGGCCATTGCCACGGGTCTAGTCCCTCGATATTTTGGGACTGGGGCGTGACAATATATATATATATATATATATATCAAAACCCTAACCCATCACCGACGCCCCGACCCCCGTCGCGTCGTTGCGCCGCCCCGCCGCCCACAGCAACGTCGACCACCGCCAGTAGCGGCGACAGCAGCAGCGGCAACAGTAGCAGTTGTGGCCCCTCCTTCGCGCGCAGCCTCCGCCCTCCTCGCTCGTCCAATTTATGTTCTATCTTCGCTGGTATGTTCACAACCTAACCCTCTAGGATTTCTTTCAAGTTGAATCAATTTAGGCACCCCGATTTGATCAAAAAATCGACCAAATATTGGCCGAAAAACTGTTCGAAAACAGTTCAGAAATTCAATCCAAGTACCCATGTTCATGTCCAATTTTCTACCAACTCGTTAATTATTTTCAAAATATAATTAAAAGGACTTCTTCAAAATATAACCAAGAGTTTTACTGTTCTTTTAGTTTTTATTAGTTTGCTTTAATGGTAAACTTATTCTTGTTCCAAAACGACCAAAAACTTGTTTTTTAAAACAGCCAAAATCTTGCGATATGGGGTGCGTTCCGCCAAACGAGACAACTTTGTCATGTGCGAGTTGCACCAAAAGGTGCGTAACGTAAACGTGGACGTGTGGACTTTCGCGGAACTTGATTTGGATGTGCGTACACACCGTAATCAACGTGTATCCGTCGAAAAGCACCGTATCGACCTTTTTTGACACTCGTCGTAACTTCGTGTATGCTTGTCTTTTTGCAACAAAACTTGCACCATCGGATTCGCAGCATTACGCTGGTTCTGTGACCCAAATTTGGTTCGATTCTGAGAACGTTGACGAAACATCGTTTCGTGGGCTCCACGATTTCATATGACAGGCATTTTTGTGACCGGCTCATCGAAATCCACTTTTGGACATTCCGTTGAGTTCGTATCGTTGTTCTGGACTCGTAGACACTGAGTGGGACGAATTTGGAGAACTTTGTCTTCGGCACATTTTACGGTGCGAAGTGGCTAACATATGGACCCCACTTTGACCCAAAACTGTCAATTTTGTCCATGTGTCCAAATTAGACTTATGGGTAGTCAATCCTAGCTATTTCTAGTATTCTGAGAATATTGGTGATATTTTTTTCAGCATCCGTAGGTGTACGTGCATATTCCACTTTTCCAGGAGCAGTTGACGGAGTTCAGAATCCAGGCAAGTGTACATTGACATGATGTATCACAGTTCTTTGCCTTTATCTTATTTAGTTACTATAGTTATTTGATGTGTGTGATGTGTGTGTTACCCTAGGACCATGAGACGTTGCTTAGCGTCCGAACAAGATTCGGGTGTCGACGTCGTACGCGGGGTCGAGTAACGTCACTTAGAGAGTTGATTCCACGATCCTATTTTTATGTGCTTGCTTTACCAAGTACGCCGTACCCTAGAACACTTGACACTATTTCATGTGACAGAATCTTTCTTAAGTTATTCATGGTGATTCTATATAGGCTTATAGGATTTATGATATGAGACTTGCATATTATATTGATATTATTATGACTCATTGCACTAGCTAGAGGTCATGATCTTGCGTGTTATGGACATGAGACATTGTGGAGATGAGACGTGAGGTTACATTGGGTGGGGAGAGACACACCATATTACAGGCTGGTTATTGATATATATACTATACTACTAGAGGTGCTGTGGCACATATACTGGAGTCATGATAGTACTAGAGGTGCCTTGGACTCTGTCTTAGATCTTTGGCACCTATACTGACTCTTGATACTACTTGCTGCTATGGGCTCCCCGACACAGAGCCTATAATGGTTTCAGCCTGAGTACGAGTGATGTTCTTACGTGCATATCACTTAGATGGTTACTGTAGTTTACCCTTGAGTATGTGGCATTACACTGTTTTACTTTTGGCATGTTGTTTCTTGTACCTTGTTACGTCCCTCTGAGGACCTGGTCCCCTGTCAGTTTTTACAACATAGACGGTTACGGAGCCTTTGGAGTTGCTTGTCTTGCAGGCATTGGTACCAGGTACTTATATCATTTCTACCGGAGTTATGGTTATTTATTCATATTGTTTATTTATCTGCTGATGTAGCCAACTTATATCATCAAAAGTAACCAACAACAAAAGAACCAGCATAGACGTGTGTGTGTGTGTGTGTGTATATATATATATATATATATATATATATATATATATATATATATAGGTGGACAGTTATGGATATTCATTTTGCACTACTTTGAGTTCATCTTGGACTGTTTTGGTTGAGGGCCATGTGTTCACTGTCGTGGCCAACTTGGACAGTCGGGGAGGGGGTGTTACCCATTGTTAGGGGTCTGATAGGATGGGTGCACTGTCATTGACAGTGAGAGGAAGTGGCTCAAGGGTTGCTGTGCAAACAGCTATTGGGTACAACAGTCGGGGGGGACCTGATGTGCAAGCACAACAGGTTGGTGGTAGGCATTATCCAGATGCCATGTTGGCATCAACAGCAGCTTTGAGGTGTTGTCTTCATAACAGCAGCAGCAGTGGGTAAGATGGCCACCTATTGGGCAGTGCAAGGAGGTCGGGGAGAGAGAGAGGTGTTGTTGTGATAGGTATGTATATCATCAATTATTAAATTTAAAAAAATTAACTATCGTTTTCTTCTTACGTAGTTGAAAAGAAAAATTAAAACTACAAGAACATATAATAAATCCTAAAATATATTCAAATTTTAAATTATATTTAAACTAACTACAAGTTATCATCTAATTAAACACATATACCAAATTCAAAAAATATATTTATATTAAATAATAATCAAAATATATTCAAATTATATTTCAAATATGTTAATATAATTTAAATTTTTATCTATTTTTTAATAATATCATAAAAAAAATTGATACATGTAGTGCAATTTTTTTGCGTGCAACGCACGTAAATTTACTAGTAATTATAATGAGACTTGAAAACGGTTCAAATTTGAGCCGTCTAAGTCGTATATAAATACTCCACTAACCAGGTCCTGCCCTGAACCAGTGCAGCTGGTGAGATGGAACAGGACCCTCTAATATTAGAGGGGCCTTAATATTTTTCCTATTCAATATTTGACGTTTAAGCCTAGAGTGGAAAAACGGTATAATTTGATATGTAATATCTTTGGAAGATTAATTCACCATAGCGCAGTTGGTAGCGTTTGGCACTATAAATGGTCAGTGGTGTTGTCAACTCGATTCTTGGATTGAATCCTGTAGATTTTTGGCACTATTTACAGTTTTAATTTTTTGTTTAAAAATGATTATTAAAAGACTGTTTTAGTGCTAAACAACGTTCTTTTGTTTAATAGTTGATCTTTAATACTATTACTTTTTATGCTTGCACTTTATTCTCTCTTTTTTAACTTGTTTAGTAATAAACTTAAAAAATAAATAATAATAAATTTAAAGAAGTCACATTTTAAGTACTAGAACGAATGTTATTAGAGAGTAACACTTTTTTAATCACTGATTATTGATGTCATTATTTTTTATTCTTTATTTTACTTATGTTTAGAGTTTTGTGTTCACCATATTTATTTGTTCTTTCTATTTTTTATGTATAATTTTATACAATCTTTTTTATGTAACGACTCTTACATATTAAGATTATTATTTTTATGGATTGTTATCTTTGAATGGATTAACTTTGTTATCTTTTGAGAATAATATTTTTCATAAAGTTGATATTCAAACCTTAATCAATAATTTTTTGTCTTAAAATACAAGATGACAGTTTTTTGGTGATGGTTCTTTTGTTGTTGGTTACTTTTGATGGTTAATATTTAATTAATTAATTTTGATGTTACATACATTTTTCAATTATATACTGGTCTTATTTGATATATTTTTTACCTTTGCAATCTTGTTCGTATTTATTATATTTTGATTTTGCTGATTTCTCTCTTTTATTTCTTGTTTTTCAAGTTTGCACTCATAGAATTGCTAGAAGATGATGGTAGTTTTGGAGACATCAGAGATAGACCTCTGAAGATTTTGTAATTTTGAATCGTATATTTCTAATATTTAAACTTTATAGTCACTGGATCAATACAATTCTTATTATACATGAAAGTTAATTGATATCCTCTTATTAAAATTTACTTATGTACATGTGTTATTTTTCTTTAAGAAAATTAAATTGAACTTGCGTCATTAATTTTACGTAAAATAGGACCTTATCTTCAATTTTTGGACAGGGTCATCTAAATCTCAGGACCGGCCATGCCACTAACTATATGTTTAAAAAATAACTAATTATTTAACTATCTAATATTATTTATTTACAGACTCTTATAATGAAGTAGAAACGGTTCAAAATTGAGACGTCTAAGCCGTATGTAAATACTCCACTAATTATATGTTTAAAAAATAATTAATTATTTAACTATCTAATTTTATTTATTTACAACTAAATAGTTTTAACTCGAGTGGTTAAGATGGGAGATATTTTTCTTGCTTGCTTGAGTTGGATTTCTAGGAACGATAATATTTATTATAATTTCATATTTAAATTTTTTAACAATATTTTTATGCACTTGCAATATATGTGCACGTTATTAGTACTAGAAAATTCATGAGCGTTGCACGTATCAATTTTTTTATCATATTATATTATAAAAAAATATTATACAAAAATTTAAATTATATCAGTTTTGATTTTAAAATATGTGATTTTTCGGTTAGGCTAGAGATAACAGCGAAAGTTAAATTTCGAACTTTTATGTTCCTAAATTTTTGAAATTTTATGTTTGTATTTCGGTTTTATTTTAAAAGAAATGGGAATTTTCGGTTAGGCTAGAGTTAAGAGCCGAAGTTAAAATTTTAATTTTTAGGTTCCGTAGTTTTTTTAAAACATTTGATGGAATATTGACATACGACTTTGGCGGCTCATTTTTAGACCATTTCCAAGCCACATTATATTAGTGGGATATATATATATACAAAAATGCTCAAGAACTACCCAGGTGGTTTCATAATATAGAACTACCCTATATTTTATGAATTGGATTTGGATCTCCTTACGTGGTAGTTGATAACACTTGTGCATACTTAAAAATTGCTAGAAAGCTACGAGATACTCCATATTTGGAGTATGTTCTAGCATCTCCTTAATAAGGGAGCATGTGGATGCTCTGACATATTAAGTGCTACAAAATTTGACTAAAGTCAAGATGTGGCACTTAAAACCTCTCACATGTGGATGCTCTGACATAACTAAGATTTAGAAGATTAAAATGGTAACAAATTTCTTAATTATTGCCTATATAACATCTCTATACCAGCCTTTAGGTTGGATTGAGATTGAGTGGTCGATGCTCCCTTATTAAAATTTGCCATGCCAGCTGCAATGTTAGGTGCCACATAATATTATTTAACATGTGGTCTTTTATTACATTTTAATCTCAACCACTCAATCTCAATCCAACATATATATAATAGGGTGATTCCATAATATAAAATAAAACAAAATATTTTATAGCATAACAATGGGGACACTCTAAACACATACACCAAATTATTAAAAATTATGTAAATTATTACTTTTGAAGTCTCCCATGATATTGGCACACAATGTTATACTCCAAATATGTTTGGTTACTTTGGGTGAAATTTTTCTTCCCTATTAGGTAAGATTTTTTTTCTCTCTTTTTTTCTCTTTATTTTTCTTTCTTGATTGGTTACTTTGGGTGTGCCTAGCAATTAATATAGAGGAGCTACACGCTCCAAATCTGGAGTGTCTCGTAGCTTTCTAGCAATTTTTAAGTATGCACAAGTGCCCCCTGCAGCCTTTAAGTACTACAAAATTTGACTAAAGTCAAAATGTAGCACTTGAAATCTCTAACAGCATCCACAGTGGAGACACTCCAAACACATACTCTAAATTATTAAAAATTGTTTAAATTATTACTTTTGAAGTGTCCTCATGATATTGACACACAATAGTACATCCCAAATAATATTTCTTCCCTACTTGGAAATATTTTTCCTCTCTTTTTCTCTTTTTATTTTCCAGTCATGTTTGGTTACTTTTGGTGGTCTAGTGGTCCCAGCAATTAATATAGAGAAGCTAGAACAAGCTCCAAATATGGAGTGTCTCGTAGCTTTCTAGCAATTTTCAAATATGCACAAGTGTCACTGTATCTTTCAAGTACTACAAAATTTAACTAAAGTCAAGATGTAGCACTTAAAACCTCTCACATGTGGATGCTCTGGCATAACTAAGATTTAGAAGATTAAAATGGTAACAAATTCCTTAATTATTGCCTATATAACATCTCTATACAAGGCATTAACAACCAATACAACGTTTCTAAATAATATGTGCAAGCAATCTAAACAAAATAATAACTTGCAATACTTCCTCTTTAAGTTGAGGCCAAGTAAATTAACAAGGAAAGGCCATATTACGTTAGCAGAAGCCTATGGGGGAATTCAATAGCACACGAGAAACCAATAATAATAATAATAATAATAATAATAATAATAATAATAACAATAATAAAAATAAAAATAAAGATCCACTCGTATCCACAAAACAATAAGTATTAGTATTACCAATCAAAATCTCAAAATTCTATAGTGTTCATATTTCTACATGAGTCATGCACATGTGGACCAACACATGGATAGAGATGAATCATTCTATTTCTATTGATCCACATATACATGACTCATATAAAAATATATATATATATATATATATATATATATATATATATATATATATTCTGTTTATCCTATATATATAGGGTAAACGAACAGAATATGTTTCAAAGTATTCATATTCCTATATGAGTCATGGACATGTGAACACTATGGCTCATATCCCGTTTATATATATATATATATATGGAAGCGGATCAAAGGATCGGGGGCTCCCGCGATTGGAAGCCACAAAGCTCCCGCGGGACTCCGAATCCGCTCATATATATATATATATATATATATATATATATATATATATATATATATAAAAGAATATTTCTAGTCCTTGTGCCATTCCTTCTTGTTATACCAATCAAAAACTAAAAAAAAAAAAAATTCCTTCGAATAGTTCTAGTCCCACATCACACCTTGTCTACATATTTGACCAAACTTGAATAAAGAAGAAGTCGGATATTTATTTATTTATTCATCAACCCCTGATGCTCTTGACCTTGTGCCATCCCTTCTTGCAGGACTCACCCACAACCTTGACGGAGTTGACTCCCTTCATCCACAAGTGCTTCAGCTCCTTTCCTCTGCTCTTCAGTTGCTTCTCAAACTCAGCCATGGCTTCCTCCTCTCTTCTTCTTTGTCACTTGTTCCGTGTAAAATGAAGAATGAGATTTATAGATGATAAGAAAGAAATAACAAATAGAGAGAGAGAGAGAGAGAGATAATTCCTTTTGTTAAATAGTTTTATCCCTTGGAAGGTCCTATTGGTGGGTGTGGACCATAACATTATCCCTTCCCATCCAGGTATTTGTGAGGTGGCTTGGCAGTACAAGGGCTTCTAGATAAGAATATTTTCAAAAAGAAAAAAAGAAAAAAAAAAATAATGAAAACAATACTTGACATTGACATTAGGCTGGTAATGGTCAGGGCCTGATCTGGGTCAGGCACTCCGAAATCCGGCTTTGAAACGGCTCGATCAACGTCGGTCTGGGTCAGTCTTGATCCGATTAACGGATCGATCCGGTCCGGTCCAATATTGTAACGGATTCGAAATAGAATTCGATTTTAGGCCCGTAGGTCCGTCACGTACTCCATATTGGATCCGAACTGAATTTGGCTCTTCAGGCCCGCACGACCCGGCCCGACTATAGGTCCATTAAAAAAATCGGTATATATATATATATATATATATATATATATATATATATATATATATATATATTGGTCAGCTCGTGGGCCGGTCCGATGCTACCCGGGTCTGGGTCCGGACTATGTTTAGAGGTTTACATTTGAAAGTCCGACCCATCTCAGGTCCAATCAAACCCAGTCAACACTGGACTCGACCCGATTGACACCTCTAGGTAATTAGCTAAGGTTAGTGTTCATGTAGATAGGGGTGAGCATTCGGTTTATTCGGTTTCAACCGAATCGAAATAGTCAAAAAACGAATAAACCAGAATTCTAAAAATCCGAAATCGAACAGAAATTAGTGAGAAACGATACTGAACCGAACCGAATAATCAATTCGGTTTGTTCGGTTGGACTATTTATACTATTTAATGGGCCTGGTCCAAAGTTGGGACCGTTGTTAAACTATTTTAAAAATTATAATTTTTATACATATATTTGTTATATATCAAATTGTGTCCAAAGATAGACTAGTTAAATTATCAAAATTGGACTTCAAATTTTGTTTTCAAAATATACAAAAATATATACACATTTAATCATAAAATATGAATAAAATTGACAATAATTATATAACTGCATAAGTCTTATTTGATTTTTGGTTCTGGATCGAAACTGAAACTCAAAATCGAAATCAAAATCAAAATATAAACCGAATAAGAAATTTTAGTATTTTTAAAACCAAAACTGAATCAATTTTTTTTTTCTAACCGTTCGGTTCGGTTCAGTTCGATTTTCGGTCCAAAATCGAATA
This sequence comes from Iris macrosiphon, assembly GCA_036927795.1. Lineage (NCBI taxonomy): Eukaryota > Viridiplantae > Streptophyta > Magnoliopsida > Asparagales > Iridaceae > Iris > Iris macrosiphon. The sequence continues at coordinate 28,196,340 of JAYESA010000006.1, forward strand.
ATGCTCACCCCTACATGTATGACCAGGCCGAGGCTTTCGGATCGGGTCAGGTTAGGTCAGATCGGATCGAGTCAGATTGGATCGATCCGAGTTTCAGTTGTGTATTGACATGTCAACCTGACTAGCTACCCTGCCTATGATCAAGAAAAATAAAAAAAATTACATGCTAACATATTCCTTTATTTGCATATTTAGCAAAATAGACAATATTATATAGCCATGCATAATCATTCAAACTTGTGAGTTCTTTTTCCAATATGGGTTGAAAAATATTTTTCTAGTGATCAACATCTCATTCATAACGAATAACTAATAAAATAATGTACAAATAGATAGCTAGTGGGCTCATCATATATAAGTTATAATGAACAAAATCGTCATAAATCGAGTTGATTAATTGTGGGTTTTGGTTTCATCATTAGTGACCCAGTCCCACATCTCCGTAAAAAACCCTTAAATTTTCTATATCTACTATTATAATTCAACTTAATTTGGTTTAGAAACGTTCCAACAAATCGTATGTTTATCTTCCACTAAATAATAATAAAAATAAAAAATTCCTGTAACTGTACGTACCTTCTCACGTATTTACAAATAAAAACAAAAAATCTAAATCATTCTAACAACCATAACATATAATAAATCCTAAAATACATTTAAATTATATTTAAACTAAGTATATGATATTATCTAACTAAATACATATCCAAAATTTTAAAAACATATATATATAAAATTATAATAAAAATTTATTTAAATTTATTTTTAATATAAATTACATTTTTATCTAAAATTTTATTATAGTTTGTTTGTCACGCACGTGAACATGACTAGTTATTTATAATAAATTATTAACACTACTAGTAATTGAGTTAATAAAAACCCTAGTCTAATATGTTACTTAGCTTAATTAAAATCATTTAGCTACTAACTACTCAAAAATTAATAATTAAATAATGAGATTATAAAGTATATATAGCTAACTAATAATTATGTTAGTTAAGAAAATGAATTAGAAATAACTAGTCATGTTCACGTCTGTTGCACGTACAAAAAAAAAATTTATGATATTGTTAAAAAATTAAATTTAAATTATAATAAAATATTTTCAATATGATTTGGATCTATTTTAATTAGGATTTATTATAGATATATTTTTAGAATTGTGTATATGTATTTAGTTAGATAATACCATAATTTTGATTTGTTTTGGATATGTTTTTAGAATTTTGAATATGCATTTGGTTAGACAATACCATTTACTTATTTTAAATATAATTTAAATATTGAATATATTTTAGAATTTGTTATATGGTAAGGTGGTTAGAAGGATTTAGAATTTGTATTTGTATTTTTAACTACGTGAGTGGGTACATATGTGAAAGATTTTTGAATTTTTTTTATTTAAATGTTGATGATATACATACGGCTTGAACGGCTCATTTTTGAGCCGTTTCCAAGCCGCATTATAAGAGTAAAGATTAATGAAATGACTACAACAGAATAAATTCCATATAACCTAATAACTTATCTTCCACTAATATAATGCAGCTTAGAACCGGCTCCAAATTGAGCATATAACTACCATCTTTGTTTTGTTTTCTCACGTAGTTGAAAAATAAAAATTTAATCAAAATATATAACAAATAATATAATTATTTAAAATTTTAATTATATTTATATATTATCTAATTAAAATATATAGAAAATTAAAAAATATATTTATAACAAATTATAATTAAAATATATTTAAACCATATTTAAAATATTTTAATATAATTTAAATTTTAATTTATTTTTTTAATAATAATATAGTTTTTATATATGCAACCCACGTGAACTTTTAGAATATCATAATCGAATCAATCCAAACCATATTCTCAGCTATGTAGTCTTATATCTCCTCTAGCTACCTGCAAAATTTTATAGCTTAAATCTATTAATGACTAAATCAAAACCTAGGATAAAGTAGGCTTCATAGGAACTGTAATTTAATTAAAAACTTATCGATTGAGGGTCATCGCTAAAAACCGGACCATCACGACACGGACCACTTATACAGAAAGGCATGTAAGGTAACCCCCCACGTTCGAGATTTGACAAAATTCAAATTTGTCGCTCGAACGCGACGAATATGGTCTGTATCCGCAAAAAAATATTGTATCGGATAACTTGGATAAATTAAAATTATTTTGTGTATGCTCGTCGTGTCGTGACGAGATTTGCATCGCCATTGGACTCGCAGCATTTGACTTGTCTCGTAACCCAAGTTTTGTCCAATTATGAGACAGTCGACCGGATCGCCGTATCGCGGGCCCACAATCCAATTTGACGGCATTTTTGTGATTGATTTACCGGAATCCAATTTTGAAAGTTTTCTGGAGATCAGATCGTCGTTTAGGCCTTGTTTGATATATAACTTGGCCTATTTAGAGACCTGCTAGTTTGGACTAATTTTTTGCACCATGTGGCCCACCTACAGACCACGTAGGGCACCGAAATACCTTATTTCTACGATGTGTACAAATTGAATTTATGGGTAGTTATTCTTTATTTTTGACGTGGTGATCCAGAACCGTTGGTGATATTTATTTAAGCATCCGGACACGTCTGGCTCGATTCTGCTCTTCGTGCTACTCTATATTCGACAAGATAGTATCTGATTGAACGTCCATTCTTCGACCAACTTCCAGACAAGTATACCTTGTCTCATATTTACCGTTGCTTATGTTTCTATTACTTCTTTTCATATTACTTGTGATATCATGTGCGTCTGAAAATTCGGAGTGGACGTCTATAGTAGCCTATTTATATTTGTATCTCATAACCTAGTTGCTAGTAGACGACCCGAATGATTTATTAGGATATTTTCATATCTCTTATGACATTGACACGTACTTGGTACATGACACAGAGTGTGACATTCATGAGAGGGCACGCACTATTGTATCCGACTGGCTATCGATACGTACATGACGTGTATCGGTTTAGTGTGTAACTACTAGTAGTAGTGTTTCAGTTAATATAGTAGTTATAAGTTGGTCATATCATGTATATGATTTGGACAGTAGCATTGGATAGAAAGAACAAAGAACAGTCATTAGACATATGGGCTACTTTACACTTTCATTGTAACATGTAGACTCGATGGAGAATGTATGTGTGATGATCCTGAATATATATACATAGTTGATCTTTGGCGCTTGAGAACGCTATTTATGTTATATAAACGATTGGATGTAGGGGTGCAAACGAGCCAAGCTTTCATAAGCTTGAGCTTGGCTTGATTAGAATTAACCGAGCTCGAGCTCGAGCTTGATAATTTTTTTATTTTAGAGCTTGAGCTTGGCTCGAGCTCGTTTATATTAAGCTTAAGCTTGGCTTGGCTTGGTTTGAGCTCGAGCTTGACTTGATAAGCAAGCTTGATTCAAGCTTGATAAGCTCAAACTCAAGCTCGTTAAGCTTGATTTTGAGCTTGTTCAGCTTTATTTCAAGCTCATTAAGCTTGATTTTGAGCTTAACGAACTTGATTTCAAGCTAGTTAGGCTTGAATTCAAGTACCTATAATATTACAACTTATTTATAAAAATTTAATTTAAAAAGTTCCTTAATATCAATTATTAAGGACATATAATTATATATAATGCACACAACCATATTGTTATATAAACATGCATAAAATTAGAATTCATCAAAGAACAAATTTAAATTTAAATAACAAAATAAATTTATAAACTACCAGCAACGAGCTCCTAAACGAGCTTCTAAACGAGCCAGCTTATGAGCCAGCTCGCAAGCTTCTAAACGAACCAGCTCGTGAGCTCAAACGAGCCGAGTACTTCTAAGCTTGAACTTGGCTCATTTATTAAACGAGCTCAAAAATGAAGCTTGAGCTTGGCTTGTTTACTAACGAACCGAGCTCAAATGAGCTTTTATCAAGCTTGCGAACGGCTTGGCTCGTTTGCAGCCCTAATTGGATGCAGTCTATTTACTATGGCTACTAGTCTCGATGAGTGTTATGTCAATTCCATTCAACCATACAACATATGCGTACAAAAGTTATCCTCATTTGCATAGCACAACTTGGTTAGTTTACCCCCCTTTACATATGCCATGTTATATGCATCTTGCTACGTCTCTATGAGAACATTTATTCCTTCCAGACTTATACGACTAGCAGTAACCGTAGGTGTATAGACCGGGACAAACTCTTTAGTGCCAATTGCTGAGGACGAGGTGGTCTTACCATCCGAGTTCCTTGATTTATTTGATTCATTAGTTTTGTCCGGTCATCATATATATATATATATATATATATATATATATATATATATATATATATATATTCTTGATGAGACTATTTTACAATTTTGTTTTTACTTTATTTTATTATAGTTGTTTGGAAATGGATTTGTCTCCACCCAGCTATTTAGTTTATGTTGGATGATACTTTCTGCACACTGCTACTTGATTAATTTTTATATTCTTTATTCGAGATTAAACTGTGATATATATATATATATATATATATATATATATATATATATAAAAGGAAATAGGATTTGGATTTTAACAAAAAAATTGTGTTGTTCTTGACACTCCTAAAATGTCATCTTGCAATCTTTTTTAATTTTCTAGCATTCAAATTACAAATCTGCTCCTGCATTAAATCTAACATTAATTTGTGATACATGGAGGGAGGAGTACATGATGACATTTTAGGAATACCAATATTGACTTCCTTGTATGTCGTTATTAACACTCTTAAATTGTCATCCTGCACTCCTAATGCAGAAACAAATTTAAAATTTGAATGATAGAAAATTAAAGATGAGTGGATGATGACATTTTAGAAATGTCAATAACGGCACCCAAAAGAATTTTAATATTAAACTTAAAATAATAATATCAGAAATTTGGATCAGGGATTTACAAATACCATTTTAAACATTATATTCTCCTTTCTTTGTAAAAAAAAAATAATGTCAAAAAATTACTCAAACTTTTTATTCGCATCAATTTGCAGAAATGGACATCTTAGTTGCATCTAGTTTCATAAATGTAGAGCTTGGCACCATAATTATTTGGCAGATCTACCACAAATCTTTGAGAAGCAATCCACAAACGAGTACAGCACGCGGAGTGAATATTTCACCAGAAAAACATCATTTGTAACAGGCATTTTGGTATTTGAATCTTGTATAATTTTGAATATAAACATTCACTCACCGAGATTCCCCCCTAAAACTTTTTCAGCACCAAAGTACATGATAAAGTCACAGGAACTGTGAAACAATTTTCTGAACAAAACATAGGATAAGCCACACTGACAAAACTAAGAAGGTTGAAGAGTAGTATAACAAAAACCATACTAACATAAAACAGCACTTGAAATTTTTGATCAGCAGTTGAAATTTAATCAATTACTTTCATAGATATTTCATCTTAATGAAATTTTCATGAAACAACTACAAGAGCAATAAAAGTATTACAGCATAGCTACATAAAAGTTTCTTCTAATTCAAAAGAAACTCTACAGCCATTAATTTTCCTATTACCTTCATACCATCACATATATAGAAGCACACAACTTGTCTGTCAAATTACCAATTATAAAAGCAAAACAAGCAAAATTTCACTACATCAGCACTTCAACAAAACATAAAAAGATACTGAACACTTATACGGGATACTGAACACTGTTACATAGATGACAACAATAAAAACGTCTATATCTCAATAATATCAATCGAGCTACTACGACTACTCGATGGAGCATTTCAAGCTTCCAATAGCCTAGGAAGAGTGATACTGCAAACATCAACACTTGAAACAAGGTAGTTTCAGATGACATACGGTCCTGTAATCGGATTCCAGGTCTTAGCTATTGCCCGGTAGCACCATATACCTGCAACAGAATCAATGATTGCTAAAGTAATAACATAACAAATCAATATTGTGATGCCTACCATGTAAATTGCATACCTATAAGAAATCTTCAGCAGTTGGTTAACGGTGACCCACAGTAATGAACATCAGAAACATCTGAAAGTCTTTGCCTCGGGGACAATGTAGTATGGGCAGCCATGTCCACCTCTAGAGTCAAAATGTTCTTCCTCTTCTGGGTATCCTGCTTTGGTTGCTCTTCCAGTGTCTCAGGAATTGGACTCAGAGGAAGCTGTTGGTTTTGCTGTGCCAGCATTGCTTGTGCTTCTGCAACCACGGATGGGTCATCCTCTGTAGCATATAATATCTTCTGAATTGCACCAACAATCTGCACAAGAAATATGAAATATGAAATATGGCAGTCTCTAAATAGGTAAAGAAATAGCTTAATTATCTTCGTATCATGTCTTATGCCTTTAACTCTTACAATTCCTGGTATTGATCATGTATAAGTATCACTTACAGGTAACTGCTCTATCTCGGGGCTTTGGCACAAGATCTCTATATCTCTCAACTTAGCAAAATAGAAGTCCCTTTCCTTCTCAAGACTATCCACGAAAAGCTTCAATTCAGTGATCTGCACTAAATTATATTTTGTTAGGTTTTCCATACCCCATTCAAGAAACAAGTTGACTATAAACTACCTTCTCATCGTAAGCTTGCTCTGCAGCAGCACTAGCCGGTTTTGGAGGTTTTTGAGATCCATTTGCAGGATACCCCTCGTTCCTCCGAGTGCTGTGCGAGGGATGAACTTTGGAGGCAACGGTTGAGGACTTAGATGAGACCTGGGCCGGTGCTGCTCTCTTATTTGCTTCTTTTCCTCCCTTGCAGGTATCTCTTCTTTCCAACGCATTGTAACTGAAGAATCAAAAGAAAGAATTGAAAATAGATGATAAGTCATAAAATGACATCAATGAATAGATAGGCCAAACTTCCAATGGGTTACACTTAATAGTAAACATAGCTTGCAAAAAGAAAACACAACCGAGTATGAAATATCATATGTAGATAATTCCTGAATGCCCCTACCATTCGTCATTAAACTTGGTTCATGGGTTTCTATCTTAATTTAACATGCTGTCAAGTAATAATCATTTGCACGACGCACAAATATTGAAGTATTACATAATATACATAGAAATGTATCTTATAAAGCAACAAAGAAGACATTATATATATATATTTGAAGTATTACATAATATAATACTTCAAATATATATATATATATATATATATATATATATATATATATATATTCTTCTTTTTCGAAGAAGATAAATTTTATTCAGGCCCCTAAGAGAGGCCACAACTCAGTTCGAAGGTTTACAACCAATCCAACCCGAAGGCCTATATATACAATCCCTAGCCCGAAGGCCCCATCCCAGCCCGAAGGTACCAGCCCGAATGCTACATCTCGGCCCGAAGGCCTCACGCAGTCATACCAGCACCGCACCTGCATCGCATCCACGCACCACCCGGGTCGCACCGCTTCCGCCTCCTACGGACCGCACCTGCACTGCACCCACCTCCACCCCCACTTAATTCCTCCTAAAGGGAATTAAATGGCGTCATCGTTGCTCGAACTAGCAACCTCCCGGGGTGGGTGCCTCCATATATATATATATATATATATATATATATATATATATATATGTGTGTGTGTGTGTGTGTGTGTGTGTGTGTGTGTGTGTGTGTGAAATTGTATCCTACTCCTACTGAGAACATTCTGCAAACAGGTTGCAGGAATTGCCTAATTATGCACCGCCTAACATCTATGGTTCAAAAATGAGTTTTGTCACTTTCAATATATACTGATAAATTGGAAGAAAAAGGTCATCGTCATCAAAGCCTTCTACCATCAGAATGGTCGGTTATGGAACATAAGAAAGCTCCCTAAAATATTTTGACATAGTTTTTAAGTTTGGATGTCAACCTGACAACCATTGTTATAAAAATCAACATGTCCGGCCGCCTAAGAACTAGGCGCCCCTAGGCCGAACCGAAAATAATATATTCAACGGTATAATGTGGCGTGTGCAGCCATGCTCTGCGTCTAGGCGTCTTGTCCGATTTTAAGATTGTTTGATACTTTTTTTTTGTTTTATTTTTTTATGCTTAGTTGTATTGTAGATATGTTGTTTGGATTTTAAGATTGAACTTGGATTTAAAACATTAAAATTTTAAATTTGTATTATGGATATAGTGATTTCTTTATTAAGTCATTATGAAATTATGTTGATGATGCCTTCATGAATCATGATATTGAAAGAATACTGGTTGATGATTTCTTTATTAGGTATATTTCATTATGATATAACACTATATATGCTATTACAAGGGAGTAGAAGGGGAAAAAAATCTAATACATGTTCGACGCCTAGGTGGCCTAGGTGCTAGGCGTCCCTCCTCCGCACCGAATCCTCATAGCAAATTTTAGAAGTTGTTGGCAACAACGTCTGCGCTGGTGCCAAATTCCTAGTGAAGTTGGGTATGAGAATGAGAAGGTCATGTCATAAAACCTATGTGGCCAGTTGGTAGGTGTGCAGTGAGGTAGACCTACATTTTAAGCTCATGCAACCAAGGAGCACCGTCCAAGTTCCCCTTAGACTTAATTTAGATGAGGAGGTAAGATATACATTGGCTATAAGGAATCGCATTCATCTCTAACACATTAAGCCAGAGGGAAAAAGCGCGACAAATCGAAACTGGAAGAAAAAGGTATACGCTGACCAGCATGAAGTTCCTCATTTTCCTGATTCTGTGGAACAACTTTAGTGAAGAAGGGGTGCCAATAAGTACCATATACTTTACAGCAAGAACAACAGAAAACTAATTAATTAGTTGATAGAGTTGCCAGAGGATAAAGGATCAGTCACATTCATTACTTCCTCATAATAGGACCAACCTTGAGTTTAGCAACTTCACAGGAGCAAGCAAAAAAGATATATTTGTGGCAGAAATGCAACTAACTGGCCACTCCATAGCACATCATTGCAGATGTAAAAGTTCATTGCAAGATTTAAGTCATAAGGTGTAAAGTGGTGATAAACTGTAAAGGCAGCATATCGTATTACACCACTGATTTGGCTGCCAAATGATACAAGGAAGGTGGACACAGACAGGGCCATCTCTCATATTTAGTTGTGCATTCATCACTTTAAGTTCAAAGTTGAGACTCAAAATATTGTGCACAAGGTTTTGTGTGTGTGTGTGTGTGTGTGTGTGTGTGTGTGTGTGTGTGTGTGGGGGGGGGGGGGGGGTGGTCAAACATCTATCTTGCACGGCACAGAAACTTCAAAATACACCAGGACACAAAAGTCAATGTCATGTCCATGTTGTCGTGTCTATATTGTGTTGCATCTTCTGTAACATACAAAAGAGGATAAGGATGAAATAACTTCCCCAGCCTCCTTTGTGACCATTTTATGCCTTCACATCTACTATGCTGAAATTATATTTTCATAAAACATGCGTTGTCATGACGATGCAAGACAAATATTGACTCAACGCACATGTGTCAATAAATAAACAATTGCATGCACCGATACATGTCAAAGGAGGGGGGAAATTAGGGTGCAGAAGTTACCTGTTCAAAACACCTCCATTGACAGAGTCGCAGTACCTCTTCATCCACTGCATGAACTCCAGATTATCAAGGGGCCTTGCTTTCACAAGCTTGTTCACCTCAATATGCTGGAAATGAAAAACAATTCAAAGATACTAGGAAAAGTTGCATAAAAAGGAATAGTTGTTATTAAATATACTCATTAATGCTACCATAAGTTGTTTCTCAATGCCTAGCCCAGTAAATTAATTGTTCTAAATTTATTAATAAGTTTGTTAAATCCACACCCACAGCTAGGTCATTCTTACACAAAACACAGTTAGTACTAGAAAAGTTATTAAAAAAAAACAATAATTACTAGGAAAGTTATTAAAAAGGCTTAGGGTTTTTGCTAACCCAACTTTCATAAGCCCAAACCCTTCTGAAAACTGCATCAGACAAGTATGATAGAATCTTGAGTTTTAAACCTGCATATGTCAACAAATACCACTGTTGACTTACTGAGGGTGGTTTTGTTCTAAATCAACATTATGTAGGAGGAGACAGATTAATGAACTTTTAATCACCACAAGGACTAGCCATGTTGTGGTATGGCTAATTATAACTATAACACGTATAGTGGTTTTATATTTTAACTCTAGCCGATATAAATAAAGAGATCAATATTCATTAATTCCTCTTATCACCCTGGCAGTATATCAAAGAAACCCTACCATCTAATCCTAGCTCACCCAACTCATTGATTGCTATGTTTCTACCTTTTTTCTTCCCCGTCTATATCCAAATTAGGGTCCACAATAGATAAAATGAGAGGGGGACTGATTCCAATCTCTTTGTTGCTTCTTACTTAACGCAATGCTTAGAAGCATCCACTATTATATCCCAATTAGGGTTTGTAATAGATAAATGGATAGAGAGGTTAATGTGCACCTCTTAACAGCATGTATAAAAAGATAAAGGATCTAGTGAAATCATTCATGTTGATTTATTTTAATTTTAATTATTTGTTTTAATTTCCCCTTGTAACCATTGTACTTTCTTAATAAATTCAATTATTGTGTCATGGGCTAGTTACTGGTGCCTTCATTTTTTTAAGGGAAATCCTTCAATTTTTCATTGAAGGGCTATCATGAATGTTTTATGAATTGGATACTCATTCAATTAGAGGAAAATGGTCACAGAGTGAAATATTGCTTGTGAAAAGAGGTCAAAGGAGACCTTTCTAGTCTGTCACACCTTTCTTTTGTGGGTATGAATTAACGCATGCCAACCCTAGAAAGAGCAATTAGTCATCAAGCGGTCTCGTCCATAATGCGCATATCTTCGTAAGGTGCCACACTAACTCATATGTAAAAGGATATTTCTATCTTAACGTCCTCCGGTCATCCAGTTCAACCCCATAGGCACAGGACTCTAGTCATAGACAAGATTTCTAGCCATAAAGCTACACCAGGAAAGAGTCAACACCAAGGATTTCGGACATCACTTTTTGCTAATTCAAACTAGACCCTTCCGTGGATCTTGAATTAAGTTTGAATTAAAGGAGATGCCTTCCTTCTTTCTAAGTTCTTAAGTTAGAAGAGAGACAGGAGACGAGCGGATTCATATGACTTTCTCGTTTTAGTTGCTTTTCCTCTTGTTGTTAAGAAATAATGCTAAGGTTGTTAACGAGTGAGGAATGATACTACGGCCCTTGAGGTCTAACCTCGCATTCCTACTATCGTCTCTGGGCATGGCCTTGGGAATCCTATTAGATTAGCAAGCTAGGCCTATAGAGTTGCATTTGTAAACTAAAAACCTCTGGAATTGCTTTACGCCTGCCTCCCGTTACTTCAATTTGCATTGAAAGTGTAGGATTCCTTTCATATTACAGGTTTAACATTCCCCATAGGTATAGTATATGTATATGTATATGTAGTGGTCGAGGGAGGAGATAATAATTTAGCAACAAAGATAGAAGCTCGAGATTGGTTACAAAAATCTCCTCTTTCTCAAGGAGAAAATAAAAGGCAAGCAAAAAAAGTAGTAGTTGTGTCTGTTGCCTAGGGAAAGTAAGTTAAATTCTTGGAAAATTCTTTCGGTCATGAAGGTTGATTGATAAAAGAGATTAGGGATAGTTTAAAATAATTACATGATTAGAGATGAGACTTGATCTGCGTTTCATGCCACCAAGAGAGTCAAGATAGATAGGACAAGATAAGCTAGGGTCGGGCCCAAGGCATGTTCCCGGTCTGCTTATGTTGTAAGAAGTATGGGAGAGACTAAAAAATCTTGTGTCGGTAGTTCGATTCCACTTCCAAGCTAGGGTCGAACATCTGTACTTATCGTCAGATTAAAAGAGTACAAAGGCAACCTGAAAGGCATCTCTCTTTTATTTCATAACCTCAATAAAAGTACGATTTGAAGGAAAGGTAAACCGGTAGCAAGCTAGGTTTTCGTCCATCCTTCTCCCAAGAAGGAAGTTGATAAAATTGTTTTTTTTTAAAGTCAGTCCTATATTTAATAGATAACTATAATATAAGGAAGAAAGCCCTAAAAGCAACATCTTCCAAGGAAGCGCAGGATCCGTCCAAGCGACCAAAGCAAGATGACTTGAGAACATGTTGTAAGCCCTTGGCAATAGAGATAAATTAAAGATCTCAAAGTAGCTCCTTATTCTAAATAAAGGTTTGCATTTTGACATTCAAGAGTCAGCGAGTAGTCCATCTAGCAGAAATCTCCAAGTCAAGATCCTTGGAGGCATTTTTTGGTGCCACAAAAGTTTGTCTTATCTGAAGGCGGGCCTCTAATTCTTAGTATACGACTAAATGAGGAGCTACTGAAATTATCTAATTGAGTTAAGATCCAACAAAGTGAGGGATATGGATTTCATGATAGCTCATACTTGAGTAGGAAGCCTAGTCCATAGAGATTGATGGCGAAAAGGTCTCTTCATGATCAATGTCGTACTGTTGAGTAAATCTACGAGCTGCAAGATGGGCTTTCAATCACTCAACAAAGCCATCGGGGTTATTCTTGACGGTGAAGATCCATTAACAACTTATGCGAGAGTGACCTAGGATAGACTTGTCTCCTATCTCACAGTGAGTTGTGGTGTTTAGACGTCGTGAACGTAGTTTGGTTGTCTTTGCTCAGAGTATGATGTCACTTGAAACTTGAAAGGCAACAAGATTTCACCTAGGAATGGCATCCAATCCTGTCAAATATGCATATAATAATAACTTATCTAGGCGCTGGAAGTGAAGGCGCTGGAAGCGAAGGCGAGGGTTAGGAGCTCAAGGTGTCTCCTGCTTTGGTAAATGGTTGTTTATGCGCTTTTTAAGCCCTACCTCCCCTGTACAAAGGGGATTGTTTTGGATTACCTCTGTCAGGACAAAACTGACCAATTTTCGTACATTAGGGAGGACGCTCATGAGCTCGAGGAGGAATTTAAACTTCTTGAGCGCACAATGTATCAACTCCAGATGTCGAGTTGGTTAGAGTACTTCGAATAGTATGCCAAAGTTCAAACTGACGAAAGTAAACCTCGGGGAGTTCTTCGCATGCCTTGTCGTATGAATGGTTCGGTGGCCCCAAAAAGACATTGAACCTCTCTTTTATAAGTATGGTTTACTATGAAAGGCATATGACTAGGTGCTACAAAACTACATATTTCAACCAAACATATTAGGTGTAAGTGAAAAAATTAGGTGTAGGTGAGGCAAATTGAGGGAGAAGGCTTGCGATATGCTATCTTAACCTATAGGGGTTATCTAGCACCTATTGCAGGAGAGAGATCACTGACTATAAGACTGGAGGCACATCTGAAAGGAAATACCATGTAAGGAAGGGTATCACTGGATCTTGTAGACTAGGACACTTATTTCTGCGTGTATTGACTTGTATTGCCGCAAGCATCGGATCACCAAGAGGAGTAGTGGAAAGAGGGATCAAAAGCAAACTACATATTAGTAACCATGCGACGACGGCGAGTCATTATAGTTGGTGATTTTCTACTCGGTGGTATTTCTCCCTATATACACTTTGTTTTCTACCTTTGAATTTCAAAATGTTAATCTTGGACTATTCAAAGATCGACACCCATGAAGCGTGTTTCCATCGGTTCATGTTCTTCTTGCGGTATCACCCATGGAAGCTTGTTTCGTCAATTCATTTTCTTCTTGAGGTGTTTGTCAAGTGAAATCTATCACCTCAGTTAAGCATTCGCTTTAATCAATTGGTATAGGTAATTTTTAAGTTCTTGGATAATTTGGTTTAAGTAAAAAATCGTGCATATCAAAATTTTAACAAACTGTGAATCATTTGAAAAATGCATGATTATTATACACCTAGTTCGTGATTGGATCTTACTAACTATATCTTAAATGGATATGTGCATAAAACAAATTGTGTACAATATGTAAAAAAATGGTGTCTAAGAAACATTTTACGGAAGGGGGAAAATGTTGTGACTATGGTATAGGTACTTCCCTTTTACCTATGCATATCAACCGACGACTGAGTGGGGCACCTCGAACAAGCATATCACTAACACCTTAAATCGCCATTTGGGCCCCCAACATTTTGATTGTTATCATATCTATAAGCATGGACGAAAAGTAAGCATGGCCTTAAATTACCATGCCCCTCTCCCACCAAACTTTGAAAATATTTGTAAGTTACACGATAGAACTAAAAATTTATGAAATAATTAGGGGGCTTAGTCAACCAATAAATAGCAAAACCCAGAGATTAGAATAATTAATTATTTTAGGTACTTCCCTATGTTGCAAGGATACAGATACAACATGACACAAACACAACACATATTTTGGGGTATCCTAATGTATCTTGGAGTGTTCGTGGAGTGTTCAATACATATTTGCGGGGTGTCTGATACGAGTTTGATACGACACAACCACATTTTTGGAGTGTTAGTGCTTCCTATGTACTTCTTTAACTTAGATTAATAAATGATACAAATAGACTAACATAGGGTATCAATAATTCCATTGATTCTCTTAGGAATTAAGAATAATCGAATTGTAGAACCCTAAGATTAGAGATCGATGGAGACTACACAGGATGGTATGAAACACAAACTATAGATGCAGTCAGAAAATCGAATGTTCCTAAAAGTTAGTGGTGAGGCATCACCGAACTATAGAATTTGATCTTCATTTGAGATGGTTGTCCATTAGGCCATCATCATCGAATTTCACTGTCAAAGACTAGTCATCCTCTCCAAATTTCATTGTCGTTGTTGGAGACTAGTTACTTCTCGGATCATAATTGCTATCTTATTAGGCTAAGTCGTCATATTTGTTCGAAATCCATAAACCACTCCAACCGATTGTCAGAATTTCCTCTTCGGATTTCATTGTTGTTGTCTAACACCACTTTGAGTTGATCATCATTGGTGAACAAAAATGAAAGAGAAAGAGGATTGAGGGATAAAGAAGAGATAAGAATTGGGAGTTCGACAGACGCATAGCTACAAAGAGAGACTATGAAATCCCACCCCTCCAAAGTAGAGGTTCTATTTGGTTTAAAATATAGAAAGATTATTGTATTTTAAAATCCTACTTATTTTGAAGTTGTGATTGATTAATCAATTATTACAAATATATTTTTTTGCAATATGGGTATCCAAATCGATTTTGAATCCTTCATATAAGTATATGTATTGGCGGTATCAGTAGTTTCGACTGTTTCGGATCGAAGCATCGGTTTCTTCGTTTCAAAAAGTCAAAAGATGATATAAAGTAATTTAAAATACTATGAAATAGTTTATACTTTTAAACATAACTTAATATATTATATGTTGTTTTTTGTTAATTTTACATGGTATAATATTTTACTTAATATATACTATTGTTTATTTACTTGCCTTTGTACATAGGCCACAATAAATTGTTTTAAATGGAATAATATTAATATGGATGAATATTGTGAATTAGATATAGAACTTTGACAAATGGTAATGGTTATTAAATTTTACAATTCAATTTTATATTTTATGGTTCAAACTATTTTTTTATTCTTTCAATTGAATCAAATAAATAGTAATTTATCAACAAGGAATCTTATCGATATATTGTAACATTGTCAATATTTGACATGACTGAATCATTGTGTTTGACATTATTTTTCGATTCATCTATCTTCTTTGTTCAATGTTTCTTTGCCGAATTGACCAGAAAATACACTCCAAAGTTGGTATATGTCGATATCAGTAATAGTCGGTATTGGATCAATATCATATCGGTAGCAGTCGATACCTGACTTTGAAATGCCATTACACTAACATCAGATTCTCAAACCACAGTATGAGATTCTAAAATCCGATTGACTGACACCCCCATGTGAATTGGCCATCCTGACTTTCTAAAATGTTCACTAGTTAAGACAACAAAATCACGATTGACTAACCCCAACGTGAATTAGCCATCCTGACTTTCTTAATTGCCAACCAAATCTAGTGTCGTAGCCTAACGTTGAATAGCAACACATAAACTGCAAATCATGAATTTCCGCTAAAACCACCAACCAACCCCCGTTTACTAAATATGAACAAAGTAGAAAATCCTAAAGTTCTACACGAACAACTCCAAGATTAGCGCCTTCAATGAGGAAATGCTCAAAAAAGTAATCTTTCACTCAAACAAGACGAAGAGTAACTAATTGACCTTGGTGATCTTGAGCTTGTTGAAGACGTCCTGAAGGACCTTGTAGTTCTGGATCATCTCGTACTCGCTCTTCGCGTCGAAGTTGACCTTGTGCATCGGCACCAGCCCCGGGTGCACCGCGTCCATCAGCTGACACTGCACCGCCCCCGGCGCCGCCTGCAACTCTCACCGAACAAACAAAAAACACACACATCAACACTCCGAAACCAAACCAAACCAAATCGAACACAAATTCATAGATCGATTGGACTCGCCTCTTCGACTTTGGAGAGGTTGAGTTGGAGCGTGGAGTTGATCCAGGCGAGGATCTCCCCCCTTCCGACGAAGTAGGCCGCGTCCATCATCCCAATGTTCGTCGCCATTAGGAGAAACCTAGGGTTAGGGTTTCGATTTCTCTAGGGAAGTGGAGACGGAGGAGGGAGGGGAATTTTGGGGATTTTCTAATTTTGGCAGTGTGAGAATTGTTTCGGTGGGGGTTCTTTTGGAGGGTTGATTGTTTCGATTTCAAATTTTCAACTTCTTCCGCCCATTCCAGAAGCACACGTGAACGGTGGATATGTGGCCTGGATTGGTATCATCGGCACATACGACGTGGCACGTGTGATTGCAATGATTGGTGTATGGATACGAGAGCCTTAGGGGCATCTTCAACCCTATTGTCTTGTTTTGTGTTGTGATTCCTGGCATGAGATACAAGACAATATTTTTTCTATGTGGCAATATTATATTCACACAAGACAATCCAATACAAAAGTATTGAAAAGACAATAAAAAATATTTTTTTTCCAACTTTCAAGACAATTTTTTCACTTCTTCCTCTTTCATAAATAGTTTTATTCATAATTGATGATGTGGAATAAAGTCATTGTGAAGCTCATTATCTAGATCTTAACAATCAACTTCACATTATTCTTGTCATGTCATTGCCATATCAACTTCACAACCAACTTCATATTTGCATTGGAGAAAGATTTTTTTAAAAAGAAGTTGTGATTCCTACGTGACAACCATTTTTTCCAAACTCACAACAAGGTAGCATCTCCAACCTTATTGTCTTGTTTTGTGTTGTGATTCTTATGTGGCATGAAACACAAGACAATGAGGTAGAAAAATGTTCTCCAATGCAAAAGTATTGAGAAGGCAATAAAAACTATTTTTTTTCAACTTTCAAGACAACTTTTTCACTTCTTTTTTTTATAAATATTTTTATTCATAATTGATGATTTGGAATAAAGTCATTGTGAAGTCCATTGTCTAGATCTAAACAACCGACTTCATATTGTCCTTGTCATGTCAATTTCACAACCAACTTCACATTTGCTTTGGAGACAGATTTTTGAAATAAGAAGTTGTGATTCCTATATGGCAACCATTTTTTTCCAAAAATCACAATAGGGGTTGGAGATGCTCTTATTGTCTTGTTTTGTATTGTGATTCCTATGTGACATGAGACACAAGACAATGTTTTTCCTATGTGGCAAGATTATATTCACACAAGACAATGAGATAGAAAAGTGCTATCCAATGCAAAAGTAATGAGAAGACAATAAAAACTATTTTTTTCCAACTTTCAAGACAACTTTTCTACTTCTTCCTTTTTTTATAAATATTTTTATTTATAATTGATGATGTGGAAGTAAAGCATTGTGAAGTCTATTGTCTAGATCTAGACAACAAACTTCACATTGTCTTTGATATGTCATTGTGTAAACACCCAAATTTTTAGAATTTAATTTTAGAATTTTAATTATTGAAATTATGATTTTTTGAGATTTTGGGAGATTTTTTGTAAATTTTAGCTAATTATAATAAATGTTCTTCATGGATTTATATTTTTTGTATTAAATTAATTATTAAAATAGTGCAAAATTATATTTTTTGGTGTATAACTAATAATAGAGTATTGTGTAATTTTTTTAGAATTTATTGGGCTCAAAAACTATTTTTTTATGACCTATATATATTAAACCGAACTAAACCAACCTAAACCAACCCAAACCAAACCAACTAGGACCTGGATCCTAAACCTACCTGCAACGCACCAACCCGCTAACCCGACCCACAAACTGTAAACCCCCTCTTCCAATTTTAATGTATAATTATCTTAGTGAGAGATTATGCACTGATTTAGAATTTATTTGGATTAAGAATTGGAGTTTATTATTATTTAGTTATATTTTTATTCACTTGTAGCACTCTGCCATTTCTTAATTATTTAGAGCACTACACTAGCTTTTGTCTTCCAACAAACTTTGCACCCTTGACCTAGACAAGCTCATCTCAAATCCTGACCCTTGGGTCACTCATAATTACACTCTCGTGTGCTTTGTTTTAATCGCACAACATTTGTGCACATTTTCTAATTTTAAATCCAACTTTGCATCTTTGTCCGTTCCAATCGAAATTAGAGACACAACCTCGACCCGTTTCTTGCAACCCAATTTATAACAATAATCTATTCCGAGTCTACTACGTCCATGATACTTGTGTCCCACCAAATTTAAATCATATGCACTTCCGATTAATTAAAGAACACCATTGACACTAATTTTAACTAAATTGGTGCAATGACTCAACCTAACCCAAAACTAGACCCAACACCAACCCAAACCCCACACTCACACCCTCATGGCTCATATAAAATACCACACACCAATTTTCCTCACTATAACCCATCAAACATGATATTTTTTCACATCCAATCCACTTTTTTCTCTTTGTGCAAGTCCTAAACTATTTGGGACTTTTGTGCAAATATCTAGCCATGTGTCAACCTCCTATTGGATGGAACAAATGAAGAAGACCCAAATTCTTGAGGCTTGACCGGTCACATACACTCCCCTCTCCCCTTTTTACATGGTACTATGAATCTATACCTACAATCAATCTCCACCATTCATTCAAACTTTATTACATCACCTCCACCAATTCCTTCATGAAACCCCCCCTCTCCTTGGGAACCTAGTCGGCCCTAATCCCTAGGCAACACTCTCTCCCTCTCTCCTCATTAAACCAACACCCTCTCCCTCTCTCCCTCAATATGCAAATACCAGTAACCACCATCACCACCATTAACCACCATCACCATCTTCATCACCCCCAACTCTGACCACCACCCTCGCCATCACCACTGCCAACCACCATCACCACCGCCGCCCTCACCTCCACGACCACCCACAGCAACCTGTGGCCACCACCACCTTCACCACCTGTCACGCCCCAGTCCCAAAAATACATAGGACTAGGACACGTAAGCATGACAGCCGCATGGATATGACAACTCCAATATATGGAAACCATAACCCATACGTACGCTGTAATATAAATATCAAATCCACAAGTGGTATAAAATGTATCACAAGTCACATGGTACAATCTAAGTCTCATCCACAGAAAATAAATATAAATAAATAACCAGTATCTATGAAACTAGATCTCAATATAAGTATCTAAGGATGATAGTTGGATGAAAACAAATCCACTACCAACTCGAATGGAAAAGTACAACACAATAAACACAATATAAGAATACCAGCTAACAATCACGGGCTCGAAGAGAAGACATCCTCGAAACATATGTAACCATCCGAATCTGCGCTCCTGCAAATACTCAAGAACAAATACATCTGGAAGGGGACCAGGTCCTCAGAGGGATGTAACAAGATACAGAAAAATAAGCCAATTTGAATACAGTAAACATGAATAATGGGTAGAAAATATGTAAGTATGCTGTACAAGACAATCTATATGAATGCAAATGAGGACAATTTTTCGACGTATGGGCAAGGGTAGGCTACTCGATCTAAGCCTCACAACTCATACACCCCCGCCAGTGGACATCAGAAATCGTCATACCTTGGGGGTAGCGACCAGTGCGACTCTACAGAAATCGACATACCTCGAGGGTAGCGACCAGCGCGACACACGCCCGTAGTGCGAACTATATACTACGGTTTACCAGAGTGGTTAAAAGCCCATACGCCTAATGATTGTCCTCTCATGATACTAAGTGCCATGTGTGTGTGTCAACATATATAATACATAGTAATGACTGGAAAAAAACTACACATGCAAGAAATATACAAAAATGCAATAAATATACAGAAATATACTAAGCATGCAAAAGTACTGTAAGTAATTTGGCAAGGTATCTTGCCTGGTAAGAAAGCTGCAAGGTGTACTGTCCAGAAGTCAAGCACACAGGATCATAAGCTACGGCCTCAGAACAAATATCTCCGGATGCTGAAATAGATATCACCAACGTTCCCAGAATAAGCAAAATAGCTAGAAAGCACTTCCCTTTCGTTCAATTTGGACACAGGGGCAAAACGATAATTTCGGATAAAAGTGGGGTCCACGTGTGGCCCACTTTGCACCGAAAAATGTGCCAAGGGTAACAGTCTCTAAATATGATAAATTATAGGTCAAATAAACTCTAAATGTTAATACGAACCCAACGGTATGTCCAAATATGAATTTCGATGGGCCGAACACAATTTCGCCCAAAAAGTCAACTGTGGGGCCCGCCAATTGGCGACTTGGTCAACTGTCTCAGAATTGCGTAAAAATTGGCTCACAGGACCAGCGCGTTACCACGAGTCTAGTGGCATAAGTTTCGTTGCAATCTGACGAGCGTGCACAAAATACACACGACTTTCGCAAAAGTTGCGACATGGGGTTTGTCCGCAGATACGGGCTGATTCTGGTGCACACACTCGTCCGAATCAGTTTTCGTGAACTCTCACATGTCCGGTTACGTAGCACGCACCATTTGAAGCATTGGACGTCGTGCAGATATCACGCTTTTCAGAACGTTGGACATATTTACTTATGCAGATACCACGCTCTTCGAGCATTAGACATTATTATATATGCAGATTGCTCCAAGATAGGGGGGCATATGTGGCATATACTAGCTAGTCATGATGATTGGTGAATTACGTCAGCATATGTCTAGCCTACACTTCCCATACGCACTAAGTTGTCCTCAAAATGCATTCACTTAGGAGGTTAGTTCACCCTGATTTATTTTACTCGATATTTATATTATGGCATGTACTATTTGTATCTTGTTACGTCCCTTTGAGGACCTGGTTTTCTTCCAGGTTATTTGAGCAGTTTGGATGAGGCTTAATCTAGTGGTATGATGGACAACCTTGTAGGTATCATTATATCTTTCCTCTATTATAGTTATGTACTATTTCCAATTGTGACTCTGCTATTGTAGCCTAGTATTTATAGGCCTATATTATTCTCTTGGTCTATTCGGACGGTTGTATTATTGGGCTGCAGACTAATAATGCGTACTATTCTTTCTTGAGATTTTATTTACCATGGATTGAGATTTAGTTTAGTTGTTGGATTTTAGAAATAGATATTTAGCTGGATCACTTAACCTTGGACAGCGTAAGTACACTTCGTCGGGCCCATTAAATTAGAAAGCCCTACGGAGTCATACCAGCTGGCCATTGCCACGTGTCTGGTCTCATACATTTTAGGACTGGGGCGTGACATAAACCCTTTAGCTACTGTTGTCACGACCCGTACCCAAAAAATTGAGCATGAGTCATGGGTACGTCCAGCCTACGCCGCTGAATCGGCGGTAGAACACTGTCTACGTCCGTTCTAGGTCACACTATCTATATCTCACAAAACCTGTCAAGATAACCTCTCCAAAAGGAGGGCAACCACGCAATATATATAACTCAATCACAATAACTAGGGGAAGAGTAAAAGCATGATAAGATATCACAAAGAAACAAGAACCAAAGAGAGCAAGTACAATATCCAATATACAGTCCAAGTCTAAAGTCTACAACTTTTCACAGCAGCAAAATAATAAATACAGTCATCCAAAATAGCAACTGGGAACAACCCAGGAAAACCCACCTAGCTAAACTAAGGTGCTAACTGTGTCTCCTCGACGGGCTCCTCCTCAATCTCCGGGTCACAACACTCCTTGACACCCGGCCCGTAGAAGGTCGGGCAAAAATCCTCAGGATCCTCTGGAAAAAATATGCCCAGTCAGGACTGGAGCGAAGTACATAACTCTGAAAGCAACTCCAAATACATGGTAAGGTGTATATGACTAGCAATAGAAAAGTATACAAGATGCACAGGAAAGTAAATACATGGTGGAACAGATAAAGTAACTGCAATATAAAACTAGGGAACAATACAAGTAGTAGAGAAGTAACTGTATGTGAGAAAATAGGAATACTAGCTAAGTGCCTTGAGCACAAGTTCGTTATGTGATCGGCTTAGGTTGCACATGAATAATCTATGATAACTCCGTTATGCATGAGTTGCATAACCGATATACACATGAATACTGTTTGGCTTTGATCACATAACCAACTCCTACTCCCCTCCCCCACTAATACTCTTGGATCCAACCACGACATGCTACGTACATGATAAATAACTCGCGCACATGAAGACGAGAGCACACGAAGCACATAATAGCACATGAGAATCAATACCCGAAGCACATGATGAAATACACGTGATAGAGTACCCGTTGAACACGGTAAGGGGGATAACATCTCATGACGGGATCCAACTAGTACCAGCTCATGAAACAATGTGTCAGAATCAAGTATTACAGTTCTAGAACAGGTGATATATACGCTATCATAAAATAGAAACAATCAGAGGTAGGTACTCGCCTGTAGTCCTGAGCAACTGGTGAGGATCGAGATCCGGACTGGCGTCGCAAGAACCTATTACGAAAAACAAGGTTAAATGGGGTTCTAAAGAGTTAAACTGATATAAAATAACTAAAAATAAGCTTCTAGGGTTATTCTAGGTCGAACGGGTCAAACCGGTGAAATTTGGATCAAAAAGTCAACCCAGGGTCCAAAAAGTCAACTCTTGGTCAAAACTAGGTCAAACATTGACTTTTGCGGTCAACGGGGACAATTATGGTCAACGCTAGTGTTTGATGATAAAAAAAATGAAACTAGGTTTATACGAAACCTTTTCTTTGTTTACAAACAAGAAAAAAAGTAGTACACTTAATCCTATACGAGGATGTTACGTACAATAAAAATAATTCTGGGGAAAAATTGCTATAGGAGTCTGATCTGCGGTCGATCACTTTGTCCCTTGGACCACACGATGGCGAAGAAGTGCTGTAGAAGAAGAAGAAGCTTCAAAGGTTGCAAGTGGGATTGAATTCTCGTTGTCGAAGTTGTCAATCGACACTCTCTGTCTATGCTCTCTCTCTCTCTCTCTTTTGATTCGATCTCTGATCTTGATCCCTTTCCTTCCACCCCCGTCTCCTGTGACCGGAGATCTCTATTTATAGAGCTCAGTCACAGTAACTGTCCAGTCGACGTAGAAGCCAAACTGTGAAGAAAGTGGCACTCTTTACGCGACGGTTATAATAACTGCTACCCATGTCTGAATGATCTCCTAAATTCGCGTATGACGCGTGTCCCATTATGAGATAACACGTATAACCGCTCTTTGAAGATCACGGCATGCAATCCACGTAGGTAACTGCTCCTTGCGTAAAGATGGTTGGCATAAAAGCCAAATAACTGTCTTGTTGGCGTAAAAGCCAAATTGTTGTCTTGTTGGCGTAAAAGCCAAATAGCGTAAAGCTTGATACTGCATGCATAATAGATAACCAACGTAAAACTAGCCAATTATCCTTTCTGACTGTGGTCTTGAGCGTATTCTGGGCTAAATAGCCTTATCACGTACCTTTGCAAATATAGCCTGAGTTGGCATATTTCGAGAAGATAACATACGGCGTACTCCTATAGTTAAAAATAGTCTGGTTGGCGTAAAACGCAAGGATGGTGATGTGAGCGTATTAGTCACAGTTTTAGCTCTCCCAGTCATTAAAAATAGAACAAAATCTCGTACATTAAATGCAGAGATCTGCCCCCATATCGTGCATTAAATGCAGAGATATGCCTCAAGCTTTGTACGAGAGACAGCTTTTGACGTGGCGTCTGATTTCGTCTCATATTGAGCGTAAGGACTCACTTCTGCCCATGTAGAATAGGCAGCGTATTCCTTGAATGCGTAAAAATGACTTGTATCAAGGATTTGTCACTAAACGACATCATGTGCCTCTGTGTAGAATTATTATTACAGTCGTCCTCTCGATCGTCGTGCAGTACTCTTTGTCATGATTCAGGTTCACTGTTTTGTTTGACAGGTTCATTCGAGGAATACGAAAAGTTCCTCGTACAATTTCATACTGCATTAAAAGCAGACATATTTTACGCCGTAGGGAGGTGTAGCAACCTTTTACGCCTAAACAGTCTTGAAGTGCTGCTTTAAGCGGGCATCTCTGAAGTCATATTTTATGCCACACAGCGCTGAAGCTCTGTTTTACGCGGGCTTCATGTATGTTTGGGGTTTTACGCGTATAATTTCCCAGCATATTTTTTATGCTTCTACAAGACCCCCTTCAAAGTTTTTAAAACTTGAACAAGTTTTGAAATACTTTGAAAAAGAAGCATGAAAGAGAGTTTTGACACGGGAATGAATATCCTGCTAGAGGTAATATGGACGCTGTAAAATATGACTCTGTGGGGATAGTGGAGAGACGTAGTTCAGATAAATTGGATGTGAACTGATCGTTTCCATTGCGGGCATCCCACCGGGTTTTTTTTTTTTGGACCTATTACTTCTTGTGCACGAGAGTTCAAGTAATAAGTTTAGGACAAGCCCTGCCAGAGGTAATATGGACGTGGCAGTTTTTATAGAACTAACACCACTGGCGTACTTAGAGTTAAGTACGGGTGCTAAGTTAAGATGACAACCGATATCAGAGGTAATATGGACATGATAATCGATAGCCAAAACTCGGAAGGTTTGCTCAGAGGTAATATGGACATGACAAACTCAGCCTTAGAGAAATATTATGACAGCAGTTCAGAGGTAATATGGACATGAACTAATGTCCGAAGAATTCATTGAGGAGTGATTTGTTGAGTGTGGTCTACCCGAACATGGAGATAGACCAAAGGATCGTTCCACAGGGGAGATTGATGAGACGATAGCTCAGAGGTAATATGAACATGGCTGGTTATGAATAGTCACTGCGGGAGTGTGCGAGTAGACCTAAGGATTGCTTTCCTGGGGAGATTTTGATGATCCACCATCCATTGCGTATCCGGGACTCTCGGATACGGATGATGGCTCTTTACCAGAATTTGTAACGAAGGAGAAAATATTGCACATAGGCACTTGCTAGGGATGCCAAATTGTTGAACATATAATAGAATATGATTCTCGATCTTTGACGATCGAGAAAATATTGCATGTAGGCACTTGCTGGGGATTATGAAGAACCAATAGTCGATTGGTATATCCGGGTTGTGGACTTATTACCCATGGCGTACCTTAAGTACAGATAATAAACTGAAGTGACTAGCACTACCAGGGGTTATGCGAACGTGATAGTAGAAAGTCGAAGAGAAAAACTTTTACTCAGAGGTAATATGGACATGGAAAAGTTCTAAAAATATCTTACTCAGAGGTAATGTGGACGTGGTTGTTTGATGATAAACAAAAAAATTTGAAAGTAGGTTTATACGAAACCCTTTCTTTGTTTACAAACAAGAAAAAAAGAAGTAACAAGAAAAAAAGAAGTACAATTAATCCTATACGAGGATGTTAAGTACAAAAAATTATTCTGGGGAAAAATTTCTATAGGAGTCTGATCTGCGGTCGATCACTTTGTCCCTTGGTGTAAACACCCTATATTTTTAGTTTTTTTAAAATCAATTTTTGGAATTAATATGCATTTTTTCAGGAATTTACATAGGCCCTGTAGTGAGTTTATAATTTTTAATTGCCAATAAATAACATTAAAATGAAATAAAAATATGATTTTATGGTGTAAAATAGAAAACCGGACTTAGGATAATTTTCTGGGATTTTATTGGGTCTCAGACCTATTTTTAAAAGCCTAAAAACTAATTTCTAATTAAATTAATTTATTATTATTATTATTATTATTTACTGTTATTATTATTTTATTTTATTTTTACTGTTTTGGGCCCGGCCCGGCCCAGTGGGCCGAGCCCGTTAGAACCCAGCCCAGCCCAGCCTCACACACCCTAGCGGGTCGGGCGGGTCCGCCCAACCCGGACCCGCGCCCGACCCGCATCTCCCTCACCCTCTCCCCTGTCACTCCCACGCCGCCCAAAATTCCCGCCGCCCGCCGGAAAAGGCGCCGCCACGACCGCCTCCCCCTCCGAACCCCTCGCCCAATTCGTCCCCGGCCAACCCTCGCCCCAGCCCCCTATAAATACCCCAACCTCCTCCTCCTCCCTCATCTTCCCCTACCCAAGCCCTAACGCCGGAACCCTAGATCCGACCCCTCCCCTGGCCGCTGCCCTCCGCCTCCCAACCGCCGTGAGCCACCCCAGCAAGCACCCTCGCCGGTGAGCCCCACAGAACCGCCACCTCTCCCTTCCTCTTCTTCCTTCTCCTCCCGCAGACGACCCCTCCGACGCTGCCTCCGGCCGCAACAGCCGGCCGCCTGTCCAGCGCCCGCTCCGGTGCGCCGCCGCCGACGACCTCGACCGCCTCCGCTGCCCCCAGCCCTCTCCGGCGGTCCTCCGGCCACCGCAGCGTGTCCTAGCCCTAGCCCTAGGCCGGACATAGCGTGGACACAGCGTCCAAGACACGAACTCGAGTGTCGACACGAAAACCCCGTTTCGTGAAGCCCTGTTCAGGTACTCCTAATTTCCTCCTCGTAGCTCGAAATTCGATTCCGTAAATTTTTACGCGAAGCCTGTATAACCCTCTCGGTGCCCGGACAAACCGCTCGGGGCATCGCGTCCTATGGTGATCGTACACTGTGATCCAAAAACAGGAAAAAAAACCAGACCCTATTTCACCCCGGAACTGAGTACGCCCCGCCAAACGGGACGACTTGGTCGCGTGCGGTCTTCACAGATACGTGCGCCTCATCGATACGGACGTATAGGATTTTGCGGAAGCTGATTCGGGTGTGCGTGCACACCGGAATCAACGCGTATCCGCGGACATCGCCCCGTATCCGCCTTTTCTGCAATTCACCCTAACTTCGTGCACACACGTCAGATCGAGACGAAACTTGCGCCATCGGACTCGTAGCGATACGCTGGTCCTGTGGGTCAAGTTTGGTCCGATTCTGAGAACGTTGACAAAATCGCGTGTCGTGGGCCCCACAGGCCCCGCTCGACGGGCGATTTCGTGATCGGCTCATCGGAATTCAAATCTGAAAGTTTCGTTGGGTTCGTATCAACGTTCCTGACCTGTTGACACTAAGTTTGGTGAATTTGGAGACCGTTGACCCTGACACGTTTTTCGGTGCAAAGCGGGCCCACCGGCGGACCCCGTTTTGGGCCGAAATTGCCGTTTTTGCCCTTGTCTCCAAATTGGACCCAAGGACAGACGATCCTAGCTGTTTGACACCTTCTGAGCATGATGGTACTGTTTATTTCAGCTTTCGGAGACATCTCTGGAAATTTCCGAAACCAGGACCTAAGTGGAATTCAAACTTCAGGCAAGTGCACCTTGCCAAACTTGCAGTCATTATTTTCATATTTACTGTAAGAATACTCTGCTGGATTTCTTGTGCAAATTTATATAAACTGATTTAAACTGCTTAACCTAGGGAACGTATGACGTACCTAGTGTCCGATCATAGTCGGGTGCCGACACCGTACGCGGTGTTGGGTTCGTCATTTAGAGATGGATTTACGATCCCCTTACTTTGTACTTGACCTATCAAGTACCCTACAACCCAGGACACTTGACACTATCATGGACAGAATCCTTCTGAGATATTCGTGGTGATTCTGTATAGGATACAGGACTTGCTAGAGACAGTTATTTATAGACAGTATGACTTGTTGCATTAGTCATAATCCCGCTGACATGGACATGAGACGTTATGGTCATGGCTTGCGTGATTACATTGGGTGGGGAGAGACACACAGGCTACTGGATGTTCTATATATATATCTACTATTATTGTGAGGTTGTAGACTCTCCAGCAGAGCTAGACCCTTTACGTGTTATTACTGCTACCGGCTCCCCGACACAGAGCTTGTAGCGGTCTCAACCTGAGTACTAGTGTTGCTCTTATTTGCATATCACATAGATGGTTACTTAGTTTACCCTGCTGTTCATTTATTTATTGCACTGCTTATTCAATTGGCTTGTTTTATTTGTGCCTTGCTATGTCCACTGAGGACCTGGAATGGATTATGTCCCCAGGTTTAGCTGAGGAGCAGTATCCCGAGGTATACGGGACCGGAGCTGAAGCTATTGTTGGAGCTGAACCGAACACTGAAGACGAGGTGACTGCCGAGGACTTCTCCTGAGTGCCTGTTCCAGTACTCATTTATTTCATGCTATCTCTTTTGTTCGTGGCCTATAGAGCCAGTTTATTCAGACTTAAGTCGGATTGTTTCTCCGACTGACTTGCTGTGATTTGTTGTTGCTACTTATTTTCATTCAGTATGCAGTTTATTTCTTTATCTTTATGGATGAGATTAGTATGACTTGTGTAGTAGACCTTATTTACAGCTTAAGTACGCCCTGATGGTTCCATTAAATTGGGTTATCCATCGGTGCGTGCTGCTGGCCATTGCCACGCATCTCCAGTCCCTCGGCATTTTGGGACTGGGGCGTGACACTTGGACCACACGATGACGAAAAAGTGCTGTAGAAGAAGAAGAAGCTTCAAAGATTGCATGAGGGATTGAACTCTCGTTGCCAAAGTTGTCAATCAACACTCTCTGTATGTGCTCTCTCTCTGATCTCCACCCTTTTGTCTCTTGGATTATCTCTCTTGATTCCGATATTTTTCTCCTGTGATCGGAAGTCTCTATTTATAGAGCTCAGTCACAGTAACTATCTAGTCGACGTAAAGGCCAAACTGTGGAGAGAGTTGCACTCTTTACGCGGCGGTTATAATAACTGCTACCCATGTCTAAATGATCTCCTGAATTCGCGTGTGACGCGTATCCCATTATGAGGTAACGTGTATAATCGCTCATCGAAGATCACGACATGCAAGCCACGTAGATAACTGCTCCTCGCGTAAAGATGGTTGACGTACAAGCCAAATAACTGTCTTATTGGCGTAAAAGCCAAATAGTTATCTTGTTGGCGTAAAAGCCAAATAGCTGTCTTGTTGGCGTAAAAGCCAAATAGCTGTTCTGTTGGCGTAAAAGCCAAATTTTGCGTAAAGCTTGATGCTGCATAAATAGGTAACCAGCGTAAACCTAGCCAATTATCCTTTCTGACTGAGGTCTTGAGCGTATTCTGGGCTAAATAGCCTTATCATGTACCTTTGCAAATATAGCCTGAGTTGGCGTATTTCGAGGAGATAGCATACGGCGTACTCCTATAGTTGAAAATAGCCTGGTTGGCGTAACATGCAAGGATGGTGATGTGAGCGTATTAGCCCTAATTTTAGCTCTCCCAGTCATTAAAAATAGAACAAAATCTCGTGCATTAAATGCAGAGATCTGCCCCCATCTCACACATTAACTGCAGAGATATGCCTCGAGTTCTGTACAAAGAACAGCTTTTGACGTGGCGTCTGATTTCGTCTCATCTTGAGCGTAAAAACTCATTTCTGCCTGTGTAAAATAGGCAGCGTATTCCTTGAATGCGTAAAAATGACTTGTATCAAGGATATCTCACTAAACGACAACCTGGGCCTCTGTACATAATCATCATTACAGCCGTCCTCTCGATCGTCGTGCAATACTCTTTGTCAGGAGTCAGGTTTACTGTTTTGTCTGACAGGTTCATTCGAGGAATACGAAGAGTTCCTCGTACAACTTCACGCTGCATTAAAAGCAGACATAGTTTACGCCGGAGTATAACAACCTTTTTACGCCAAAATAGCCTGGAAGTGCTGCCTTACGCAGGTTATTTTGGAGCTCTGTTCTACGCTGGATAGCGTTGAAGCTCTGTTGTACGCCAATAGCTCTGAAGTCATATTTTATGCCACACAGCGCTGGAGCTCTGTTTTATGCGGGCTAAAAATATGTCACGCTCCAGTCCCAAAATACGTAGGACTAGGTCACGTAACCATGCCAGCTGGCCCGTATATATGGCAACTCCAATATATGGAAACCATATATACGTGCGTACGCTGTATAATGAACAATAATTCATAAGTGGTAAAACTAATTACAAGTCACAGGGTAATATCTAAATCTCATCCACAGAGTCAAATATACATGAATAACTAATAACCAAGTAACTAGATCTCAATATAAAGTAACTAGAGGAAGACAGTCGGATGGAAACAAATCCACTGCCAAAATAGAATATAAAAGGAACTAGATACACACCATATAAGAATATCTGACAATCACGAGGCTCGAAGAGAAGACCTCCTCGGGATATACGTAACATGCCTGGATCTGCTCTCCTGCGAATGCTCAAGAACATATACACCTGGCAGGGGACCAGGTCCTCAGAGGGACATAGCAAGATACATAAAAATAACATGCCATAATGTAAATACTGAATAAATAAAGGGGTGTGCTAACCATCTAAGTGAATGCAATTTAAAGACCTTGTAGTACGCATGGGAATGTGTGGGCTAGACATATGCTGACGTAATTCATCAATCGTTATGACTGGCTAGTATATGTGTTATATGCCCCCGATCACACGGGTAACTCTGCAATCGTCCATCCCTGCAGAGCATGGAATGAAGGATAAAACAGGAATACCCCATCCTCCTCGGAGCATGGTAATGGGAACAAGAAAACCAATACCCCATCTCCGAGTAGCATGGTAACTCGCTATATATACCGTAATCCCCATCTCCGAAGAGCATGGTAACTTGAGTATATATCAGGGGGGTGTCCCATACGCCTACTAGATATCTTTCCCGCCCAATGTAGATGTACAAATCTTGAAGACGACGTGGACATCTCATCAGTGATGCAAGTCTCTATGAAATAAACAACTGAGCTAAATACCGCTACACGTGTTGCTCACACTGATGGCCAGTCGTGCATGAGGCACGCGTCCCTACATGTACTCACTCTGTGACGTGTAATGATACGTGTCAAGGCCTGGGAAGTTATATCAATAACTTCACAACTTTTAGGTGGGTCTACTAGACACTAGGTCAGACACAAGTCCTAACGTCAACGCCATCGTTGACTGCACCCGAGTCTGCTCGGACG
This sequence comes from Iris macrosiphon, assembly GCA_036927795.1. Classification (NCBI taxonomy): domain Eukaryota; kingdom Viridiplantae; phylum Streptophyta; class Magnoliopsida; order Asparagales; family Iridaceae; genus Iris; species Iris macrosiphon. The sequence goes on from JAYESA010000006.1 coordinate 28,227,701, forward strand.
CGCACATTTATATAATATTAAAATAAATAAACATGTAACTAACAATAACTGAAATTAAACAGTACAACAAGGCAAGGTATACTTGCCTGGCAAGAGAGCTGCAAATATGTAACGTCCCGATATCAAGTACCAAGTGTCAGAAACTATGATCTCAGAATGAATGTCTCCGGATATTAAAATAAACATCACTAACAATCTCAGAAAATATCAAATAGCTAGAAACGCCTGTCCTTTCGTCCAATTTGGACACGGGCAAAAATGACAGTTTCTGGTCAAAGCGGGGTCCACATGTGGGCCGCTTTGCACCGGAAAATGTGCCAGGGTCAAAGGTCTCCAAATTTGCCAAACTTAGTGTCAACAAGTCAGGAACGATGATACGAACCCAACGGAACTTTCAGAATTGGATTCCGATGAGCCAGTCACAAAATTGCCCGTCAAGTGGAGCCTGTGGGGCCCACGATACGATTTTTTGCCAACGTTCTTAGAATCGAACCAAACTTGGCTTACAGGACCAGCGTATTGCTACGAGCCAGATGGCGCAAGTTTCGTCTCGATCCGACGTGTGTACACAAAGTTGCAGCATGTTCCAGAACTTACGGATATGGGGCGGTGTCGGCGGATACGCGTTGATTCCGGTGTGCACGCACATCCAAATCAACTTCTCCGAACTCCTACACGTCCGTATCAACGTCGCGCACATTTTGGTAAAGACCGCGTGAGACCAAGTCGTCCCGTTTGGTGGGGCGTACTCAGTTCTGGGGTGAATCGGGTCATTATTTTTCCTGTTTTTGGATCGCGGTTCGATCGCCACAGGACGCGATGCTCCGAGCGGTTTGCACGGGCACCGAGGGGGTCACACAGCCTACGCGATGCAATTGACGGAATTGAAAACAGAGCTACGAGGTGATAGAACGGGTTACCTGAACAGGGCTTCGTGGAAACTGAATTCCGCGTGTCCGTGAGTCGTCTTGACACAAGATTTATGTCCTGGACGTGTCCGGGCCGTGTCCAGCTGCTGTGTCCGGTTCTGCTCGAGTCGGGGTCGTCGCGGGGTAGTCCAGAGCTGCTGCGGCCAGGGCTCCGGGGTCGTCGGCTCGTCGACGGAGGATCTGGGTCGTGTGGCGGAGGACGGAGCTCGAGGAAGAGAAGAGGGAAGGAGATGGGGCTCTGGCGGAGGAGAGAGTTGGCTCGCCGCGGTGGTTCACCGTGGTGGAAGGGCGGTGGAGAGGCTGCTCGGGGAGGCTGTGCACAGGAGTCGGGGTCGGCTTCGGTCGTCGAGGGGGAATGGAGGAGATGGTGATGATGGTGGTGGTGGTGATGGAGGGAAGAGGGAGGCTGGGGGTCAGGGTCGTGGGGGTGGAGGAGAAGGGGGTGGTGGGTCGAGGGTGGCCACTGTCGAGGCCGGTGGGGGAGAAAGAGGTTGGCGTGGGTCGACGGATCCAGTCGAGTGGGGAAGAGGGGAGAAGACGGGGAACAGGGAGGGGTGGTGGTGGTGATTGGAGGAGGAGGTGGAGGAGGTCGGGAAGGGCGGCGCTGAGCTCGCCGACGGGGGTCGGGCCGACGAGGTCGGGGAAGGGGGAAGTGGAGGAGGAACGGGGAAGAAGAAGAGAGGGGCTGAGGAGAAAGGGGCCAGCGGGGGGGGGGGGGGGGGGCTCGCTGCGGGCGGAGGGTGGCCCGCCGTGGGCTCGCCGCGGGGGCGGAGGTCGCGGGCGACTCCGGCGATGGGCTCGCTGCCGGGGGGGGGTGGCGGCTGAGCTGGGTAGGGTTAGGGTTAGGGTTAGGTTTTTCTTTTTCTTTTTCTTTTAATTTCTTTTATTTTATAGAATTATTTTAAGGGTAAAAATGTAATTTACATTTAAGATATTTACTTAATGTAAATACATCGAATCTGGACTTCTTTTGGAATGGACGGTGCACGTTCACCGGCCAATCAGGGGGTGACACCTCACAAGGTAATTTACAGAAAAGTGCCTATAATTTTGTAAATTGCGCAGAGGTCCTATTTTGGGAAATTGTGCAATTACGAAATTGTTTGGGAAAAACACCTGATTTCTGAAATTACTAAAATTTACAGAATTGGGGAAAATTGCTGTGCGAGGGTCCCGAGGGGTGGGGGTGAGTCTGGGCAGGGACTGGGCCTGGTTTTGGGGTGATAAGGGCCATCGTATTTATTTAATTAATAAATACTGCGCACGGTGTTCTCTAATTATTTAGAGGCAGGTAGGGCCATAATTTTTCTACGGTGTCAATATACTAAATGTAGTATACTCAGTGTAGAATATTAACGTATTTTTGTTTGGGCAAAACAGGTGCATGTTGGGCCTCTAATCTCTATTGGAACAGGGATGGGTACAGATCTAGGAATTTAATTACGCGCGTTTGTAACGATATTTGTGTGTCTCAAACGAGGCTCATTTCAGCACATCTGTGAGTTGCACAAAGTTCAGGAAAATAGTCTGGTATATCTAGGACAAGTATGTAAACTTTGTTCGGGGATAACAGTCGAGGTAGAGCTCCAAATAATTAGGTGATGGACAGGTGCACAAGTCAACAGGATATGTAGGAAAAATTAAATTAAAATATTGCCATAAATCCTAAATTGTGAAAAAAATATTCCTAAAATACAGGTGTCCCATACGCCTACTAGATATCTTTCCCGCCCAATGTAGATGTATAAATCGTGAAGACGACGTGGACATCTCATCAGTGATGCAAGTCTCTATGAAATAAATAACTGAGCTAAATACCGCTACACGTGTTGCTCACACTGATGGCCAGTCGCGCATGAGGCACGCGTCCCTACATGTACTCACTCTTTAACGTGTAATGATACGTGTCAAGGCCTGGGAAGTTATATCAATAATTTCATAACTTTTAGGTGGGTCTACTAGACACTAGGTCAGACACAAGTCCTAACGTCAACGCCATCGTTGACTGCACCCGAGTCTGCTCGGACGCGCACATTTATATAATATTAAAATAAATAAACATGTAACTAACAATAACTGAATTTAAATAGTACAACAAGGCAAGGTATACTTGCCTGGCAAGAGAGCTGCAAATATGTAACGTCCCGATGTCAAGTACCAAGTGTCAGAAACTATGATCTCATAATGAATATCTCCGGATACTGAAATAAACATCACTAACAGTCTCAAAAAATATCAAATAGCTAGAAACGCCTGTCCTTTCGTCCAATTTGGACACAGGGGCAAAAATGACAGTTTTTGGTCAAAGTGGGGTCCACATGTGGGCCGCTTTGCACCGGAAAATGTGCCAGGGTCAAAGGTCTCTAAATTCGCCAAACTTAGTGTCAACAAGTCAGGAACGATGATACGAACCCAAAGGAACTTCCAGAATTAGATTCCGATGAGCCGGTCACAAAATTGCCCGTCAAGTGGAGCCTGTGGGGCCCACGATACGGAATTTTGCCAACGTTCTTAGAATCGAACCAAACTTGGCTCACAGGACCAGCGTATTGCTACGAGCCCGATGGCGCAAGTTTCGTCTCGATCCGACGTGTGTACACAAAGTTGCAGCATATTCCAGAACTGACGGATACGAGGCGGTGTCGACGGATACGCGTTGATTCCGGTGTGCACGCACATCCAAATCAACTTCTCCGAACTCCTACACGTCCGTATCAACGTCGCGCACGTTTTGGTAAAGACCGCGTGCGACCAAGTCGTCCCGTTTGGCGGGGCGTACTCAGTTCCGGGGTGAATCGGGTCGTTGTTTTTCCTGTTTTTGGATCGCGGTTCGCGATCGCCACAGGACGCGATGCTCCGAGCGGTTTATACGGGCACCGAGGGGGTCACACAGCCTACGCGATGCAATTGACGGAATTGAAAACAGAGCTAGGAGGTCATAGAACGGGTTACCTGAACAGGGCTTAGTGGAAACTGAATTCCGCGTGTTCGTGAGTCGTCTTGACACAGGATTTGTGTCCTGGACGTGTCCGGGCCGTGTCCAACTGCTGTGTCCGGTTCTGCTCGAGTCGGGGTCGTCGCGGGGTAGTCCTAGTTGTGATTGAGTATTCCTCTATCTTCCTAGTATCCTATGTCCTATATCCTATCGCAGGCTCGTAGTAGTACAATTAAGTCATCGCACTACCACGACATCGCAATATTGCGAAGCCTGACCTGCATGGGCCACCACTAAAAATGTGTCATGACCCGCACCCGGTGTAGGGATACAAGTCGGGAACAACGCCCAGCCTACGCCGCAACATCGGCGGTAGAACGCTGTCTTGGTCAACTATACTATCTAATTATCTCACTATAAAGCATAAACCTCCAATAATATCTCAACTCCAAGAAGAGAGTAATCAACTTAATTCAACACAATACTCAATCACATTTCTATGGCACGAGAAGATATCACAGAAGTCTAACATAACTAAGCAGTTAAAAATATAACAACAACAAATAGAAATAATATCCAAACACAAATATATGCCGGAAACAAATCCGGTACCAAAATGCTAAAGAGAACTAATTATGTTAACTAGTGAATCCGGCTAAATCTCTCGACAGTCACTCCAGAACTAGTGGGTCCAAGTCTGCACCATCTATAGGCTGAGGTCCATAGTATGTCGGACACCAATCTCCCGGATCCTCTGAAAAATATTTTCCAGCCAGGAATGGAGCGAAGTACAACCCAATAGCAGTTCCAATTAATTGACAAAAACTATAAAGCAGTAGAATAGAAGATACTATCTATGATGAGGATATAACTGATAATCAAGAACAATGAGAGAATAGGCAATACTAACAACAGAATATAATCAATGCGTACAAGAATAAAGGAATGAACTATAATGTCAGAATAGAACAAGGTAATCAATGAACTGAATAATGGAATCTATAATAACTATGTGATTTGAGATACTAACTAAATATGTGATCGGCCTGGGAGATTCAATAATTACACTAAGGAGCTAACTCAACCATACGTAAATTGCATGGTTAGTTAGTAGCCAATGATTACACTACTAGCCAATAGTTTCTTGATCACATATTTAATTGGTATTTCCCCCGCCCCGACTGATATGATGGATCGAATCATGACACGTTACTAGCCAATGTATCCAATGTTTAATCTACAATATTCAATGTTATCCAATACCAACAAGGACAGTATCCGATACCATCTCCATAATCAAGGTAACATCCCATGACTAACGATCCAATAACAATACCAATCCGTGTACCATCGTGTCAAGAATCATAAGTAACATTTCTAAATACTTGAATTATAGTGGTAATCAAATAATGAAAACTATCAGAGAATGTACTCGCCTGTGGTCCAGAGCAAATGATAAAAAATGATGTCCGAACTGGTGTCACAGACCTATATATGAAATATTGCATTAATACAAGTTTTTGGGAAGAGAAATAAATTAAACTAGTCAACTTTCTAGGTCATAAAGTCATTTCTAAGTTAAAAGTCAAACTAGGTCAACTATAAGTCAACTATGGTCAACTATAGTCAAATTATGGTCAACTACCTATTTCTATGTTGCATGAGTCTAACTCAAAGATATTGGGCTCACACACTATGAATCTAGGCCATACAAACTAAATCTTAGGATACTAAGATACCGTATCTCAGGATACGCAAACAAGGGATAAATATAACACATATGTACATATCAAACAATATTATATATATAAAATCCTAATTACAAATGCTAAATGGATACCTTGGTTTCGAACCAACTTGGTATCACAATACTAAACCTCTATCTTGATATCCAAACCCAATACCTTGATTATCCTCCAATACCTTGATACTTACCTTGGCATCTCAAGGTAAATTCAAAACCTTATTTATACTAACTACCCAACAATAATTATAAACTACTATGCATTAAATATTTATATAATTCTATATACCTTATTTTAGTCATCTTAATACCAACCCATAATTAGTTTACAACTATCATATTACTTATGCCAATACCTACTACTCATACCTTGGTATATCTTGATACTTACCTTGATATCTCAAGGCAATTGCCAAAATCTCATATATATACTAACTACCCATCAATAATTACATATATCAATCCAATATAACTCTAGTATGTACTAATAGAATAATACTAACTACCAACTACACACTAACTATTAATACATATATACGTACATACATACCTACAAATATATAATATATAAAAAATACTCATAACAATTGATAACTAAAGTATACTAATTATTCTAATAAATTTATATGCTACAACTAAATATATACATATATAGTATACTATAATACAAATAGCAATTAGGAACATATTTATATATATATTAATTACCATATATATATATATATATATATATATATATATATATATATATATATATATATATATATATATATATATATATATATAACCCACCATATATATTTATACAATATATATTTAAATACATATATATAACCCATAATATATATATTTATACAATAAACATATAAAACTATATATAACTATACATACACTTATACATAGTAAATTGTATAAAATACCACATAGTAACATACACACACATATAGTAATATGTATATATAACTATACATATATGTATACATATATATAATCATATAATAATATAAATACATAACAATATATAATATAACTATATATATAACCACATATAAATATATCTACTATATTATATATACATATGCTACCACTTATAAATATATATCTACATACATATATATATATATATAAATAATCATATATAAATAATCTAATTACTTAATTAAACATACACATATATTATATAAAATATATACATATATTTACATTCCTAACATATATTATAACATATATATTAATGCATGTAGAAGAAAGCTACATAATATATATTCTATTAATACATATATAATACATAGATCTATGATACAATAAACACTATAATAAATATACATAATACATATATAATATATATAGATACATACACAATTATAATTCAAGAATTAAAGCACAATTAATTAGATCTACACATAAACACATAATAATTGGAGCGTATCACACCGTATCCCACTAGATCTGGGATACGCATGCGACACGAGTCCACCACACATCCAATTTCACCCCGAAGGACACAAACAAATCACATATAATATTTATGAACAAAACAAAGTGTCAAATATAGATCTATGTGTCCGTGTCAAAATACGACATGTACAAAGTCCCGTGTTGGAGGAAAACCCCCCAAAACAACATGTATCACCAAATTGTTGGGATACGACCTACATGTACCCAATTATGGATACGACACTAGCCCCAAACACATAAACATATGCCAAATTAATCTATAGGATCAATTGACATACACAACAAAAGTTATTTTCGGAATTCCCCCAAAATTGACACAAAAAGCACCATAACTTTCTCCATAGGTCTCCTATGAACACAAAACCAAATCCTATGGGTAGTACATACATATGGGTTGATTATTCATGATTAAATCTCATATTTAGAAGCTATTTTAAGGGAAAAAACTGAATTATACTTATTGGGAGATGGATTCCCAATAAAACCTCCAAAATTGGTGAAATTGGCCTCCAACTTGTAGATCCTTGCTACTCTTTGTAGATTCTTGCTTCCTTCTTCTAAATCCTTGCTCTTCTAGTCTCCAATGGTGATTTGGGAAGTAATTTGGTGGAAATTTGGTAGGGATTTGATGAAATTTGGTTGAGGGAAATTCTAGATCTAGATTTAGAATGAAAAATGAAGAGAGAGAAAGTTTTCATCCCCTTTATATAGGCCTCACTTGCCCCCTCCCTCAAGCTACTATGTAAAGTCTAAAATACCCCTTGGGGCCTCTCATGAAAAAATTAATTAAGGAGGGAAGCTTCTAGTCTAATGGTTTAATTAATTTAATCATCCTCCTAATTAATGGGCTTTCTAGTTGGGCTCAATTCTAACAATTAAAATATGTTGGTCCATGAGTCTAAACTAAACTAGTTAGGTCCACTAACACAAGTCCAAAAAAAATAAATCTAAATGCTAATAATAAATAAATAAATATTTAACATGCACAATATTTAATTTATTATAAAATGACCAAAATACCCTTTTCTAGAAGTGACAGCCGGTGGGGGAGAAAGAGGGCGGCGTGGGTCGACGGATCCAGTCGAGTGGGGAAGAGGGGAGGAGACGGGGAACAGGGAGGGGTGGTGGTGATTGGAGGAGGAGGTGGAGGAGGTCGGGAAGGGCGGCGCTGAGCTCGCCTGCGGGGGTCAGGCCGACGAGGTCGGAGAAGGGGGAAGTGGAGGAGGAACGGGGAAGAAGAAGAGAGGGGCTGAGGAGAAAGGGGCCAGCGGGGGGGGGGGGGGCTCGTAGCGGGCGGAGAGTGGCCCGCCGCGGGCTCGCCGCGGGGGCGGAGGTCGCGGGCGACTCCGGCGATGGGCTCGCCGCGGGGGGGGGGGGGGTGGGGGGGGGGTGGCTGGCGGCTGAGCTGGGTAGGGTTAGGGTTAGGTTTTTCTTTTTCTTTTTATTTTAATTTCTTTTATTTTATAGAATTATTTTAAGGGTAAAAATGTAATTTACATTTAAGATATTTACTTAATGTAAATACATCGAATTTGGACTCCTTTTGGAATTGACGGTGCACGTTCACCGGCCAATCAGGGGGTGACACCTCGCAAGGTAATTTACAGAAAAGTCCCTATAATTTCGTAAATTGCGCAGAGGTCCTATTTTGGGAAATTGCGCAATTACGAAATTATCTGGGAAAAACACCTGATTTCTGAAATTACTAAAATTTACAGAATTGGAGAAAATTGCTGTGCGAGGGTCCCGAGGGGTGGGGGTGAGTCTGGGCAGGGCCTGGGCCTGGTTTTGGGGTGATACGGGCCATCGTATTTATTTAATTAATAAATACTGCGCACGGTGTTCTCTAATTATTTAGAGGCAGGTAGGGCCATAATTTTTCTACGGTGTCAATATACTAAATGTAGTATACTCAGTGTAAAATATTAACGTATTTTTGTTTGGGCAAAACAGGTGCATATTGGGCCTCTAATCTCTATTGGAACAGGGATGGGTACAGATCTAGGAATTTAATTACGCGCGTTTGTAACGATATTTGTGTGTCTCAAACGAGGCTCATTTCAGCACATCTGTGAGTTGCACAAAGTTCAGAAAAATAGTCTGGTATGTCTAGGACAAGTATGTAAACTTTGTTCGGGGATAACAGTCGAGGTAGAGCTCCAAATAATTAGGTGATGGACAGGTGCACAAGTCAACAGGATATGTAGGAAAAATTAAATTAAAATATTGTCATAAATCCTAAATTGTGAAAAAAATATTCCTAAAATACTGGAATCTGGTCGAGGGGGTTTACAATCTACCCAACTTATAAAAATTTCGTCCTCGAAATTAAAACTAAGCCGGGGTAGAAGTCAAAGTCGGCATAAGATATAATTTAACAAAGTAATTTATATCTTGGTTTACGGATAGGTTCGAAAAATATTTACGCATGTCGTACACACGCTTCCAAGTAGATTCTCCTGGCGCGCCGTGCTTCTATGTCACGCGGACCAAGGGAAATAGACTGATTTCTCAATACCATTTCTCGATGATCAAGGATTTCTACGGCTGCTCCTGATACGACAAGCTCGGCCTAATGGTGATCTCCGAATGGTTGAGAACCTGACTGCTGTCTATCACATACGCCTGAGTTGCGACACATGGAATACAACAAGTATTTCCTCAAGAAGGCAATGATCGTCCTCTTTGAATTCCAAGGGACGATGATGACGGTCTACCCACTACTGTTGTCTGTCTTGCACTGTTCGCAAGTGTCCTTGTATATACTTAACTGTCTCTACGGTGTTGACCACCAGCTCTGGTCACGCGAATCCTTGTCTGGTACAATGCTGACTGGTATGCCGTACAATCTTACGATTTGCCTCATATTAGTAATGTCTCCATAGCTTCAGAGTAATTACGATGGTTGCAAGTTCCAAATTCTTCTCATGCACTTATAATTGTCTGGATGCATCTGTCATTATCTTGTCATCCTGTATTAATACGCATCCCAAACTTTTTCCTGATGCGTCTATAGATCACATAACCGCCTGATCTAGATGGAATAGTTAATACGGTGCTGTAGTCAGTCGCTTCTTCAATTCCTCGAAGGTGGCTTGACACTCGTTGGTCCATAGGAATTCTTAATCCTTACAAGTCAACCTAGTCATAGGTGCTGTTATCCGTTCAGGAGTCAGTCAATTGTTCATCCAGGTGAAATCCATTTTGACTCCTGACAACAAAATGATACATTCTTTATCACAATACTTGGGTTCTGAACTTGACCCAAGTTACGAGGTAAAAATTAAAAATTTGCTGCCTTAGTGATGCAGGTATCAGGAACGTAATAAAACGTAGGTAGGTAGCGAAGGGAATGGTCATTCTAAGGGTAGCACAGTTTTATACTGCAATCTAACCTAATAATAGGGTTTGGTAATTACCCAAGAAACAAACAGAAATGGCTACAGAAACAAACACTATTAGTATTTATTCTAAGCACGAGATTTCGTCTTTCCGAAATAAGGGAAGACGGAAAACAGTAATTAAGAGTTCAAGGGGGAGGTAATAGATTAGAAGTGTGAGGGTCAAGGCGTTTTAAAGAATTCAAGGGGAATTGTCAAGGCAGTTGTGGATTAAAATCAAATTCTGGTAATCCCTATTCACATATTCGTATCAGCATAACTAGGTAGCTGATACGATATGCTCAGACATATCTAGTAGGCAAGTACATTCGTCTACTAATCACTATATATCTCAATCCACGTAAGATAGTTATGCGAAGGGCGAACCAAGTGCACTCTGGTTGATCAGACCGTAATACACTGATTCTGAAATGTATTAGTGTAGTACTCCAATAATACATATCTCAGGAACAAGCTTGATAAAGAATAAGCTTGCAAAACTAGGCTATAATAGCGGCATAAGTCAAAGTAGTACGGTAAATATAAGTACGCTAGATTATGATGTGAGAAATTTCAAACAATTCAAAATCACAAACACTCTGCAGTTATTATTCTAATTTCTTATCTAAGTTGCTAGTTGACCCAAAAGAGGTATGGCCTTCTAAGTTCTATTAATCTTAATGAACACTATAGGTTGTCTGCCTAAAACAGAGATTAAATAATTTGGCGTAATGCATGGCTTCAGGTCTATCCGCGTAAAACAGAGAAGCGTAACGTAGAGCTTCAGGGCTGTCCGCGTAAAAAGTCTGTGCGTAACAGTTTGCGTAAAAGTTTAGGTGAAAGTCTGAGCGTAAAAGTTTTGCGCTAAAAATCTGCGCCTAAACTTAGCGGGCCGTAAAGTCTGGCATACGTTGCAGCGTAAAATTGTACAAGGAGCTCATAAGTTTGTCAGTTGAATTAGTGAATCCTGACGTCTGACAAAAGTACTTGTACAACGATCGAGTGGACGATTGTGATGATGATTTCATGGAGTCCCAGGTTGTCGTTTAGTGACTTTATTGGATACAAGTCATATACGCTCGAGGTGGGACAAAACCAGATGTCCTGTCAAAAGTTGTTTCTTTTTGCACAGGGCTCGAGGCGTATCTCTGCCTTTAATGCATGGGATTTGGTCAAGGCTGGGGAAAGCTAAGGCTATAACAAATACGCTCACACCCTATCATTAGATTCTACGTCTAATCAGGTTACTCTACGCTGGTTATCTATTATTCATGAATCATCAGGTTTACGCAGGGCAGTTACCTATGTGGCTTGCATGACGCAGGATAAGGAAGACTTAGGGATCGAGGGTAGCGGTTGTCATAACTGCGGCGTAAAGGAGAATCTCCTGCATAATTTGGCTTTTATGCTAACAAGAAAATCATTTAGCTTTTACGCCAACTAGGCAGTGGTTTGGCTTTTATGCTAACAACGGTCAAATGGGTTTTACGCCAACCAGGGTAAAGAGTCTCTGGTGTAAAACTCTGGTCGAGGGGGTTTAGTCCTAGTATTCAACTTTGGATTTCTATTGGTTTCTTAAGTCTAGGGTCAACATTATGGTCAAGTCTCTAACTAATCCTAGTAGTATTTTTACTATACTCAAGTCATACATAAATACGTCAAGGGATAATGGTAAGTTAAACTATAGGTAGTGATGCTAGGGTTCATAAGGTAATATTGAATACTAGGGTTCATTAAGTAGTCTGAACTTAATGAAACATCCATGTCCTAGTTGTGTTCTTAATAGGAATACTACCCTAATCATTATCCTATCAATAGGATTCCTATATTCTAGCAGGGGCTATATTTAAGGAATTATTAGGGAAGGTCATGAATCAAGCAGGATGCAATTATGTAAGTAGGACAGACTGGATGGAAGATAAGTCATAGTCAATTTTGGATGAGATTCTATATTCTAATCCTAGGTGCAGGCTTGCTCGGTACAGTAACGTAACCGAGATAATATGCTCTGACCTGCATGGGCCACCACTAAAAACATGTCACGCCCCAGTCCCAAAATACGTAGGACTAGGTCACGTAACCATGCCAGTTGGCCCGTATATATGGCAACTCTAATATATGGAAACCATATATACGTACGTACACTGTATAATGAACAATAATTCATAAGTGGTAAAACTAATTACAAGTCACAGGGTAATATCTAAATCTCATCCACAGAGTCAAATATACATGAATAACTAATAACCAAGTAACTAGATCTTAATATAAAGTAACTAGAGGAAGACAGTCGGATGGAAACAAATCCACTGCCGAAATAGAATATAAAAGGAACCAGATACACACCATATAAGAACATATGACAATCACGAGGCTCGAAGAGAAGACCTCCTCGGGATATACGTAACATGCCTGGATCTGCTCTCCTGCGAATGCTCAAGAACATATACACCTGGCAGGGGACCAGGTCCTCAGAGGGACATAGCAAGATACATAAAAATAACATACCATAATGTAAATACTGAATAAATGTAAACCCCCTCAATTATTTTTGTAGATTGTTAGAGTGGACCAGGAAAAATTTTGATAGAAGATATTGAGGTTTAGAGTAGGGAATATTTACCTGGAATTTTAATCCAATTAATTAAAACCTTTGACGCGCGCTATCGTTGTCTATTTATTCGGAGCCCATTTTCAGCCCATAAATTTCGTACAAATATTGTACACTCGACTCAACTCGCCAAATTAGGCACTGGACTTTTCTGACTGTTAAAATCAACTTTCGTGTGCTCTAAATTAATTGCGCAACATTCCGAAAATCGTAACCCGTATTTTATTCCGTGTCGGACACCTGTGTCGTTACCCTCGATTTTGGGGTACCAACTTAACCCGTTGAGCCGGACCAACTAAAGGGTCCAAGACCGACTCTAAGCTCCCACCATTTTTGGCCTTTGCGCCGTTTCCAGATTTTGACCCCGCGGGCCCCAATTAAATTAAATTCGCGGGACGCGTTATCGTTAATTAAATCGAGATTTAACAACCTTGTAAATTCTATTTTAATATTAAATTAATCCCAATGCCCTTCAAATTAGACCCACGCCCAACACGCAACACCCCCTCACCATGACAATTTTTAAATATATTTTTCTCCGTAATTTTTGCGTCATTTCATGTGACCATGCAATTTCCCGAATTTACGGGAGCTAAGTCGCAATTATCAAATTGTTGGCAACACCTCATTGGTCATGAATATTTGAGAGGGTCCCAAAATAGGGTCCCAATCATACCCTCCTTCATGAAGAAACTAACTTTTATTCATGATGAATCTCCACCACTCATTTCAAATGAGATCATCTCCACCCTCCATCCCACACAACCCTTCCTATATAACATCCCATCATCTCACCCTCACCTCACACTTCCCAAGCCGGCCCTAATCCCAATGCATGAAAAACCCCACCCCCTCTCTCTCTCCTCCCTCCTCCTCATTTTCATACGTAACCTCCTCCATATTTCTTCCTTCCTCCTTCCTTTTTATACTTCTTCTTCTCCTTCCATTCTTCTTCTCCTCCCTTGGAACCGGAGGTCCGGCCACCGACTGCGGAGCTCCGGCGGGCCAGTAGCAACTCGACCACCCCACGGGCTGCTCCGCCACTCCACGAACTCTGGCCGAGCCAAGCTCCGGCCGGCCCTCACAGCCCCACGGGCTTCTCCACCCCGCCCGACTACTCCGATCTCCGGCCGCTGGAGCTGCCGGCCGACCCTCCAGCAGTGCGGCGACCCTCCAGCAGTGCAGCGACCCCCCAGCAGTACAGCGAGCTTCCCGCCGGCTGTGCCGAGCTCCCCGCAGGCCTGTGCACTCCCCCGTCGCTCGAGCTACCTCGTGGCTGACCCCGCGGCTGATCTCGACCCCCGGTGCAGCCATTTCCTTCACTCCGGCCGGAGCACAGTCGCTCCGTCGCACCCTGACCCGCTCCACTGTCCAGCATTCCCCTCGACTCCGGTTCAGACCTCCGTAGCACTCCGTCCGACCGCTTCGACAGTGCAGCTCCCCGCCTGCTGCCAACGCGGTGCTGCTCCTCCCCGTCTACTCTCATCACCACCCTCGGCGCTCCCTGCCACCGAGCACCACCCCATTCCGGCCATCATCTCCGACTAGCAAGCCTAGTCGAGGTATCAACTCTTTCCCCCTCTCTATTGATATATATAATATTTATGTGTTGTGTTGTTAGGGTTGGTGTTTTATATGAATTGTGAGCATAGCTAGAGTCATGATGTTACATGATGTGGTGGATGAGAATGGAATAAGAACAGGAGAAATAGGAATTTATGTATTGTTAGGGTTTATGTTGGATAGTATAAGTATAGTACTTGAACATAGTTGATTAAATTAAATGATAACAATATGAATGGTGGTTAAGATTAATGGTGAACTTGGAGATTTAATCGTCATCAATATATTAATATGGATTGGAATGAGAGGCATTTAGCTTTAGGGATTCAATGTATTTATTAATGAGCAGGTGATTTATGGTGAGATGGTGGGGGATATCATTATGTCGTTCATAAGATTGAGGACTTGATTACTAATATCGGAATCGATGGAGGAATACATATTTGTAATTGTGAGAGAGTGTTTGAATACTGAACGATTGCCTGTGAAGGTTTAACTGGATATAATTATTCTGTTGAGAGTGGTAAAATAGCAATAAGTTAATTGAGGAGTGGTGTATATGGTGAAATGGTAATAAAGGGTATGAAGGAAGGCCTAGTATTTAATAAGAAATTATTTTAAGGAAGACATAATTAAACATGATGATAACGTCTATAAAGGTCAGAAGAGACTGAGGATTGGATCAGGGTTTGATTAACGGAATATCGTACTTGAGGTTGGGTTTGATGATATTGTACAGGGGATTAGTTTGAGTAGATGTAACGTACTCCGATAGTCAACTGTGGTCAAACCCCTCCTAGTGTCTTGTCCCTGTGAGTTGTAGCTGAGTGGAATTTACGGATAGATGTGTCTCATCTTATTTCAGCTTCGTGGTAGTTTACTGATTGGGTTGTATCTCATCTTTAGGTACTACGGGACCTGAGGTCTTGGACGCGGTACCGGGACCCCGTCATCAGCAGCCTCGCGCAGGCAAGTGTACCTTGCCACCCTGTATTTCAGTTTTCAGATACTTGTTGTTCTTTATGTACATTGTGCACATAGTTATGTCGACGTTCGGTACTTCGCGTCCGGTTCACAACCGGGTGAAGACATACGTCGTAGCGTCCTAGGAAGATTGTTGGATGATTCGTAGTTTCTCGATATGCGTACCTGAGTTTATCGATACCCCAGGACACACTCATACACTGTGATCGTGCCAGATTCCTGTATCCTGATACTGACATCATGACCAGAGACTGGGACGACCTTAGGGTCGCGTCTGTTGAGTTATTCCTTGTGTCGAGACTGTTAGCTAGAGGTTCAGGGTCAGCGCACTATCACTGACCGCTTGGGAAGGGGAAGACAGTTACTAGACGTTTGGGCTACTCTGCACGCGCTTATATATGTACCTGTTGTGATCCTGTTTGATAGTGTAGTGGTAACACCCGTGTGTCTCTGTGCTCGGAGCTGCGGTACGACCCGTGTGTCTCTGTGTTCGGAGCTGCGGTTTTATTTTGGACAGCCCACGCGTCGAACGTTGTCTTTAAACTGAGTCACACTAGTTGGTTATGATAGAGTACCCTGTCGTGCACTTGTACTTTCTGTTTACTTGGCATGCTATATTTCTGTACCTTGTTACGTCCCTCTGAGGACCTGGTTCCCTGCCAGTTTTGCAGCATAGGCGATTACGGAGCACTTGGAGATACTGATGGAGTGGCATATCTTGCGAGCATGGTACCAGGTACTCACATTATATCTACCGGCATTATGGTTATTTACATTGATTATTCATCTGCTGTTGTAGCCTAGTTTTGTAGACTCATACTTCTTCTCGAGTCTATTCGAGTTAGTGTGTTATTGGGCGGCCGACCTTAGCATATATAGCTCTTTCTTGTATACTGATGTACATTGTGGATTGAGACATAGAGGTTTACATTTATGGGATATCTAGATTGTACCCTTTATTTTACAGCTTATACGTATTCGAGTCAGACCAGAGTCTGGTCGAATGCGTAGCTGGCGTGTCACGTATTCCTGGTCCTACGTATTTTGGGACTGGAGCGTGACATGTTTTTGTGGTGGCCCATGCAGGTCCGATTTAAATCGTCTTGGTCACCTGACTGTGCCAAGCGAGCCTGCAAATTAGGAATAGATGTTATGATTGTTTGAATAGGATCTCAATCCATAATCGATTTTAAAACTCTTTGTATGTGATTATCGCCCTTGGACTTCCGCTTTGCATTCGTTCAATTTTCGTATATATCGCTATCCTTATTTCTCGTCCCCTATTGTTCGGGGAGATGAATGCTTGTGACTGATGATTTCCCTCCAGAAGAAGATCGAAGATCAGACGGCGGAAGACAAAATTCATATACCTTTGTCTGAGAAGATTATTACCTTATCAGGATAGATTGATGGGTTCCTTGGATTCTAGAACTAGTGTGGAAGGTTGGTAAAAGAATTGGACCCAGTAGTACCCTACCCGTGCTTGAGGTAACAGTGATCTTGGGAGTACTGAGAGCTAGAAGGATTGATGATCATGACCTAGATTGATTTATGGAAATGCATAGCCTGATGATGGAAACTAGTGGTTGGATATGATAACAATACCAGGAATGATATTATGGACTAAGAGAAGATAAAATTGCAAGCTCTCACTTGGATGATGATGATCTAATACCAGAAATTTTAGTATGTGCTAGGGTGACATCATTATTATGGTTGTAATTATGACTTGGAGAGATAAATAACGAAAAGAAGAAATTCGAGGAATAAAATTTTTAGGGAAAACTTTGAGGAAGAGAATTATACATTAGGCAAAGAATTTTTCTTTTTTCTTTTGAGGATTGATGTTGGAAACAGAACGGGAGAAATTATTTTGAGATTTAGTTTAGACTATGACATTATCCTAGACATGGATTGGTTGAGCCAATACCACGCAAAGCTTGATTGCCGTCGTGGTTGTGTCACCTTTAGACCACCGGATTAACCTGAGTTTGAGTTATTAGAGAGCCTGGAAGCATGGTGCCCATCTACCTTGGAAGCATACAATACAGGAGGTGAACCAGTGTACCACCATGTTATAGCAGAGTTGAGGATATTTTCTAGATAATCGTTTAGGCCTGCCACCTGACAGAAAGAGTTTGTTACAGAGTTGACTCCAAGAGCCGAGCCGATTATTTTTCTGTCTTCAGACTAGCACCGACAGAGTTTGGTTGAGTTGGAAGTCCATAATAGAGGACCTCTTAGACAAGGGTTTCGGTCGGGCTAGTGTTTTTCCATGAGAAGCAACCATCTTATAGTACCGAAGAAGGACGAGACGGTACGTCTGCGTATTGATTTCAGGGATGGGATGTTTGTGTATCGATTACAGGATTTAATGCAGAAACGGTAAAGAACAAGTACCTTATGCCGCGCATCGATGATTTAATTAATTAGCTTAGTGGCGCATGTGTATTTTCGAAGATCGATCTCAGATCAGGTTATCATCAGATCAAGGTACGGAAAGAGGACATCCAGAAGACAGCTTTTTGGACGTAATATGTTCTCTATGAGTTTCTAGTCATGACAGTTTCGTTTAACCAATGTGCCCGCAGTATTTATGAGTTTGAGGAACAATATTTTCTACCAGTACTTGGATAAGTTCATGGTGGTAATTATCGACGATATCTTGATATATTCCAAGAGCCAGGAGGAGCATGAGAGACATCTCAGGATTGTGTTGGAGACGCTGAGACATGAGAGGCTGTACGCCAAACTCAGCAAATGTGAGTTCTGCTTGGATAGAGTACCATTTCTGGGACACATAATCACCGGAGATAGACTATCAGTTGACCCGGAGAAGATAGCTGCAGTAGAGACCTGGCCTACCCCTACATCAGTTACGGAGGTTAGGAGCTTCCTCGGACTTGCCGGATATTATCGGGGGTTTGTGGAAAACTTTTCGAGGATAGCTGCGCCTATGACGCGACTGACGCGTAAAGACGAAGAGTTTATTTGGACCAATGAGTGTCAGACGGCTTTCGATGAGCTGAAGAAGCGTCTGACATCAGCACCGATTTTTGACACTACCTTCAGGATCAGGAGGATTTGTAGTGTACAGTGATGCGTCAGGGAGCGGATTGGGATGTGTACTGATGCAACACGGCAAGGTGATAGCCTACGCATCGAGACAGTTGAGAGTTCATGAAAAGAACTATCCGACGCACGACTTGGAGTTAGCTGCGTGATATTTGCACTAAAGCTATGGAGACACTACCCTTATAGAGAGCTAGCGTGTTGGGATTTAAAAGGAACACGAAGGTCTGAGGTATGCCTACACGCAGAAGGAACTCAACATGAGACAAAGGCATTGGCTAGAATTTATGACAGCTTATATTATCGAGTTGCAGTACTACCCTGGCAAGGCGAATATAATAGTAGATGCCTTGAGCAGGAAGCCTATGGCATATTTTTACGACTCATCGCCAGTTGTTAGAGGATTTTCAGAAACTCAGGATTGAGATTGTATTGCCAGGCATGGATGGACAGATGGTCAGTCTCGAGGTTCAGTCTACATTGATTGAGAGGGTCAAGGCAGCCTTGCCTACAGATACGAGATTTAGACGATTGCGAGACAGGATAGAGGCCGACATGCAAACAGGACTCAGGATTCATGGAGACGGAACGATGAGGTAAGGAGATCGCCTATACGTTCCGAGTGGCGAGCTACGCCAAGAGTTGATGACCGAGACTCATAGCTCGATTTATTCTATTCATTCTAGGGGTACGAAGATGTACCAAGACTTGAAGCAACAATTCTAGTAACATGGGGTGAAGAGAGAAATTGCAAGATCTGTGGTGAAGTGTTTAGTTTGTCAGCAAGTCAAGGCTGAACATCAGAGGACTGCAGTTATTGCAGCCACTTACCATGGACTTCGTCACAGGATTTCCGCGAAGCCCTAGCGGGAAGGATGCAGTTTGGGTTGTCGTAGACAGACTCACCAAGTCTGCACATTTCTTGCCCTTCAGAGTTGGGCAATCCACAGGGATACTAGCTGACATGTATATGAGGCAGATAGTACGATTATATGGAGTGCCTGTCAGCATCGAATCGGATCATGATTCCAGATTTACATCACAATTTTTGGCAGAGTATACAGGAGAGCCTAGGAACTCGTCTCAAGTTCAGCACTGCGTATCATCCACAGACTGATGGTCAGACAGAGCGCACGATACAGATATTAGAGGATATGTTGAGAGCGTGCATGATCGATTTTGGAGAATCTTGGAAGGACCACCTACACTTGGTAGTATTCTCCTACAATAACAGTTACCAGGCCAGCATACAGATGGCACCTTATGAGGCACTGTACGGCAGGAAATGTAGGTCGCCAGTTTGTTGGAGTGACATGGGAGAGCATCAGATACTTGGTTCCGAATTGGTAACACAGACAGTAGGGAAGGTCAAGCAGATTCAGAGCCACCTGCGAGCAGCACAGGACAGACAGAAACACTGGGCAGATGCGCACCGCAGACCATTGGAGTTCAAGGAAGGTAACCATATATTTTTGAGGATATCGCCCACTCGTGGTACCATCAGATTCAGAGGCAGAGGCAAACTGAGTCCGAGGTATATCGGACCTTTCGACATTTTGGAACGAGTCGACGAAGTGGCTTACCGTCTTGCATTACCTCCATCATTAGAGGGAGTACATAACGTATTTCACGTATCGCAGCTGAGGAGATATGTCGCAGATCCTAGCCACGTGCTTGATCATTCGGAGATTACAGTCGGGCCTAGTCTGTCATACGTAGAGCAGCCAGTTGAGATCCTCGATCGCAGCGAGAAGACTTTGAGAGACCAGACGATTCGACTGGTCAGAGTGGCATGGAAGCACCATTCACCAGGCGAGTCTACTTGGGAGCACGATGATTCAATTCGATAGTGATTCCCGTACTTATTTGAGGAGCAAGGTACGAATTTATGTACGGCATTTGATTACTAGTTGTTTTTAAAATTCTTTTAGATATTATCGTGCTTTACTTTTAATTTCGGGGACGGAATTTTTCTAAGTTGGGAAGAATGTAAACCCCCTCAATTATTTTTGTAGATTGTTAGAGTGGACCAGGAAAAATTTTGATAGAAGATATTGAGGTTTAGAGTAGGGAATATTTACCTGGAATTTTAATCCAATTAATTAAAACCTTTGACGCGCGCTATCGTTGTCTATTTATTCGGAGCCCATTTTCAGCCCATAAATTTCGTACAAATATTGTACACTCGACTCAACTCGCCAAATTAGGCACTGGACTTTTCTGACTGTTAAAATCAACTTTCGTGTGCTCTAAATTAATTGCGCAACATTCCGAAAATCGTAACCCGTATTTTATTCCGTGTCGGACACCTGTGTCGTTACCCTCGATTTTGGGGTACCAACTTAACCCGTTGAGCCGGACCAACTAAAGGGTCCAAGACCGACTCTAAGCTCCCACCATTTTTGGCCTTTGCGCCGTTTCCAGATTTTGACCCCGCGGGCCCCAATTAAATTAAATTCGCGGGATGCGTTATCGTTAATTAAATCGAGATTTAACAACCTTGTAAATTCTATTTTAATATTAAATTAATCCCAATGCCCTTCAAATTAGACCCACGCCCAACACGCAATACCCCCTCACCATGACAATTTTTAAATATATTTTTCTCCGCAATTTTTGCGTCATTTCATGTGACCATGCAATTTCCCGAATTTACGGGGGCTAAGTCGCAATTATCAAATTGTTGGCAACACCTCATTGGTCATGAATATTTGAGAGGGTCCCAAAATAGGGTCCCAATCACACCCTCCTTCATGAAGAAACTAACTTTTATTCATGATGAATCTCCACCACTCATTTCAAATGAGATCATCTCCACCCTCCATCCCACACAACCCTTCCTATATAACATCCCATCATCTCACCCTCACCTCACACTTCCCAAGCCGGCCCTAATCCCAATGCATGAAAAACCCCACCCCCTCTCTCTCTCCTCCCTCCTCCTCATTTTCATACGTAACCTCCTCCATATTTCTTCCTTCCTCCTTCCTTTTTATTCTTCTTCTTCTCCTTCCATTCTTCTTCTCCTCCCTTGGAACCGGAGGTCCGGCCACCGACTGCGGAGCTCCGGCGGGCCAGTAGCAACTCGACCACCCCACGGGCTGCTCCGCCACTCCACGAACTCTGGCCGAGCCAAGCTCCGGCCGGCCCTCACAGCCCCACGGGCTTCTCCACCCCGCCCGACTACTCCGATCTCCGGCCGCTGGAGCTGCCGGCCGACCCTCCAGCAGTGCGGCGACCCTCCAGCAGTGCAGCGACCCCCCCAGCAGTAC
This sequence comes from Iris macrosiphon, assembly GCA_036927795.1. Classification (NCBI taxonomy): domain Eukaryota; kingdom Viridiplantae; phylum Streptophyta; class Magnoliopsida; order Asparagales; family Iridaceae; genus Iris; species Iris macrosiphon. The sequence goes on from JAYESA010000006.1 coordinate 28,249,649, forward strand.
AGCGAGCTTCCCGCCGGCTGTGCCGAGCTCCCCGCAGGCCTGTGCACTCCCCCGTCGCTCGAGCTACCTCGTGGCTGACCCCGCGGCTGATCTCGACCCCCGGTGCAGCCATTTCCTTCACTCCGGCCGGAGCACAGTCGCTCCGTCGCACCCTGACCCGCTCCACTGTCCAGCATTCCCCTCGACTCCGGTTCAGACCTCTGTAGCACTCCGTCCGATCGCTTCGACAGTGCAGCTCCCCGCCTGCTGCCAACGCGGTGCTGCTCCTCCCCGTCTACTCTCATCACCACCCTCGGCGCTCCCTGCCACCGAGCACCACCCCATTCCGGCCATCATCTCCGACTAGCAAGCCTAGTTGAGGTATCAACTCTTTCCCCCTCTCTATTGATATATATAATATTTATGTGTTGTGTTGTTAGGGTTGGTGTTTTATATGAATTGTGAGCATAGCTAGAGTCATGATGTTACATGATGTGGTGGATGAGAATGGAATAAGAACAGGAGAAATAGGAATTTATGTGTTGTTAGGGTTTATGTTGGATAGTATAAGTATAGTACTTGAACATAGTTGATTAAATTAAATGATAACAATATGAATGGTGGTTAAGATTAATGGTGAACTTGGAGATTTAATCGTCATCAATATATTAATATGGATTGGAATGAGAGGCATTTAGCTTTAGGGATTCAATGTATTTATTAATGAGCAGGTGATTTATGGTGAGATGGTGGGGGATATCATTATGTCGTTCATAAGATTGAGGACTTGATTACTAATATCGGAATCGATGGAGGAATACATATTTGTAATTGTGAGAGAGTGTTTGAATACTGAACGATTGCCTGTGAAGGTTTAACTGGATATAATTATTCTGTTGAGAGTGGTAAAATAGCAATAAGTTAATTGAGGAGTGGTGTATATGGTGAAATGGTAATAAAGGGTATGAAGGAAGGCCTAGTATTTAATAAGAAATTATTTTAAGGAAGACATAATTAAACATGATGATAACGTCTATAAAGGTCAGAAGAGACTGAGGATTGGATCAGGGTTTGATTAACGGAATATCATACTTGAGGTTGGGTTTGATGATATTGTACAGGGGATTAGTTTGAGTAGATGTAACGTACTCCGATAGTCAACTGTGGTCAAACCCCTCCTAGTGTCTTGTCCCTGTGAGTTGTAGCTGAGTGGAATTTACGGATAGATGTGTCTCATCTTATTTCAGCTTCGTGGTAGTTTACTGATTGGGTTGTATCTCATCTTTAGGTACTACGGGACCTGAGGTCTTGGACGCGGTACCGGGACCCCGTCATCAGCAGCCTCGCGCAGGCAAGTGTACCTTGCCACCCTGTATTTCAGTTTTCAGATACTTGTTGTTCTTTATGTACATTGTGCACATAGTTATGTCGACGTTCGGTACTTCGCGTCCGGTTCACAACCGGGTGAAGACATACGTCGTAGCGTCCTAGGAAGATTGTTGGATGATTCGTAGTTTCTCGATATGCGTACCTGAGTTTATCGATACCCCAGGACACACTCATACACTGTGATCGTGCCAGATTCCTGTATCCTGATACTGACATCATGACCAGAGACTGGGACGACCTTAGGGTCGCGTCTGTTGAGTTATTCCTTGTGTCGAGACTGTTAGCTAGAGGTTCAGGGTCAGCGCACTATCACTGACCGCTTGGGAAGGGGAAGACAGTTACTAGACGTTTGGGCTACTCTGCACGCGCTTATATATGTACCTGTTGTGATCCTGTTTGATAGTGTAGTGGTAACACCCGTGTGTCTCTGTGCTCGGAGCTGCGGTACGACCCGTGTGTCTCTGTGTTCGGAGCTGCGGTTTTATTTTGGACAGCCCACGCGTCGAACGTTGTCTTTAAACTGAGTCACACTAGTTGGTTATGATAGAGTACCCTGTCGTGCACTTGTACTTTCTGTTTACTTGGCATGCTATATTTCTGTACCTTGTTACGTCCCTCTGAGGACCTGGTTCCCTGCCAGTTTTGCAGCATAGGCGATTACGGAGCACTTGGAGATACTGATGGAGTGGCATATCTTGCGAGCATGGTACCAGGTACTCACATTATATCTACCGGCATTATGGTTATTTACATTGATTATTCATCTGCTGTTGTAGCCTAGTTTTGTAGACTCATACTTCTTCTCGAGTCTATTCGAGTTAGTGTGTTATTGGGCGGCCGACCTTAGCACATATAGCTCTTTCTTGTATACTGATGTACATTGTGGATTGAGACATAGAGGTTTACATTTATGGGATATCTAGATTGTACCCTTTATTTTACAGCTTATACGTATTCGAGTCAGACCAGAGTCTGGTCGAATGCGTAGCTGGCGTGTCACGTATTCCTGGTCCTACGTATTTTGGGACTGGGGCGTGACAATAAATAAAGGGGTGTGCTAACCATCTAAGTGAATATAATTTAAAGACCTTGTAGTACGCATGGGAATGTGTGGGCTAGACATATGCTGACGTAATTCACCAATCGTCATGACTGGCTAGTATATGTGTTATATGCCCCCGATCACACGGGTAACTCTGCAATCGTCCATCCCTGCAGAGCATGGAACGAAGGATAAAATAGGAATACCCCATCCTCCTCGGAGCATGGTAATGGGAACAAGAAAACCAATACCCCATCTCCGAGCAGCATGGTAACTCGCTATATATACCGTAATCCCCATCTCCGAAGAGCATGGTAACTTGAGTATATATCAGGGGGGGTGTCCCATACGCCTACTAGATATCTTTCCCGCCCAATGTAGATGTACAAATCGTGAAGATGACGTGGACATCTCATCAGTGATGCAAGTCTCTATGAAATAAATAACTGAGCTAAATACCGCTACACGTGTTGCTCACACTGATGGCCAGTCGTGCATGAGGCACGCGTCCCTACATGTACTCACTCTTTGACGTGTAAGGATACGTGTCAAGGCCTGGAAAGTTATATCAATAACTTCACAACTTTTAGGTGGGTCTACTAGACACTAGGTCAGACACAAGTCCTAACGTCAACGCCATCGTTGACTGCACCCGAGTCTGCTCGGACGCGCACATTTATATAATATTAAAATAAATAAATATGTAACTAACAATAACTGAATTTAAACAGTACAATAAGGCAAGGTATACTTGCCTGGCAAGAGAGCTGCAAATATGTAACGTCCCGATATCAAGTACCAAGTGTCAGAAACTATGATCTCAGAATGAATGTCTCCGGATATTAAAATAAACATCACTAACAATCTCAGAAAATATCAAATAGCTAGAAACGCCTGTCATTTCGTCCAATTTGGACACGGGCAAAAATGACAGTTTCTGGTCAAAGCGGGGTCCACATGTGGGCCGCTTTGCACCGGAAAATGTGCCAAGGTCAAAGGTCTCCAAATTCGCCAAACTTAGTGTCAACAAGTCAGGAACGATGATACGAACCCAACGGAACTTCCAGAATTGGATTCCGATGAGCCGGTCACAAAATTGCCCGTCAAGTGGAGCCTGTGGGGCCCACGATAAGGAATTTTGCCAACGTTCTTAGAATCGAACCAAACTTGGCTCACAGGACCAGCGTATTGCTACGAGCCCGATGGCACAAGTTTTGTCTCGATCCGACGTGTGTACACAAAGTTGCAGCATGTTCCAGAACTGACGGATACGAGGCGGTGTCGACGGATACGCATTGATTCCGGTGTGCACGCACATCCAAATCAACTTCTCCGAACTCCTACACGTCCGTATCAACGTCGTGCACGTTTTGATAAAGACCGCGTGCGATCAAGTCGTCCCGTTTGGCGGGGCGTACTCAGTTCCGGGGTAAATTGGGTCGTTGTTTTTCCTGTTTTTGGATCGCGGTTCGCGATCGCCACAGGACGCGATGCTCCGAGCGGTTTGTACGGGCACCTAGGGGGTCACACAGCCTACGCGATGCAATTGACGGAATTGAAAACAGAGCTACGAGGTCATAGAACGGGTTACCTGAACAGGGCTTCGTGGAAACTGAATTCCGCGTGTTCGTGAGTCGTCTTGACACAGGATTTGTGTCTTGGACGTGTCCGGGCCGTGTCCAACTGCTGTGTCCGGTTCTGCTCGAGTCGGGGTCGTCGCGGAGTAGTCCTAGTTGTGATTGAGTATTCCTCTATCTTTCTAGTATCCTATGTCCTATATCCTATCGCAGGCTCGCAGTAGTACAATTAAGTCATCGCACTACCACGACATCGCAATATTGCGAAGCCTGACCTGCATGGGCCACCACTAAAAACGTGTCACGATCCACACCCGATGTAGGGATGCAAGTCGGGAACAACGCCCAGCCTACGCCGCAACATCGGCGGTAGAACGCTGTCTTGGTCAACTATACTATCTAATTATCTCACTATAAAGCATAAACCTCCAATAATATCTCAACTCCAAGAAGAGAGTAATCAACTTAATTCAACACAATACTCAATCACATTTCTATGGCACGAGAAGATATCACAGAAGTCTAACATAACTAAGCAGTTAAAAATATAACAACAACAAATAGAAATAATATCCAAACATAAATATATGCCGGAAACAAATCCGGTACCAAAATGCTAAAGAGAACTAATTATGTTAACTAGTGAATCCGGCTAAATCTCTCGACAGTCACTCCAGAACTAGTGGGTCCAAGTCTGCACCATCTATAGGCTGAGGTCCATAGTATGTCGGACACCAATCTCCTGGATCCTTTGAAAAATATTTTCCAGTCAGGAATGGAGCGAAGTACAACCCAATAGCAGTTCCAATTAATTGACAAAAACTATAAAGCAGTAGAATAGAAGATGCTATCTACGATGAGGATATAACTGATAATCAAGAATAATGAGAGAATAGGCAATACTAACAACATAATATAATCAATGCGTACAAGAATAAAGGAATGAACTATAATGTCAGAATAGAACAAGGTAATCAATGAACTGAATAATAGAATCTACAATAACTATGTGATTTGAGATACTAACTAAATATGTGATCGGCCTGGGAGATTCAATGATTACACTAAGGAGCTAACTCAACCATACGTGAATTGCATGGTTAGTTAGTAGCCAATGATTACACTACTAGCCAATAGTTTCTTGATCACATATTTAATTGGTATTTCTTCCGCCCCGACTGATATGATGGATCGAATCATGACACGTTACTAGCCAATGTATCCAATGTTTAATCTACAATATTCAATGTTATCCAATACCAACAAGGACAGTATCCGATACCATCTCCATAATCAAGGTAACATTCCATGACTAACGATCCAATAACAATACCAATCCGTGTACCATCGTGTCAAGAATCATAAGTAACATTTCTAAATACTTGAATTATAGTGGTAATCAAATAATAAAAACTATCAGAGAATGTACCCGCTTGTGGTCCAGAGCAAATGATAAAAAATGATGTCCGAACTGGTGTCACAGACCTATATATGAAATATTGCATTAATACAAGTTTTTGGGAAGAAAAATAAATTAAACTAGTCAACTTTCTAGGTCATAAAGTCATTTCTAAGTTAAAAGTCAAACTAGGTCAACTCTAAGTCAACTATGGTCAACTATAGTCAAATTATGGTCAACTACCTATTTCTATGTTGCATGAGTCTAACTCAAAGATATTGGGCTCACACACTATGAATCTAGGCCATACAAACTAAATCTTAGGATACTAAGATACCGTATCTCAGGATACGCAAACAAGGGATAAATATAATACATATGTACATATCAAACAATATTATATATATAAAATCCTAATTACAAATGCTAAATGGATACCTTAGTTTCGAACCAACTTGGTATCACAATACTAAACCTCTATCTTGATATCCAAACCCAATACCTTGATTATCCTCCAATACCTTGATACTTACCTTGGCATCTCAAGGTAAATTCAAAACCTTATTTATACTAACTACCCAATAATAATTATAAACTACTATGCATTTAATATTTATATAATTCTATATACCTTATTTTAGTCATCTTAATACCAACCCATAATTAGTTTACAACTATCCTATTACTTATGCCAATACCTACTACTCATACCTTGGTATATCTTGATACTTACCTTGATATCTCAAGGCAATTGCCAAAATCTCATATATATACTAACTACCCATCAATAATTACATATATCAATCCAATATAACTCTAGTATGTACTAATAGAATAATACTAACTACCAACTACACACTAACTATTAATACATATATACGTACATACATACCTACAAATATATAATATATAAAAAATACTCATAACAATTGATAACTAAAGTATACTAATTATTCTAATAAATTTATATGCTACAACTAAATATATACATATATAGTATACTATAATACAAATAGCAATTAGGAACATATTTATATATATATTAATTACCATATATATATATATAAATACATATATATAACCCACCATATATATTTATACAATATATATTTAAATACATATATATAACCCATAATATATATTTATACAATAAACATATAAAACTATATATAACTATACATACACTTATACATAGTAAATTGTATAAAATACCATATAGTAACATACACACACATATAGTAATATGTATATATAACTATACATATATGTATACATATATATAATCATATAATAATATAAATACATAACAATATATAATATAACTATATATATAACCACATATAAATATATCTACTATATTATATATACATATGCTACCACTTATAAATATATATCTACATACATATATATATATATATAAATAATCATATATAAATAATCTAATTACTTAATTAAACATACACATATATTATATAAAATATATACATATATTTACATCCCTAACATATATTATAACATATATATTAATGCATGTAGAAGAAAGCTACATAATATATATTCTATTAATACATATATAATACATAGATCTATGATACAATAAACACTATAATAAATATACATAATACATATATAATATATATAGAAAGCTACGGGCACCGAGGGGGTCACACAGCCTACGCGATGCAATTGACGGAATTAAAAACAGAGCTACGAGGTGATAGAACGGGTTACCTGAACAGGGCTTCGTGGAAACTGAATTCCGCGTGTTCGTGAGTCGTCTTGACACAGGATTTGTGTCCTGGACGTGTCTGGGCCGTGTCCAACTGCTGTGTCCGGTTCTGCTCGAGTCGGGGTCGTCGCGGGGTAGTCCGGAGCTGCTGCGGCCAGGGCTCCGGGGTCGTCGGCTCGTCGACGGAGGATCTGGGTCGTGTGGCGGAGGGCGGAGCTCGAGGAAGAGAAGAGGGAAGGAGATGGGGCTCTGGCGGAGGAGAGAGTTGGCTCGCCGCGGTGGTTCACCGTGGTGGGGGGGCGGTGGAGAGGCTGCTCGGGGAGGCTGTGCACAGGAGTCGGGGTCAGCTTCGGTCGTCGAGGGAGAATGGAGGAGATGGTAATGATGGTGGTGGTGGTGATGGAGGGAAGAGGGAGGCTGGGGGTCGGGGTCGTGGGGGTGGAGGAGAAGGGGGTGGTGGGTCGAGGGTGGCCGCTGTCGAGGCCGGTGGGGGAGAAAGAGGGCAGCGTGGGTCGACGGATCCAGTCGAGTGGGGAAGAGGGGAGGAGACGGGGAACAGGGAGGGGTGGTGGTGGTGATTGGAGGAGGAGGTCGGGAAGGGCGGCGCTGAGCTCGCCGACTGGGGTCGGGCCGACGAGGTCGGGGAAGGGGGAAGTGGAGAAGGAACGGGGAAGAAGAAGAGAGGGGCTGAGGAGAAAGGGGCCAGCGGGGGGCGGGGGGGGGGGGGGGCTCGCTGCAGGCGGAGGGTGGCCCGCCGCGGGCTCGCCGCGGGGGCGGAGGTCGCGGGCGACTTCGGCGATGGGCTCGCCGCGGGGGGGGGGGGGGTGGCTGGCGGCTGAGCTGGGTAGGGTTAGGGTTAGGTTTTTCTTTTTCTTTTTATTTTAATTTCTTTTATTTTATAGAATTATTTTAAGGGTAAAAATGTAATTTACATTTAAGATATTTACTTAATGTAAATACATCGAATCTGGACTCCTTTTGGAATGGACGGTGCACGTTCACCGGCCAATCAGGGGGTGACACCTCGCAAGATAATTTACAGAAAAGTCCCTGTAATTTCATAAATTGTGCAGAGGTCCTATTTTGGGAAATTGCGCAATTACGAAATTGTCTGGGAAAAATACCTGATTTCTGAAATTACTAAAATTTACAGAATTGGGGAAAATTGCTGTGCGAGGGTCCCGAGGGGTGGGGGTGAGTCTGGGCAGGGACTGGGCCTGGTTTTGGGGTGATACGGGCCATCGTATTTATTTAATTAATAAATACTGCGCACGGTGTTCTCTAATTATTTAGAGGCAGGTAGGGCCATAATTTTTCTACGGTGTCAATATACTAAATGTAGTATACTCAGTGTAGAATATTAACGTATTTTTGTTTGGGCAAAACAGGTGCATGTTGGGCCTCTAATCTCTATTGGAACAGGGATGGGTACAGATCTAGGAATTTAATTACACGCGTTTGTAACGATATTTGTGTGTCTCAAACGAGGCTCATTTCAGCACATCTGTGAGTTGCACAAAGTTCAGGAAAATAGTCTGGTATGTCTAGGACAAGTATGTAAACTTTGTTCGGGGATAACAGTCGAGGTAGAGCTCGAAATAATTAGGTGATGGACAGGTGCACAAGTCAACAGGATATGTAGGAAAAATTAAATTAAAATATTGCCATAAATCCTAAATTGTGAAAAAAATATTCCTAAAATACTGGAATCTGGTCGAGGGGGTTTACAGGCTTCATGCATGTTGGGGGTTTTACGCGTATAATTCCCCAGTGTATTTTTCATGCTTCTACAAGACCCCCTTCAAAGTTTTCAAATTCCTTGTAATTTGAAATACTTTGAATGAAGCATGAAATGATCAAATTTGACTCATTCTGCGAGGCTGATTTCTCGACGAATTTTAGGAATTTGTTGGGATTTGGTATATTCTCTTCTGCCTATATAAAGGCAAGCGAGTGATCCTGTCTTTCCATACTTCCTTCACTAAAAGAGATGGTTGCCGAGATCCATTGGGATGACCTGAGGAAGAAGAAGATCATGCTCTTCCAACATGTAAGGAGCCGTAAAAAGAGGCGTCTTCGAGCAAATGTCCTCTGCGACGATGGATCATGGAAGGATATCATAGCTTCCTTTGCTCGGGATAATCAATAATTTTATATGGCGATTCGTCCAGGACGGAGGAAGGGTCTCATCGGACCACACAGCTTGCTAGCTGTATTTTCTCCTATTATGAAGCTGGACGTAGGTAGGCAGTTTGGCCCTGTCTTCCAGTATTGTGTTGGGTCTGAATTCCTAACATAATTCTAGGGCGTAGCTGCCATGGCGTATGGAGGGTGGGCTTGAATAAAATAGGCCCAGTTTTGTATCCTCCCGCCATTAATCATTTTCATGTTCATCGGCCGCAGAAACCGATGAAGTACCGTAGAAGAAGAAAAAGATCTCCACCAATATGAGAACCTGGCACAACAGATTCCCATCGTGATCTTGAATATTAATGAATAATCCTTTGTAAAAAAAGGATTTTCATCATATGTAATCATGATTAATTAGCTTATCTTCTTCTACGCATTGCTGATTTGCCATATTTGCTGTAAGAAAGTCTGAAAATGTGCAGCTTCGACACGTCTGAGTAATTTTTTACGCTGACTCTGATAAACGATTATCCGGTCACGTCTCGACTTTTACGCGTAACGGAAGATGCGTAAAAAGCTTTTTAGCATTAAGTTGTCTTGATGATCCAACTGTCATGCTGTTTTTGGACGAGGAGTCGCGTAGAATTCTGAACTGTCACTTCTCTGATATAAAATTTTTTTGTTCAGAACTTCATCAAGAATGGCTTCCAAAAATTCCTCGAAAATAGGGCCAGAAATGTTCGTCGAATAGGCCATACTTGAGCTTAGATGCAAAGGATTCTGGCTAGGCTTTAAATAAACTTCCAATGGCCCAGGAAGAAGAGTCATCTTCAATGCTGACATCTGTGTTTTTCAAGCACTTGGAATATTTTGTAGCCAAAAAGGAGCATTTTTTGCATAAACCCTTGTAATTGGCCTTCTCGAAAAGTCACAGATCCGTAGCATCTGTTTAGCTTCTGAGCGTAAAATCATAGATCTGTATCTTCTGTGCGTAAAACCGTAGATTTGTAGCCTCTGAGCGTAAAAGCTTCTGAGCGTAAAATCATAGATCTGTAGTCTCTGAGCGTAAAATCGTAAATTTGTAGCCTCTGAGCGTAAAATCATAGATCTGTACCCTCTGAGCGTAAAACCGTAGATTTGTAGCCTCTGAGCGTAAAATCATAGACCTGTAGCTTCTGTGCGTAAAACCGTAGATTTGTTCTGCAATATGACTGTCCGTCTTCTTTTTCAAATGATAGGCTGACGTGGTCCTAAATCATAATCGACTATTAAATATCGAATTTGGTTAGGGATTTGAAGAGTTATCTGAACTCTATAAATAGCCCAAGGTCTTGAGAGAGAAACCCTTCATTTGTCTTTGCAAAAACCCTTCGTCACTTTGAGAACTCTTCGTCTTTGTCTCTTTTCTGAGAACTTTGAGCTTCGCCATGGCACCGAAACAGGCTTCCACTGCTAAGGGAAAGAAAGTCGCCTCTTCTTCATCTCGCTCCTCTGCTCAAGCACGAGCAACCCCCATTAGGCTGAGCGAGCCCCGTTCTGGACGGAGTGCTCCACCGTCGAGCTGCGCATCGGGCATCACAGGTAAAGACTTCGAGAGGAATAAAACCCTTCGTACACGTTGTACGTGTACGCGCTGTAATCCCCCTGATTTTCAAAATTTGATAAATTGAATTTTTTACATTTTCTGGTAATTTTTAGGATTTTCTGTAATTAAATACAAGTGTTTGAATTATTAAATGATTTTTAAATAATAATATTATGAAAATTATATTTTATGGTGTAAAATTAAAAACTGAGCATGGGGTATTTTTTCGAGAATTTATTGGACCCCAGAAGTGTTTTAAAAAGCCTAAAACCTATTTTTTTATTAATTAATTAAATCCTAATAAAACCGGTTCATTAAACCAATTTAAACCAAACCCAAAACAAACCAACCCGGATCGACCGGTCTGACTAAACCGGCCCAACCCCCTTAGCGGGTCGGATCCGGGTCAGACCCGACCCGCTTAGACCCGCTAACCCGACCCGCTCTCTTCCTCTTCCCCAACTGTCTGAACCCGACGCCGTTTCGTCTCCGCCGGCCGCCGCTTCGCGAGCCGCCGCCGCTCTGCCTCCCCGCTCCGTAACCGCCCGGAGCGCCTCCCCTTCCTCTCCCCTTGAACCGCCGACTCCCCTTGAACCGCCGACCATCCGCCTCCCTCCACCCTCTATAAATCCCTATCCACCGGCTGCCCCGACCCCGCCGTAACCCTAGCCGCCCTCTCTCCCTTCGACCCTCCGGCCCTCGTTCCGTCGGCGTCTCTGACGAAGTTTCTCCGTCCCGGCCATCGTCTCCGCCACCCGCCCAGCTCTGTCGCAGCCTCAGCCCCTCTCCTTCATCCTCCTCCTCCTTCACTTACCCGCCTCCGCCAGCAACAGCCGGCCGCCCGAGCTCCTGTGTCGCCTCCCTGAGCGCCGCCGCCTCCCGCACTCGCCGTCGACGGCCTCCCTCCGGCCATCTCAGCCGTGTGTCAGCCAGCAGCAGAGTCGGACACTGACACAGGAGCCCAGAACCTAACCCTAGGGTGGACACATGTCGGACACAGTGTCCAGGACACGAGGACACGAGATATTTCCTGTTTCCAGGAACCCAGTTCAGGTATTCATAACTTCTCGCTCGTAGCTCCGATTTTAATTCCGTGAATTGTATCGCGTAGCCTATAAGACCCTCTCGGTGCCCGGACAAACAGAAAAACCAACGCCCTGTTTCACCCCGGAACTGAGTGCGTCCCGCCAAACGGGACGACTTGGTCGCGTGCGATCTTCACAGATACGTGCGCGTCGTCGATACGGACGTGCGGGATTTCGCAGAAACTGATTCGGATGTGCGTACACACCGGAATCAGTGCGTATCCGCAGACAACGTCCCGTATCCGACTATTCTGATTCTCGCTGTAACTTAGTGTACACACGTCGGATCGAGACGAAACTTGTGCCATTGGACTCGTAGAAATACGCTGGTCCTGTGAGCCAAGTTTGGTTCGATTCTGAGAACGCTGACAAAATCGTGTGTCGTGGGCCCCACAGGCTCTACTCGACGGGCGATTTTGTGATCGGCTCATCGGAATCCAATTCTGGAAGTTTCGTTGGGTTCGTATCATCGTTCTTGACGTGTTGACACTAAGTTAGACTAATTTGGAGACCTTTGACCCTGACGCATTTTTCGGTGCAAAGCGGCCCACATTTGGATCCCGCCTTGACCCGAAAATAACGTTTTGCCCTTGTCTCCAAATTGGACTCAAGGACAGGCGTTTCTAGCTGATTGATATTTTCTGGATCTGATAGTGATGTTTGTTTCAGCAACCGGAGTACTGTTTGCAAGTCCTGCTACTGACAGAGCTACAATTGGAGCTGGAAACTCAGGCAAGTGTACCTTGCCAACTTGCAGTATTTGTTACATACTCCTTGGCTTATATATATATTTTGCATGCTTGACCTAGGACCGTGTGACTTACTTAGCGTCCGATTATAGTCGGGTGCCAACACCGTTCGCGGGTTGAGTAAAGTCAAATAGAAATGGATACCGAAACCCTTTGTATTCTCGTACTTGCATTATCAAGTACGTATACCCAGGACACTTGACACTATACATGTTGACAGAATCTTCCTGAGATATTCAAGGTGATTCTGTGTAGGATACAGGATGGACATAGACATTATATTCTTAGATTATGACTTGTTGCATTTAGCTCTGATCTCACGTGACATGGACATAAGACGTTATGAACATGAGACGTGTGATTACATTGGGTGGGGAGAGACACACAGGCTACAGGCTGATCATATATATAAAACCCCTATTATTGCGGTGCTCAAGACTCTAAGCCCGAGCTTGGCCCACTACTAGTTATTTACTGCTACCGGCTCCCCGACACAGAGCTTGTAGTGGTCTCAGCCTGAGTACTAGTGATGCTCTCAGTTGCATTTCACTTAGATGGTTATGTAGTTACCCTACTTATTTCATTTACTATTCTACTGCATTATTTTGGCTTGTATTATTTGTACCTTGCTATGTCCCCTGAGGACCTGGAATGGATTATGTCCCCAGGGTTAGCAGAGGAGATCCACTCTGAGGCTTACAGGACAGGTGCTTTAGCAGGAGCAGAAACAGGTTCAGGAGCAGGCATGGAAGCAGAACCAGGAACCAAGGACTAGGTGATTGCCATGGATATCTCTGAGTATATGTTCTTACATACTCAGTCAGTGATGTTATTTACTTTCTTGTTTAAAGAACAATTGTATCAGACTTGATTATCGGGTTGTTCCCCGAATACTCTATTTTGTGACTTGATGTTGATGACTTATTTTCTTTTGTTATTTGCTTTATTCTTCTGTGGATGAGATTAGTTTTAACATGTTGTTTTAGTAGACCCGGACTGTTGTAATACAGCTTAAGCATGCCCCGATGGATCCATTAAATTGGGTTTGTCCATCGGTGTGTGCTGCTGGCCATTGCCACGTGTCTAGTCCCTCGTTATTTTGGGACTGGGGCGTGACACGCGCAAGGTCATCTTCTGTGCTAAGAGCCTCTTCGAGGAAGATGATGCACAGAGATGTTTTATCATTACGCTCACATTCCTAATTTGTCAGCGTAAAAACTCCTTATTTTCGCAGTATGGCATAAAATCTCAGACTGTCAAAATTTGGCGTATACTACAAACTTTGAGTTTTACGCGCTGAATGTAAATTCCAGCGTAAAAACTCAAATTTTGGCAGTCTAGCGTAAAGACTCAGACTGTTAGATTTTTGGCGTATACTGCCAACCTTGAGTTTTACGCACTGAAATAAAAATAGATTCCAGCATAAGACTCGAGTTTTTGCAGTCTGGCATAAAAGCTCAGACTGTTAGGCTTTGGTGTATACTGCAAGAGTGTAGCGTCTAGCATAAAACTGACTTATTTTCTTGCATTTTGCAGTGGACCTACAGATCCCTCCTTTGGCTGAAGTGATGGGCTCTGCTGCTAGGATGCTGAATTCCAATTATCTGGAGAACTTGTCCCATGTGACATTCTCCATCTCTGGAATCGAGTATCATCAAGAAAGGGGAACTCTGATCTCATCCCAAGGAGAACGGATGCTGCTGAGTATGATCAGTGGGGAGCCCCTGACATACATAGATGGGACTGAATATAAGAAACCATGTTTCTTATTCGGGGATGTTATCGATAAACAATCCCAAATGAAGCCCAAGAAGGAGAATTGGGTATTTTCTGCTGAGGGCACGGTCATGTATCTGCCAAGGATGCCCAGAGATTACCCTATCTCGGCATTCTTCTATGACACACATCCTAGGAAGATGATGTGGACTATGACTCCAGATCTTCATGGGCGGCCAGGGAAGATCTCATACAAGAAAGTATTGAACCGAGGAGTCTTTGTGAGTAGTCCTTCAGGCCCTGTTATGCCTTTCAGAGGATTATTGTCGGGTAACGTCCCGAGTGAAGACACTTCACTGATCCAGCCGGTTCAAATATTAACTTTTTACAATGACTTTATGGGGCAGGGAGGAGTGTACCCAAGGTTAACCCTCGCACCAGTGGATGACTTAGCCCCAAGAATCTTCGATGGGCCAGTTTAACTTCCTGGGTCTTGAAGCACTTCCAGATGGAGCTAGAAAGTATTGGCTTGTTCGCGGCTGTGAGTGCCACTAGTGTTGGGCTGCCTGTCAACCCCAACTTGTTCTTAGCCTTGATGGAGCGATACAACTCACTTACTGGGACTTTTGCCACTTCGCTAGGTGAGTTGGGCTTAGCCCTTCATGAGATGGCAGAGATTTCAAAGCTGCCAATGGGAGACACTCCTTATGAAGAGTACGTTCCCACAAACGGGGAGCTGAGGGATACAAACCCTCGGGCAGTGGCGGTGTACCAGGAGCTGATGAGCCACTATCTTGCCTGCACCATCTTCTACAAAGAGCCCTCTGATTTGGCTCATATAAACAAATGGGCATCCTACCTCTTCTTCCATCAGGCCAGAAATGCTAAGCCGGACAAGGTTGTAGATAGCCGAGATAAGCCCTTGAACCTCCTGAGCATGCTTAGTGCCAACACGGTCGATGACCTCATTGAAGACGCAGGGGCTTTAGATTATATTCTTGATAAGGAGATAGGGGGTTATCCTGCAGCAGGACCGGCCCTGAGCTCACAAGGGTCCGGGGCGAACTTTCAAAATGAGGCCTCATACATAATGTAAAATAAAAAATATGCCTCCACCAAGATTTGAACTAGGAACCTCTTGTGTGCAAGTCTAATGTAATAACCACTACACAACAATTGCTTTGTGTTAAGAATGGTCAATGGTAAATACTAGTTCTATTTTCGGTAGAAAATTATTTATATATTTAAAAAAAAAATTGGCCCTTCTGGCCCATGGGGCCATGGGCGGTCGCCCTGTTCGCCCTGGGCCAGTGTCGGCCCTGTCCTGCAGGCACTAAAGCCTTCAGTTATATGAGGCATTATCGCAAGCCTCTGTCAAGGGAAGGTCAACTGGCTGGCTTCCTCTCTGTCTGGCTACGTCGATGGGTAGTGCCTGGTATCGCGTCTACGGATCGCATTCATCGCAACACCATATGGTCCGCAGTGCGTTTGGTGTTTGGGGCAAGATTGGGCCTGCTTTCTTCCATGGTATGTAGAATACAAGCTGGCCTGAGGGCCATTACTGATGGGCTGCTTGCAGATGATACACAGCGTGAAGGATATCCCCGAGTGGAATTACCATTCCTATATCTGATGGGATGGTTAATCCTTCACAATACCAGAGTGATGTCTCCCGTCTCTGCCAACGATTCAGGAAATAACTTCTTGTTGAATTACAAGAATTCCCTTTGGAATGTGACAACCGTTATAGATTGCCGACGAGCATTAAATTTTGCCCATGGCTGGAAGTTCTTCTGTACCGTCCCCCCCGTATATATCAATCAACAGGGGACAAAACTTCAGGATGCAGGCCAAGGGAGGACTATTCTTTCTTCTGAAGCCTTTTACTGGTTGGTCTGCATTAGACCTTCCCACTTGTTGTACAGAAGTGAGGACTACTGCTACTTGGAGCCTTATCTGCCTAGCCGGTTCGTCAGACAATTTGGGTACGACCAGTTGTATGTAGGAAATTCCATCACCAGCTTCAAGTCCAAAGGTGGACTTATTGATGGAGCCAGAGGATGGCGATATTTTATCACGGGTTGTACTAGTGCAATCTTTGCTGTGCCCGCGACTTCTGTCTCTACGGAGTTGTGCATTCTTCACTCGTATGCGCAGTTTTACGCGTCCATCAATACCTTCCATCGTGATTTCGATGTGTATAGAAGTTTCAGGATGCCCTCCCATAAGTCCACTGGAAGAGAGGAGATCCCATCTGTCTCCTCTGATGAAGGTGAAGACACTACCGGTACAGACGAGTTCTTGTTGATAATACCGAGAGGCGTAATAGCTCCGCCAGCAGAGCCTCTCGTTATCTCAAATAAGCGAAAGGCTTCCACTCTAAAAGAGCCTTCCCCCCGCAAGAAGAAGACTGTCAGAGGTCATAAAAGGACTTCCACCAAGGGGGCCTCTAGGAGTGAGCCTGTTGTTTCCCCTGTTGGGGATGATTCTTTGATCAGAGGTCCTTCGCCTTTTAGAGAGGGAACCTTCACAGTTCCGGCTGACAGTACCGGAGATTCTTTGCTCGCGATCGCTACCGCTACTAATGCTACTGGTAGTGCTTCGAGATCGCCTTCGAGACCGAGCATATTAAGAATCAATATACCTTTATGTAAACCCCCTCGACCAGAAATTAGGGTTTTCTAGTTTAATTAGCCTAATTAGGGTTTACGTGATTTAATTAAGATTTAAATATTAGTATTATAATACTTGTGCAATGATTGATTCTCTTAGGATACCCCTTTAGCGGTTGCCCTAAAACCAATTCCACGTATCTGACCTAGACACGTAAACCCATCATATTCAATCAGGAACAAACCCCGGATACCGATTTTTGTGCCAGATTTTAGACGCACAAAAGTCGTTACAAACGTCCGCGCGCGAATTTTTAAATTTGCGTAACTACGTTCGTTGTCCGTTCCAATTGACATTGAGACCCAACCTCAACCAATTTTGACCAACCCAGACCACGATGACATTGTACACTGAGCCTACTACACAAATGACCCTTGTCCAACCAAATTTAGACTCCCGGTTTTTAATTAAATTAAATTAGAAACGCCGTTACATTAATTATGAATTAATTAATGTGAAGACCTAACCTAAATTAAAATCCAACCTAAACCCACATCCACACCCCCGCAGCCTCATACAAAACACCAAACACCGCCATCGACCAATGAGGAACACCAAACATGGTGTTTGCTTGCATTAAATCCCAAATCCTAGTTATTGTGCAATTACCAATTTATTCAGGGGCTAAATTGCAAAATTGTAATGTGGTGTCCCCCTCTCATTGGCCCAAACCATCATGGAGAAAAGCATTGGAATACCCAACCGTAGGCATTTGGTTTCCCCCCATTTTACATGTACTTCCACCACCTTTTTGGAAACCCATCTTGGCCCTACATTTAAATTGGCCTATTCCTAGCCCTCCACCCATCATGATGAGCACCCCACTCCCCAAAAAATAGGTTGTCCAGCCGGCCCTAATCCCTAGGCAGCCCCCCCTCAATCTCTCTCCTACATATACATGATATGTATTCATTTAATGGAAAAACCAATACCTAAAACCATTTAAACCCAACACCCCCCCAACCATCAGCCGATACTACACCCCCCCTCCCCGAGCTCGACCACCACCACCAGCGGCCACCAACCGCCGCCATACTTCACGACCACTGTCGTCAGTCCCCACCCCACCTTCCACCAGAAACTCCGGCCCCCACGACGCCGGAGCAGCCCGCACGACCGCCCGCACCGGTCGAGACCTTCCCAGCCCGCACACTCGATCCGACCACCCCGTGCTCGACCACCGCCACTAGCCTCCACCTCCGGCCACCGTACTTCACCAGAGCCTCCCCCAGCCTGTCCTCCACCACCCCACAAACTTTCGGCCGAAGACGTCGACGCACCGGAGAGGAATCGAGCCCGCAGCGTCGACGATCCAAAAACGGCTGCTGCTGTGGCCGAAGTCCCCGACCCTCGCCGGAGCGCCGCCCGGCCACCCCCGCCGGCGACGACCGACCAGCTCGACCCCCTCGACTTGTCGAGCATTTAGGTATATTATTTTATGTGTAATTATTTAGATTTATACATGTAAATACAGCTGCAAGTTCGAATGCCTGAATGTCGTATATTTTCGTATTTAAAATACGTATTCTATAATATACTGTATATTAAATATTAACAGTATATATATTCATAATATCCCTGTAATTTTCATAATAAATATTTATATAATCTTTTTAATTTATTTTATGTATATTAGAGTTGTGTATGTATGTATGTATTGATGTACGTAGGCATGTATATATATATACATATATATATATATATGAATATATATACGTATGTATGTATATTGTACAGTATATAAACCATATTTTAAATATGAAATTTCTGTGATTATGTATAAAAAATAATACTATATATTTATATATTTTCATATTAAAAATGTGTGTATGTTTGTATGTATG
Source organism: Iris macrosiphon (assembly GCA_036927795.1). Classification (NCBI taxonomy): domain Eukaryota; kingdom Viridiplantae; phylum Streptophyta; class Magnoliopsida; order Asparagales; family Iridaceae; genus Iris; species Iris macrosiphon. The sequence goes on from JAYESA010000006.1 coordinate 28,268,546, forward strand.
TATGTATGTATGTATGTATGTAAGTGTATTTTTTTTTTAGTATATAAATTATTAAATGAATAAATACAAATTATGTCTAAATACATTTCTGGAAATTAAAAATATATATAATATATTTTATATATAAATACTTATATGTATTAAGTCTCTAGTATGTATATGCATATATATATGTATTTATATATATAGATATATATGTGTGTATATACTCTTAATACACATTTCTTTATTTTGTGCATAATATTATGTTGTAAATGTGTACGTATTTTTGTGTAATTAAAAACATTAGAATATTTAATGAGAATATGCAATATTGTAAGTATTTTATGTAGTATGCTTGTTCACATAAATATGATAAAATAAGGGTCTATGTGTTGAGTCATAAATATAAATGTGTGCTTATAAATATTACTAAAAATATGGATATATTGTGAGCAAATTTATTAGTGTATTTCTAAAAATACGTAAGTACTATTTTGTACTATTAAACATAGCTATTTTTCTAAAAATAACTAAATATGTTTTAGTGTATATATAAATGCTAGTGTTAGCTAAATATACATACAGCCCCGACCCTGTGTCAGTTGTAGATACGGACAGTGTGTCCTAGTCGTGCTATTGTAGCGACTAATTTGGACATTACTATATCCTATATAGGATTGCTGGACACTACTGCCGAGGCATCAGGAGCAGGGCTTTGGATTTCGCAGCTACCCGGGGCAGGCAAGTATACCTTGCTGATTTACTGCTTTAAATTTAAATGTTAAATATTTCAAATATACATGAACTGTGCGCATCCGAGATTGACTCGGGTGCAGTCGACATTGCGTCGATGAGTAGTGTACTAGACCTAGTTGCTAGCTGACTCACCTACCACTGTGAGGATATATTGATATCCTCCTAGACCATGACACCTTACACGTATTCGCGATGGTACATTCATATTGGGATGCGGGTCCGCGTACCCGACTCGCTATCGGTGCGTACGACATGCATCACGGATTAGCACGTAATCTAGAGTAATATAGTTTAGCTGTGACTTGGCATATAGATACGGGACTCTCACGTCGTGTATTCGACTTGTGTTTCCACATTGGGCGGGGAGGACAACTGATAGGCGTATGGGACACCCACCTCCTTTATTGCAGATACCCCACTCTTCGCAGTGGTACGGACGTATATATACATTGCAGATACCACGTCCCTTAGAGTGTGGACGTTATATATATATACAGATACCTCATTCTTCGGAATGATGGACGTTGCAGATACCACACTCTAGAGGACGTTGGACGTTATGCCTACGCCTACCTATACGTTCTGAAGTTGTCCTTACATTGCATTCACTTAGATGGTTAGCACACCCCTCTTTACTTTTATTCAGTACTATATCTGGCATGCATATTGTATCTTGTTACGTCCCTCTGAGGACCTGGTTATCTCCCAGATCTGGACGAGGCCTATTACCCCACAGAGTACGGGCCAGGTGTGGAGACGAGGTTTGCTCTTGACGAGGAGCTTGAGGTTTCACCATCGGAGTACCCCTGATCATTCTTGGTAGGCCTTCCGCCTATGACTGGAGCTCCTTATCTAGTTAGCAGCAGTTTCAGTCACTCTTATTTTTAGTACTCTTATTTCAGACTATCAGTACTTTATTTCCATCATTTGTAGTGGGTTTGTTCCCACCGGACTTATTCAGTTGTACTATGTCAGTCGACTATGTTTCTTATATTCCAGTCTTTCATTTCAGTATTTACTTGTTATCTGTGGATGAGATTAGACATTGCCAGTTGTTGTTATTAGACTTGTTAGATTTAGGACAGCGTAGCACGCTTCGTCAGGATCCATTAAATTGGGATATCCTCGGAGTCGTGTCAGCTGGCCAATGCCACGTGGCCTGGTTCCATAATATTTTGGGACTGGGGCGTGACACTTTATCAAGACAAATAATAGGAATAACCCCTCCTTCGTCTGTAAGTATTTCCAGCGAGATTCCACCCGATGAACCTCGAGTGGATCTGGGTGACGACTGGGATGACTATCCTCAAACGTTAGTTGGTGCACCCTCTTCTCCAGGTATGACAGCTTGTTTAGCATCATTAAGAAATAATTTAGCTATACAGGCTGCAGACGCAACATACATACCATCAGCCATGGATAAATGTTGTCTTTACGCTTCTTTCAGGAAAATTAACATCGAATTGATATTAACTTTATGTTGTCTTCTTTTCAGGCGAAGACATCTCTAGGGAGGGCGGAGTTGACACAACCTCTGACTTTGTTGCGGATCTGGCTGATGAAACGACGGTGCTTGACGTCGAAGAAGCATACTTTGAAGCTGCCGATCTTTCATCTGCAACATTCTCGGGTGTCATCCCGCAAGTAGCAGTTCAAATAACATCAGAGGAGGATGAGCCTATTATCTCGACTATGCCTCCTTTGTTGAGTATGCTATCAACTTTAACTGTTGCTGGTGTCCCTTCTTTTGTTGCGCCATCTGTTGAAGCAACGAATGTGGCAACATCCTCTGCAGTCATTCCTGAAGGAAGATTTACCGGTATTGCAGCCACTCCTAGCGTACATTCGATCTTTGCTATGCTAGTTGAACAATACACTAGCATATTCTACCGTACTTTGAAGGAGTTAATATCCATGGTGCTGGAGAAGAACCTAGGCTTTGATGCTCTGAAGACGTCTTCCAAGCTTACGATAGCGCCGATTAGAAACTTCAATGACGCTGAAAGAGCTGATGCACTAGAGCAAATAGTTAATGGTTTAGAATAACCCATTAACGAATATTTGCAACTATCCTGAGGCAACATCGACGATATGGTTCAGGTTGAGTATGACTCCTTAACTGCAGAACTTGCTGAGCAAATAGAATCTCTAAACAAATCTATCCATGAACAGCAGCAAGAGATGGATAAAGAGCAGGCTGTCTTAGTGGAGGTCATTCCCCAGCTAGCTAAGTGCCAGGCCGAGTGTGAGGGAAATGAAGCGAGGGTTCGAGAATTGGAAGCTGAACTCGCTCAGGCAAGGGAGAGGATTCTTAAGTCATCGGTAGTTCGCGATATATTTAAGGGCCAAGTGGAGACAGCTCAGCAGAACTTGACACATGCGGGTGTCATCCACGCAAGTTTTGTTGAATCTCTGTCCGAACTATCTCACTTGAGCAATGACGAGGCAAGGCTGGAACGGGCTCGCACTAACATCTTGAACTCCAGAAATGAGAGGATGGCTGCTTTGGCGCACAGATCAGGGATTTAACTGCTCCTCCCCAATGATGTACTTTTTTGTTTCTCCTGTAATTTCTCAGAGATAATAAAGATACATTTTCTGACTTTGTGGACCCATCATTTTAGAATATAAATGATAGGCTAAGATGAAAGTGATATCAGAGGTATCATGAATATGACATACTTTCGTTAAGGTTTTGTTGAATGTAAATCTATTCAGAGGTAATATGAATCTGATAGAATATAATCCAACTAAATTTGTATACCAAACACTATCAGAGGTAATATGAACATGATAAGTTTATAAATTAGTCAAGCATATCCATTAAGAGGTCATATGAATCTGATAGAATATGATCCAGCTAACCTTTGTGCGTGGTATCGTCAGAATAAGATCTTCATCCTACTCCGTTAGGCAAAGGAGATCAAGTATAGTACTTCTTCGAAAATTTGTCGTTGATAGGAGCCATTACCAATTTTTATTAGGCTTGGCTAAGATGAAAGTGCCATTTGAAATCATATAAGGGCCCTCCATTTCTTTATGTTTGTTTGTGCGAACTTCGAATATTGTACCAGAGGTAATATGAACGTAGTACAATACCGTGTTTGTTGAGGACATCCCACTGGAAGATCTTTGGTGGACCTATTATTTGTTGCGTACGTTAAGTGCAAATAATAAGTTCGAAACAAACCCTATCAGAGGTAATATAGACATGATAGGTTTTGTGGCTAGTAAGGACATCCTGCTAGGAAATTTTTGTGGACCCATTACTCTTTGCGCACGTTAGTGCAAGTAATGGGTTCGAGACAAGTCATGACAGAGGTAATACAGACGCTGTAAAATATGACTCTATGGGGATAGTGGAGAGATGTATTTCAGATATAATATGAACATAACCTGACTTTTTCTTCGCTGGGGAAAACGAGAATAGTTCAGAGGTAATATGGACTTGAACATTTCGTTTCCATTGCGGGCATCCCACGGGGGGATTTTTTTGGTGGACCTATTACTTCTTGTGCACGAGAGTGCAAGTAATAAGTTTGAAACAAGCCCTGCCAGAGGTAATATGGACGTGGCAGTTTTTATGGGCTTAATACCACTGGCGTACTTAGAGTTAAGTACGGATGCTAGGTTGAGACGACAACCG